>CM061142.1:820931521-821661819 GCA_030789695.1 Scilla litardierei
TCGGTGGAATCGACCGGCTCACGGTGAGACCGTGCACGAGTTCTCAGGCCGAGTTGTGGATGAGAAATATTCGATGGAAGAAGGTGTAAGGAGAAGGTATACATGGGTGTCAGATATCCAGAATTCGGTCCCGTTGGCCTTCGGCCTGTCGGTTCATTTATAGGAGAGCGTCATGTCAACGCCTGCTCTTGATACGCCCTCACGTTCATGGCATTTATGGCACCTCCCATCGCACCCGCCCGCATTGATGATGGTTTGAATGCACATCAACGCGAGCTCGGTTTAGGGAGGGATTTTTTCACTCGTAGGAAGCACATGGTCCATTGGTCTTGGGCCGAGGGGTCTCTCTCTGCTCTAAAGGTCTCTGACCCAGAGCCCGCGAGGGGCATCAGACCGAGCAGTCGATCCACTTCTCTTCCGGCCCATTTGGAGGGTTGTATCAGGCCGCTAAAATCATATAATTTACTTCCATCAAGAAAACATTAGGTCTTTCAATCCAATTGCTTAATCATGATAAGTTATCATGATGTAATACTTTGACAGAACTGCCCGAACTATAAAACCAATGTGCCCCTAACATATACTCTTTTCTCTGTTTAAATCACTGCAAAGAGATTGGTTTGAAGTTGGGAGTAAAAGAGGTTCGCGTGTGTAGTGCACAGTACCAGCTACAAATTTTGATGTTAAAGAAAGCATACTATGAATAGCTTTCAGAACGTAAGGGGCCTATGAGAAAATGTTGAAAATTTAGGAGATGGTAATTACATGAAAACTATACCCTTGCATCTGCTCAATCAAATAGGTCACATGAAGGAAAATACTATTTTATATGATATTTGAAAGTGAGACAAGTTAACCAATCACTAATCCAACACATTTATGAACTGTCACTCATCAACCAGTTCAGGATATATACTGGGGACTTTCAGTTTATTATAGACCATTTGAGCTAATTTTATAATGTCCAACAGCCATGGCCCAGTGAACATTCTAAATCCAGCAAAGGAAAGTTCCATCCAGTAGAATCAATAGAAGTAGAGAAGGAAAGTAGTGTGTACACGTGTTCTCGTGGGTATTACTAAATATTTGATTAAAATTGAGAGTGAAGTAAGACTTTCTGAAACAACATAATGCATCTGCTATGGCATGGATACATGGTGCTTTGGAAAGTATGCTACATCCCAAGGACTGCTGCACATGTCTGACAGATCAGTTGGGTCTTAAGCAGCACCAAGATTTCTTACAATGAACCAACTTTGGTTCATGCAGTCAAATAATTCAGGAGCTATGATTAAAGGAAACAGTAAGTGAATGATACAAGTTCAAAGTGATTTATGAAAGCTGTAATACTTATTTCAAAAATTCGCAGGTTGCAACAAATCAAATTCTATAAAATCAAAGTCTTTGTCCGCTCTAAACTCTTCCCCACCCCCAAACCAAAAAAAACCAATAACTTGAGTTGGTGTTAATTTCGGATTAAAATCCATATTGCATATTGAATTCCATGTGCACAAATTCTGACCGGTTTTATCTTGGGAGAGAAAATTGCCGTAACATATTGCAGCACCTAGGATGCATTTTCCCCTTCATGATATATCAATCCTCAACTTACGCATTTCCACTATTCTCGTAATTATTATTTCCTAACCATGCGAACAAGTCATGTTTCAAATAGTGAATCAAGTAAATGGAATCAATCCAAATTGTATGTACTCTGTCATTGATTGGCGTGACCTAAATGCATGTCTACTAAGTAAAAGTTAGCATCACCGGTAATCAAAAGGAATATCAAATGAACACTATAATTATGAAAGCTGAGAATGTGTCTCAAAGTGAGAGTCACAATGGCTCGAGTCCAAATTTTAAAACATGCTTGATATGCTGAAACAGATATAAACACAAGTACATGCTCAAAATACTGACGATGAAGTACAATTTATATTATGTAAATTGATATTCAACCCCAAGTTTGGAACCAAAGCCGACAGCATGGGAAATCGCAGATGGTTGTCTGCAAGCTTATATATGCAACTTGTATAACAATTCAATGCTTGAATCGATAATCATACACAAGTCTTAACAGTATAAAGGTCAAGAGACGCCAAGTTTACTTTAAACGGCAAACTTCACCTTCTCTGACAAAATTCGGGAAGTCCTCGGGCGCATTGTTCGCCTGCTGTATCTTCTTATTCTGCTCGAGGACGCGTTTTTCATTATATGGACTTTTAACTTTCCCATAGGCAGACAATGCCACCAATAAGCTCGACGATACCAGTGGGAGCATAAGAATTACCCTCCGGCTTCTGTTCTCTTCTACGCTCTGTTCATGTACATTCCCATCTTCATTCCTCAAGAAACTATTTTTAATCAACGAGCCACATAAACAGTCAAATGCCTTCCAAAAGAACCACTGACCCATTAAAAACACACATTAATGTAAATCATTAATCTACCTCTCAATATGCCTTTTATGGAATTTGCAAGGTTTAATGTTAAATGTGAAAAAATTTCCTGCAAGTTGGAACAATAGAAGGGGGAAATTGGGTCAGTTGAGCATTTATTCAAGCACCTCCGCTTCATGAAATTAGCATGAAAAAGATATGATCTTTCTAGCATTAAATGAAGGACTGAGCTGAATCCAGAAAACCCATTTAGAATTAGAGACTGTTGGTAGTTATCTGTTAAGATTCAGACTCCGAGAATCCACCAAAAAGGGAATTAAATGGAAATTGGAGGAAAAGAAAGAAAGTCTTACTACTGGTACTCGAAACTGGAGAAAACGGAGTAGAGATCGTTTGCATGTCTCTTATTTGACGAATTTTTTTGATTGTGAAGGAGAAGCTCAATATATAAGAAAGAAAATTCAACGGCCGTTTCAGTTGCTGCTGATTTTCTCAAAAAAAAAAAAGTATGTAGTCTGCAGTTGCTCACTGCCGAACTGCATTTATCTTCATTTCTGGGTTTTGAGTGACGTAATTACCCTTTATGCAGAAAGTTTGGAGTCTTTGGACGTCTAAATTCTTTTCCTCTTTTGCCTGAACCCCGATGGGGTTGCATGAATGATGAATTACATGGTAACACGGTGGGAAAAAAACCACAGGAAAGGAATGCGTGTACGCGCGCAATCTAAAAGGAGTTGCGCGAAAAAACCTACACGAACAGATGTAGTGTACACGCGCAACCGAACGGAGTGAGAAGTGTGGGTGTGTGCATCGGTATTGTCGGGTGTAAAAGGGGTATAAATCGCAATGACAAACATGTAAATAAGGGGTGTTCAACGGGGGGAAATTGTCAATGGCAACCCTATAAATAGAGAGGCCAAGTGGCAAAATTGGTCCAACGGCAACCATGTAAATAGAGGGGGGGTCAAGGGGCAAAATTGGAAAGAGGTTGATGTGACATTGACACATGAGACAAAATCACATCACCCCCTTATTTGTATAAAGGATTATCAACATATTATGTATTGGTATTAGAAATAACACGTGCACACAGTGCACGGTGAAAAAAACCACACACGAATAGGACGCAGTGCACGCGCGCAATCGAAAGGAGTGAGAAGTGTTGGTGTGTGCATCGGTATTGTCGGATGTAAAGGGGTATAAATCGCAATGGCAAACATGTAAATAAGGGGTGTTCAAAGGGGGGAATTGCAAATGGCAACCCTTTAAATAGAGGAGGACCAAGTGACAAAATTGGTCCAATGGCAACCTTGTAAATAGAGGGGGATCAAGTGGCAAAATTGGAAGGGGTCGACATGACATTGCCACAAGGGACAAAGTCACATCTGCCCCCTCATTTGTAGAAAGGATAGAAATAACCCGTGCACACGGTGCACGGAGCCAAAAAAAACCCCACACTGAGCAAAAAAACCCACACGAAGAGAATGCAGTGAACACTCGCAACCGAAAAGGAGAGATAAATGTGGGTGTGCGCGTCGGTATCGCCGGGGTGCAAAAAGTGCGTAGTCCCGGGGTTAAAATGCAAGAAATCTTGGGGTGTCAAACATATAAATAAATGGGTGTTGTTTTGATTTTTTGGGGTGAATGGCAAACATGTAAATAAGTGAGTTTGGGTGTGTGGCAAACATGTAAATAAGTGAGTTTGGGTATGTGTTTTTGAGGGGATGGCAAACATGTAAATGAATGGCCTGAGGTTGAGGTTTTGGGTGGGTTGGAGGGTGGTGTGGGGGTAGGGCCCACCTTGTCATAGTCAGACTTTAGCCTCAGCATAGGACAACTTCACCAATTGTATAATTGATATTATTAGCCTACTATGTATTAGTCTATTATTTATTTATATTTGTTCAGATAGTAAAATAACTTTTCATAAGTGATGAAACTGAATTCGGATTCGAATCGGATTGAGAAATTAATCGGATACGAATGATGAGTTTTGAAAGAACACTCATGTAAACCTCATTTGTTTCAAAACGATAACGTAGGACGTAATGTACATATGTGTGTAAAAAAAATTTGAGTTCATTAAATAATATTAAAATATTCTATATATAAATATATAATTGTTGAGAATCAAATAACTATGGCAAAACCATAGCTCATATATATATTAGAATTAGTCGTTACTAAGGGATGAATACCAAGGGTCTCCACAATGATGGTGGATACCAAGGGTCTTTAGTGCCCATTTATAACACTTTACATTATACATCCATCTAGTAACCTCGTTATATGAATACTCCAGGATTCATAGCGCTTATGAGTATCACAAGGGGTGGATACTTCTGGATACTGAGTTAGGGATAATTACCTCGTTAAAACCTTTAGCTATAGAAAACCCAGTGGGAAAAAAACCTATAGCCAAGGAAAAAGAGTACAGTTCTCTATAACTTCCCCTGATTAGTGGAAGTATTTAGGAGTGGATACTTCTGGATACAGAGTCAATGAGCTTGCCTCGTTAAAACCTTTAGCTATGGAAAACCCAGTTGGAAAAACCAATAGCCAAGGAAAAAAGTACAAAAGTACATTTGACTCCTCCTAATCTGTACAAGCTGCATGCTTGCAGATCTCCTAGGCAACTATACATCAATCTCTTACAATATTCCGAGAATAAGTACAAAATACAAGACATCGCTCATCTATACAAGTATCATTCATATATGGCAGGTACTGAATCTGAGGGAGCTCTTCTGAAGAGGAATAGTCTGCAGACTCGGTAGATAGCTCCACGTCTCTGACTTAGTCATCAATGTGTATGCGAGGTACTGCAGGACCTGACTGTGCATACTCATGATTTGCTTCTCGGATGATGAGACTCTCGAGATGGTAGGATTGATGTTGCCTTGGAAGCTTGCTTTACTGGTCTCCATGAGTTGGTCGTTCCTTTGTTGTTGTCATCGCAATGATCTGTAATCTGTATCTGCAAATACATTTAACATAGAGGATAATCCTTGACCCTTAGAGGTGGCGCAGAAGATACATATCTTCGGTCCAGTGATGCGCTGCAGGCGCTGCACTGTATCTGGCTAACAGATTTACTGTCAATGCTCTCTAGAGATGCTTGCAGTTGGCCAAATAAAGGAGTGCACCAAAAGCACTCAAGTAATGCACTTCAAGACCTATGATATCCTTCCCCTCTTCCAGCGAATGGAATGGGTCTTAATATGCATCCATACAACCAGTATGTGTATTTAGTGGAATGCAATTGTCCATAGTTCTTCATCAACTTCGGGTGTATGAAGTTTAATGTCAAATGTTTTTCATCTTCTGGATGATAATTTCATCTTCTGGATGATGTTTTCATATTTTGGATGATTATTCATCTTCTGGATGACCATTCATCTTATGGATGATGGTTTCATCTTATGCATGCTTATTTCATCTTCAGGATGATAACTCATCTGTTGTATGATGTTTTCATCTTCTAGATGATTATTCGTCTTCTGGATGACCATTCATCTTATGGATGATGGTTTCATCTTCTGGGTGATTATTTCATCATCTGGGTGATAATTCATCTTCTGGATGATTTTTTCATCTTCTAGATGATGGTTTTATCTTTAGGATGATAATTTCATTGGATAGATGTCCCAAAAATCTATCCAGGCAATAAAGGAAATCTGCAAGGGTATGTTGTCACATCATCCATGGCAACATAGCCCAAAATTCTTTTGCCAATCTCATGGTTTTCGCAACTATGATCAGGGAGCCTGATGCATCAGTTTATAAATTTTTGTACGTGAGTCAAGCTCATCTTACTTGATTACTTCCTGGTTTCAGCGAAATAAACATCTAAGCTATAGTGCATTGCTTATAGCATACGATTTTATTTATTTATATTTATGTTTATACAATACTTGGTTACCCCACATGATTGATATCTTTTTGATATCAGGACTTCAGGTCCAAACACTTTGCATTTCATAAGTGAGTCCAGCTCAACTTATTATTGCCACGTTCCACATTATTGGCCAATCTCTACGTTTGCTTCATGAAACGAAGTGTGGAACGATATTTATCATTTAAATGGCAAAATGGAATGTGAGTAATTGTCGACAAGTGTGTTTTTATCCAAACACCTCCCCATGTATGTACATTATTCAATTTATTCTAAAGTCATCTCTTCTATAGGTTCTGGAAAGGGAGAGGATATGGAGCTGAGATCACTCTCCTGTGGTGGTATTACTTAAGGGCCTCCAGAAGTTATTTCTCGCTTTGGAACCTCGTGGTATGTCCTCGCATCGATTGAGGACATCCACTTCTGCTACTGGTGGATTGCATCAATTATATTTGCTATGTCAATACTAACTAGATTTTTAGCAGTAGAGATGTGTGAATTTGACAATATTTATATTGTCAGTAACCATGTCTGATAACTGTTTAACGGTTTCATAAGTGTGGATCTTCATGATCTCATCACAATTCATGATAATCAGATCATTAAGGTTTAAAATGGTCAATTGAGCTTCAGGCTCATTGATGATTATAATATTTCTGTTGAACATAATACTGGAAAATTAAAGAATTCTGAATGTGAAGGATCTTCAGGATCTAATCTTCATTATCGATTCTTTATATGATGACCCATCAAAGACACAATTTATTAGATGTGCTCTAAATGCTTCCCATGTTCGGAGTGCTTGGAATCTATTTATCTGGGGTAATTACTTCAGATAAATAGTTCTAAGACTGCATTTAGATGGGTTATAGTGGTGATACGGGGATGTATACTCATCATGTCATAATCTATAAGATGTGCTCTAAACGCTTCCTCGTTAGTGGTCTCGAAAAATGTTTATATGAGGTGATCAGTCTCATATAAATATGTTCTAAAGAGCATTTCGATGGTTTGCATTGTAATTGCATGTTCTCATGTAGTCACCTACAACTGGATTTTTAATGGATAAGTAATCCGTTTAAATCATTTTAATGATTTATTTATATAACCCATTTTTAGGTGTGAACACAAACTTCAAGGTGTTTGACATTATTCCGGTTGTAAATATTATTTGATTTCTCAGTGTTATCCAAAGTTCCCGCCATTTATTAATATGTCATATATGATGTTAAAATCTAGACTGCTGTTAGATAATAGGTTTGATAATGACCATTTTTCGAGGATATATGGATGAGTGATCTAAAGTACCTCATCAGCCCTATGTAGGGAGTGGATAAGTCCACTTTTATCCCTCAAATACTCTCAAGAGACCTAAAGGTCTTATTATTTTAATGATGACAGTAAATATATCATCATAAATTCTTTTGAGAAAGTCATGAGAGTCAATGTCTACGTGAATAGAGATGATCTCGTAATTTTTTCCCTTTTGGATGGGACAATGAAAGCTTCACCCTTTTTGAAGAATCTGCGGGTTCTTCAGATTTATAGGATTGGATAATGATATCTTGCATCATCAATCTAAGGTGGTATTTTATATTGTTCCAAAGTTAATAGTTGGCTGATTCTGGACACTTCTGGTGTTCCATTTGCTTCCTATTTTCAAATTTATGTGGGACTTATGAAAGTCCATTAAAATGCTCAAGTTAATTTTGTTCGGTAATAGGTGAACTGTGTTCTAACTGTGAAGGATTTCATTTTCACATTGACTATTACACGGATCATGGTGGGACAAACCTTCAGGCTTCATTGATTGCTTGAGTCATTAATTAAGGATTTTGGTTTGACGAATATCCATCGAAACTTGGTATGTTTCTTTTATTGATTTTTGAGAGTATTCTGGACAGTTTTGCGCAACGTTTTTGAAATCGATGAACGGAGGCTCAAACGGTGTTGGATTGACTTGAAATTTTGTGGGGAGCTACATAACATGTATATCTACCTACTGCAGAAAAATTCAAAAAATACCTAAAAACCCCGGACAGAGGGGTTGACCTCAGGTAATTTTGCCTGAGGTCAACCTCAGGCACATTTCCCTCATAGATGTATGTATGTATGTATGTATGTATGTATGTATAAGTATGTATGTAAATCTTCATGTGAGAACATTTCGCACCGTGCGAAAATGTTTTTAGTTTTTTTTGAAAAAAATTTTAACTTTTTTTTCCACCCTCATTATATGTTGTTATACCCCCCTCAAAAAATAATCGTTGAGAAATAATGTCATTTGGCCTTCGATCAAGGCATTTCATCAAATTTGCACGTTTTGGGACCGTTAAATTTGTAACGGGTGGATGTGTGCTCTAATCCCCAAGCGGTTCACCCATTATTTTTCCTAAGGTATAAATAATTGTATGGATTAAACATCAAAAAAAATTTGAAAAAAAAATTTCAAAAAAATATATAAAAAGTTTTCGCACGGCTTTCGCATGGGTTTTTTCGCACCCGAAGATTGCCACACACACACATATATATACAAGTCATAATCCGTGCTAGCGGGCACGGGTCATTTAATATATTCCCCAGCGAAATCTTTGTTATCCAAAAAGTTAGTAAAATTTAAAATAACAACAAATTAGCATAAAAATATTTAGCGACATGAGCGTCTTCGATGCGGAACAATAAATTCAGCACGGGCGTTCGACATGGAACAACAAATTAGTGTAGAACAACAAATTCGGCCGCCTTTGGCGCGAAACAACAAATTAGCGTAAAAACCCCCGTGTCCGTGGGAATGTTTCATTTAAGGTTTTCCTCCGGGAACTATTTGTTTCCCAAAAAATTAATAAAAGTTAAAAGAACAACAAATTAGCGTAAAAATATTTAGCAGCACGGGCGCCTTCAACGCGGAACAACAAATTCGACGCATGCACATTCGATAAGGAATAGCAAATTCAGTGTGGAACAACAAATTTGGCACGGGAGCCTTCGGCACGGAACAACAAATTAGCGTAGAACAACAAATTTGACGCAGTCGCTTTCGGCACGGAACAACTAATTAGCGTAAAAACACGTGCCCATAAACACAGTTCATTTAAGATTTTCCCCAGAAATCTTTGTTTCCCAAAAAATTATTAAAATTTAAAAGAACAAATTAGCTTAAAAATATTTAGCGGCACGTGCACCTTCGGTGTGGAACAACAAATTCGACGCGGAATAACAAATTCACGGAAAGCAACAAATTTGGCGCATGCACCTTTGGCACGGAACAACAAAAAAGAATTAGCGGGCACCTTCGGCGCAGAACAACAAATTAGCATAAAAAATTCGCGGGTGCATTCGGCGCGAAACTGGTCCACTGGATGTTTTCAAACCTGAAACAAATTTCAAATCTGGACCAAATTTCAAAGCTCGCATTTATGGGTTCAAAGCTTCATCTCGACATTCCATTTTCCAAGATCAAATCACAGCCAATACTCTTTATCTTGTCCTGGTCAGACCTAGAATTCGAAAAAGTTGTCAAATGTTTAATAGATATTAAACGGATCAAATATGAATTTTATATTACTCAAAATACGAGTACGGATTCAAATTCAACTTATATTATTTGTATTTGTGTACATCCATAATCTATATCAACATTGATACTGTCATGCCCTATTTTGCGATACACGTGTATTCTACTGAACACACGTGGTATTTCTACTTGCGATACATGGGTAAGCATGGGATAAGCATAGATATCAATATATGTGACGTAGCACAAGGGGGATTGGGCCGTAATATGTGGCTAAGTGAAGTGAATGCGAAGTGTGAATACGGAGAAGTGCGAAAGACGTCGTGGGTGTGAACCAACAGGAATGTGTTAGACGTATGTGTGTGGAGCGGGTATGCATGCATGGATGTGCGTGGATGTGTGTAGAAAGAGCCATGCTAGTGTGAAAGTGGTTAGGGGTCAATGGCAACCCCCGTAAATTTTTAGAAAGGCGAGGGGCAAAACGGTCATTTGGACTAAAGCTGCTGTGCGTACTTCCTAAAGTGGTGTGTACATAAAGTAATGGCACACTTATAATTAGTAGGAAGTTAAGAGGGTATTTTAGTCATTTAAAATGATGCATGCTTATCTTAAAGATAAGGATAAGGAGGAGATTTTTCATGGGAAGTTTCTACCCATTTCTAAACTTCTCTCTTCTTTTCTTTTCTTTTCTTCCCTTATCCTTATCTCCTCCCTCCCAACCTCCCCCTTCTCTTCCAATTTCGTGCTCCCGTCTCCCCCTTCTATGTTGACCAAAAAAAAGAGGAGCAAGAGGAAGAGGAAGAGGAAGAGAAAGAGAAGAGGAGAAGAAAGAACTCTCTTGAGGTAGGAATCCAACTTGGCTTTGAAAATTACTTAGGGTTTCTTCCATCATGTTTATACATCATGTTTTACCACTATGAAGTAGTGGAAATATAATTAGGGTGCTATGTTTCAATTTTCATGCAAAAGCACCTTGAAATTCCAAGCAAAACCATTCTTTTGAAATTCAGAAATACTGATGTTGGTTGTTGCTACATTCACAGCTACTGTAGCTCGAATTAGGGTTCGAAAAAAAATTTGAGCTTGTAGATCTTGAAGTTCTACCCCAAAATCATATAAATTTTGATATATGTTCAATTCAGAAATTTGGAGAAATAAATCCATCTTTACAGCATGTCTGTTTGATTTTCAGTGTTGACACAGTTTAGTAAAATTGTCCTAAACAGCTGCACACATCATGTAATTTTATGATCTTGGGCTTGTTGGAAATATAACAAGTTTTTCTAAAAATTCTTCATGTGCTTATATGTCGAATTTCTGCCTCTAACATGTCCAAAATTGGCTTTCAATACAGGCTCTGTAATCTGTCTGAAAAACAGATTTGACACACTTTACCAAATAATTCACCATAAATCACACACTTAATATTTTTGCATGAAAAATTATATATGAATCCATAACTATAATATCTACAAGTTTCATTCAGTAAGTTTTTTAAAATTCTGTATATAAATGGATGATATCAGCCACTCTTTATGACAACATATGCGTTTCCTGCCAGCTGAAGCTTTTGAATGGTGACATGAATTATGTAATATTGCCAATTATAATTCTATTGTACATGATTGTTGCTATTACCTAAAAGGCAGTTTGATTGGTGTGATATACTATTAAATTGCTAGTGTGATCGATATGTGAAACATGATGCATATCATGTGTTCGATGAAATGCCTCAATGAAAACAATATCTGATAATTTGAGTAACGTGCATGTGTTGGTATTGAATGGTGACATGAATTGTGTAATATTGCCAATTATACTTCTATTGTCCATGATTGTTGCTATTACCTAAAAGGTAGTTTGATTGGTGTGATATACTATTAAATTGCTAGTGTGATCGATATGTGAAACATGATGCATATCATGTGTTCGATGAAATGCCTCAATGAAGACAATATCTGATAATTTGAGTAACGTGCATGTGTTGGTATTGGCCTTGAGCCACATTGATAATTGGTGAAGTTAGTGGCTTGAATGGCATGGGTACATTGTAATTATGAATGGATAATGTGTTGTGATAGTGGGCATGTCACGTGAGTGCATGACCCTACGTTTAATGATGGACAGCTGAGATGATATGTGCATACCCATGCCATCATGACCCCTAACGTGTCACTAATGATGTTAACTTATAAAATTGAATGAGTCTCGGTCCTCTCTAATGAGGGTGAGTTAGCAAAACCCGGGTTTAGGTGGAATTTGAGTAAGTTGTGGATATGAAGCCTGGACTGAGGAGTTGGGAGGAAATGATTGTGTGATGTGTGGAGCGTACACCCACTCGCCTTTATCGGGAGTGGAGGGGATACTTACACCCACTCGCCTTTACCAGGAGTGGAGGGGTTATACGGAGGTTGGGTTATATGTGGATAGCCTCACTCCTGCCAGGGACGGGGGAGGTGAGAGGCCCGGCGTACAGTGCCCGTGTCCACTGCGTCTGTGCTATATTCACCCCACATTTGGGGTGAAGTCCAGGTCCTGATATCACACAGTTTACCCAAGTTCCAATTAATTCAATTAATCAATTCAATTATAAAATGAGCACTTTGCATATTCTCCTTCCGCTGGCAGCACTTCCCTTTTTCCCTTGCTTCATTGGTGACACCGTGTTATATCCTGATAGTTGTGTTTCTCTTTTTAGTTGTGGTTGTATGATTATTTGTTATTATTACTTGCGCTAACTCTTTCTTGCAGAAACTCGACACTGGACCGCAGGTATGATCCTCTTACTTAGCTATTTACTTCGCTATATATATGTAGTATTGCATGTCTTGTTCCCTTGCCCTGCCTTGTTGATTGATCATCCTAAAGCGATGTCCAGATCCAAGTTGGTTCCTACTGGGGCACACATTGACATGCTCCTCCCCATTTTTTAGGTAGCAGGGTCAGCTTGGTTGGAGGTGACTTGGAGTTGGGTTTCAGGGGTAGCACTTTGTGTGAGACGTAGCTTGTGTAGTGACATAATTGTCTTAGAGGTGGAGAGTGATGGTGTATATGTATTAGTGTACTTGGGCTATGTAATTTAATGGAGGTTGTATATATGATATGTTGTTATTGAACTAAGTTATTTGTGGTGTTGTTCTGATATTACTGTGAAGCTTCACTTGTACTATCCCAGCATGTGCGATGTGGCCTGCTTGTTCAGTTTCTCCTTTCGCTTTCTTTTCCTCTCTCATAACTCTAGCTCTTCAGGATAGTTTAAAAAAAATTAGGTGCCGGATATTCTGGGGAATGGGGCGTGATAGTTTGGTGGCCCATGCAGGTCTCCGCACTGTGATGTGCGTAAGGATAGTACATGTAAGGCTTCAGTAGGTAATCGGGATAGATTAGCCCTACTGTCGGTAGTGACCTTAAAGTCTTAAGTGATCCACCCTTAAACTCCTAGTTTAAGAAGTCAGAGGATGAACTTCTATTTGTAGATATACGGGTGTATTTATAATTGTGTGAATCCGCGTGTATAAGTGCGTTTGTTGTGCTTGAATATTAGAATTATATATATGTTGTAGTATACGTGTAGTCAGTATATGTATTTATCTCTGAATGATATGAAAGTTACATGTATCTTGAATGGTTATAGTGGTATATGGATATGTGTGGGCGTTTATACATAGATACATGATGCGGGTATATGAGTAGGTATATGGTATACTTGTGTGACTGTGAGGTATAGGTTATAAGTATATGTATATTCGTGGATGTATATTGGTGGGTACATATAAGCTATTGGGGACGCATGAGCTGTAAGGGTGTGAGTGAGGATATGTACGTATGTGATATAAGTGAATATATCTATTATGTTATAGTTCTGTTCCCATGTGGGGAAAATACCAATGTGTGTATGTTTGTATGGATAGAGTAGTGGAATGTCCATATGGTCTTTAGACATATTGGGAAAGGTGCATGCGTGTGAATAAATGTATGCCTGTATGGGGAAGTGGTGTAGACATATATATTGAGATACTGGTATATATATATATCGCTAATGTTGCATTGCTAGTGTATGGATTTCTAATGTGTTAGCTTTGAATAACTGTGAATATGTGTATATGCTGCCTATGTTCCTATATGAACCGATATATTGTCTTACTTAGTATATGGTTGTGGGTTGTTTCATGGCGTGAAGATAGGTGTTGTGTTTTGGCTATATATAGCATGTATGTAGCGATATAGATAAGTGGTGGATGCACGGGTAGTAAGAGTAATGCTCCAGAGTGTTTGGAGTATATGTATCCTAAGATGAGTAGGGATACTTTAGACCCTTCCACCTAAGTTAAGGCCTTAGCTATATACTGTGCCTAACATGGGATAGGGATATAAGTGTGACGTGTATCATATGTAGAATGTGATGTATATAATGATTTGAGATTATAGAGTGCATGTATAAGTGGGATGGCTATGGGTTTGCGCAGTTAAGTGGAATTATGGTTCATATGTGTGTGTACACGCTTACCCGTAGAATGGTGCATGTATGACCATTTGGATGTATATGTAGTGCCTTTACCCCTCCGTATATAGTGCCATGAGGGGGATTGTGTATTGGTGTATGAGATACTTATACGTATGTAGGTGTATTGTAGGAAGTATGATGTGATTATGTATATGTGTTGTTGTTATTGAATGTGTATTGGTGTATGTATTATGAGTGGTTATGTGTGTGTGTGTGTGTGTGTGTGAATGACCCCTATTTTGTTATGCATGTATCAGTATATGAATGCGTACGTATACGGGATGTGACTGCCTATTGAATGTGTATGAATATTGAAATACACTTATTTGTGTATGTACTAGTATGTTAGTAAAAGTGTGGATATATTGGATGTTATGTATATAATGGTATGGATAGCTATCGACTTCCTGTTAGTGTAACTTGAGTAGCTTGACCATATATGTGTGTAATAGCTGGGTATGTATGGCATGTGTGAATGGATGTGTGTGCCCATACATGGTAATGTATGTGCATGATGCATTGATCCTAATAGGTATATATATATATGTCTGTATGCATACCTACTATTAGATAAGCATCTGGTATGCATGAGCGAACGTGTATATGGCTATGTGTATGCCTAGAGATATATATATAGTGTTGATATGAATACATCTGTGGGTACATAAGGATTGTGTATATAATTAGATGTGGAATATCTATGTGAAGTATTGGTTGGTACCTATATGTGAATATGTAACATACTTGTATGAATGTGAAGTGTAATGATGTGTTCATGTATGTGAAATGTGTAGTATGAGAATATGTAATGATATGTATATTAGGTGAATGAGCATATATATACTGGTACATATCTTTGTTTGTTTATCTGCTAATCTATCCTATAAGGTTGTCTATCCAGGTGTATCTTGATGAGCCTTGGATAAATGTATTCTTGTTTGTATAAGAGAATATATAGGTCTGTACCAGAGCATGTGTGTATGTGCGTAAATGTGCAATGCAAATGTGAATGTGATAGATATGGAATATAGGTGTGTGTGTGTGTATTTTTGATGAATATAAGTGAATGAAACTGTTTGGTATGTAGGTATTGAGTTGTGTGTGATTGTTTGCATATGTATATGCGTGTGTGGGGGTGTATATGGATATTTATAATTATTTGATTATTATGGCAGTATGTGCGTATGATGTGCAAAGGTAGTTATATATATATATATCATATGGCCGAGGATGTGTTATGTTTCTGCACTCTTGTGTGTGTTGTGAGTGGTATATGTGCCTATCTGTGTGAGGCAGTAGGTGCACTGCTATGGATGTGAGGTTATGTGTATATTTATTTATAGTATGATTGTGAACCTTATGTGACTTGATCGTGCAAGTGTTAGTACGTGCACGTGAATGTATGTATGGATGTGACTAAATAATGTGCGTATATAGATATTTATGTGCCTATATATGGGAGTGAGCTCATATGACTAAGTATTGGGTGTATAGGGATCCGGTGTACATACGTTGTGACACCGTGATAGTGACCCCGTTTATCAAGTAGTGGTGTGTAGATTAATGAGTATTGTTGTGTGTTTGTGCATGGATATAGACGTATATGTAAATATATAAACAGGTAGGATGTAAGTCATTTATACCTGAATATATTATGGTATATATAAAGCATGCTATGTGTGAGTGCCTTGTGAATCATGATATGGATATGATGTGATGTCATATCACACAGGTATGAGTAGTGATATGGATACATATAATGATACATATAGAGATCAATTTGTGATATGTGTGTTGTATCTGTCAGTGTGTATATATGTGCTCAGATATTTATGTGAAGGATGTCTATGTGTATATATATATATGTAGTGAATGTATATAGTGATGTGAATGTACTACTAGGTGAATAATAGGAAGTATCTGTGATATGTATGTGATGCAGATGTGTATGAATGACAATAAAGTATATAGTGTGTATGAGTGTGGTGTAGATACGTATTCATGTTGTATTTCATGGGTAGAAAGACCTCCATTTCTAGCTGAACTTCGGCAAGGTTCACACCATAGGAAGTCCGAGGACGGACTTTATTTTAAGGTGGGTAGGATGTCATGCCCTGTTTTGCGCTATACGTGTATTCTACTGAACACACGTGGTATTTCTACTTGCGATACATGGGCAGGCATGAGATAAGTGTAGATATCGATATATGTGACGTAGCAGAAGGGGGATTGGGCCGTAATATGTGGCTAAGGGAAGTGAATGCGAAGTGTGAATACGGAGAAGTGCGAAAGATGTCGTGGGTGTGAAACAACAGGAATGTGTTAGACGTATGTGTGTGGAGCGGGTATGCATGCATGGATGTGCGTGGATGTGTGTAGAAAGAGCCATGCTAGTGTGAAAGGGGTTAGGGGTCAATGGCAACCCCCGTAAATTTTTAGAAAGGCGAGGGGCAAAATGGTCATTTGGACTAAAGCTGATGTGCGTACATCCTAAAGTGGTGTGTACATAAAGTAATGGCACACTTGTAATTAGTGGGAAGTTAAGAGGGTATTTTATTCATTTAAAATGATGCATGCTTATCGTAAAGATAAGGATAAGGAGGAGATTTTTCATGGGAAGTTTCTACCCATTTCTAAACTTCTCTCTTCTTTTCTTTTCTTTTCTTCCCTTATCCTTATCTCCTCCCTCCCAACCTCCCCCTTCTCTTCCAGTTTCGTGCTCCCCTCTCCCCCTTCTATGTTGACCAAAAAAAAGAAGAAGAAGAGGAAGAGGAAGAGGAAGAGAAAGAGAAAGAGAAGAGGAGAAGAAAGAACTATCTTGAGGTAGGAATCCAACTTGGCTTTGGAAATTATTTAGGGTTTCTTCCATCATGTTTATACATCATGTTTTACCACTATGAAGTAGTGGAAATATAATTAGGGTGCTATGTTTCAATTTTCATGGTAAAGCACCTTGAAATTCCAAGCAAAACCATTCTTTTGAAATTCAGAAATACTGATGTTGGTTGTTGCTGCATTCACAGCTACTGTAGCTCGAATTAGGGTTCGAAAAAAAATATGAGCTTGTAGATCTTGAAGTTATACCCCAAAATCATATAAATTTTTATATATGTTCAATTCGAAAATTAGGAGAAATAAATCCATCTTTACAGCATGTCTGTTTGATTTTCAGTGTTGACGCAGTTTAGTAAAATTGTCATAAACAGCTGCACACATCATGTAATTTTATGATCTTGGGCTTGTTGGAAATATAACAAGTTTTTCTAAAAATTCTTCATGTGCTTATATGTCGAATTTCTGCCTCTAACATGCCCAAAATTGGCTTTCAATACAGGCTCTGTAATCTGTCTAAAAAACAGATTTGACACACTTTACCAAATAATTCACCATAAATCACACACTTAATATTTTTGCATGAAAATTTATCTATGAATCCATAACTATAATATCTACAAGTTTCATTCAGTAAGTTTTTTAAAATTCTGTATATAAATGGATGATATCAGCCACTCTTTATGACAACATATGCGTTTCCTGCCAGCTGAAGCTTTTGAATGGTGACATGAATTGTGTAATATTGCCAATTATACTTCTATTGTCCATGATTGTTGCTATTACCTAAAAGGCAGTTTGATTGGTGTGATATACTATTAAATTGCTAGTGTGATCGATATGTGAAACATGATGCATATCATGTGTTCGATGAAATGCCTCAATGAAAACAATATCTGATAATTTGAGTAACGTGCATGTGTTGGTATTGGCCTTGAGCCAAATTGATAATTGGTGAAGTTAGTGGCTTGAATGGCATGGGTACATTGTAATTATGAATGGATAATGTGTTGTGATAGTGGGCATGTCACGTGAGTGCATGACCCTACGTTTAATGATGGACATCTGAGATGATATGTGCATACCCATGCCATCATGACCCCTAACGTGTCACTAATGATGTTAACTTATAAAATTGAATGAGTCTCGGTCCTCTCTAATGAGGGTGAGTTAGCAAAACCCGGGTTTAGGTGGAATTTGAGTACGTTGTGGATATGAGGCCTGGACTGAGGAGTTGGGGGGAAATGATTGTGTGATGTGTGGAGCTTACACCCACTCGCCTTTACCGGGAGTAGAGGGGATACTTACACCCACTCGCCTTTACCGGGAGTGGAGGGGTCATACGGAGGTTGGGTTATATGTGGATAGCCTCACTCCTGCCAGGGACGGGGGAGGTGAGAGGCCCGGCGTACAGTGCCCGTGTCCACTGCGTCGTGTGCTATATTCACCCCACATTTGAGGTGAAGTCCAGGTACTGATATCACACAGTTTACCCAAGTTCCAATTAATTCAATTAATCAATTCAATTATAAAATGAGCACTTTGCATATTCTCCTTTCGCTGGCAGCACTTCCCTTTTTCCCCTTGCTTCACTGGTGACACCGTGTTATATCCTGATATTTGTGTTTCTCTTTTTAGTTGTGGTTGTATGATTATTTGTTATTATTACTTGTGCTAACTCTTTCTTGCAGAAACTCGACACTGGACAGCAGGTATGATCCTCTTACTTAGCTATTCACTTTTCGCTATATATATGTAGTATTGCATGTGTTGTTCCCTTGCCTTGTCTTGTGGATTGATCATCCTAAAGCGATGTCCAGATCCAAGTTGGTTCCTACTGGGGCACGCATTGACATGCTCCTCCCCATTTTTCAGGTATCAATGTCGGCTTGGTTGGAGGTGACTTGGAGTTGGGTTTCAGGGGTAGCACTTGGTGTGAGACGTAGCTTGTGTAGTGACATAGTTGTCTTGGAGGTGGAGAGTGATGGTGTATCTGTATTGGTGTACTTGGGCTATGTAATTTAATGAAAGTTGTATATATGATATGTTGTTATTGAACTAAGTTATTTGTGGTGTTGTTTTGATATTACTGTGAAGCTTCACTTGTACTATCCCACATGTGCGATGTGGCCTGCTTCTTCAGTTTCTCCTTTCTCTTTCTTTTCGTCTCTCATCACCCTCACTCTTCAGGATACTTGAAAAAAAAATTTAGATGCCGGGTATTCTGGGGAATGGGACGTGACAGATACAACCCCATGCAGGCCCATAGGCCGCCCAGTTAATTATCTCATGTCGATAAGCCCATTAGAGCCCGCAACTTCGGCACAACAATCCAAAAGCCCTCATGTGTGACTCTCCCCTCCTCATGGAAACAGCTCAACTGACCGTTGAGCTCATTCGTTTACTGGGTCTGCCCATTAATCGGGCGTTCAATTATTGACCGTTAACCTGTCGTCAATGCTGAGAGCATGTGCTACATGTTATAAAGCGTCACAGATGCTCGAGCATTATGGGCAGATGGCATTCACAAGACCATCGCATATAAATGTTCATATCAACGGTGAGAGAGTGGAGGAATCTCGGATATCCTACACTGAGGTCCTACACTGAGGTCCTACACTGAGGTATTCTTATACTAAACATTAGATCCATCTTACTTATATTTCCTCTATAGCTCGACCTAAGAACAAGCGGATTATCGTCCAACAGGTCGGACATAGTTCCATCGAGACTCTTCAAGCCACCTACTTACTTAAGCATCGAAGTGGATTAGGTCGGACCCCATATCAGACCCGAGACGAGCTTCTTGTATTGTAGATAGCTTGGAGATAGCTTGGCTACGACCTTTATAGCATATCTTGGAGCCCCTTCAGCCCGATGTTAGCTCGTCCATCATCCAGAAAGTCGTCTATGTGTTTCACATCAGCGGTTTCATCCGAACTGTCTTTCAACAAATTCTATGGTGAGAAAACACCTTGAAACAAACACTATCAAAAGGTGTAAGGCAAAGAAGTGCTTTAAAGTGAGTAAGAACCGTCCCTACAAATATGAACCACAATGTGCCTTTACAACCCGTCATCGGCGCATTTAACTCGAGACAATCTATTCCACGTAAAATTAGCTATGGTTTTGGATTTGCGATGCATTTTCTCCAACCACTTCCAACAAGAGAACCATCTGAACTTCTTTTGTCCCTCCCAAATCCTATGTCCTTGCTTCACATTCATCATCTTGATATTGATTGCTGATTGCATGAAGCGGGAGATTTAACAAATTGATCCAAGCGATCTTTTCCTTCCCCGTTTGCACTATGGCATCCCTGATGACATATTGTCTATGGTTGTGGATATGATGATAATTTCTGAATAATTGCTCAGCTGGATCGTCAATGAAGGAAACAGTTGGTCTATATTGGATACATGTGTTATTAAAATTGTACAATTGTGTGAAGTCAGTTGATGGATCCACCCCCTACTTTGTCAGCAGGGTGTGGTTTGGGCCCTTCTATCATCCAACTTGAAGGCCCTTCATCATCTTTTACTATTTCTGTAAGTGTTCCATCAAAACATGTTGCCATGCCTTAATGTTATCCTTTAATTTACTTAAAAGGGTTGTTTCTCTTTCCCGATATGTAGTCGTTGTTCTTGGCTCTGGTTCATTTCATTATTTTTGCTTTTTAATATTAATATTACATCTTTAAAATGGGCCATCACCGATGGCTGTATAGATGGACCGGAGGCTTCCAAACGTTCCTCATGATTAGGGATGAGAATGGGCATGACCAAAGCCCGATTGGGCTTACATTTGGACATGCCACATCATCATCCCTACAAATCCTTCAATAATTGTAGACGAATTAGTGAAGGATTTGTAGGGATGATGATGTGGCATGCCCAATTGGAAGCCCAATCGGGCTTTGAGTATGTCCATTCTCATCCGTGATGGGATGGATGAAGTTGAAGTTTCATTAGAAGAGAAGGGCCATGTAGTCCCTTCATTGAAAAAAGAGGAAGCTGCTTATCGGACCATCAAGCTGACGATTTGTGATGATCTCATTGTGGCAAAGAAGAAAGTTTTCCAAGATAGTGTACCATGTTCAACGCTCATACCCAACTTATTAAAAAGTGCACTCTTCCCTAAGGGAGCAGGAGGCTTAGACAAAGTAAAGAGAACTACTCAAATGCAGGATGGCTTCTTCATAACAGAATGCGAGGGACATGCCAAAGCAATACAATAGCTGGCTAAACTACTTAATAAGGCCAAGCAAACGCTTTACGAGGATCTTAAGTGCCATGACACACGCTTCCCATTCTACACGAAAGCAAGAACGCAGACGGAAATAAATAATACAAATTAAAAGGAAATTTACCACTTGTTGAAACATATTGCCAACAGGTACTTCGCTCCATCTGCAAATTGGCTCAACACTTTTTGTTGGAATTGGATACGCCCATGACGGGTTTAATCCATGGGGGTAAATCGCAAATATAATAATGATAAGGGGTTATATGTAAATTGAGTTATCCTTAGTGGATAAGTGCAATTTACAGAAGTTCAGGGTTCCCAATGCAAATTTGTTTTGTAACTAACTTTTACGTTATTTTGTTAACGTTAAGTTTTCAACGGGAGGAACCCGCTCTTCCTAAAACCTATAAATATATCCCATAGGCAGAGAGAAAAGATCATTGAATCAAATGTGTTTTGCGTTCTCCTCTCTCCCAACACAAAACAGAAGAACAAAGGGTAATCTTGGTGGTGAGAATTCGTTTGGCTTCCTTGGGTGATTCCAAACACGATCCGCGCGAAACTCCTCTAATCCGCTGCGAAGGCGAAGGTGGTGTATCCATCGCCGATGATATTTAACATTGGTATCGGAGCCTTATACGAGGAATTCATATTACATTTTTTTTCTCTCCTATTTACTGTGGATCGAAAAACAACGGTGACTGGGGCTCGAGGTCGCCGGCCTAGGGCTTCGACGCTGCGCTCGGGCATGAGGATCAGTTTCTCAGGACACCGTCAAAAACCATGGGGCTCGGTGACTGAGGGGCCCAGCCGATCATGTGCTCGACGAATGGTTTCGTCTGTCGCCGTTTGTCGGCCTAGGGCGTCGGCAAAGCCGCAAAGAGGATTCGCCCTTGCCTCTCGAGCTTGATCGGTAATGGATCGGGCCATGGGTTTGCCCATCGCAATCGGTCTCTCTAGTGCATGGGGTTCGATCGTCGGACGTTGCCTCTAGGGAATCAAGTTTTTTCCCCGGCTCTGTTCGGTATCCATAGGGGCTTCGCGCCTCCTGTCCCTCGTTGCTTTTGCCATTGGGTTCGTCCCCCTCGATGCTTCCCCTCCGTTGCGCTTGGCGATTGGAGACCAGGGAACCCCTCTTCTCTTTTGGTCAGGGGTATGGGAATTCGAGCCAGCCTCCCTATGTGTGCAGGGGCGCTGATGGTCTTGACAAAGGTCTCCATGGCGTTTGATAACTGTGGACTAGTCATTCTCATCACCGGCAGGACTGTGCCTCCCTTGCTCGGCTGGGAACTCTGTCCATTTGCAGTATATCATGAATTAATAAATTCATTTGCAATTTTTTTTTAATTTTATATCGTTGCTTATCTGTGCTCTTTGGAACTTGAACACCATTTTATTGACTATATAGTATATACATATGTTTGTTGTTTTCGTTTCCCAACAAACTGTGACTTTCATTGAGCTTAACTATGTATAATGGTCTTAAATTGGCATCCTAGACTGTGGCATGTCAGAGTGTCCATGTGCCTAGACTGTGGCCTGTCAAAGCGTTTTATTGGACTGTTATTATTATTATTTTTTTTGAACGAAAGGAGGAGAAAGTATCTCTGTGATGTTAAATCATTAAATGCCACTATGTATAATGGTCTTAAATTGACATCTGCCACAGCCCCTTCTTTATTATTTATGAATTGCTTGGGCATTAGTGCTATTGCAATTTTAGTTAATGTGACCATTGTTATGAATTACATAATATGATTCATAATCAAATAATTTTAATTCATTGACATGGAATTTTTTTATGATACTTATTCTCATGCATGTATTATACGGAATTGCATGAGATTTTATGTTTAACTTGATAACATACTTTAATGTTATATGTTAATGTTAATAGCATTTTTTTTAGTTTGCTATTTTTTTTTCAACTATCAGAATAATCCCACTTGTCTATTTTGTGTAAATAGAACGGTAATAATATTTTATGTAAATATTATTAACATGTTTAATACTATGTTATGCTATGTTTGGATACATAAGTTTAGTGGGAGCAACACATTTTTCTCGTAATATTTGTGGGGACTTATATCTGTTCAAAGTGAACAAGATATAAGTATAGATATATTTTTGAAAGAACCTTTAAATTAACGATAAAGTTTTTAGTCATGGATGATGATTGGGAATTTTATGAACTTTCGACTCTGTGCTATTAACTGAATCGTTATATTTAAATACTTGACAAAAATATGTTTGGGCAACGTTACTTATCTTCTAAATGTCTCTCTATATTTCAGTTATTACTTAGACCATCCTACTATTATGGCTGCTGTCAAGAACATCATTGCTGACCTCAACAAGGGAGATCGTCTCAATGGAGACAATTTCAATATTTGGAGTTTCCGTATCAAGTATGTCTTGGAGGAACAAGAGGTCATTGAAACCATAAATCATAAATTGGAAGATCCTGGTGAGGGTAACACCGCCCAACACAGGCGTGCAGTTGAGACTTACAATGAGTGGAAGAAAAAGGATGCCACTGCGCGTGGTATTCTTGTAAGCTCAATGAAGGATGACTTTGCCTGTGAATACAAGGATTATCCTACTGCACATGACTTGTGGAAGGCCTTATCTGATAGGCTGGGAGGAACTTCTGTGTCGAAGTTACGGCAGCTTACTATAAAGTTTGATACTTATAAGATGAGTTCCAATCAGACAATTAAGCAACATCTCCGGGAGATGTCTAGAATGATTAAGGAACTTACTGCTGCTGGGTGCAACCTCACTGATGAACAACAGGTTCAAGCTGTGATCCGTTCTTTGCCTGTTTCCTGGGAACATATGAAAATTAACTTGACACATAATGAAAGTATTAAGACTTTTGATGATGTGGCACGTCACGTAGAATTGGAAGACGAAAGGTTGTCTTCTTTGAAACCACAATCGCATTCCTACGTGACGGAGTCAAGTTCCAGGAAAAGAAACTTCAAGAGGAAGAGGTTCTGGAAGAAGAACCATAGTAAAGATACAATTATGAAAAACAAATCCAAGGGGCTGAGGAAATTTGATAAGAAGAAGAAGAAGAAAATGAATGTTGATAAGTTGATGTGCTTCAACTGTCGTCAGAAGGGACACTTCGCTCGGGAATGTCCTGAGCCAAGGAAGGTAACTTCTGATTCTTCTATTCCTTGTCATAATATATATGTGTCAAGCTCCGTTATGCTAATAGAACCTGATCCTTGGTGGATTGTTGATTCAGGAGCGACAGACCACATAGCAAGAGACAGAGACTACTATGTGGAGTACCGCCGTGTTCCTGGGGGAACAAGATGGGTGTATGTTGGCAACAACAACAAGCTGGAAGTAAAGGGAGTCGGTACGTGCAAATTGGAATTGCGCGGAGGACGGACCTTACTATTACATGATGTCTTGCATACTCCAGAAATAAGGCAGAACTTAGTTTCTGTAATATCCTTAGCTAGATATGGATTTAATTTGTTATTTGAACAACATGGACTGAATATAAGTTTGTGTAACGAATATTATGGATCTGGTTCTTATGTAAATGGTTTGACAATTATTAATACAAATAATGGTTCTTCTGGTTATATGTTAACCTCATCTTCATCTGTTACATCTAATAATGCAACATTATTATGGCATGCTAGACTAGGTCACATAGGAAAAGCCAGGATAGAACGCTTGGCTAAAGAGGGTCTTTTGGAATCTCTCACGAAAATAGAAATTCCTACATGTGAACCATGTTTAGCAGGCAAAGCAACTAGGAAACCATTTGGAAAGGCAATACGAGCTGAAACTCCATTACAACTAATACACTCTGACATTTGTGGACCCATGAGTGTGAGGGCTAGGCATGGTGCCTCATATTTCATTACATTTATAGATGACTATTCTCGGTTTGGAAAGGTATACCTCATATCTCATAAATCCGAAGCATTAGAGTGCTTTAGATTGTTTCTCAATGAAGTTGAGAATCAATTGGATAAAAGGGTTAAAACCTTGAGGACAGACCGAGGGAGGGAATATCTATCAGATCAGTTTAAAGATCTATGTAATGAAAAAGGAATTCTAAGACAGCTTACTACTCCTTATACACCTCAGCAAAATGGTGTTGCTGAGAGAAGGAATAGAACTCTCTTAGAAATGGTTCGATGCATGATGTCACAAGCAAACTTACCAATTAAGTATTGGGGAGATGCATTGTTGACAGCAGCACATGTTTTGAACCTAGTACCCTCCAAATCGATTCATAAAACCCCATATGAACTCTGGACTGGTAGAAGTCCAAATTTGAGTTTCTTAAAGCCATAGGGATGTGCAGCTTATGTACATGACACTTCTCATAAGCATGGGAAATTGGGACCCAGAGGAAAGAAGAGTATATTCATTAGATACTCTGAACACTCAAAGGGTTATGTTTTCTTGGGTGAGCAAGAAGACGGCACTGTCACAGAATATGAATCAAGGGATGCCACGTTTATAGAGGATATGTTTCCTAAACAAGGCGAAGTCAGAAATGAAGATGATCTCCATGAGTTGGAAGATCCAGACTTCGTGAGTATTAGGTCATTTGATGTACAAGAGAATACTTCTCGAGTCCCTGAGATTAGTGGGAGCGGTGTGTCTGAAAGAGAAGTAATTCAGAATTCTCAACTTGATGAGTCGGTTGGGAGAGGCAAAAGGGTTAAGGTTCCCCGACGAAGATTTGAAATCGAAGGGGAAGCCTTAATTGCTATACCTCAAGATGACGAAGAACCTAAGAGTGTAGAAGAAGCTTTATCTCGTCATGATCGAGATTATTGGAAGAAAGCTATGGAGGAAGAAACGGATTCCATGAAAGTTAACCATGTTTGGGAACTGGTTAACTTACCGCCTAATCGAAAAACAATTGGGAATAAGTGGATTCTCAAAATAAAGAGAAAGGCAGATGGATCCATTAAAAGACATAAGGCTCGGCTGGTGGCAAAAGGATATACCCAAAAGGAAGGTATAGATTACGAAGAAACTTTTTCACCTGTTGTCAAATTTGCCTCTATTCGCTTAATACTAGCTTTAGTTGCTCACATGAATTTAGAACTTCACCAAATGGATGTCAAGACGGCATTCCTAAATGGTGAACTAGATGAGGAAATCTACATGGATCAGCCAGTAGGTTTCATTGTTAAAGGCCAAGAAAATAAAGTCTGTAAATTACAGAAATCTATATATGGCCTTAAACAAGCATCTAGGCAATGGAACAATAGGTTTCATAGAGTTGTCACCTCATTTGGTTTCGAGATGATCGAAGAAGATCATTGTGTTTATGTGAAGCAATATAAAAACAAATTTGTCATCTTGACATTATACGTAGATGACATTTTGTTAGCTAGTAACGATATGGAGTTTCTGATAACCATAAAAGAATGGTTATCATCTAACTTTGAAATGAAAGACATGGGAGAAGCGGATTTTATACTTGGTGTAAAAATCCGAAGAGATCGTTCTAAGAGATTTCTTGCATTGTCGCAAGAAACATATATTAATAAAGTATTAGAACGATTTAACATGTCTAACTGTAATCCAGTTGAAACTCCAACATCGAAAGGCGATAACCTAAGTCTAAATGATTGTCCTAGTACAGCAGATGAAAAGAACAAAATGGCAAGAGTGCCATATGCAAGTGCAGTTGGTAGCTTAATGTACGCTATGTTGTGTACAAGGCCAGACATATGTCATGCAGTAGGATTGGTAAGTCGATATCAGTCAAATCCTGGACCTGAGCATTGGAAGGCTGTGAAGAGGATCATGAGATATTTGAAGGGTACAACCAACTACAGTTTGTGTTACGAAGGTTCGTCCACCAAACTGGAAGGCTACACTGATGCAGACTATGGGGGAGATGTAGATGAGAGGAAATCTACATCAGGATATGTTTTCTTGCTTGGAGATGGGGCCATATCATGGTGCAGCAAGAAACAAACTTGTGTAGCACTATCAACCATGGAAGCAGAATTTGTTGCTGCTTCATTAGGAGTTCAGGAAGCTATTTGGTTACGACGGTTCTTACAAAATTTGGGTATAAAACAAGAACCAGTGATTGTCTACTGTGACAATCAAGCTGCTATAGCTTACACCAAGGACTCAAAGTATCATAGTCGTACCAAGCATATCGACATACGATATCATTTTGTGAGAGACATTGTTGCTGAGAAGATAATTTGTATCAAGTATATATCTACGCACCAAATGGTTGTTGATCCTCTTACTAAACCCATTCATAGAGATGCTTTTTTGAGACATGTAAAAGCTCTAGGATTGCGTAGAAATTGAAATATACTTGCGAATGTACTCTGGTATATATATTGATATTGTTCAATAAAATATTTATTTCATTCATTGTGTTGGATGATATTTGTTTGCCCAAAAGTGTTATTTAACACATAAAAAGAGTACATAAGAAAAAGTATGTCAAATAGGCATAGAGATTGCCCGCTCACACAGGCAATCGCCTCTGACGTTCTAAGTGAACGGGTAGGGATAAGACTTAATCCTCTATAAAAGTCGCCTTGAATGAGTTTCAAGATGAGGTCATTTTATATATACAAATAATGACCGAGATGAACATGTTCCCCAAAGTTCATCTAAGCCTATTGATAAGCCAGACACGAATTCTTAGAGCAATTTATTGCTGTAGAATTCAGTGTTAAATGTATGAGTACATTTAACTTGGAGTCTGAACGGTGTTAGATTGAATTACTCCAAAGACATACACAATACACCGTTACATGTGATTCATACCACATGTGCTGGAGTCGACCATAATGGGAAGTGAGAAAGTGGATCCCTGCCTCTCCACTGTGTGAGTCCCTGGAGGACTAGGTTCCTCCCTGTACCCTTTGACTATTGACTAATATTCAAAGTCTCAGTCTTAGTAATAGCTACTTTAGCATATTCCTTATGGCCACGAGTGATTCGGTCTAAAAGGGTATGTCTAGGAAAGCGACTGAGTTGTGACTTAGAATATTGAGTGCAAAGGAATGGCTAAGTTTGTTGATATCAAGTTTGATGATCTCACTGGCCGGCCAATCTGTGTGATTAAGAGACATTAATATGGATGTGTTTGAGTATGTCCTTAAGAGTAAATAAAAGGAGGGATCAGGAATACTTACACTGATACAACAAATTAGACCTGGGGTATTATAAGCGACAGATATACTTTAGAGGATTGATTACGTGTAGGGCAGTTGTGTATCTCTAACCAGTGCACAACAAGATTGCCTGTATTCGCTTATGGGTCGCACGACCAAGTTACCAAGTATGAAGTTTTCTTCATTTTTTGTTTTAGTAACAACAATCCCATCATGTGCGAGTGGGAGATGTTGGAATTGGATACGCCCATGACGGGTTTAATCCATGGGGGTAAATCGCAAATATAATAATGATAAGGGGTTATATGTAAATTGAGTTATCCTTAGTGGATAAGTGCAATTTACAGAAGTTCAGGGTTCCCAATGCAAATTTGTTTTGTAACTAACTTTTACGTTATTTTGTTAACGTTAAGTTTTCAACGGGAGGAAACCGCTCTTCCTAAAACCTATAAATATCTCCCATAGGCAGAGAGAAAAGATCATTGAATCAAATGTGTTTTGCGTTCTCCTCTCTCCCAACACAAAACAGAAGAACAAAGGGTAATCTTGGTGGTGAGAATTCGTTTGGCTTCCTTGGGTGATTCCAAACACGATCCACGCGAAACTCCTCTAATCCGCTGCGAAGGAGAAGGTGGTGTATCCATCGCCGATGATATTTAACACTTTTGAATCTCCCCCTGAAATTGTGCATCTTTTTAGCAATTTTGGGGGGCTTGCTTCTAATCTTAATAAATAAATATGAGTACATTAAAAAATCACAAATTCTTGATACTCGTTGCTTTCGAGTCAATTGGATTAGTTATAAAAAAGGTATTAACAAATATGGAACCAAACACATTTAGGTTTAGATTTCATATCATAAGAAATTATACAATATCTACTAAAATGAACATTGTTCATGAAGCTATAAACGTAATCATCCTTCATTTGGACGGTCCCTCTCTTATGTATCCAACCCTTGACATATCGATTTTTAGTTTTATGAACCATATATGGATGATGAGCAACACTAGCATTTTGATTGATCATATTATACCCTAAGCCAAATTTGATACACGAGTGTACTTGTGAGCTAATCAAATCATCTAATTTTTCTGTACAATGGTTAAACATGTAAGAACCGTCTACCTTGCAATACTAACAACAACACACTAGAGGGGGGTGGGGAATAGTGTAATGACACAAATTGCGTATTTAAAAATTAAACTTGCAAATGCGGAATTATAAATGCAAGAGGAATTTAAACACCACAAAAATCCAAACGTAAACACAAGATGTTACCCTGGTTCCCCAAACTTGGGTACGTCTAGCCACACCAATATCCACTAATATTCTCACACAGAGAAGTGAATACAAACTCACACAGAGATACCTCACATAGAGGATTTTGGATTCTCACACAGAGAAATCCTTGCTCTCACACATAGAGACTTATGCTCTCACACAGAGAGACTCAAACTCTCATACAGAGAGATCACAACCAACCCTCAAACAGAAGGTTATACTCTCACACAGAGTAACTAGCTCTCACACAGAAAGCTATGGTTTCAATGAAATAACAAAGTAAAACAAATACTCTTACATATGCCTTGAGATGAACTTACTCGTTAATGAATGCTAGGCATGGAAGAGGATCTCCAAGTGATGAGATTAGCTTGAAAGCATTTGGATGAATTGCCTTGAGCTTGAATTCAATGCATGAAGGAGATAATGAGCTCTAAGAGGGAAATGAGAGAGTTTGAGAGTGGCTTAAATAAACTCTAATGATTTTCAATAGATCCAATAAGTTCTAATGAACTCAGCCCTCTTATATATATAGGAAACCCAAAGGAACCCTCAAACCCAAGTAAAAAACCCAAAATGAATAAATCTGCAACGGCTAGTTTTGGCAATTTACGACAACGACAGTCGACTGATGAACAACAGACAGTCGGTTGGTCAACGGATATAAAAATCCCAATGGCTATAATCTGAGTCAGGACATGCGACTGTAGAAGACAACACAGGCACCTGTAAAATGATCAGGCGCCTGAATATCCTTCAGTAGTCGACTGTCACTTGGGATGGAAACGTATCAGATAAAATGCAACTTGCGCACAGACGACTGTAGAACAATTCACAGACGACTGTAAATAAATAGACGACTGTAAATACTTCATCAGTCGACTGACTTGCAAATTAAGGTGAAGCCCAGAAAATGCAAGTGGCGCATAGACGACTGTAGAACAATTAACATGCGTCTGCAGGAAGACAGGCGACTGTAAATTGTACGTCAGTCGACTGTTCCAAAAGCTCAAGTAAGAGTCAAGTAATGGTTGACTGGAGCTGGGGAACAACAGTCGACTGTAGAAGGCTTGACAGGCGCCTGGAGTCACCCAGTCGCTCGTACGACTTTCATCAGTCCCCTGTTGGAGAGCCAGAGACTCCAATTTTAGGGCTGTTGACGAACGAACTTGAACGAGCTTGAACAGGGAACTTGGTTTTGTTCATGAACAAAATCCATGTTCAAGCTCTGTTCGTTTACTAACCGAGCTCCAAAAACCTGTTCAAGCTTGTTCTTGAAGCTTACCGAACGAACGTAAATGAACATTTACCGAGCTTGTTCACGGGTAGTTAATCGAACGTTCTGTTCGTTAACAAGACTTATTGAGCTTGTTCGTGAACATGTTCAGGAACATGTTCGTGAACACAAATCAATCTTGTTCATGAACAGATTTTCAAACAAGCAAATGAATGACAATTTTTAATCAGGAATAATAATATTTAAACATTATTGCCAATGAATAAATCAATTGAATAAAAGGATTAAATATTTGCAGGACAAAAACAAACAAATCCAGCATAATAGGTCCATATATCCCATTACAAGCATCCATTTCAAGCATAATAAAAATATAGTATGTATCTAAATTTACTATTTTCGGTACATGTTCGTTCACGAACACTTAACGAGCTTGTCCATGAACATCACTTAACGAGCTTGTTCACGAACACTTAACGAGCTTGTTCACGAACATAAATGAACAAACACGGTTATGTTCAAGCTCTGTTCGTTTACTAACCGAGCTCTAAAAATCTGTTCAAGCTTGTTCATTAAGCTTCCTAAACGAACGTAAACGAACATGTACCGAGCTTGTTCACGAGTAGTTCGTCGAACATTCTGTTCGTCAACAGCCCTATCCAATTTAGTCATTTGGCAAGACGAACCTATTGGGTTAGATTCTATGATAATCCTAAGGCTCGCTAAGATGGTTATATGCATATGCATGAATGAGTATACCTTCTATCAAGGCATTACATTAAACCTAGACTCAAAAATAGAAAAGCAATAAATGAAATAATACATGGATTACATTGCTTTCCTTAGAGTCTATGTCTTCAATTCTTGATGCCTTGATACACCCCATCATCTCCAAGCTGTGGCATCCCTTGAGTCCAAACTTTGGCATTGCTCCTCTTGATGTCCATCCTTGCACCAAGTTATTAGTCTCCACATCATGTTATTCATTATATGATAAACATGAGACTAAAACAAGAGAGATATTAGCAATAACATAATGTTGTGATCATCATCAAAATAATATTGGTATGAAATACAATACCTAACAATCTCCCCCTTTATGATAATGGCACACATTAAGTAAAACATAAAGAAAATAAAGCACAATGCTAATGAGCTCCCCCTACTTATATGCACCAATAGTAAAATGAGATAAACCAATTGTAAATACTCATTATACTAAATGAAATAATGAGAAACAATGGTGACATATAGTATGCATGGATTTCATAAACCAATTGCAATAAGTATATAACATGCTCTACATGAATGGTTTACATAATCCCACATATCTCTCCCCATATGTGTGTGTGTGTGTGTGTATCCCCAAATGCATATGTATGATAATCATGATTTATATAATGCATATATCTTTCCCCCGTATCATTGTCAAAAAGGTGGACATCAAACATATCCCATTTGTCATTCTACTAAAAGATGTGACAATATGCAAGAGATAAAGTGATGTATGATACCCAATTGTAAAAATTTAGTAGGTATCAATCACTATCCCATGTTCCCCCTAGATCATAAAAATGGTCAAAATTTTGACTTCTAGGATCTAATACCAATTGTAAAGAAAAGGATAAAAAATCTTTAACAATTGAGATAAACTAATTGTAAGAGAAAAGAATCTAGAAAGATAATCCTCTTTAACAATTGTAAATAATACTTGGAGCCATGGGCCTAAAGTGTATCAAATCATAGATGTGGAAAAATAAAATATCCTTGAAACAAATGACATTGCCAAAATATAAAATAACATGAAATATGTTGGCAATATCAATGGGTTAAGATCAATACCATAATAACCAAGTCTAAATAATGATCTTTATCAAAAACCCAAAATGAAAGTTAACTTATATTGTAAAGATAATTTTAAACATACTTAACATATTAACTCCACCAATTACATACATATTGATCAACAAGTGCATGTATGCCAATGTAGTCCCCAATGTCTCCATTTTCATGAAAAATAAATTTAAAAGCATTTTCAAAATCATGAAACATCACACAAACAATGGGTATGGTAAAAATAGACATTAAGCATAATACCCATGCAATATGCATATGTGTGTGTGACCTAAACATTAGGGAACCAAACCCATGAGGAGTTTGATTTCCTAATGTAATCACATGAGGTGATCATTGATTGACCGCAAGCCGTGCACAATCTAAGTAGGATGTACACGCTCGCCTCCCAAGGGTAGGAGTGTCAAATGCAATATAATCATGTGCGTGCGGTGTCGAATCCACAGAGACAATTTGTTTCACGTTCACAATCTCAATTGGTTAAGGAATGCTAAAAGTATTGGTACAACCAACTAAACTAACACATGCGGTGAGTAGAAGTGTAAGATGACAATGTCGAGCCAAACCCAATGTAGGTAGGGTGGAGACCAAAGTGTGGAGCTAGTCAAGAAAGGAGAAGTGTGTGGAATGGGGTGTCATTAGGGTTGTGAGTTGATTAGCAATAGGTCCATCCCAAATGAATCAGCCCTCGCATCCATTTCAAGGTATGCGGGGTTGTGCACATATGTAATGCCCTTAAGGCACACCGCCGTTCTACGGCCCCACCAAGGGTAATGCACGATTCATTGATGTGTTGATTAGTGGGTTGGAATTCCTAACTTGAGCTTGTGAGTCGATCCTTGCATCCGTGTCAATAGGATGCACGGATCGTGCACGTAGGTGTGACCCTTAAGGTACACCACCGTTCTACGGTCCCACCAAGAGTGGTGCACGACTCAATGAAACCTAAGGCACAACCCATCAATCAACATTACTAGCACCCATTTCATGGCATGCTAGGTCTATTAAATGCAAGGAATGAGCAATTACTATTCAACCACACAAGCCCTAATTAACCCAATTTCACATACTATTGGCTCTAGGCCTTCATAATGAAAATAGGATGATAAACATTAATGAGCATTCATTACAAGCCAACAATTATCCATTGAATCTCACTTTCATTCAACAACCATTCACAAATATTCATATAAAGCAATAGAAACAAATAGCTACAAGAAAGGGGAAGAAATCACCAAATGGAACCCTAAAAAGCCAAGCTTTCCCCTTCCTTGCTCCTCCTCCAAGCTCTCCTATCTTCCAATGGCCTCCAAGCCCTAGCCCTAGCCTTTGGGGAAGAAGATGGGGCTCTCCTAGCCTCAATGGAACAGTAAAACCTAGGTGAGTCCAGCTGGAATTTGCACAGGACGAAAAATAACCCCCAAATGTCGATTTCGGGTCTGAACTTGGGCTTGCAGGTCGGGTGCTGGCCGCCCGACCCGCCCGCAAAGCAAACACACGCGTCTGCTCTCAGCAGCCGGGTCGGAGCGAAGCGGGTCCGCTTCGAATGCGGGCGAAACCCGCGCTTCCTGGGGCACACGCGGGGCGCGTGCCCAGCTTGCTGCAAGGGGGCGGGCCGGCCACGCGGGCCGGCCTGTTGGGCCATCCCGCATGGATTGCGGGAATAATTCTCGCTTGCGGAAATGCGGGCCGAAGCCCGCTTGCGGAAATGTGGTCTCCAGATTGGTGCCACGTGGCGTCGTGGGATTGCGCCACGTGGCGCCCCAAATAAATCCAAATTCTCCCATTTTTAATACATATCTCCTCCAAATAATTCACCAAAAATGCCCAGAAATCCCAGATAATCTCAAAAAATTCTGGAAAATCCACAAGACTCTCAGGAGTACTTGAAAATAAGAGAAGGATAAATTAGTCCATATAATGATGTTGTATGCAAAGAATGCGAATAAGCTCTAATATGAAACATAAAGTGCTAATATACTTAAGAGAGCAAGATTAAGCCTAATCTTTGGCACAAAATAGGGGTAGTTAGGGGGTATAAATATACACTTTTCACCACGAATCAATCACATCCCTAACTAATGTGTTGATGTAACTATCCCTCTCTTGCACACTACACTTAGTGGGAATCCATAAACTCAATGATTTTCTGGGTAATGGCTTTGCATTTGCAAGAGGGATGGATGTGGCATGCTTAGGTGTAGAAATAAATTTCTTGGCATGCATAAAGTGGGAATTTTGCTTCGTAGCAAAAAATGAAGAATTTTCTTTTTTCCTCACCACCTTGTGATTTACATGCTTCTTATTGGTGTTATTGTTATACAAGAAGGCATGGTGACTCTTCTTATGTGCTTTAGCAATATTTCTTGAATTTGCACCAAAAGAAGAATTAGAGGTGGGTTTGGTAACCACCTTTTGAGTGTATCCCAAGCCTCCTCTATGGTTTGCCGGAAGTTGTTTTTTAAGTAACATGTGGAGTGAATCCCTAGAATGAACAAAGCTAATAAGCTTTTGGGATTCCTCTTCGCATTTCAACGTAAGTTGTTGAATGCGAGTTTCTAAGCTAAGGTTTTGAGCTACTAATTTATCATTGGAAATACTCAATTCCTTAACTTGAGAGAGACGTGTGTCTCTCTCAATAGTGTCAAAAATATGCAAAGCATCATTATTATTTACAATGTATGATTCTAAAGCATGCACCCTACGCATAGCACTCTTAAATTTTGCTTTCAATTTTGCATATGAGTCGATGCACTTACTTGCCCCATTTGAGACCACGTTGAAGAGATATTCGAGCCCCTCGTAGGATAGCTTCTTCTCCTCAACTTCCTCATTGCTTTCCTCCTCACTAGAGCTTGACGAAGACTCTTCCTCCTTTGCCATAAAGCACATTTCCCTGTTGGGGTTGAGCCACGCCTCTGCCTCTTCATCACTTGAGCTAGAGGAGATTGATGAAGAATCATCAAAAGATGTGAAGCACGTGTGAGCTCGCTCCTTGTCATCATCTTCTTCATCACTTGATGTGTACTCATCGGAGTCATTAAATGTGCTGACAAGTCCCTTTTTTGGTTCTTGAACTTAGACTTGCCTTTCTAATGCTTCTTCCCTTTTACCATTGCAAGTCTCTTTGGTGGGTTTGGAAGGGCATTCGGTGGAGAGATGACCTTTTCCTCTACAATTGAAACAAACCAGATTATTAGAATTAGAGGCAAACTATGAAGAATATTTAACTTACTTGCGTTTGAGGAATGCTCTTAGTTGCTTGGCAAGCTCCACGATTTCATCTCCACTAGCCTCATCTTCTTCATCTTCTTCACTGGGAGCTTCTCGATGGAATTTCTTCCCACATTTGATTGGCTCCTCCTTGGCATGGAATGCAACCCCCTTTTGCTTCTTGGGCATGGTTGGTTGAATCTCATTCTTGTGTTGAAGCTTCACTTCGTATGCCATGAGATCCCCAACGCACTCCTCAACGGTATATCTGGAAATGTCGTTAAACTCCAAAATCTCATTGGCCTTTGACTCCCATTTGGGTGTAAGAGAGTCAAGGATCTTCTTCACTCGATCCTCTTGGGAAATCACCTTCCCAAGTCATTCCAAAGCGTTTACGATGTATGTGAACATTGTGAACATTCCTGAGATGCTTTCTCATTCCCGCATCTTAAACATTTCATATTTAGATCTAAACACACTTTGTTTAGATTTCTTTACATTGGATGTCCCTTTAAAAGTAATCTCCAAGATATGCCAAATTTCGTTGGCTGATTCGCAAATGGAAATGCGGTTGAACTCATTCGGAGTGAGGGTGCAATGGAATGCATTCATAGCCATCACATTGAATTTGATAGGGTCGTTCTCCGCCTTTGTCCTTGAGGCCGCGGGTGTAGTAGGCTTCTTAAAGGGCGAATTTGTGATGTCCCAAATGTCTTGACCATCCAAGTAGATCATCATTCTGATCTTCCAACTTGGGAAGTTAGTTCCATTGAAGAGTGGGGGTCGAACGGTTAATAGACCTTCTTCATGAGACATGGATACAGCGTTGAATGCCATCATTGTTGTATGTTATAACCTCGCTCTGATACCAATTGTAAGGACCGTCTACTTTGCAATACTAACATCAACACACTAGAGGGGGGTGAATAGTGTAATGACACAAATTACGTATTTAAAAATTAAACTTGCAAATGCGGAATTATAAATGCAAGAGGAATTTAAACACCACAAAAATCCAAACGCAAACACAAGATGTTACTCTGGTTCCCCAAACTTAGGTGCGTCCAGCCACACCAATATCCACTATTATTCTCACACGGAGAAGTGAATACAAACTCACACAGAGATACCTCACACAGAGGATTTTGGATTCTCACACAGAGAAATCCTTGCTCTCACACATAGAGACTTATGCTCTCACATAGAGAGACTCAAACTCTCATACAGAGAGATCACAACCAACCCTCAAATAGAAGGTTATACTCTCACACAGAGAGTAACTAGCTCTCACACAGAAAGCTAGGGTTTCAATGAAATAACAAAGTAAAACAAATACTCTTACCTATGCCTTGAGATGAACTTACTCGTTAATGAATGCTAGGCATGGAAGAGGATCTCCAAGTGATGAGATTAGCTTGAAAGCATTTGGATGATTTTCCTTGAGCTTGAAATCAATGCATGAAGGAGATAATGAGCTCTAAGAGGGAAATGAGAGAGTTTAAGAGTGGCTTAAATAAAATCTAATGATTTTCAATAGATCCAATAAGTTCTAATGAACTCAGCCCTCTCATATATATAGGAAACCCAAAGGAACCCTCAAACCCAAGCAAAAAAGCCAAAATGAATAAATCTGCAACGGCTAGATTTTGGCAATTTACAGCACCGACAGTCGACTGATGAACAACAGACAGTCGACTGGTCAACGACTATAAAAATCCCAACGGTTATAATCTGAGACAGGACATGCGACTATAGAAGACTACATATGTGCCTGTAAAATGAGCAGGCGCATGAATTTCCTTCAGCAGGCGACTGTCACTTGGTATGGAAATGGAGCAAATAAAATGCAACTTGCGCACAGACGACTGTAGAACAATTCACAAGCGACTGTAACTAAACAGGCGACTGTAAATACTTAATCAGTCGACTGACTTGCAAATTAGGATGAAGCCCAAAAAATGCAAGTTGTGCACAGACGACTGTAGAACAATTAACAGGCGCATTTAGGAAGACAGGCGCCTGTAAATTGTACTTCAGTCGACTGTTTCAAAAGCTCAAGTAAGAGTCAAGTAATGGTTGACTTGAGCTGGGGAATAACAGTCGACTGTAGAAGGATCGACAGGTGACCGGAGTCACCCAATCGCATGTACGACTTTCATCTGTGGCTTGTTGGAGAGCCAGAGACTCCAATTTAGTCATTTAGCAAGAAGAACATATTGGGTTGGATTCTATGATAATTCTAAGGCTAACTACTATGGTTATATGCATATGCATGAATGATTAGACCATCTATCACGGCATTACATTAAACCTAGGCTCAAAAAGAGAAAAGCAATAAATGAAATAATACATGGATTACATTACTTTCCTTAGAGTCTATGGCTTCAATTCTTGATGCCGTGATACACCTAATCATCTCCTAGCCGTGGCACCCCTTGAGTCCAAGCGTTGGCATTGCTACTCTTGATGTTCATCCGTGCACCAAGCTATGAGACTCCAAATCATGCTATTCTCCATATGATAAACATGAGACTAAAACAAGAGAGACATTAGCAATAACATAATGTTGTGATCATCATCAAAACAATATTGGTATGAAACACCAATACCTAACAAAACATAGCAACATTTCTACACAAATCCACGTACTTTGCCTTAATGGCAGTCATTGTATTTTTTATGTCGCTAAACCTATCACTTATGTCTTAATATTTCACACTAAACCTCATATTCTTTTTTTCTAACTCATTATTCTTTCTAGGCCATTTTATATTTGCTTATCTAATCTTTTTAATTCAAGATTAGAATAAATAATACTACAATTTTTATGTTTTTCTCTTCATAGTTAGAAGTTTTCTTAGTTTACTCTCATACCCGGCATAAAGCTTGCGATACTTTTCCTCCGACTCACACTTAACATCACTAGAACCAGTATCACTTGAGTGTGAGTCATAATATTTTACCTTGGTGTCCTGTTTGGCCATGAAGCACATGTATGATCCATATTTCCTTTCGTCTTCATCACGTTCGGATAAAGATGACGATGATAACGAAGAGTCATCCGTTTCCATAGACTCATATCTCTTGCTGCAGAGGCATATCTTTTAGGCTTCTCGACCTTTATCGTGTCCTTTCCATTCTTATTTGCTAGTGAGCAATCCTTCTTTAAATGACATGTCTTATTGCGTTCAAAACACGTATGAGATTCTTTAGATAATCTATGTTTTTGGTTTCAAGACTTACGTGACTTGAGAATCTTTCTAGACCCATTGGAAATGAGAGCTAGTTGCTCTTTAATCTTATCTCAGGCCTTCTATGTATCCGATGTGGCTTTGATGGCTATGCTTTTTGTCTTATTGGCTTCCTCATTATATTTTCTTTGTTGTAGTCGTTGCATGTATGTTATGAGTTTGCTTATCAAGTCTTCCAAGATGTACTTGGAAAGATTGTTTCCGTACTCTAAGGCCGTGAACTTCATTTCCCATTCAGTCGTGAGGGATTGAAGTAGCGTGGTCACATGGTCGCTTTGTGAATACTTCTTGCCAAGATTGTAAGAGTATTGATGATCTTCGTAAAGCGTGTGTACATGTCCATGATATATTCTCTCGGCTTCATCTCAAAATATTCGTACCTACTAACATAAAGAGTTGGGGTTTGATGTCATGCCCTATTTTGCACTATACGTGTATTCTACTGAACACACGCTGTATTTCTACCTACGATGCATACGTGTGCATGAAATAAGCATAGATATCGATGTATGTGCCGTAGTGAACGGGGGATTGGACCGTAATACGTGGCTAAGGGAAGAGAATGCGAATGTGAATGCGGGAAAAGTGCAAATGGCGTCGTGGAAGTAAAACGACAGGAGTGTGCTAGACGTGTGTGTAGCATGTATGCTCGCATGGATGTGCATGGATGTGTGTAGGAAGAGCCATGCAAGTGTGAAAAGGGTAGGGGTCAATGGCAACCCCTGTAAATTTTAGAAAGGTCAGGGGCAAAACGGTCTTTTTGACTAAAACTGCTGTGCGTACATACTTAAGTGGTCGGTGCATAAAGTAATGGCAAACTTGTAATTATCTAAAAGTTGAGGGGTATTTTTGGGAGGGTGTTTTAGTCATTTTAACTTATGCATGGCTTAGGGGATAAGTTAGAAGGCGTGTAGAATTTTCTTTAAAAAATCATTTCTTTCTTTCTTGAATCTTCTCCCTCCTTCTCTCTTGCTCTTTTCTTTTTTTCACTAGCTATGGCCGGCCACCACTCTTCCATTTCCACCTTCTTATTCAACTCAAAAACCCTAATTTTCATTTCCAATTGAAAGGAATTCAAGCTTTCTTGAAGAGAGAAGAAAGTAGAGAAGAAAAGAAGAGAAGGGAAGAGGAAAAATCAAGATTTGAGGTAGGGATCTCTTGGATTTGGAATTCCATCAAATTAATTTTTGCTAATATGTTTTTATAGCATGTTTTATCCAATATGTGATGAAGATATTCAATTTTTACATGCTATTGCTCAATTTCACAATTTCCCCTTTGAAATTCATAGCAAAGTCATCTCCTTTTGAAATTCAGAAATCTTGATGTCTGATTTTGCCTTGATTGTGGTTACTGTAGCTCGAATTAGGGTTCGAAAAAATATGAGCTTGTAGATCTTGAAGTTCTACCCCAAAATCATATAAATTTTGACATAGTTTCAATTCAGAAATTAAGAGCAATAAATCCATCTTTACAACATGTCTGTTTGATTTTCAGTGTTGCCACAGTTTAGTAAAATTGGCCTAGACACCTGCACACATCATGGAATTTTATGATCTTGGTCTTGTTGGAAATTTAACAAGTTTTTCTAAACATTCACCAGAGTGCTTATATGTCGAATTTCTGGCTCCAACATGACCAAAATTGTCTTTCAATACAGACCCTGAAATCTGTCTGAAAAACAGAATTGACACACTTCAGCAATTAATTCACCAGAAATCATACACTTCATATTTTGCATGAAATTTTATCCGTAAATCCATAACTTCCATATCTTCAACTTTTATTTATAAAGTTGTGTCAAATTCCCAAGAAAAATGAATGAAATTTGTTGATCTTTATGGCTGTTCTTGCAATTCCAGCAAGTTGGAGTGTTGGTTGAATATTTAATCGTGTGGTGATGTTAATTTCCCCATCCTTTTATGCATAGATGTTGTGCTAATGACGGAATGTTTAGTTACGCTATTGTTATTACATTTGATAATGTGACTATGTTCGTTTATATGGCGCCTGCCACATGTTTGTTGAAATGCCCCAACGAATGTGAAGTTAAAGAAACGTGGAAATTGGGCCTACATGCTCTCGTATCAAGAACCCTGTTATAAATTGATGATGTTGGGGACATGGGTGGCATGGATACACTATTATACATGAATGTGTATGTGATGTGATGAAGGGCATGTCACGTGAGTGCATGAACCAGATTGCTATGTGATGATGTGATGACTGAGGGCATAACACTTAGGTGCATGACACGTGTTGATGAAAGGAAGTTACTGAACGTGTACCATGCCACCATGATTCCTATAATGAAGCTTAAAATGCTTAATCGATGAATGAAAATGTCTTAATCCCCTCCAAAAGAGGGTAAGTTAGCAAAACCCGGGTTTAGGTGGGATTTGAGTAAATTGTGGATATGAGGCCTGGACTGTGAAGTTGGGAGATGATTATGTGATGTGTGGAGTTTATACCCACTCGCCTTTACCCGGAGTGGATGGGATTTTTATACCCACTCGCCTTTACCGGGAGAGGAGGGGAAGAGGGCATACGGAGGATGTGATATGAGCCCCACTCCTGCCAGGGACGGGGGAGCTGAGAGGCCCGGCGTACAGTGCCCGTGTCCACTGCGTCGTGTGCTATATTCACCCTAAATTTGGGGTGAAGTCCAGGTCCTGGTATCACACAGTTTATCTAAGTTCCAATTAATTCAATTATAAAACAATAAAATAAGAATTTGAGCGTTACTCCTTCTGCTGGCAGCACTTCCCCTTCCCTTTGCCTGTTTCTTGGTGACTCTGTGTCATGCCTCAGGCACTTGCACTTATCTTATTAGATATTGGTTGCTTGAACACTTGTGTTATTATTGTTATTATTATTCGTGCTAACCCTTTTCTTGCAGCAGCTCAGCATTGGACCGCAGGTATGATCCCCTTATTTAGCTATTTACTTTTCATTACGTTACTTAGTTTGCATGCATTAGTTTCCTTGCCTTGTTTTGTGGATTAATAAATTTAGAACAGCGTTCCAAATCCAAGTTGGTTCCTACTGGGGCACGCATTGACGTACTCCTCCCTATTTTTCAGGTAACAGAGGTAACAGGGTTGGTGATCACTTGGAGTTGGTCTCAGGAGTAGAACTTGGTGTGAGCTGTAGCGGTGTAGTGTGACATGGTTGTCTTGGGAGGTGGAAAGTGGCGGTGTATGTGTGGTGGTGCACCTGGACTATATATGCAAATGAAAGTTGTTATATAAATTTTATGTTGTTGTTCTATGTTATTTATGAGTTGTTTGATATTATAATGAAGCTGCACTTGTACTATCCCAGCATGTGCGCAGTGGCCTGCTTATTCAGTTCTTCTTTCTCTCTCTTTCCTCTCTCATCAGACTCACTCTTCAGGATACTTGGAAAAAAAATTTAGATGCAGTGTATTCTGGGGAACGGGGCGTGACATTTGAAGATTTAACTTTGCAGTTGTCTTCATAAGTTACCTCGAGAATTTTCCAAAGTTCATTGGCCATGGTTGCGTGAGACACCCAGTTGCATTCAGAGTCGGTGATGTCACAAAGAAATGTGTTCATTGTATTGAGTTCAATGCGTCCTTCTCCTTATCAGTATGGGTCCATTCATTCACATGTTTTGTTGGCCCCACATATAGTTTCTTCATCATCGCCCACAAAAATAAGAGATGGACTTGTAATCGATTCAGATGCGATTCTTCCAAGTCCTGTAGTTCGATTCGGTGAGAAGAGGTAGACATTTGGCACATTGTCCTTCGAGATAGCTGGGGTCGATGTTTGTTGACGCCATCTTTTAAACTTGGCTCTGATACCACGTATTGGGCTCATGTTGATGGCAAGTAGACACTAGAGGGGGTGTGATTAGAGTATAAACATCCATGTAGATAATATATCTTAGTTTACAATTGAAGTTACTCAATTTAAACTTAATCAACAAGAATTATCTCAAGCAATAGAGTTTGCAGTAGATATGAGTACAACCGATAATAATCACACCATATAAAATAGAGAGCAAAAATAAACAAGAGATGTAGCCTGGTTCAGATACTTGTACCCTACATCTAGCCATCCAAAACCCACTTGTTTATATCCACTATTGTCACAAATAGGTACAACACATCTTTCCAAGAGGAAGTTACAACTTACAATCACTTCCCAAGAGAAACAAACTTAGCACCACTTCCCAATATGATGTTCTTTACCAAGAAATGATTACACTTTTACCTATAGCCTTTCTCGAAGCATGTGAATGTGTAGTGATTATATTAAATGATATCAAATGGATGTGCATTAAAGGCTGTTGAGATTAAGAAAGTTTGGCTAAAAGATTTGAGAGAGTCTTTAAAACGTAGGCTAAAGAAATGGGTTTTCTTTTGAAAGAATTTTGCTCTAATTTATTTTTCTTCACAAAATATTGATCATTAATGTTGTCAATAAATATGAGTCCAAACCCCTATATATATGCCAAAAAGCTGCACAAGCAGATGTGTAAGTAGGTTATGGCTTGATATGGCCAAATCAACTAGTAACCGACCCAAAACTCGATTGAGGATTTTCCTCAACCAAGAGACCAAGTCTCACATGCTCGTTGAGGAAATCGTGGGTCGGTTGATGAAAATCCGGGGGCGGTTGTGGGATGGAGGATATGACGGTGGCCCTATAATTAGAGGAGGGAGTTTATCTTCTGTAGTATCACACAAGCATTTAGCTTACATCTATATCCGGAATCACCCACAATTTCTTTTTCTCTTTCGTTCATTAATATCAGAGCTGCATTTTTCCTCAATCCAAATTTCTCCAGCGAACCAGCTCGACCGCTCTTCCTTCGAATCTCCAAAGCGAGCTTGCCGTGGCTTTTCTCCTAGGTCTCATGATCTTCGGCTTCACGTGTCCCTTCGCGTGAAGCAGCAGAGCGGTGGGTCCTCGACCCCGTCGTACAGTGAGCAAACAACCTCATCCTGCGGCGGACCCATCCCTCGACACAGAGCACTACATTCTTCACCGAGTACAATCGGCCTCATTATCTTCACCGATGCACAAAGAGATTTTTTTCTCCACTAAGAATTATTTTCATTAAGTGAAATCAACCTTTTTTTGTCGTGTTCCTCCTTCCAAGCAAAAGAAATCCTATTTTTGTCCTTACACCGACCATTAATCCCCAAGTTTTGACCTTCTAGTTTATTTCCTTTCCACTTTCAACATTTGTGCGGGCCCCAATCTTTTTTCTATCAATATGCTGAAGCAAAGGCCCTACATTCGAAGCAATCCACGCAGCTGGCTCCCTTCACGTCTTCACCGAGCGAGATTTTCCTTCTGTAACAAACAGACCCCGTCTTCTGGGAACCGTGCATCAGCGTCCTTCACGGACACAACACGCAGTCGGTTGCAACAGAACAGTATTGATCCGTGTGCAAATATCAACAAATTTTTCTGTACCGTGATTCACACATCAATCAGGTTCTTCTATATTAATTTTTAATTCTGCACTTTATTATTTGCATATTTTGACCCATACAACTTGAACCTAGTAAATTTTGGCTCACACATTAATTAAAAAGGGTGTCAGAGATTAATTTTTCACCAGATTATTGTAGTTATTTTCTGCATATATAACATAATTAAAATTTGTCACTCTTATTAAAAGTAAAATTGGATTTTTATGATAAGTTAGTAGACATTAATTTTACTTGTTTTGACCTCATACTATTGGCACCTTATACATGTACCAAACCTTATTCAAACTGTAACGAACAAATGGCAAGCAAATTTATTGCTTCTGAATTGACAAAGACTGAACACTTGAACGGTTCCAACTGTGACATGTGGCGTCGAAAAGTTAAATACGGACTCATCCATGACAATTTAGATAGAGTCGCTGAGTCCACTGCTCATGCTCTCCCTGAAAATCCCACCGATGCTCAGAAGCGAGAGGTAGACCAGTGGACTATAAATGACAAGAAGCCTAAGAGTCGCATGCTTATGTTCATGGACGATAGCCTAGTAAAAGTGTTCGAAAATTGTAGTATTACCAAGGACATGTGGCAGTCTATTAAGGAGAAGTATGATATCACATCTGACGTGAACATACAACTCATACTGCATAGGTATAATTCATGCCGTATGCAGGAACGTGACAATGTCACCGAACACGTGAATAAAATGATTGTCATGGCTAAGGACCTAGCTACAGCAGGAACTAAAATTCATGAGAAGCTTCAGGTGGCAACTATTCTGAATAGTCTGCCACCATCGCTTGATATGGCTGCCACTACGCTTAGAATAAATGGAACCGTTAAGCATGTCACTGACTTGCCAGCTCAGCTAGCAAGGGAACAAGACCTTCTGGCTAGAAGGAAGGGCTCAGACGTCAACCTTGTGTAGGAGGAAGATGCGAATGCTGCTCAATATCGGAAGGCACAAGGGAACCATCGTCTTGGACTTGTGAAGCCCTCCTTCAAGGGATCTAGCCAGACATCAGCTCGCGGCAAGAAAGGACCTACTGGATCTTGCTACATCTGCAGTAAGTATGGTCACTTTAAGTCCAACTGTCCTCAGGCAAGGAATAAGGACAACTCTAAACGCCCAGAACAAGGAGGATCTGGGAAGCTGGAGTTCCTTGGCGTCACTGAATGTAACGCTGCAACAACTGATGCTGAATGTTGGTGGATCGACTCGGGTGCAACCCGACATATAACAAAGATGAATGAAGGAATAGTCGACTTTCAGGAACTGAAGAAGGGAGACCAAAGGATATACATGGGAAACAAATCCTATCTGGATGTAGAATGTATTGGTTCATACAGATTGGATCTTGGGGACAACATCATGATCCTTAAAGACGTGTTTTATGCACCCGACATAAGACGTAATCTGGTCTCTGTTCCGGCTTTGTTGAAGAAGGGTCTTGAAGTTAGATTTTACAACAATATGGTATCTATTTGGAAAGACAAGAAAGTGTTTGCAATGGGCAAGTTTGTGCCCGGTCATGATTTATTCTGTCTTTCTGTTGTAAAATCTGATATTGGTAATAAAGATTGTGATTTGAATTATTCATCGTGTCTTTTGTCTGATTATGATCTTTGGCATATGAGATTAGGTCATCCTGGTAACCATACGATGGACCAGTTAATCAAAATGGATTTATTACCGGAACTGACAGGTGTAAGGACATTATCCTGTGAACATTGTTTAACTGGGAAGATGACCATGCAATCATTCTTGGATGGTCAAATGGTTAATGAATTGTTGGAATTAGTTCATTCTGACATTTGTGGGCCCTTGAGCATAAAAACACGTCGGAATAAGGAATATTTCATAACCTTTATAGATGATTATTCCAAGAATACTTTCGTGTGTCTTTTAAACAGAAAGTCGGAAGCTTTTGAAAGCTTTAAAAGATACAAGGCAACAGTAGAAAAAAACTTGGAAGTAACATTAAGGTGTTAAGAACTGATAGAGGTTGAGAATTCAACTCAAATGAATTTGAGATATACTGTATTCAATACGGTATACAAAAGCATACTACAATGCCTTATACGTCACAACAGAATGTTGTGGATAAAAGGAAGAATAGAATATTAATGAATGCAATGAGATGTATGCTATCGCATTCTGGTCTCTCTAAAGATTTTTGGGGAGAAGCCATATTGACTGCAAATCATGTTCTGAACAGCAAAATCAGTCAAGACAACACCATATGAGATATGGAATGGACACTAACCCAATTTAAATAATTTAAGAAAATGGGGTTGCATGGCACATGTTCTCATTCCATATCAGGTTAAAGATAAGCTGGATCTCAAAACCGTAAGATATGTATTCATATGATATTCTGAAAAATTTAAAGGATACAGGTTCTTCCATGAAAATAAATGAGTCATTGAAAGTAGGGATGCTACTTTTCTAGAGAATATAGAAGAAAAGGAAAAGTCCAAGAAAATGTGCCACTCTTACTGGACTTAGATGATGTTCCGAATAATGACTTGGATATAGTGGATGATATACATCATCCAGCTATGGAAGATGAACCTGTAAATGAGAATATACCTGTGGCAAATCAACCAGCTGAACCTGTCCTGCCTGCAACCCGTAGTGGCAACAAAAGACCCAGAACAACACTTGCATGGATGTATGATTATTATCTATATTCATGTGAACCATCTTGTTTCTCTGTGGACATTGATATAGATGAGCAAGCTGATCCCTTAAATTATACAAATGCAATGAAATCATCTAAGTCAGATCAATGGCTTGAGGCCATGAAAAGGGAGCTTGACTCAATTGAGAGAACCAATGTATGGGAGCTATGTGACTTACCAGAAGAGATGAAGTCCATATGATGCAAGTGGGTGTTAAAGAAGAAATATCGGGTTTATGGGTCTATTGATACATTCAAGGCCCGGTTAGTTGCAAAGAGATTTACTCAAAAAGCAGGGATTGATTATCAAGAGACTTATTCTCCGGTGGCTAAGTTTGCATCCATACAGATAATCTTAGCGATTGTTGCGCATCTTGACTTGGAACTCAACCAAATGGATGTCAAGATTGCATTCCTCAACGGAAAGTTGAAGGAAGTTATATATATGGATCAACCTGAGGGATTTTAGTTTGAGGGACAGGAAGACAAAGTTTATAAATTGAAGAAATCTTTGTATGGTTTAAAACAATAATCTAGACAGTTGTATCTCAAATTTCACAACACTGTTATCCAACTTTGTTTCGTTGCAAACAAATTGGATAACTGTGTGCATGTCTTGAAAAGTGGGAGCAGTTTTACGATATTATCCTTATATGCGGATGATAGTTTGCTCGCTGGAAATGACATTGAAGTGTTGAAAAGAAATAAATTAGCACTTTGTAGTGAATTTGAGTTGAAGGACATGGGTGATGCATCCTATGTTCTTGGAATACAGATCCGTTCTTGGAATACAGATCCTTATGGATCGAAGTCTAGAATTTTAAGTTTAAACCAAGAAAAATATTTGCATACAATATTGAAGAGATTTGGAATGTACAATTCCAATCCGGCCCCTACAACATTGGTTATGGGAAAGCCGTTAAGTAAAGAATAATGTCCTGGAGATGGACAAAGACGGCTGGATGTTCCATATGCTCAGGCTATTGGAAGTGGGCAGAAAAGATGGACAGAAATCCGACCGTAATGGGTTGCCAGGTCATCAGTAGTCGACACTCACCCAAGTCTATTATCTATCCGTGGTAGCCAAAGCCGTATGAGTCGACTCATTGGGAGCTGAGTAATGTTTTGATACACAGATACGTATCAGAAACTACTAGGATACACTAGCTAAATGATTTTAATTTTTTTTGAAATATTTTAAAAGTGTTACTATGTGTGTGAGATCATGTAGCAAGGCTTTAACGAGCCAAGACAAGGAAAGGAAAAAATTACATCGAATAAATTTTACAATGATGGCCATTAATGCATTATTTGATCTGTCTTAAGCTCTTATACATTTGCTCATCAAAACCATTCGAGGTGAGACTCAATAACCCAACCACATGTACACATCATTAGTTCAACTAACGATGTAAAATTTTTTAATTCAAAGTTGAGGGGAACAAATTTGTTGGTTTTGCTAATATTTATTTTAGTGTCGTTTTTGCAAATTATTTTTAATTTTTGGCGCTTTCCTCGAAAAAAATACACAAACAGAACGAAAGACGTTTGTGGCGGAGAACGCCGGAATAACATCCGAACCGACTGCTACCGCTAACGCTCAGCTTTGTGGATTAAAGTGGGGCCCTCGCAATGTATTTAAAGGGGCACGCATACAAAACAGTGGGATATGCCATTTTTTTGGTTTAATTATTTATTTATTTTTTCGGGCAAGAGAAAGTGGGAAGAGGTAGAGATCCTGAATAATATCTGGTTATAATGGCCGCGACGGCGGCTGCCACCGCCGCGATTACCTCATCTCATCGTCAACAACAACAACATCATCACTTCCGTCTTCGATCGATCCCATCCCGTCCGTCACTGGCGCTCCGCCGCTCCGCCTCAGGATTCTCAGCCTCCCGCCGTCTTCCGATCCACACCACCAACCCTTTCCCAAACCCTTTTGTTGTCAAGTCGTTTAGCGACGGGATCGGTGGAAACGCTGGCGGCGGGGGTGGAGGCGGTGATGGGAACAGCGGCGGGGGCGGGGGCGGGAATGGGGATGGAGACGGCGCGAAGAAGAATCGGAGGGAGGCGATTCTTGCTCTGGCGGGGATCGGGAGATCGCTCGAGAGCTTGCCTTCTGATCTGGCAGGGGCGGTCGAAGCCGGGAGGATTCCCGGGTCGGTTATAGAAAGATTTGCGGAGCTGGAGAAGTCGGCTGTGTTCCGTTGGCTGATGCAGTTCGGGGGATTTAAGGAGAGGCTGTTGGCTGACGATCTCTTTCTGGCCAAGGTTGCCATGGAGTGTGGTGTTGGGATCTTCACCAAGGTTCATCCCTCCTCTTCTCGTCTCTTCTTTCCAATCGTACTTATGAACTTTGTTCCATTCTCTTTAGAAAAAGCTCATTCCTTGCATTTTTCTCTATTTTTTCTTTTACATTGTTTTTTTTACAATTTTTGCAGTGACATTGTTTACTAATGTAACAGAACGTGAAATTAGCAACGGGTTCGGTCATACAGTTAATTTTTTGTTTTAATTACATAGATAGAGACTGGATCTAATCATTCTGATTTTCAGTTTTTCTCATTAACCTTTGTAGTTTCCAATGTGGGATCTTGAGCTTCAGTTGCTTCATAAATTAACGATATACATGAATATGTGGATACATTAAGCATCACTAAAGGTGATGGTGGTGTACGAAGTAGTCAGTACTCTCCATAGGAGCAAAATATTGTTGCATTTCCAATCAGACCATGAGAAATGATATTCATCAAAATGTTTACAGTGATTGGATGTTTTGTAGGAATGAAGAATATGTTCTTGCTCGGTCATCTAATTTCTTGGAGATGCTGGTTAAAAGATATTTGCCTTATTATAACATGCGATATAGTCTTATGGATAATGTTTCATCCGCTTTCTTTGCTATATTTCTAGTTAACTGCTATTGATTCTACTTTATTGTTTTAAAGGTGTTATGATTTTAGCATGGAGTCCCCTTTTTTCATATTCCATCGGCTGAATTCAATATTCAATTTTTCGTAAATACGATGATTTGGTTACAGATTGTAAATAGCAGTGTTCCGTGCTGGTCATTTGCTATGAGTACATATGTCAATCCATTCTATTTTTTAACGTCTTTGAAATATATGACAGAAGTTTCTTATTTGTTTTCTATATGTATCTAAATTCTCTGATATGATGGACAAACTAAAAATCCACTATGACAATCTATCTTTCTATTAAATGTTGGTGTGCCAAGGTAATTTGCGAAATGGATTCACTAGGACTAATAATTTCATTATAATTATACTGTCAGATTGCGGCATGTTGGTAAGTTTTTCCCTCACTTTTGTTCCCTGGTAGAGGAATTTATGATTCACTAGCAATGCCAGTTCAAATATATTGGCATCTCATGGCATCTCATGGACAAAATTTTGTATTTCTAATTTTGTTGATAGCTAGCCTGTCATGGTTCCCTGCTCAGGATTTAGAATTCACATGTAAATTACACTTCATATTCATGTGTACCAAGTTAAGTATTATTCCCATGTAAATGCACCCATGCAAATGTGGGCATTATGAAATTTTGGCGGCTTTGTACTGTGTCAGTTCAATTACTCTACTTCACTTTACCAGCATATCCCTTGCTATAACTGTGCATTAGATATCATTCACTACGAACTAACACATTGTAATTTCATTCTCCCAGACTGCTGCTGAGTATGAACGACGCAGAGAGAATTTCATTAAAGAAATAGATTTTGTTATCGCGGATGTGGTATGGTTTCTGCATTTTTATCCTTTACATTTATTTGCCTGATAATGAAACTATATATTGGCTTTTTCTTATAAGCTTAATATAGAGTCTTTAACATGTCAAGGGAATGCACCAAGCAAGGAGGGTTTGGTTAGTTTAGAGGGAAAAACATGAGGCGCAACTGTGATGTAAAATGTAAGATGTCTAAGGCATGAGGGGTGTAGGAAGAATAGAGGACCATGAAAAATAAGAAGGGTTTGATTCATGCTTTTACTGTTACAGAATAATGAAAAATATGTGGGTTGGTCTCATAACCCATCCTTTCTCTCAAAAAAAATAAGATAATTAAAAAACCCTAACTGTTGTCTCTCCCAACCTACTGTATCCTTGACCCCCCGATATACTTCAGCATAGTGTTCTGTCTTTTCATCCCCTCTTTAGACTTCCTCTTTTTTTATTACCTGAAATTTTTTGTTAATATACTTGTTTCCTCTTCTGATGCATTCGGGCATCTCCTCACATCTGCACTCATAACAGTGACCTGTTGCTTGATCCAAGTGTTGCTGATATATTATAATTGCCTGCAAAAAATTATGCAGCTACTCTTCATCTCCAGTTTCATAGGCTATTTTATACCAAACTAGCACACAAATCAATGTGGCTGCATATGTTTCAAACACTACAGCCACTAATTGGACTTTTGAGGTTTTATATGAAGACCATCTCTTGCTCATTCTGGACTAGGAGTTTCATACAAATGAATAGGTTCGTGTCTGGTTGGGAACCATTCTTAAGAACTTGGTCGATTCTTTTGGGGAGATTCTTGGTTTTGAACTGTTCCCTACAGATGATCCGTTGTGATGGTTATAACGGCTTGACTTGTTACATAGCCAAAGAATTTCTTGACCAAATTCGTGCCCAAATAAAGAACCACTTGGACATTGTTTCAGTGTAATAACTTTTCAGTCAACCATGACATGTTGTGTTGTTCTTAGATGCCAATCCTAACGTTTAGATGTAGATAACTCCAAAGGGACAAGTGACCATCAATCCTTCGTTGTGCCATTTGTTTTCCCTGTCCTGCTTGCACTGTGGCATCTATTGCTCAAGTTGCTGCATGATGGCTATGTTAGATTGAATTATGTATGCAATGGTAATTAAAATATCAAAGCTTCATCAAATCATGGTTAGCTATTGTGGAGTTCAACACTCATCTCTCTCAATGAACATTGTTTAGGATTGGAAGATTTTAAAGATGTCATTCACGTGCTGTGCTCCCCTTTTGACTCCATTTATTAATATATGGAGTATCAGTCCAGACTTTCCTACTTTTCTCAGTGCCTACCTTGACGCTTTCCTTGAATATATGCAATTTCTATCCTTTCCAAGCTACACCATATCTACCTGCAAAGATGCAACAGCTTTGACATCCCAAGCTTCACACCATATTGAAGTACGCTTCATATATACAACTTGGTTCTGAATAGTGTGTGTTATACCACTGGTACAACCCTTATATGCTTGTGCAAGGGCACCGGGATTGTGTCCTGAACAAATCAGGCTTAAAATGAGATTGTGATTTTCATTTGGCTATTAGTACAAGAATTCCGTGCCATCTACAATTTATATGAAGTCTTATCATCCTCACTCATGTCTGGACTCCTTCCTTAACTCTGAACATTTCCACCTAGTTAAAGCAGCTTAAACTAACATGACAGAAAAGGCAGGTCTAGCTCTCCTGCTAACTGGGTTGTAAGGTTTAACGAGTGACCTTGCTTTTAGTTTCCGTGTCAGAAATTTGGCTACAAACCTTGCCAACTCTTTTGTAGAGACAGCTCAAATTTGACTATTACTCCATAACCGACCTCGTTTGATGAAAGAAGGCTTAGATTGGTGTTGGTGGTGGAAAATGCATGTGGACCCTTGGTCAATTCATTCTGGATTTTCCGAAATTTTGAGTCATGCTCCTTCTCAACCACATTGATCACAAAAGGCTCACATTTGTTTTTTGATCGCAGGTTTGTAAGCACCTCACTGTGTGCATGCATGCACACATGTTTTTAGATGTGCACTGTCATATGCTAAATTAATCCTGCAAAATATCTGACATATATTTCTGACACCTTCCTTAATTATCTACCTGCTACTATTTATAAACTTAATTTTTTAATCTTCAAAATTGGACCATTTTTTACTAGTAATATTACTTATCAGGAAGACAGTATATAGTCATTAAATCACATGTAATGCTCATTAAATCACATGTAATGCTCTCAACTTCCCGTTGCACTCATGAAGACATCATGAATTAAGAGTTACAATTTGATCGAATCTAATATGGATTTGCTAGACCAAAGCTGGATATATACTGCACATGTATCAGTTTAACATTTGAGCATATACGAACCACGCTTACGATCTAATATGCATAATATCCACATCTTTTATTCCAAAAACATTTGGGTTAAATCAATGTGTTCCTTTCATAATCTCTTCTGATGATTTCTTGAATGAAGTGCAAAAATTTAATTGTCTAACATAATGGGAAATATATGGTGCATATATCAAAAGAAAGGAGAGCCTGTAGAAACTAATTTGCATCAGATAATAGCAAGGCGATGGTAGGAAAGTGGTGAATTGTAGAAGAAACAAGATGGTATAACACAAATCTTTTATATCTCTAGATGCTAAGGTACCTCGATGCAAACTCCAGCCCAAACTATATTTATTGACTTAAGCATATTTTCCTATCAAAGTAGACATTGAGCCATCAAGGGCTTACTTTCATGAGAAATTTGGTTTGAAACAAAAATGCAATTTATAGGAACATGAATAAGAAAATTATGCTAATGTGATTTTGTATATATGGATGAAGAACAAAGATCGAAGAACAAAAAAGGAATTCAAACAAGTGAACATGTTAACTGATTTTGTTCTCAAGGCATAATAAGGGCAATGTAACTAAGTGGTGTTGCTAATTGCTCTTGCATTCAAACATCAACATAGATCTTGGCTCGACCCTCTAACGGATCTCCTGATGATTTAAATAGTTGGTGAATTCAAAGAAGCACCAATTCTGTATTAGTCGACCATTAGAAGTATTAGTTGTTTATTTCAAAATATGCCAAGATATTGATTCTATATTAGTTGTTTGGTGGGAATTATTAGTCGATCCAAAGACAGTTCAGAATGTTGATTATGTATTAGTCGATCTGTAGAAATATTAGTCTGCTAATTTAAGGATAAGTCGGAATATTGATTCTGGATTATTCGATCAGTGTGCAGGCATTAGACGATTAACTCCATAGTCGTTGAGCTGGTATCTGAGTATTAGCTGAATTTATTCTTTCATTACCTATCTCTGGTCTCCTGGTCACCGAAACATGGACTTGGGGTTTTCTGATCCCTTCCTGTAGGTCAAGATCAACAAGATTGGTTGGGTGGCTGGAAGCTGGCTGATTAGCTTGAAAGAAGAACACAACGAATGATGAAGTCGATCAATTGGAGTTAGTTGACTAATCTAATGACATGCCAAAATGTTGATTCTGTATTAGTTGACCAATGCAAGCATTAGTCGACTAACTCGAAGATGCTGAGATAGAACCACAACAGTTAGCCTCCAACTAACTTAACCTCCAACTAACTGTAGGGGTTTTAACAAGCACGAGTGGTTTTTAGCTGATTTTGATGGCCAACTAACTAGAGGTTTCATCTTCTTCATCCTCAACAAACGTGGGGATCTTTTAACCGATTTTGTTAAGCTCGTTTTCCAGAGTTTTCAAGAAAGGTTAGCAGGAGAGATGATAGTTGTCATAACAAAATTTTCAGAGATTATAGTTGTAATAATACTTAGAATTTGTATAAATACCCAATGTTCGTGTAAAAGAAGTATGAGAAGAAAAAGAATGAAATTTCTTTGCTTTGTTTTGCATTTTATCCATTGTCACTTTCCAAATTTTGTGCCCAAATTTCTTTCTTTCTTTTTGCGTTTCTAGTTCACTTGAATTGGTTTCTTTTTGGGTTAGTCTCCAATGAATCACTTGATTCTTGAGGTAATTTTGAGCAGATGGCTTTGCAATTGAGGAATCATAATTGAGGTCCTCAACAATTGGTAACGATTGATATCAGAATTAGACACAAGCCATATGAAGAGTGAAGCAGATGGATGCAAAGTAGCTATCTTAGAAAACTCTGGAAGCTTGGATGACATGAATGATATCTTTCATAGGATCACAGACCAGCCTTAACAAACTAGTCCAATTAAACATTGAAAAATGTCATCGGATCAAGTAAGAATGTTTATCGAACAAACAACAGTGTAAGCAAAAAAAGAAAAGAAGCCAGCAATCGGTGTTAAAGATGAGTCAATTTGATTGGGTTTAATCTTTAAGGAGCAATGCGGAACGAAATAACGGAGAGCAAGATGAAATTCTAGATAATAACGAGAGAGACTCTTATTTCAGTTAACACTTCCAACCCACTCAATAAAAAATGTAATTCTGATAGAGCTAGTAAGACACTAATGGTTAATGTTGCATGTGGAGCTCAACAACAATTCTGGCATAAGATATTAAGACCTGAATTCCACGTACTCAAAAGAGTAGAAGATGTTATTCCTTGGTTAGATCAAGTTCAACACAACTTTGACTACTACACAGCTAAGAATAAGAATTGGGTAAATGCATGTGCATTCTATATGAAGGATGAAGCTCTCCAATGATTTAAGGTGGAAGGGTTAACATTGAAAATTTCTTTAAACGGGAGAGGCTTAAAGAAGTTCTAATCGCTAGATTTGGACCTGTAGAATTGGAAAGACTCTTTAACTTTTTTAAACCTTAAACATCAATGGACGCCGATGGACTATTTAGGGAAGTTTGGGAAGATTATGTGGATATTGACTAAGTTGCTTCAAGAATGTCTTATATAAGGTTATTGGTGGATTGAAGGAGGATATCAGATATGAAGTAATGGCCATTAGACCTAAATATTTAGCTAATGCAGTTTTCTTGAGGAAGAATTATGAAGAAAGAAATGTGCAACCTAAGCGGAACAACAATTCCTACCATCTTTCAAGGAATCAACCCAAGGCTATCACATCAACCACTCCAAATTTTATCAATTTCGGTAGCTCACACTCCTTCAAAAAACTCACACATGAAGAAATTCTCCACAAAGAAAGAACCATGGTTTGAGGTATTGCCCGATACCTCTTGGTATCGGGCGTATCGGACCGGTACCGCCCAGTACCGGTCCGAAACAGCAGCATAAAATCGGTATCGGCCGAAACCCTAGGGTGTCGGCCGGTTTCGCCCAGTATCGGACGAAACTGCCGAAACTAGGGGGTTCGGCCAGCAAATGGGTAAGAAACTGGCCAAAATCAAAAAAAAAGAGGAGGAAGAAGAAGAAACCGAAAAAAACGAAAAATCGAACTTACCTCGCCGTGCCGCCGCGCCGCCGCGCCTCGCCGCCGCCTGCCGCCACCTGTCGCCAGATGCCGCCTGCCGCCGCTGCTGCCGCTGCTGCCGCTTCCGTGAGAGAACGAGAGAGAGGGGGGACCGCGAGAGAGAGGGGGGACTGAGAGAGAGAGAGGGAGAGAATGCCTGCGAGAGAGAGAAAAATATTTTGAATGGTAAACTTGTAAATAAGTTAAATGCGTAGAGGAAGATATTTTACGGCAACTTTGTAAATAAGTGATATGTGCACAAAGCAAAATGGTAGGTACGCAAAGCAACTCCAAGGCAAATTTGCAAATAAGTGATACGTGCGCAAAGTAAAACGGTGGGTGTGCAAGGCAAAATTCTAGCTATTTTAGTTTTTTTACATATCTGATAGATTTTATGTATTTAAAACTACCGATACTGACCAACCGAAACCCACGTCCGATACCGCCGAAACGGACGATACCGATACCGAAACTTAAATTTTCGAGAGAGTGATACCCTATCCGAAACCGATACCTAAAACCTTGGAAAGAACAACTTGTGTTTCTTTTGTAACGACAAATGGATAAAGAACATAAGTGAAAGGAGAGGTAAATCTTTGTCTTGAAACACATATGAACATGTGAGGAAGTATTTAGGCCAGACGTGGATGATGACCATCAAGAATATGAAATTTTTCCTTCCAATATCAATCTAACATGGGGAGATGTGGATATCAGGGAGCGTCGAGCTACATCTTTACAAGCCATTTGTGGGATACCAGCAGCTCACATCTTGAGGGTGATAGGGGCAAGCCGTTAATGTCTTTATGGATTCCAGTTCAACACATAGTTTTATAAGTCCTAAATTAGCCAAAAACCTAGGATTAGTGGTGGAAGATTCACTAGAATTTGATGTTTAGGTAGCTAATGGAGTCACGATAATAGGTTCCGGGGCGTGTAAAGGAGTCCAATTGAAATGTTAAGGAGTGACTGTACCTTGGATTTACTGATACTTCTAATGGAGGTAATCATATAGTATTGGTTGCTCAATGACTCTTGAATGACATAGTGATGAATTTTAAAAAGCTTCAAATGGGTTTTCGTTTCTAAGGTAAGGATTACATTTGGCAAGGACTAACAAGATATGACTTGCCGGTGGTGGGAGAAAAGTAGATTTGTAAAGCCATCAAACAAGGGAAATAATACTTAATACAGTTGAAGACCATGTTCATACAAGCAAAAGAAACACAAGTATTGGTTGGAAAAGATTCTGACGAAGTAAAAGGAGGCCGGTCAAAGGGAAGACAACTAATGGATTCTAGTTTATAAGAGATCTTACAACGATAGTAAGATAATGTCCAAGAACCCAAATGATTACCTCCTCCAAGACGTGTGTTTAAGGCCCCATAGACACTCTCTTTCTTAAAAATGAGATTGAAAAACAGATTTTGAGATGTTGCATGTTAGAATCATAAGGTCTAGTACTAGCCCATATAAATCTCTGGTGGTGATGGTCAATAAGACCGATCCTAGGTAGCTGAAGGACGTGCATGTACTACCATGCTCTAAATCAACAAACAATTAAAGATAAGTTTCCATTCCTATAATTGATGCATTACTTGATGAATTACACGATGCACCATACTTTACTAACCTAGATTTCAGGTCTAGTTATCATGAAGTCACTATTTTAAGACAATAGTTACAAAATCACATTTAGAACTTATATGGGATACTATGAGTTCTTAGTTATGTCATTTGGTTTAGCTAACGCTCCTTTCATTTTCCAGACACTTATGAATTCTATATTTAAGCCTTATCGACGAAGATTTGTGCTTGTTTTCTTTTTCTTTGATGATATACTGATATATAGTCCTACTAGCAAGATCATCTATTTCACCTTCAAAGCATATTCAAGACATTCACCTCTACGTTAAGTTGATTAAATGTAAGTTTAAATGTAAGTAATGGCAGATATCAGTTAATTACTCAGGTCACATCATTTTATGGAAATGTGTCACGGTTAATACCAAAAAAATTAAAGCTATAGTTGCATGACCAGTGCCTAAAAACCTTACATCTTCTAGGGGATTTCTTAGTTTAGCCGTTCACTATCGAAAATTCATCAAAGGTTTTGGTACCATTACTTCTTCGCTTACGAAATTGCTAAAGTGTTTTTCAATGGAGCAATAGTGTCCACGAGACCTTTGAACAATTGAAAACATCATTAATCACTCCCCCTTTGCTATCCCCCCTAATTTTGACCAAGACTTTGTCTTAGAATGTGATGCGTTCGGTAAGGGTATCGAGGCAATATTGATGCAACAAGGAAGGCCTATTGCTTACTTAAGTACATTATTGAAATGAAGGACCTTGCTCGTATCTATTTATGAAAAGAAACTATTAGCAATCATTTTTGCTGCTTCTAAATAGAGCCACTATCTTATGGGAAAAGGATTTATCAAAAAAATTGCGGCTAGGCTAGTGTTAGGGACGTAGTATGTACTGAGTTTCTAACAAATGGACTAGTGTAGGGGCATAGTATGGGATGTGTCCATAGTTTAGAGGGTGACACATATGAGAGACTGTGTGCTTTGAGGCAGGAGGGGACAGTGAGGGACTACATCAAGAAATTCGAGATGCTAACTAGCAGAATCTGTGAGGGTGTTAGGAGAGTCCCTTGAGAGATTTTTCATGAAGGGGTTGAAACCCACCATTAGATCTGAGCTGAGGATTCAAAAGCCTGCGGATTTGCGAGAGAGAATGAATCTGGTCAGGATGGTGGATGACCATCAGAACGTGGAGAGGAAGGTCCGTGGGGGCGTGGGAAGGCTCCTTTTTTCGAGGACAAGCACCTGTAGGAGTGCAGAAGGCACCCATCGCCACATGAGGTACTACAGCTAGCAAGGAGAAGAGGGTGGAGCCACGACCTAAGGGGTAGACGCGAAGGATGACAGAGGCTGAGATTCGTGACTAGCGTGTCAAGGGCATGTGCTTCAAGTGCGACGAGAAGTTCTCTCCAGGACACCGGTGCAGGGACCGTACTCTTCAGATCCTGATAGTAAATGACGAGGAGGGAAAGGAGAACGTGTGGAGCTCAAGGCTGGCGAGGAGTAGAAGCACCTGCATTTGGACGTAGCGGAGGTTTTCCTCAATTCTGTGATGGGGTTCACACCGAACCATAACATGAAATTGATGGAAGGTGGCAGATTTGGACGTGATGGTGCTAAGATAGTGGAACGACCCACAATTTCATCTCCTGTGGGCTAGTGCAGAGGCAGGGGCTACAGCTTAGTGACACGGGTTGCTATGGAGTGGTGTTGGGGACGGAACATGCGATGCAGAGCAACGACGTCTGTCAGGGCGTGATCGTGACTATTCAAGGGTACAGATCCTCGCATAGTTGGTGAGCACAGATATCATCCTGGGGATGAAGTGGCTACAGACCTTGTGAGATACAAAGACTAATTGGAAGTTGCATAGGCTAGAGTATTAGGAGGGGGAAGGACTATAATGTTGCAGGGGACCCCAACTTATATTGTTCCATGGTTTCATATAAGACCATGGCACACGCTCTCGAGATGTCGATAGGAGACTACTTGGTGGAACTCCAGGGTGTCACTGGAGAAGGAGGCTGTGAGCCATTAGCAGGATATGACACTAGAGTTGGAGCAGCAGCTTGGCCATTTTGAGGATGTTTTACAGACCCCGCAGATCTCCCACTACCACGAGATCACGAGCACGCCATAGTTCTATGAGAGGGGGTGTCCCCCTATCAGCGTGTGACTCTATTGGTATCCTCAGGTGCAAAAAGACGAGAATAAGAGGATGATAGGGGAGATGTGGCATACATGGACGATTCAGCCGAGTGTGAGCCCATTTTCTAGTCCGTTCTTGCTCGTGAAGAAGGATGACAGCTGGAGATTCTGTGTGGATTACCGGGCACTGTACAATGAAACTGTACATGACAAGTTTTTTATCCAGTGATCGATGAGCTACTGGACGATATTTATAGAGCGGATGTGTTCTCAAAGACAGACTGAAGTCTGGGTATCACCAGATTGAGATGAGGGTGGCTGACATGCCGAAGACCGCATTCATGACATATAAGGGGCACTATGAGTTCCTTGTTATGCCTTTTGGCTTGACTAATGCCCCAGCGATATTCTAGGCCTTGATGAACAAGGTTTTTCGGACATACTTGCAGAGATTTATGCTCGCATTTTTTGATATACTTATATATAGTCGTAGCTTAGAGGAGCATGTAGGGCACTTGCAGGTGGTGTTGCACGAGCTGCAGGAGCAGCAGTTGTTTGCCAACATGAAGAAATGCCTCATTGGATAGCCGCATGTGGAGTACTTAGGACACGTGGTGTCAGCTGAGGCGGTGACGGCAGATCGGAAGAAGATTTTGGCGATGTTGGATTGGTCCCGTCCCACGATGTTACGACGCCTACGAGGCTTCTTGGGCCTTACATGATATTACAGGAAGTTTGTCCAGGGATACATCACGATTGCATAGTCCTTGACGGAGCAGCGTAAGGACAGCTTCCATTGGAGTGAGGAGGCTAACAGGGGATTTGAGGCTCTGAAGCAGGAGATGACGACATTGCCAGTGTTAGTACTGCCAGACTTCAGCAGACCGTTCGTGGTGGACACAGATGCTTTAGGTTATGGGTTGGAGGCAATACTGATGCAGGACCAACGACCAGTAACATATTTTAGCCAGACTCTGTTAGCACGAGCTAGGCTGAAGTCGGTGTACGAGAGTGAGTTGATGGCGATCGTGCTCTCCATACAGAAGTGGCGGCCCTATCTACTTGGGGGAGATTTATTAGTTGGACCGACCAGAGGAGCTTGAAGTACCTATTGTAGTGGCGCATGGTCACCGAGGAGAATCAGAAGTGGCTCTCCAAACTGGTTCACTACACTTTTAAGATACAGTACAAACCAAGTTTGGAGAACAAGGCACCGATTGCTTTGTCCCGCAGGGAGGAGGTGGCAGAGGCGGCGACGATATCAGTACCTGTCCTCATAGATTGGGAGCCTCTGGGGAGGAAGATTAAGGCTGATTGAGGGGCTGGTACGTATACGGGAGGCACTGCAACATGGGTCTGCAGACCATTCAGGTTAGACACTGAGTGGACAGAGGCTGCCGTATCAGGGGAGGTTGGCGATACCCCGAATTTCTACACACATTCCTCTAATATTTCAGGAGTTCCATGGTAGCTCAGTGGGAGGGCACTCAGGAGTGCATCAGACTTATAGGAGGATGGCCAAGGAGTTGTATTGGCCAGGGATGAATGACATAGCCATGATGATATCAGAGTGACGTCTGTTAGCGTCACAAATATTTAGCGATGGCTCCCGTAGGGTTGCATCAGCCATTGGCCTTGCCTGAGAGGGCCTGTGACGATATTAGCATGGATTTTATTGATGGACTACCGCGCTCGGAGGGCTTTACGGTTATATTTGTTGTGGTAGACCGCCTCAGTCTATATGCACATTTCATTCCTTTGCGGCATCCTTACACAGCGATGACGGTGGCTACATCATTCATGAAAGAGGTCGTCCACATACACGGGTTCCCTGCTTCGATTGTGTTCGACCGGGATAAGGTCTTCATGAGCAGTTTCTGGAAGGCGTTATTTAAAGTGAATGGGACTATGCTCAAGATGAGCACGACATATCACCCGCAGACTGATGGCCAGACGAAGAGCGTGCGACATATTTGCGCTGCTTTGCTTCAGATTCACCAAAGCAATGGGTCAGGTGGTTGTCATGAGCGGAGTACTGCTACAACACTTCTTACCATTTGACAGCATAGTGCACCCCCTTTCGCATCCTCTACGGGCGAGACCCCCCTCATTTGATGCATTACAGCCGAGGCACGAGTCCAGGGTCCCAGGTGGAGTACTTGGAGGAGAGGGATAGACAGTTGGGGGAGCTAAATAATCATTTGCTGCGGGCCCATCAGATTGTGAAGGCTAATGTGCACTTTGTAGTGGGAGATATGGTTTATCTAAAACTACGGCCCTACAGACAGAAGGCACTGTTACACAGGAGCAAGGAAAAGTTGACAGCCCGCTACTATAGGCCATTTGAGGTGATCACTAAGATTGCGAAGTGGCATAACGTCTACATCAACCATCCACCATGTGTTCCACGTGTCGCAGATACGACAAGCTATTAGGGACCACACCCTGTCACCTACCCACCCACCCACATTGAACTACGATATGAAGGTGTTACTCGAGACACATGAGCTCAAGGGGGTTCGCCAGAGCGCAGCGGGGACCAATGAGGTGTGTATTAGATGGCGTGGGCTACCTGATTATGATTCTACTTGGGAGGCCTACGAGGTGATACAAGACCAATTTTCAGACTTCCACCTTGAGGACAAGGTGGCTCTTTTGGGGGAGTAATAATGCGGTCAGAGTATACATATGGCGGCGAAGGAGGCGCACGGAGCCCACGGGGCAAACTTGTAATTTGTCAACTTTAGGGGGGTCTTTCTGTAAAAAGGCAATTAGCCTTTTTAAGAACATAGCCGGCCGACCCTAGCTTCTCCATGCTTGGATTGAATTGTGAGTTTTCTTAGTTAATTCCTAGTTAATTTTGTCTACGAATTGTAGTTGAGATTTTAGACTTTCCTCTCTAATTGAAAGTTAGGAGTTTACATCTCCTTGAATTGGAGTATTTATCCTTGGATTTTCTGAGCTGGAAAATATATGATCTATTTTAATTGTTCTTCCACCCAAAAAATCCCTCTTTTAGTCCACAAAAAGCCATTATCGTATCAAATTGATCATCCGAGCTTAAAGCTCCTTTTAGAACAAATGCTTCATCATGGAATACAAAATAAATAGCTAATGAAACTTAAAGAATTCAATTACCAAGTAGAATACAAGCCTGGGAGGATGAACAAGGCAACTGATGGGTTGTCTTAAGAAGCAGAAAATAGTACGGAGGTAGAAGAAAATTATTTTTATATATGTCCCATCACAATAATAATTCATTGTGACTGGTTACAAAGTATTAAGGAATCGATGACTTCGGATATGTTCTATCATGACATGGATGCCAAGTTGCAAGATTCTAATGAAAAAATATAAAAAAAAGATGTGGTATACTTCTACAAAGGGAAGATCCTCATAGGTCCTAACGCCACCCACACATTATTGAATCCTTGTTGAAAGAACATCATAGTTCGACCTTGGGAAGTCTTTAAGATGCAAAAGAACTTTAAACAGGTTAAAAAGAAGTTTCTATTGGAAAGGAGTTTCTATTGGAAAGGAATGAAATATATGTTCTGAAAATCTATAAAGGAGTGTGATATTTGCCAAAGGAGTAAAAATGGAAATGTCACATACCTAGGACTTCTCCGGCCTTTACACATACCCAATAAAATTTGGGAAAGCATATGAATGGATTTCTTTTATGGGTTGCTTCCTTGTAAAGAAGCTAGTAACATCTTTTTGGTGCTATATAAACTCTCAAATCATGCTCATTTCTTCCCCCTCAAACACCCCTACACCTCCAAATAGGTTGCCCAGGTTTTCTTTGATGGTGTGTTTAAATTATATGGAATGACCAAGGATATTGTCAACGATAGAGACCCCATCTTTACAAGCACCTTTTGGGAAAATGACTTCAAACTGCAAAAATCATTTCCTTACAAAGTTCTTCATATCATCAGCAATCTGATGGCCATACGAAAGTTACCAATAAAAGCTTGGAAGGATACTTCAGGTGTTTTTGTATGCCACAAATCCCATGAATGGCTGAGGTGGCGATCATGAATTGAATACAGGTGTAACGAAAATTCTTACAAACACAACTCCCTATGAAGCTGTGTATGGAACCAAAACTCCTGCTTTTCAAGACTACATATACCATATACCTCTAAATATCAAGCTGTAGAAGAAGCAGTGTTCTCTTGGGACGTATTATTACAGCTATTAAAAGAAAGTTTGGCGAATGCTCAAGATAGAATGAAAACATTTGCTGATGAACGTAGGACCAAAAGAGTGTTTGAAGTAGGTCAATGGGTGTATTTAAACTACAATCCCATAGACAAATCAGTGTGGTTATGAAAAAACCTCATAAGTTGTCTTCCAGATATTATGATCTTTACAAAATTCTGAAAAGAGTGGGATAAATAGCATATAGATTGGAACTATCCCTAGAAGCCAAAATACATTCTGTGTACCATGTATCCTTGTTAAAAAAGGTTGAAACTCACATAATAGTGCAAAAAGTGCAGCCTTGTTATGTAGAGGAAATAATAAATGAACGAGAAAAAAATCATGAATAAGTGAATTCATCAAAAAAGGAAGCTCTTCGATTTCACAAGAAATGGTAAAATGAAAATAGAGAACAAATGAGGACTCCAATTGGAAGAATTCTTGGGAGCTTATAAAACGTTTCCCTGCATTTGACCTTGAGGCAAGGTCAAATTTAGAGGGAGGTAATGTTAAGAGCTCTTGCATTCAAGCATCAACTTTGGATCTTAGCTCGACCCTTTAACTATCTCTTGATGATTTAAATAGTTGGTGAATTCAAAGAAGCACTAATTTTGTATTATTTGACAGTGAAGGCATTATTTGACTAGTCCAAAATATACCAAGATATTGATTCTATAATCTATATTGGTCGATTAGTTGGAATTATCAGTTAAACAATCCAATGACAGGTTAGAATGTGGATTCTTTATTAGTCGACCAATGTTAGTATTAGTTGACTAATCCAAGATCAGATCAGAATATTGATTCTGTTTTAGTCAACCAATTGAAGTATTGCTCGACTAATCCAAAGGTCAGAATGTGATTCTGTATAAGTCGACCCATGTGCAAGCGTAGGTCGGTTAACTCCATTACCGTTGATTTAGTATCCGAGTATCAGCTGAGTGTATTCTCTCATTAGTTGACTAATTAGAGTTATTAGTCAACTAATCAGACAGACTAAAATGTTGATTCCATATTAGTCGGCCATTGCAAGCATTAGTCGACTAACTCGAAGACGCTGATATAGAACCGAAACGGTTAAACTCCAACTAACTGAAGGTTTTCCTCAATAAACACACGGGGGTTTAACCGATTTTGACATTTAACTAATTGGAGGTTTCCGCTTCTTCATTCTCAACAAACACACGGATCTTTTAACCAATTTTGTCAAGCTCATTTTTCTGAATTTCAAGAAAAGTTAGTTGGAGAGATGACAGTGGTCATAACAACTTTTTGAGAGATGACAGATGTCATAACACTTGGAATTTGTATAAAGATCCAAGGTCCATGTAAGAGAAGTATGAGAAGAAAATTAATGAAATTTCTTTCTTTTGTTTTGCATTTTATTCATTGTCATTTTCCATATTTTGCCCCCAGTTTTCTTTCATTCTTTTTGGGTTTCCTGTTTACTTGAATTGGTTTTCTTTTGGGTTAATCTCCCAAGAATCACTTGATTCTTGATGCAATTTTGAGCCAATGGCTTCACAACTGAGAAATTATAATCCATGTCCTCAACATGTGTGTAATTGATTTTCCTCATCGTTGGAAGTGTTTATATGCACAATGTCTAAAAATTTATCACAGAAAATTTTCTGCTACCGTCAGTTTGAAGTAACTGTAAGTAACCATCCAGTATATATCTTTCGTATTGATATAATATTATGCGTCTTTTGGAACAATTTTTTTTCCATTTCATTGTACTGTTAGTTTCACTAATTAGAACTACTATGTGAATATATTTATTTATTTACGTATTACTTTAAAACCTGTAGGTCATGGCGATAATTGCAGACTTCATGCTTGTTTGGCTCCCTGCGCCAACTGTTTCCCTTAAACCACCACTTGCAATCAGTGCTGGACCTATAACAAAATTCTTCTATAAATGCCCTGAGAACGCTTTCCAGGTAATGATGTTTGAATGTTGGCCACAGAGTTATGGTACTTAAGTTTTATGTTGAAACTCCGTTGTAGCAGGTTCACTTTTTCACCGATGTTACTAATTCTGCAGGTTGCTTTGACTGGAACATCCTACTCTCTTTTGCAAAGAATAGGTGCAATTGTAGTAAGTGATAAATTTTCATGAATTATTTAACAGAGATCCTTTAAACAACTATATTACTAGTCTCATTAGACATGCAAGTAACATGCTGTTCTTTCCTGCAGCGAAACGGGTCAAAACTTTTTGTTGTTGGAACCAGTGCATCACTTGTAAGTTCAATCCTTTTTCAATCTGTAGCTTACACATGAAGTAAATTGTTTCAATCTTCTAAAATATTTTCATTGCCCTAATGTGAATTTCTAAATCATGGTAGTTATACCAGTTGGCTTGTTTCTTGTACCCCCCTTGCATACCTAAACGGGACAAGGCAACATATTTGACATTGAGCAAAACCTTACCGGTGAAGGCTCAGAGTTTGGTTCTAAATGGCATATTGGATTTTGTTTTTGAATAAACAATGTCAAGTCACACCTTATGTACAGTTATTGAATTTAAGTTGTTAGAATTGCGGTGGAAAGCTCTGAGATGAAAGTCCTTATGTGAACTTTGGAACTGAAACATATACATGTAGGCTTTTGTAGATGTGTATGGAACCAGAATTGTGGCAAACAAAAGTATATATCTAGGCTTGCAGTTCTATATGGAACATCACAAATGATTATTGCGGAAGCAAGAGCAGCAGCAAGTAGCAACACATACAACAAAAGCAACATGAGTATTTATAAATAGTCATGGAGGAACTAGAAATTTTTCACAGACATAGAACTTAGAAATTTTTGTGACACTCTCGTTCTAGAGGACCGTTATATGTCCCTAAATTGATGTCATCTTCCGCTTCCTGTATGTGGCTTCCTCATATTAAAAAAAGATATACACTATCATGAGAAGTAGCGGAAAGGTAGCAATTTGCATTCTTAGTTGCATATCATGCCACTGGAATTTACTATCAGTCAACCATGCTCATCTTGCTGTTCTTGATGGGACAATAATGAACGGACTATGCTTCTGACTGCACTAGCAAGGACCTGAAAGGCCATCAGAGTAAAGGTTAAGATCACTTGTGGAATGTACATGCTTCTGACATTTCTGAAAATTGTCTTAAATCACGGCCATGGAATGCTGATTCCATGAGTGCTTCCCCAATCTAAGAGAACCTGATAAGCTCAGTGGTTTGTTCATGAGATAGAAAGAAATGCGTAGTGTTTTAGTTTTCTATTTCTCCTTCAAGTATGGTATCATACATGGGATAGACTAGAGATAGAACATAGAGATCCAGTGTCAGAAAGTATCATCACATTTCTAATGGTGTCATGTTATTTAGGTGCATGACATTCATTAGCTGGGAGCAAGAATGTATACAAGAAAGTAGCCTAAGGGAAATCTCTAGCTGAACTGGATCATAAATGTTAGTCTTCATAAAAATGAGTAAACAAAGATATGATATCAGTTGAAAGGTTAGGTCTTATAGAAAATGTCTAGCTGGATCAAATCATATTCATATGATTCATATGTTTATATACTGGATTTTTGTCAGCAATGAAGCTAAGTATGCCCATCAAAGTTCAATGAACACTTGAGTATGCCATGGCCATATTCCTTCCAGGCTTGTGAAATTCGTGTATGAGTATGACTGCTTTACATGCCGCTTCTATTTTGTTAGTTTAGTGATCTGTTGAAATTTTCTCACTTGGAATGCAACCTGTTTGCTTTAGGTGACATGATATGTTGCATATCCTATTTATGTGCTTCCAGAAATTCATTGGAAAAAGTCAAAAACAACAACTGGGGAATTTAAACAACATAAGTGATACAAAAACAAAAATTGGCCAGCTGGGATTTATCATCATGGACAAGAATGGGTTTGGGAAATCAGATACAAGAAATTGCTCTGCTGTTCAATCTTTTATGTGACGACATGATTGCTTAAGAATGGGTTTGGGAAATCAGATACATGAAATTGCTCTGCTGTTCAATCTTTTATGTGACGACATGATTGGTTAAGAATGGGTTTGCGAAATAATATACAAGAAATTGCTCTGCTGTTCAATCTTTTAGGTGAGAACATGACTGCTTCAGAATTTCATATGTAATAAGAAGATACTCTCTGTAAGCACAACAAATAGGAGTAAACACATAAACACACACATGGGCTCTAGGAAATCCACTATCATTCAAAGTTGGAGTGGATAGGTAGTGAAGATTGACCAACAAGGCATCCAACATTCTTCAATACCGTGGCTATGGCCCTTTATTAGTATTATATTTAAATTCCCCTTAACTTATTTACATCTCCATTCCTTTCATGCGCTTTGCCGACAGTTGTTCATGGAGATTATTGACTTGCCTGGATTTACCGAAATGTTAATGTGATCAAACTTTTACCACATCTCTATACTTCCACAGAGTGCTTGATGAAAATAGTCAGTCTAATCCATGTTCTGAGCCACTCGATTGAGATGCAAGGAAAAAATTCCATCTCTGCTTTAAAAGACACATCATGACTATTCAGATTTAATTCACTCATCTCCCTTTTGTATCTTTTTGCTGATATCAAAAGATAATACAAATCCTCACGAGTAAATAAAAAAGGCGGTGAGTTGAAAGGAGACTTGGAATTTGTGGTGTGTTGGACAGACTTTCTATATGTACACTGTATTTGTCAATAAGCTGGTTGATGATTGGATATTTGGTCAATCCAGTTGGCTGAAAAATATAAGCTCTCTTGCTTCGGGTTGAGTACATCTACCTGAAGCAAGATTTACTAGCTCATTCAAAAAATGAATAGAAGGACGGGCTATGTTGATAGTAGATGGATGAATTTCCTCTAGCTTAATTAAAAAAAAACAAACTGATAATGGCTCTTTAAATGTGAGATGGTTAAAGCTCCTCAGCATCTTAGAAAATGGTGTTGGAAAAAAAGAATCATCAAATTCAAACTTAATTACCATAATTTAATCTCGATCAAATCTCAAATACGAGTTTGAATTTTTGTACTCAAAGATTTTGGCTCAATCCAATTTCTCATCAAAACAGGAATTTGAGAATATTATTCTTCTTGAACTCTTGATGGAATAATTTCAAGAAGCATGATAAAACTTCTATCAAGATTGACATATAAATGTTTAAAATTAAAAAAGAATTGTATGAATTATTGATAATTTGGATTGATGTGAAATGTGATTGTTCAAATTCTCAAAAATAGATAGGAAATTGGAATTACAAAATACAAAAGATGAGGTCTGTTTGCATACTGAGAATTGTAAAAGGAGAGGTCCAGATCTGGAAAATCCATATTGAATAGATTCAAGGTTCCAGCCTAATAACTATCATCAAGATAGGAATTTTAGATTTAAGAATTTTAAATTTCTAAAGAGGCGAGCTCAGATCTGGAAATTTCGAAGAAAATTGAATTAATGAGTTCTTGTTTGATCCTAACTCATTTCAATCAACTAAAAGAAAAGATAATTCCAGATTAAATCTGTTTGAACTGAATCCAAGTGTTGTGGTTTGATCAAAATTTTCAAATAGGAGATTTGGTTCAAATCTAAAACTCGAGATTATATCTATTTGAATTAGATACAAGTATTGTGGTTTGACCCAAATTCTCATCAATTTTAATAGAAATTTGAGAAATTTAGAAGAAAAATAAGGTTCAGATGTGAAATTCCATATTTCAATATATTTTAACTGGATTCAAGAATAATGGATCTAAATTCACATGGAAGTTCCAAATATGTAAAGAGAAAGATCTTAAAAAATTTAAAAATTCAAGCAATTGATTACCTCAATCAAGATCCAATTGAGCTTTATCCTCTTTGAATAGAACCTTTTAGCTTGATGAGTCCTTAATTTTCTTGCTCTAGAACCTATCCAAATCCATTTTATCTTATAACCCAATCTGCTCCTCCTATCCAATGACCAACACAAATGAAAATACGTCAAATTTAAACAAAATCTTATTCAAATCCTGATTCCTCCATATATAAAGTTGCAAAGAGCGGGGAGGAAGAAATAACACACACATACTACCCGATTATTAAATCAAAAAATAAAGAATGAAGAACAAGCAAAGCAGTGGCAACATGGAAAAAAGAAGGCATAAAATATAGGCTGTCTTCTACTTCTTTCAATAATCTCTCTCTTTTCCTCTCTAACCTCTTTGATCTATCCCTAACCTATGAAAAAACAGAGTTTAGTTACTCCAGACCTGTAAAAGAAAGGAATAGTGTTACTCCTATGGAGTTTTGTTACTCCTGATTTGTTACTTCTACGAAGTTTTGCTAGAATACATATTAACATGCAAAGATGTTTTATATAATGTGAAATTCTCAAAATTATGAAGGTTAAAGTGTCGAAAAGTGGAAAGCAAAGCGGGGCTCAAGTGGAGCTTTAGTAAACTCTTTAAAATTACAACAGTGGTAGCTTCATTCAATGGCCCTGGATCAATAAATCATGGCTAGTAACCTGTAGCATGTAATAGCTCAGTTAACCAGACCATGGTGCTTATAATGATATGGAAAACTTATGAAGCACCATTATGTAAATTTGTTGGTGATGAACATGCCCACTCACTGGATTTGATTTTTGGGACATTGTTTTCCTAAAGTGCAGATTAGGCTAAGTAGATCTTAGAGATCAGCCCAGATCTGTTTTGTTTATTTGGACGGTCAACATTCAACAGGTAGAAGGAAGGAATTTTTTTTTGATTTTGGGGAAGGGGGTAGGACGTGGTTAGTAACCACGTGAACAGTGCTATCTGTTTATTTGGATTTATTTGAATCGGTTTAGTATGTATTGGAGTTGGCCTTATTTCTATTTTCAGGTGATAGTTATCAAATTAGGAAGATGGACAACATGAGGAAGCTGATGGAAAAGGTTTCATTGGAAATTGCAATGATGCTTGGCGGACTAAATGTCAAAAAGGTGATTGTAAGGATCAGGTACTTCCTGAGAAATTAAAATCAACACCACATCCTTTTAGGCCAGGATGTTGTTACATTTCATGGTATAATTGAGGCATGCCCAGGGGAAAGAATTGTTAGTGTTCATAGATTTTTGTACTAGTCAAGATATTGTGTATGCGTAGATAACATCGGCTGGTTCAGTTTGATTTTGCCATTTAAAGGCAACCCAAACCGAACCAAACCGAATAGTCTACGGAACCAAACCAACAAAAAATAATTTGGTTAGGTTGTGTTAGATTTTCAGCAGACAGTTGCGTGCTTGCTAGAGAAACAGAGTGTGCAGGCGGCTGCATTTTTGCTAGAGAAGCGAAGAGGAGCATAGATTGATGACAGTGAATCAAGTGTGTCTTGTAGTGAGATCATTGTTCGGGCTTTAAATCGAAAGGTGATTGAGGAGGGAGAGGACAATGAGAAGACGGGAGACTAGGTGGAGAATATAGAAGAAGATAAGTGGGAACAAAGAATAGAGCAGATATACCACTCTCATCTCTCTTCTTCAGTCTCTTTTCAGTTCTCACGAAATGACCTACCTGAGCAACCACGTACCTTGAAGTATTTGTGAGAAAACATTCAACATCTTACAATTTGCAAACAAGAAACCTACGTCACGTACAAGGTCTTTTGAGTTTCAGTTTGGTACAATCTGCGTGCTTCAAGCTGGACTCAACCAATTTCACCAACCAAGTAGATTTGGTTTGTTTTTTCAGTTTAAACCGGATAATGTTGACCCTTACCGTCGGGAAGCATTTGATGTAGCACTTTCAAAAATGTTTTGTATGATTGTCAATTATTATTTCCTAATGCCTAATGGAATTTATTACCAATAAAGCTTCCTGAACATGAAATTTGTTTGCCTGTTGGCCTGATTGTTTAATTCAACTTTATTTGTTGTGTAATGTCCCATGTTCTTTTCTGTTTACCCTTTGCTTATGTTATAACTTCATTTCATAAGTACAAGGTTAAGAGGTTATTGTTGTACCACCAGTATTGACACTCTTCTTCCCATATTATCGAAAGTCATTGCTAGCTTTTGACATACTCTGCTGTCCTAATGCCATATGGTACTTGTTTGCTGACTTCATCTATTATTTTCTTCGGTGAACATCAATGAACTGATTTTTTGTTTCTTCCAGAGATCTTCGAAAAAACGTTTAGATGGTTTACTCTTTACTCTATTTTGAATGCAAGTGAGCTGATATATATTTCTCATCTCAGTACGTTGATATTAACATGATGATTACCAAGAATCACCTTAAGTTTATTAGTCTGTTAGACTTGTCTACTGATTTTTTTTTGAAACTGATCGCTCATAAGAATTTATTGTGTTGCCAGATAGGAACTGGGGCAACAAATCTATTGATTACCGTGAGAAAAGCATTAGACAAGAACTATGTTGGCGAAATAGAAGAAGTCCCTATTCTGTCAACTAGTGCTGCGTATGGCGTATACATGGCAGTTTCAAGTAACCTTAGGTAAATACCTTGTTAGCAGTTTGTGATCTTTTTCAGAATTCTTCTACTATCTTCTTTGAAAGTCTTATGTTATGTGTCATTTTGTTTAACTCATGCAAGATTATTCTGTCAGCATTCAATTTTTTCAGAACACTAGTAAATTAGTCAATTGGGCTGAGGCTTTTATAACTCTTGTTGTCATGAGCATATAATGCTAGTTTCTTCTCCTCATCTGAATATGAAGGATATCATTGGATAAATTTTATCAGAATTGTTGCATTTGTTAAAATGGTCATTTCTTATATATCTTCGATAGTGTCTTGCCATTTATTTAAATATAGAATAAAAACTACTGTATCTACTGACAATTAATATCACTGATATTGGTTATTTGTCAATTTTAATGAAAAGTGGTTATTTTAAAATATATCTTAACTGTTTTTGCTTGCCTAAAAATGTGGAATGACCTGATGTAACACCCCGTTTCCGGGTATCATTACATTTTCATTATTTGTATAGTTTCTGCAAAGTTTCAGTGAAACCAATATAGAGCGAACAGAGAATTTCATAAAAGAATTAACTTTATTCACCCTTCGAAAAGAGTACAAAAGCATAACAAAAAAGAAACTACTAGTCTTTCATTTCATTGATAAAGAAACAACTAGACAAAAAGGTAAACACCCTTCTTACTAATCCTCGTTTCAGAAGTCAACGCTCTCTGCTCGAAATTGTGACTTCTCGTACTCTGGTTCAGTTTCTGTAAAAAAAACATTTAAAGGGGGATAAAGTAAACGACATCTATATTATAAAAGAGGGATGTTATCAAGAGAAATTGGATAAGAGATATCTATATTATAAAGGTGGGATGTTATCAAGAGAAATTGGATAAGAGATATTGGACTAGAGAAATTAGATAAAAGATATCTATATTATAAAGAGGGATGTTATCAAGAGAAATTGGATAAGAGATATTGGACATGAGAAATTGGATAAGAGATATCTATATTATAAAAGAGTGATGTTATCAAGAGAAATTGGATAAGAGATATTTGACAAGATAAATTGGATAAGAGATATCTATATTATAAAAGAGGGATGTTATCAAGAGAAATTGGATAAGAGATATTTGACAAGATAAATTGGATAAGAGATATCTTCATTATAAGAGAGGGGTGTTATCAAGAAAAATTGAATAAGAGATATTGGAAAATATAAATTGGATAAGAGTGATGTTATCAAGAGAAATTGGATAAGAGATATCTATATTACAAACGAGAGATGTTAGCAAGAGAAATTGGATAAGAGATATTGGACAAGAGAAATTGGATAAGAGATATTGGACAAGAGAAATTGGATAAGAGATATCTATATTATAAAAGAGGGATGTTATCAAGAGAAATTGGATAAGAGATATTGGACATGAGAAATTGGATAAGAGATATCTATATTATAAAAGAGGGATGTTATCAATAGAAATTGGATAAGAGATATTTGACAAGATAAATTGGATACGAGATATCTATATTATAAGAGAGGGATGTAATCAAGAGAAATTGGATAAGAGATATCTATATTATAAAAGAGGGATGTTATCAAGAGAAATTGGATAAGAGATATTGGACAAGAGAAATTGGATAAGAGATATCTATATTATAAAAGAGAGATGTTATCAAAAGAAATTGGATAAGAGATATTGGACATGAGAAATTGGATAAGAGATTTCTATATTATAAGAGAGGGATGTAATCAAGAGAAATTGGATAAGAGATATCTATATTATAATAGAGGGATGTTATCAAGAGAAATTGGATAAGAGATATTGGACTAGAGAAATTAGATAAGAGATATCTATATTATAAAGAGGGATGTTATAAAGAGAAATTGGATAAGAGATATTAGACATGAGAAATTGGATAAGAGATATCTATATTATAAGAGAGGGATGTTATCAAGAGAAATTGGATAAGAGATATCTATATTATAAGAGAGGGATGTTATCAAGAGAAATTGGATAAGAGATATTTGACAAGATAAATTGGATAAGAGATATCTATATTATAAGAGAGGGATGTTATCAAGAGAAATTGGATAAGAGATATTGGAAAATAGAAATTGGATGAGAGTGATGTTATCAAGAGAAATTGGATAAGAGATATTTGACAAGAGAAATTGGATAAGAGATATTGGACAAGAGATATTGGATAAGAGATATCTATATTATAAAAGAGGGATGTTATCAAGAGAAATTGGATAAGAGATATTTGACAAGAGAAATTGGATACGAGATATTGGACAAGAGAAATTGGATAAGAGATATCTATATTATAAAAGAGGGATGTTATCAAGAGAAATTGGATAAGAGATATTGGACAAGAGAAATTGGATAAGAGATATCAATATTATAAAAGAGGGATGTTATCAAGAGAAATTGGATAAGAGATATTGGACATGAGAAATTGGATAAGAGATATCTATATTATAAAAGAGGGATGTTATCAAGAGAAATTGGATACGAGATATTGGACATGAGAAATTGGATAAGAGATATCTATATTATAAAAGAGGGATGTTATCAAGAGAAATTGGATAAGAGATATTTGACAAGATAAATTGAATAAAAGATCTATATTATAAGAGAGAGATGTTACCAAGAGAAATTGGATAAGAGATATCTATATTATAAAAGAGAGATGTTATCAAGATAAATTGGATAAGAGATATTGGACAAGAGAAATTGGATAAGAGATATCTATATTATAAAAGAGGGATGTTATCAAGAGAAATTGGATAAGAGATATTGGACAAGAGAAATTGGATAAGAGATATCTATATTATAAGAGAGGGATGTTATCAAGAGAAATTGGATAAGAGATATCTATATTATAAAAGAGGGATGTTATCAAGAGAAATTGGATAAGAGATATCGGACTAGAGAAATTAGATAAGAGATATCTATATTATAAAGAGGGATGTTATCAAGAGAAATTGGATAAGAAATTGGATAAGAGATATCTATATTATAAGAGAGGGATGTTATCAAGAGAAATTGGATAAGAGATATCTATATTATAAAAGAGGGATGTTATCAAGAGAAATTGGATAAGAGATATCGGACTAGAGAAATTAGATAAGAGATATCTATATTATAAAGAGGGATGTTATCAAGAGAAATTGGATAAGAGATATTGGACATGAGAAATTGGATACGAGATATCTATATTATAAAAGAGGGATGTTATCAAGAGAAATTGGATACGAGATATTGGACATGAGAAATTGGATAAGAGATATCTATATGATAAAAGAGGGATGTTATCAAGAGAAATTGGATAAGAGATATTTGACAAGATAAATTGGATAAGAGATATCTATATTATAAGAGAGTGATGTTATCAAGAGAAATTGGATAAGAGATATCTATATTATAAAAGAGGGATGTTATCAAGAGAAATTGGATAAGTGAAATTGGACAAGAGAAATTGGATAAGAGATATCTATATTATAAAAGAGGGATGTTATCAAGAGAAATTGGATAAGAGATATTGGACATGAGAAATTGGATAAGAGATATCTATATTATAAAAGAGGGATGTTATCAAGAGAAATTGGATAAGAGATATTTGACAAGATAAATTGGATAAGAGATATCTATATTATAAGAGAGGGATGTTATCAAGAGAAATTGGATAAGAGATATCTATATTATAAAAGAGGGTTGTTATCAAGAGAAATTGGATAAGAGATATTGGACAAGAGAAATTGGATAAGAGATATCTATATTATAAAAGAGGGTTGTTATCAAGAGAAATAGGATAAGAGATATTGGACAAGAGAAATTGGATAAGAGATATCTATATTATAAGAGAGGGATGTTATCAAGAGAAATTGGATAAGAGATATCTATATTATAAAAGAAGGATGTTATCAAGAGAAATTGGATAAGCGATATTGGAAAAGAGAAATTGGAGAAGACATATCTATATTATAAAAGAGGGATGTTATCAAGAGAAATTGGATAAGGGATATTGGAAAAGAGAAATTGGATAAGAGATATCTATATTATAAAAGAGGGACGTTATCAAGAGAAATTGGATAAGAGATATTGGACAAGAGAAATTGGATAAGAGATATCTATATTATAAGAGAGAGATGTTATCAAGAGAGATTGGATAAGAGATATCTATATTATAAAAGAGGGATGTTATCAAGAGAAATTGGATAAGAGATATTGAAAAAGAGAAATTGGATAAGAGATATCTATAATATAAAAGAGGGATGTTATCAAGAGAAATTGGATAAGAGATATTGGACAAGAGAAATTGTATAAGAGATATCTATATTATAAAAGAGGGATGTTATCAAGAGAAATTGGATTAGAGATATTGGACAAGATAAATTGGATAAGAGATATCTATATTATAAAAGAGAGATATTGGACAATAGAAATTGGATAAGAGTGATGTTATCAAGAGAAATTGGATAAGAGATATCTATATTACAAACGAGAGATGTTATCAAGAGAAATTGGATAAGAGATATTGGACAAGAGAAATTGGATAAGGGATATCTATTATATAAAAGACGGATGTTATCAAGAGAAATTGATAAGAGAATTTGGACATGAGAAATTGGATAAGAGAATTTGGATATCTATTATATAAAACATGGAAATTGAATAAGAGAAAATATAAGAGATGAGATTTTGAGGGATAAAAGAGGGGGTGAGGAATTTTGCACATACAACCCTGGTTTTTGTATTTTTGCCTATGGACCCTCCCCACACACACCCACACTTTTTATTCTCACCCCTTCCGGCCATTTTTTTCCAGTTCTATGAAGATTTTGAATCTTATCCTACTAAGACAAAGCTTTGTCCTACGTGGCAAGTTTGTCCTTGGTGGTAACGACAATTTTGGGGGGACTTAAATTTTGGGGGAAAACTTAAATTTGGGGGGAAACTTGAAATTTTGTGGGAAAACTTGAAATTTGGGGGAACTTGAAATTTGTGGGGGAGAAAAACTCAGCCATTAAATAGACCGTGCCCTATGGGCACGGGTAATGACTAGTTTACAATAAACCACAATTATAACTTTCATGCAACCACAGTCCCAAACAAGTCAATAACCCTAAGTACTAGACTGTATCTATCAAACTAGAACACTTCATTTTTATATCATACTCATAATGTAAAGGAAAAAGCGGGCTAAAGAACCACCTCGGGTTTCACAGGCGAGCTCATCTGTGCCTTAACTTTATTGGTTCAAGATATCATTAAGGGGACCCAGTCGAGTCTTCACAATTCTGTCAATGAGCGTTGTCTCTGCCATCATTTCTAACTTTAATTATGAGTTTCCAAAAATCCATGTCATTCTAACTATTTCCGGGTCATTTTCAGTTACACACTAGTTCTTTATTTTCTAAACTATGTAAAGAGAATAGTGCCTAAAACTGTAAGGTCTAGATCATTAATCCAATGTGTCAATATTCCATAAACAATGACTTTACTTGCACAATTCTAATTATACAATTCATTTTCCGTAAAAACCCTAGCAATCAATTTCTATCAATTTCTAAAGTAAAGAAAATGCTACACAATCCACTACAATGCATTTAAGCAATCAAGACTTTTAAACAATTAAAATTAAAATTAAATCATGAATAAAAGCATTAAACAACCATAGAATCAGATTCGTATTTAGGCATCCGTGATGGTTTTTGTAGGGTCTACCTAGCATGGGAATTTCCCTTGAAAACTGAAAATATGCCGAAATTAATCCCATACTACAGTAGACATTTGCTATTAGACTCTAAACAAAAGTCCGCACCTAATAGCCACATAATGGAAGAATCAGCCGCAGATTTATTTAAAACAGTAAATCAAACACAACCGAGCCCAAGAGTCCAACAGAACGCAAGCTGCAGAGAGAGAGAACAACCGCATGTAGAGGGACAACCACGAGGAGGTAATTAAAACAGTAAAACAACCAAGCTGAACACCCCTGTAAAGAGGGAAAAACCAGGCGGCCAACCATAGATCCCAAATAGAAATTATAAGGCTGCAATGAAGCTGTCACCTTGACCTAAGGATGCCGTATCTAACATTAGGGAAGGAATCCCTTACTCATGATTTCGAATCATCAAACTCCTATCAACAAACCCTAATTTCGCAACCAAAATCGAAACATAAAAGAGTATAATTGAAATTTAGAGTAAAGAAGGTTTACCGATCAGGTAGAAGGCAAGCCGAGAACACCCAAATAAAACAGAGAAGAACCGGAACCCAAACTGAAACTCAATCGAAGAATTTTGAGAAGAGAAGACAATTTTCGCTTGAGAGAAAACCTTAGGAATTGTTGCGTATAAATAGAAGGGGGGGGGGGGGGGGGGGGGGGGGGGGGAGACGCGTAAATAGATAAGAGGGAAGAGCATTCTTATCGGAGGATAATCCCTATCGGAGAGGCGGCACGATGAGGATATTAAGGTTTCGAAATCGATCGCCTGCCATCCGTCGTTCTCTTTTGTAATTTGATCCTTCGGTTTGTTGCACGATGAAAAATGAGGGCTCGGGTTGCAGCACAAAACGGTGGGTTAGTGAAATGAAAAGGGATGGGCCATTAGCTGTGGGACTTTGGGCTTTAAAAAAGAATTGTTGTTTAAAACGGGTCATTACACCTGAACATTTAGGATACTTTTATTTAGTGGATATGTCTATGATTGTGAAATTTACTTGGCTTTCAGTAGGAATTAGATTTATACAAGGCTAGTCTTATGATTGATGATACAAGATATGGTATTCGAACTTATAATCGGTGCTTTTAGATCTTCCTAGGAATTTTATCTCCTCTAGTTCGCTCTAATTGTAGATATTATTTTCTCCTAAAGTTACTAATTTACAAATCAATAGGCACGTAGATAACACTTCAAACATAAGGGTTTCATGTCGGTTGATGGTGAATGATGATTAGTTGCAGATGTAAAGTTGTGAACCCGGACGCATTGGATATAATTCACTCAGGGTTATATAACTGTCCAGCATGGTGGATCAGTTCTGATTTTAGGACTACTGTAAATAGTATCAGACCTTATGATTTTTCATCTGTAATTTTTTGAGAATATATAGATCATAGTGAATGGTGTGTATGATTAGATTGCATGATCCAAACAAGGATTACTTGAGCTTCAAGCCATGAAATTTCATATGCTTGTAGCTCATATTTCTTAAAATCATGCTTTTCAGAATCTTTTAAATCTATGATGTACTGTCAGCTCATATTCCTCAAAAGCATGAATTAAAAAGCAGAATTCTTAACCAAATTTCTAGTGAGAGTAATCAAGTGCTTTAAAAACTTATATCCATGCATAGAATGATTTCTTGTTTCTATGCCTAAAATGACATTTTTACATCCAACTCATGAACTTGAAGATGCGTTGAACAAGTTGAATAGGTGCAGATTACCTATGGGGTGAATTGCCATAAAATAAACTTAATTTTTTTTCACTTTTCTTAGATAAAATGTAGATGAAGTTTATAACATGCAAAATTTCTATGGAAAATTATGAAGAATAAAAAATATATAGGTTAGAAGGGTCATGTAGATTATATATATTGTTCTCGAAGAGTCACTGAGAAATATCTTTGCTAGATATTTTATAATCATTTAAAGTATGTAAAACATTGATAATATGTAGAAATGCTCGGTGCATATATACACCCATGGAGTCTGTTTGGAGTTGTATCCAGTAAATTTTGCATGCTAACGTCTCATTATAAATATTTTGAATTTTTGCCAATTAAATACCTTTCCTCTTGCAGAATGCTTAGCCTACAAATGATAGTGCTATTATTAATATCCACATCTTCAGGAGTGTTATCAAGGTTGACAAATTCAAGGTTCAAGTGACAAATGGTCTACAGATGGTCCAACTTGATGCCATTTCCTCGTTAAAGACCACCACAAAAATTGAAATGCTAAAAATGAGTTGTCAAGATCTTTGAGGGATTGTCTAAAAAAAGGATATGAGGAGCTGATAGAGTCAATCTGTTCCCAATTAAAAGGGAGTCATTAAATGATTCAATGAGGAGAACAACAATGTACTTTTCCTACCATTCCAAGGAAGTGATGACGCATTTAATCTAGTCATAGGTGAAGCAACGTTGAAGGATCCTTGGATCCTTTTACAAGATACATACAAAAAAACGAATATTCAATAAATCATTAGAGGAATTGAAAGAAGAGCTAAAGTAGAATAAGTTGAAGAGTTTGCGAAAGAGCCGATGACATAATTCGCATACTTCCATAAAGAAAAATCGATGAAGAGAAGGTAAGAACAAACGGATCAAACACCCCACAAATATAACAACAAAGCAGAAGGATGCAAATTGAATATGATCTTTAAAGTTTCCTTGTGTTGACAAAGAGGAGACATGAGTCGAGTCATTGAAGCTGATGAAATAAGAATGTAGCAGCTGCTGAAATTATGACTTTATTGAAAGTGGGGTCATAACCCCATCATCCTTATCATAAAATATCCCAAGAATACACACTTAACAGCCTTACGCTCTGATTTAGTTCTACAAGTACTATTTTCATAAGCAAAGAACACATTGAAAGATCCTAATAGGTAAGGAAAAATGTCACATTTAGGGTAGAGCAAGAAACACGTTTAACCCTTAAAACAGTGGATGCCATGTAGTTGATTAGGTAATATGCAGTGAGCATTGCATACCCCCAAAAGTGTTTTAGGGACATTTATGTGGGATGATAAAGTTCGTGTAGCCTGAAGTAAGTTTTGACTATTACGTTCAACACATCATTTTGTAATGGTGTCAATCTTAAAAAGCACTTGCCTTAGTGCATATGACATCTATCTAGATGGCTCTACGCTAGCAACCGTTTGCTTAGCTCCACTAATGCATCCATCTATTCTCACCTTATTATTTTCGTAAATGCATACATCTTCTCTTTCAGTAAGGAACATATTTGGTTTAATTTGGGTGAGAAAATCATACTTTATTCTTGCTCCTATTTTCTTTACTTTTAGGCTTTTTATGAGTAAATCTAGAGTGATATTGGTTTCAAATTATTAACATTTGATCTGTAATCAATCTATCATGTCACTTCCCTTTCCCCTACTTTTTTAAACCTCGAGAGAGATGAATGGTAAACTCCAAATTTTTCCCTTCGTGTTGCTACTTTTTTCCTCGGATTTGTTTCTCATCTCATCTTCTTTTTTCTTTTACTTCTAATATTTTCTCTATTTTAGTTTTTCCTTATTTTAGTTTTTCCTTATTTTTCCATTTTTACTTCTTCCTATTTTCTGCATGTATATTCTATTTTAGTTTTCTTCTCTGTTTTCCATTACTTTTTTCTATTTTTTTATATGTTTCTCTTTTGTTATTTTTAAATATTTCGTTCCATTCTTTAACACACTGTTTTTGAAATTTTTATCTATTCTTTGTGTTATATCTGAGTTCAAAACATTATTTTTGTTCGCTGTTTTTTGTTTTATACATTAAAACTTGTTAGATTATAATTTCATATGTTCGTGTATAATTTCATTTTTAATATATAACAACAAGCCTTCATCATGCTAATGTTATTATCAACTTTTATTTATTTTAGTTTATCTTGCACTTTGCATACCAGAACATGAAAATAAACCAAAAATTTATAAATATCCATTAAAACAAAAAAAAACTTTCGTGCAATTTTTAAATTGAAAGTACTAAGAGATATGTATACATCATGCGTTACTTGTTACAAATTAGCGTAGAAGAGGTTGTAAGGTATAAATAAGTACAAATGATATTATTTTATGGAGCATGGACACGAATATGGACACAAGACATACTACACAGGTTAGATGACACAGATACATGGAAACCTCAAATAAAAATAGGACATTGTGATGCGGTGATAGAGTATATGCATGCATATGTATTTGTATATAATCACATCAAAACTCATTGTGTTAGGATGCCTTCCATTAAAAATAAAGTTAAAAATATAGAATTGCATTGACAAGTATCCATGGGTTCTAATCAAGTAACAAAAACAGAAAGATCTAAAATAATCTAGTGTATATCCAACCTCGGGGAGTTGATATGCACATAGAACTAATTGATGAATACACAAACCACTTATCTACAAGTTTGCCATTCAAAATTTACAAGGTTACCATAGAAATTTTTTCCTCTTTTATCCTCCCACTCTTTTCCTCCTCCCTCTTCCTCCTCTCCTCCGCCGTCGGCGATCGACACCGGCCATCGCCTCCCCGTAGCCCCCAGCCGCACCCTGACCCCTCATGCCACTTACACCTCTTTTTTCTATCCACCATCCCCCTCCTTTTCCTCCTCACTTTCCTCCTCACCATTCTTCATTCATCCACTCCCCTCTTCCACCGTCGTCATTGTTGATGCCGATGTCGCTGTTGTATCCTGCGACAGCGGCAGCGTCGACAGAAGAGGAAAGGGGAAGAAATGAAGGGTGGGGAGGAGGAAGATGGATGGGGTCATCCGCTCGCGGGAGGGGCTGCAGTGGGGGCTGTGGATAACAAGTCGACAACGGTTGTAGTGGGGAAGTGGGGAGGATGAAGAGGAGAGGGGTAATGCGTGGATAAGGTGTTTTGTGTAAAGTAAAAATGATTTTTAAATTTGTTTGGGTGTGTGTAAAGTGATTTGTGTGAACAACAATTAGGTCTATGTGCATATTAACTCCCCCAACCTTGTTCTAGTGATGTTTTAAGTTTTGTTGAGAATACCAATTTAGTTAAGATCATGTTTGTACTGTCTTTCAAGCGACATGTTTTAAATGTCTGAAGCAGTCTTTAAATTTTATTTAAAGATGATGACATGACTTTTTGAATTTTTAAATCGGACACTTTGGAGCATCTGATATGTGTCGAGCAAGTATCGTACAAGTGTCAGTGACATGAAAACATTATCCATTTTGAAATGTTTTTGCTTCATAGTTCTTCTTGATTGATTTCATAAGCCCTAAATTCGATCAATAGTACTAACCACTCACCCGTAGACAGACCGCTTCTAGATATTTGCACTTTACAAATCTGAAGCATTTTGTCTAAGGCAACAAATCTGCACCTCATCTGTGTTGGACCTTCAAAATTGCAGATTTATCAATGTGCACACAATTATAGATCTGCCACTGGCGGGTTGTCGTACCCCAATCATAACATTACGGCGTTCCTAAAAAACTATCTTGTTTTCAAGGTGGTGTATGAAGTCTGTGGACCACGCTAATCCGAATGAGGGTGCTCTTCCCTTCTGAATCAAAGTCCGGAATACCTCCATCATCATTGTCGTTGCTCTCGAGAGGGCCACAACCATCCTGTTGGCCTCCTTTGACCCTGTCGAAGCCTTGTGAGTCTCTCACATTGCCGTCAGATCACTAAAGCTCTCCACAACTATCATGGAAGTCCCGGTAGTTGTCTGCACAGTCATCAAAACCCTTTGTGTATCTGTCGGGTCCCGAAGCCTATCACGGGTCCCGAACGGGCCCATAATCAACCCCCGAGGCCCCGCAGGGTCCTGCTTCTCTGTCCCAGGGGCTGCGGGGCCCCTGATGGTGTCCCCAGGGGCTGTTGCCCCCTCGGGGGTGGCCACCTGAGGTGGGTGGCCCCTCCATTGTCCAATGGTGCACTCCCCCATGAGTCGGGGAATAGTCTTCTCTCCGTGTGTGAGCTCCATCACCTATTCGTTGGAGATATTCGTCAAAGATGACATCCTTTGAACAAAGGTGTCGCCTTTAGCCATAGATCTGTGTCAGAGACGTAGTCGATGATCAGATTTGAAGCATGATCGTCTTTTTGATGGATCATCCTTTTGAACGCACAGATACCAATTTGATAGGATTTTCTAGGAGTTTGTGAAATAAATTTAGGGTTTGTGATGGATTTTAGGGAAAAGATGCGATTTTTCGGGATTTGGAAGGAAATGTGTGATTTTTATTGATAAAAGAAGAAAATACAAGGATAATTTGGCATCTTTCAAGAGGAAGACTGCTCTCCCAAGCTTAAATTCGAGATGAAGCCTAATTCCCCCACTAATCTAAGGGTTCTACTCCTATTCTTAATCAATTTTTACCAAATTCAACATGTTCAACATATCCCTCTCAAAAAACTCTCCACGCTTATTTATACTAAACTCTCGAATGAGTCACCATTCCAAAATTACTAAACTACCCCTGACATGGGGTTTTAGTCCAAATTTGCACATCTGTCACTGGACCCATATAATTACAGTTTTGCCCTTGGTGCCCAATTACAGATTTGCCACAGGTTGGATGTAGCACCCTAATCCTAACTGAATTGCTCGCAACGTTAGACGAGCTATAAATAACTGTTTACTAAACAGTCAAGAAAACTAACACTATTAGGCGGTTGAGTTAGAATTCATGCATACTTTGGCGCACTTGAGAGACCACGTAAATGCTCAGCCTAAACATCCGCTTTGCTTTTTTCTCGTGCTTTAAAACACTGATAGCGTGTATGGGTAAGAAGTTGAATGAATTGTTTTAAAACAAACAAGAAATCCAAAAGATGAATTGAAAAATTCTTTTTCGTTGTCATATCTTAAAGTTAAAATTGACACTAAAATGATAATTTATTTCATCAGAGTTCAAAATTTAAAAGGAACATCTAAGTGATTTTTTATTACATTTAATAAGCTATAAAAGAAAAATCACCTATTATACAATAGAGAAGGTTGTCCCATGTGGCACGTGGCATGCCACATGGGACAACCTCCTCCACATCACCCTTAAACACCCAAAAACCACCCAATATTTACATGGTTGCCATTCCATCATCCCAAAAAATCACACCCCAAATTCACTTATTTACATGTTTACCCAATGGGATTTTCCCCATATAATCCCTAAGGTTTTTGCATTTATCCTTTTACCCCCGACGATACCGACACATACACCCACACTTCTTACTACTTTTTGTTTGTACACGCGCACCGCATCCTGTTCGTGGGGTTTTTTTGGCTCCATGCATGGCGTGCACATGTTATTTCTAGTACATAAATATAATAAAACATCTGAAGTTAAGTTTGACATTTATTAGGTAATTCACCAATTTTGCACTAACTCAAAAGGGCTATCAGCTCTTTTGTTGACTCCTAATGGACAAGGCACATGATGATGCTTACCTAACCAACATGGCTTACAATCAAAGGACAATCCTTAACCTAATTCAGGAATGAACTTCTTTAAGCTTGCAAAGGTTAATGACCAAACCATAATGAAGATCAAGCAAGTAAAACTGGTACAAGAAATTAGATTGTCATCACATCTTTTGCCAATCATCCTATGCATGTCAATCTATTAAGTACCCAATGATCCCAAGAAATTCACGAAACACGAGTTTACTATTAGATTACAAATTGATTGGAAAGTTTGGAATGTACAGATGGAGATAGAGTCATATATTCAGTGACATTAGCATACCCTCTATATACAAGACATATTACTATTTGATAAAGTTACCTTTAGGAAGTGTTGGAGATGAATCCAAGCCAAGTATTATACCTTTGTTTTCAGGCATATGATCAGATGTATTGGATTTAATAGCCCACTTATTAACAGTTTGACTGTGAGATACATTGGAGTAACCTTTCTGTGCTAAAGTGACGGTGCATAAGTATGGTGTAATATGAACAGTCAGATGCTGTTAAAACATCTTATATCTCCACATCAAACAATCATGCTACAGGATCTTGAGAGAACATGCTCTTCAAATGTGCAAACCATATGAGCAGATTGAGTGGGCTTACCACATAATTTAGGACATGCATTTTGTATCATCTTCCTCTTTATAATATAAGCAAGTAATCTGATCTCTTAGATTCTCATATCCTCCCCTTCATCCAAATCTAGCTCAAAATTGACATCATCCACGTCCATGGCATTCCCTTCAATCACGATTACATCATGACCTTTTTGCACTCTATAATCGACAAATTGGTTTCCTCATACTCCAACAGCTGCAAACCTTATTGAATGTCTTGAGTTTGATTGTTTATGTGATATACTCCCAACATGATTCTAGAATCCTTTTAAGAAATTAATAGCAAAATCAACGATCACTTGTGATCATGTAGGAGTGTACTAAGGTAGCAAACTACCTGTGAAGATCAGTATGTAATATGTTAACTGTTTCACTGCTTTTGCATATTCAAATTTGACAATATGAGAAATAGCACTTCAGCTCCTTATAAACCATGTTAAAATTTGCATAATGCTTAGCCAAATTCTTTCTTTCTAACTCTGAAACATCACTACATGATATGCTCGGGTCAAACTTGTCTTCTCAGAATATAACTCAAGGTACTTTCTTAATATATTTACAATGGAAGTAGGAATCAATAAGTCCTAAGCCTTGTGCTCCAATGTTTTTAGAATCTCGCTGAAAAGCATGGCATCATCTCATTCCTACTTATATGTTACATAGTGAAAAGGGTCTTTAATGGAATGACTCTGTTTTCCTCACCCTGTCAGATGAATATGTGAATCTACACCACAGACAATTGTTATCATTTAACAGCATGTTAGTAATCTTACAGAGATAAACTTTCTAATAACAATCTTTGACACAACCAAGTCTTCCTCAAATATCTAGAAAACAAAAATCAAGATCCACCCAAATAACTAAAAAAATCAAATCAAACTTGCTTTGCAGGTCGCTTCTACACGCCTGACATAACTAAATAATTCTCCTTCAAAGAGAACTCAACCACAAGAGATCCAAATCAAACGAATTACCAAAAGAACCAATAAAGACGTCCTTTCTCGATTTTCCTTTTTGGTTATCAAATCAGATCCAAATTAGGAACAAAAAGCAGCGGATAGAAAAAGAACGTGAAAAAGATAAAGAAGAAATAGAGGAAGAAGAAGCGAAGAGGGAGTCATGCAAGGGATGCAAATTGTGCAGGCGGCAAGGCATGAAGAGCGGTGCATAATGAGGATGGAAAGGCAATATGATATAGTGATAGGTGTAGGGTTATGGTTAGGGCTTGATTTGGATGAGGAACATGGTTTTGACTTGGGTTTTGGGTTTGGTTTGAGTTGAGTTGGATTGAATTTGGGTTTGTGTTTCAGTCGAGTTGCTAAAGGTTAGCTTGGTTCAGATTTAGGGAAGAGAGAACTGTTGAGTATTGATTCCCCGGTTTTGGGTTTTGATGATGAACAAACATAAATATCGTGAACTAACTCTTTGTGAGCGCAGTTATGGAGATCATCGCCAAACTTCTATGAACATCTAAAGCGACGTCTCAAGACTTCTCAATACGCGTGATCGTGTGCTTGAAGCTTCGTTGAAGCTCAAGAACCATTATTGAAGTCAAGAAGATTCGATCGAAGCTTTTGAAGACGGTTCGTTAAGTTTTATTTATAGTCTTCTAGCTTCGTTTCGTAGAATGTTAAGTCTTGAGTAGGTCTTACGTTTTAATCTTCATAACGCTCATATCTTAGAGTTAGGATCTTAGTAGAAGCCCATACGAACTTTCCCGAAGCTTCGCGCTTCGATTCGCGGCTTCTTGTGCATGTTAGTTTGTTCAAGAAGAAGAACCACCGACTAGATGTCAATCTAGTCGGTCGGCAAAGCTTCTTGAACCGACTAGTTTGCCTTGTTCAATTTCAGCTCACTTACTGTTTACAGTTAATCGGTCAAAGAAGGTTCACCGACCGACTAGTTGTGAAACTAGTCGGTTAGGAATCCTTCTTAGACCGACTAGTTGAGCTTCTACTGTACAGCCTTAGTTACTGTTTATCGTTAGTCGGTCAAAGTACATTTGTTGATCGACTAGTTGATGAACTAGTCGGTCAGACTAGTTGTGAAACTAGTCGGTTGGCAAGTCTTCTTGGACCGACGAGTTATTCATTCCCTGAACTTCTTCTTGTGGCTGTTCACCTCTTAGTCGGTTCATGTTGATTGACCGACCGACTAGTTGATGAACTAGTCGGTCAGTGGTCCTTCTTTGACCGACTAGTCTACTTCAGAATAGAGCCGTTGGAGCATTAAATGCCACGAATTTTGCTCTCTCTTTCCTCTATCCTATATATACTTGGAGTGCTGCATTCATAGCATTCAAGGCTGATATTTATTGAAGTTTAGAGATCAAAGAGAAAGCATTTAATCCTCATTCAAAGCTCTTTCATTTCTCACTTGAATCTCTCCCTCACTCTTATTTCAAAAGAGAGATTCATTGATTGTGAGTCTTCCAAGCCAAGAGCTTGATTCTAGGTCACCAACAACTTCCTAGGCCTCCATTGCTGGTCATCTTCTTGGAGCTAGGGTTTGGTGACTTCATCTTCCCCAAAATCCGTTTTGTCCTAAATCGTAAGTTTTACTCAAGGCATAGGATTTTGTCGGTAAGTTCGTATTTCATTTACTTTGATATTGTAAGTGTTTTACTCTCGGTTGTGAGAGTTTGTTTGTGATCCCGGGTAGTGGGAGTCACAATTTCATTTATGTATGATTTGACTTTGTAGATGTTTTCTACAAGTATTTCATAGTGCAAATTTGAGTTAGAAGTTTCTAACTCAAGTATCCGGAGGGGATCCGGGTGTTTGGGACGTAGGATCACTGGGAACAAGTCGGGGAGACTTGAGTGGATCCGAACCCGTTAAAGTGTTTGTTTGCGATTGCATTTCTTTGTTGTCAATATTTACATTTCCGCATTGTTGGTTGAGTTTGCAGGATAATTAGGAATTATCTTCTTAATTATTTTAAAGTACTATTCACCCCCCTCTAGTACTTGTGCAGTAGCTACGCAGGGCATTACATTTGGTATCAGAGCCAAGTACCTAGCTATGTCTACCAACGACAACAAGACCGTACGTCCATCTTCAGATTATAGCACCTTCAGGAACTGTGAAGGAGCTTCTTCGGTGATGGAAGGACACTGCTCAACGATGCCTCCCTTTTTCAACGGTACCAATTACGGGTACTGGAAATGCCGGATGGAAACGTTCCTCCGGAGTGCTTCACTATGGAGAACCACGATGTCGGAGTATGTCGAGCCCGTCGAAGAAGATTTCGCTAAGTGGACTCCCGCGGAGGTCGCCGCGGAGGTAACTAATGCCAAGGCAATGAACGCCTTGCAATGCGTTTTGGAGCCCGAGGATTTCAATAAGATATGCACATGTAAGAGTGCATATCAAATATAGAACTCCCTCCTCATCTCACATGAAGGAACTAGTAGGGTAAGAGACTCCAAACTCACCGTTGTTAATAAACATTACGAGTTATTTCATATGCAACAGGGTGAGAAGATGAAGGAGTACTATGCTCGCTTCGTCGACATTACAAACGAATTGGAGGCTCTTGGGAAGACCTACACCCAAAAGGAGAAAGTCTCGAAGATCATTGACGGACTTCCTTCTTGTTGGAAGAAACGTACCTTCGCCATCGAGGAAGGTAATGATATGAACAAATATACAGTTGTTCAACTAATGGGTACCTTGATGTCTTATAAGGTACGCAAGGATAGCAAGATGAAAATGCAAGACAAGATGAAGTCTTATTTGAAGCAAGACGAGCCAAAGAAAAAGGCGATTGCGTTCAAGGCCGCTCCATCTACATCTACATCTACCGATGATGAAGACTCGGAAGACGGGTTGGACTTAGAATCCATTGCCCTCATGGCAAAGAAGTTCAACCGGTTCTTCCGGAAAGGTAACTTCAAGAACAAATCAAAATTTAGTTCTTCTAACGCCTCCGCTCCTTTGTGTTTTAAATGCAATAAGCCAGGACACATGAAAGCGGATTGTCCTCAAAACAAGCACAAGGAGAAATGGAAGGCGTCAAAGTTCGACAAATCAAAGAAGTACAAGAAATGGTACAAGAAAGGACTTGTCGGGACATTCGCCGACTCCGATGATTCCTTAAGTGGAGAGTCGGATGATGAGCAAGTGGAGCAAGCACACACGTGCTTCATGGCTAGAGAGGAAAATGAACAAGGATCTTCCTCCGATGATAGCGAGGATGAAGGCGATGAGGTAACAATGAATGAACTTAGATTAACTAACGAGCAAATATGGTCTAAGTATTCTAAATTAGTAAATAGATATACTAAGATAAAAGATGAGTTAGCTAGTATCCAAACCTCGCCTAAACCTATCATCATCATCAACGACACCGTTGTTGAAGATTTGAGAAATGAGATTGTAAATCTCAAATCTCAACTTGAGCATGTTCATATCGAGGAATCAGATGAACATGAGATGACGGATTTGATTTCTCGAAACTCAACTTTGAGTATCGAGAATGAGAATCTCAAATCTCGTGTTTATGCACTCACATCGCAAGTGTCCACTTTGGACGCTTCTATGCATTCTCTCACCGAGAAGTATGAGTGCACATTAGGCCGAATTAATAAATTCAATAAAGGTAAGGACCATTTGGATAATATCCTAAATGACTTACTTCCGGCCAATCACCACATTGGCTTGAGGTATAAGTTGGGAAATTCATCCAAGTCGGCCACTACCTTTGTTAGGCCAACTTCCGTTGCTTCAACGAGTGGGAGCAAACACTCTATTGGTAGTTCATCTACTAATGGTGCTTCCTCCTCGTACACACCCTCGTTTGGAAAGAAACCCACTTTGGGTGGACCTCCAAAGAAGGGTCATGCTTATATGTACACCAATACCATGCCACGTAGGAACATACATCCTACTCCACATGTTCACACATATGATGATTTCTATGCACCACATCCACGGGCACGTGCACACCATGTGAGACACCCTCATGCACGTGTTCCTCCACATGCATATGTTCACCCACATCATCGAATGAACAATTACCATCATGCACCATTTCATCATGTGCCATATGCCTATCCACGACATGCATCACGTAGAAAGCAACAACGCATGCATGCTCCCAATAGGATTAGGGCTTCCAAAATCTTCACTATTTGGAGCCCGAAGAACACAAGCATGAATGAAAAACAAGCATACATGAATTCATATTTTATGAATGTCGTGCATAATGATGATTTCATTGGGAAGTCTAAGTCCAATTGGACTTGGCTTCCAAAGGTCTAATCTTTTAGGACCCAATGACCTTGGGTACCATGGAATGATATGTTTATCTTTAGGTACTCAAGAAAAAGAAACGGAGCAACAAATCCAAATTTAGCTCCAAGAATAATTGGATACTCGATAGCGGGTGTTCAAAACACATGACGGGTGACGCTCAATTGCTCTACGGAGTGGTGCCCATTGCAAATGGAAACCGGGTAGTCTTTGGAGGCAACGAGAGCGGAACCATCATAGGTGTTGGTAAAGTTGGTAATCCTTCTAAACCACTTATAAGTGATGTTTACCTTGTTAAAGGATTAAACCACAATCTTATTTCAATAAGCCAACTTTGTGACAAAGGTTACAAAGTTAGCTTTGCGAAAGGAATGTGCCATATTTTAAGAAAAGATAATAATGATTTATTATTTTCCGGCACACGCCATAAGGATATATATATCCAAGATCTTCCAAGATCACATGAACAATGTCTCATTGCCAACACTAGTGAACAACACTTATGGCATCGACGTTTTGGTCATGTGAACTTTGGAACACTCTTTAAACTTTTCAAGTTAAATTCTATTAGAGGCTTCCCTAAGCTTGTCTTTCAAAAGAAAAGCTTTTGTGACTCGTGTCAACGAGGCAAGCTTCCAAAATCGTCATTTAAACCTAAGAAAAGCATTTCTTCTAAGCGGCCCCTAGAGCTTTTACATCTAGATCTTTTTGGGCCAACTAGAGTTGCTTCGTTAGGAAACGCACGATACGGACTTGTCATCGTTGATGACTTTTCTAGATTTACTTGGGTATTTTCCTTAAGTAATAAAAATGATGCTTTTGAAAACTTCACACTATTTGTTAAAAAAGTACAAAATCTCATTGGAAACACCATTGTCACTATTCGTAGTGATCATGGAGGGGAATTTGAGAATGAGTCTTTCTCGAATTTTTGTGATGAAGTTGGTATTACTCACACCTTTTCATTCCCTCGCGCACCTCCTCAAAATGGTGTTGAGAGAAAGAATAGGACGCTAGTGGAATGTGCTCGCACTATGCTTGATGATAGCCAACTTGGCCATCAATTTTGGGCGGAAGCGCTACATACCGCTTGCTATGTGTTTAATATGATACTTTTGAGGCCCGGCACCAAACAAACTTGTTATGAATTGTTGTTTGGTAGATTGGCTCAAGTTAAACATTTTCGAGTTTTCGGCGCAAAATGTTTTATTAAAAACACGTATAGTAGTTTGGACAAATTCGATCCAAGATCTGATGAGGGGATATTTGTTGGATATTCCTCCCGTAGCAAAGCCTACCGGATATACAACAAACGAAACTCACCGATCGAGGAATCACTTCATGTTTCATTTAATGAAGGTTTTGTCCCTACTAGAATTACTAATGAAGATGACTCCATGGATGTCTTATGTGATTCAATTGGTAATTCTAATTATATTGATTCTAATGTTACTAACCCTACTAATGAATCTTTTGAGAATGTTCCTAGTGATCAGGGAATTCTCAAACGGCTTCATACCGTTCGTGACCATCCTCATGATCAAGTCATTGGCAACATCCTTGATAGTGTCAAGACGAGATCTCAAGTCAACTACTTCGCTCATTGTGCATTTGCCTCCTCGATAGAGCCAAAGAATATTAACGAAGCATGCGAAGATAGTGCTTGGATCTTAGCCATGGAGGAGGAACTCATTCAATTCGAGAGGAATGAAGTTTGGGAGCTTGTTCCATTGCCATCGAAGAACCACACCGTTATAGGAACGAAGTAGATTTTCAAGAACAAGACCGACGAAAACCAAGTCGTCGTCCGGAACAAAGCTCGGTTAGTAGCTCAAGGCCATCGGCAAGAGGAAGGTATTGATTTCGAAGAATCCTTTGCTCCGGTAGCTAGATTAGAATCTATTAGATTATTGTTATCTTTTGCATGCCATAAAGATTTTAAACTCTTTCAAATGGATGTAAAAAGTGCGTTTTAAACGGAGATGTTGTTGAGGAAGTTTATGTTTCTCAACCTCCGGGTTTTATAAATGAAAAATTTCCAAATCATGTTTTCAAACTTAAGAAAGCACTTTACGGTTTGAGACAAGCTCCTCGAGCTTGGTATGATCGTTTAAAGAATTTTCTTTTGGATTTAGGTTTTAAAATGGGAGAAGTTGATTCTACATTATTTGTTAAGTATTCGAATAATGATATAATTTTAGTTCAAATTTATGTTGATGATATCATTTTCGGTGCTACTAACTTCACTCTTTGCGAAGAGTTTTCTAATGTGATGAAGGATCAATTTGAGATGAGCCACATGGGTGAGCTCAAATATTTCTTAGGTCTCCAAATTCGCCAAATGAACGATGCAATCTTCATCCACCAAACCAAGTACATGGTAGAGTTGCTAAAGCGATTTGGAATGGACAATGCCTCCGGGAAGAAGATTCCAATGAGCACGACGACACATCTTGATAAAGATACGGGCGGTAAAGATGTAGACATTCGTCTATATCGAGGTATGATATGTAGTTTACTATATCTTACCGCAAGTAGGCCCGATATTATGTTTGCCGTATGTGTATGTGCTCGTTATCAGTCTCAACCTAAGGAATCTCACTTAGCGGTAAAACGTATTTTCCGTTATTTAAGTTACACACTTGATTTTAGATTACTTTATCCAAAGTCTAGCACATATGAGTTAATCTCATATAGTGACGCAGATTATGCGGGATGCAAATCCGACAGGAAAAGTACTAGTGGCACTTGCCATTTTATAGGAAATTCTCTTGTCTCTTGATTTTCCAAGAAGCAGAATTTCGTATCACTTTCAACCACCGAGGCGGAATATATTGCCGCCGGTGCCGAGTGTGCTCAGGTTCTTTGGATGAGACACACTCTTAAAGACTTTGGTATAAACTGTGATACTTGCCTTATCATGGTGGACAACCAAAGTGCAATATGTCTCTCTAAGAATCCGGTACATCATTCCTGTTCTAAACACATAGATGTCTGTCACCATTTCTTAGATGATCATGTTGCTAAAAAGGACATCATTTTAGTGTACATTGAAACCCAGAAGCAAATCGCCGATATTTTCACGAAACCACTCAAGGAAGATTCCTATGTGCGGTTGCGTCGAGAATTGGGGATTATGGGTGAATCCGAGATTTAGGATTCATATTTTGTTCAATAATCTTGCATGCTATTAAATTTCGTTTATATATATGCTCATGCTAGAATTATTGAGATTTTTTGGATTTTTGGTTGAATTTTCGAAATTTATGCTCGAAACATTCATGAACGTCGTATTTAAGATTTTCGATGTTTAATGGGGTAGTATAATGATTAATGAGAGTATTTTTGATGTTTCGTCCAAGTGCGATTATGAGAACTCAAAATTTCAAATTCTAAAATTTTTAAACTCTGTTAGTCGGTTCATGTTCATTGACCGACCGACTAGATTGCGTTCTAGTCGGTCAGTGAATGAACTCAGACCGACTAACTCATGCCTAATTTTTGGCCTCAGTTACTGTTTGCACTTAGTCGGTTCAAGCTCATTGGCCGACCGACTAGATTGTCATCTAGTTGGTCAGCGCTTGAACTGTGACCGACTAAATGCATCGGGGGCTGCTTGGTCTTTTCGACTTCCAATCGATTTTTTAAGCCCTGCACCGGCTATTTTCCATTCTAGTCGGTGTATAAATCTCTTCTAAGCCAAAACCCCCGAATCCCTTCGTCTTCCTCCGTCGAGTTCGTCGATTTCCGGCCGTTTTCCGACCATCTCCGGCCGTGGATCTCCCCTATCTCCTCCCTAGGTGAATCTCCTTCCTCCTCTCAGCTCCTAGGGTTTGATTTCTGCATCTAGGGTTAGATTATTTCGATTTCAGCGTTTCTAGGGTTCGGCCTAGGGTTTAGATTTCGATTTCTAGTTTGTTTTTGTGCGTGTCTTGTTTCGATTATGGCAAAGACACGCATCCCGATCGAACCCTCGCGTCCGTCACCCATGACCGTCGAATCTCCATCTACGGACCCCCCGCAACCTAAACGCCGATCAAAATCTACCCATCCTTCGTCGTCTTCGCCTCCTCTTAAGAAGAAGATGACGACGATCGCCAAACCTAGATCTCTGCCTAAGCCTAGGAAACAGCCCGTGTCTCCAGCTTCATTCCGTGCTCCCACCCCTCCTGCAGAGCCTGCTGCTGCTGACCCTGCCTCCACCTCCTCAGTCAGCTTGGAGGACTCTCCTTATGCACTTTGGATGAGGATGAGCTCCAGAGCTCGTTGGATCTGCTGCTCGTGCCCCAGAGGGTACGTCGTCTGCTGCTGCTGCTACTTCTGCCGGTGCCCCCGAGAGCACACCTGCTGCTACCGTTCCTCCGGTGGATACTTCGTCTGGTGCTCCCGAGGCCACTCCTGCTGCGACTCTCCCGTTTGTGGACACTCCTGCTGACCCAGTGACCACCACCCCACCTGCAGAGCCTGCCTCCACCTCCTGAGCCTGCTTGGAGGACTCTCCCTGTGCACTTTGGATGATATATCTTGTAGTGAGAGAGTGGGGTAGGATAGCTTGGGTGGTTATGATATTTTGATGTATTTTTGATGTATTTTTGATGTTTTGATGCTACACATCTGTTGTATGATCTTTTTGATGTCGGTGTGATATATGATGTATTTTGTGCCCCGATCGTTCGATCGTGTTTATGTATGTTGTCTGATGTATCCATTTGTTATATATATATATACATCGTGTTGACATTTACTTCTTTTGTGCACATTATATTTTTGTCTCTGATGTTGACTTTGTCGCTCGACGATTAATCTTGAATTAATAGAAATTTATTCTATGAAAACATAGAATTGTTTTCCATTCACTTAATTCATCAAGAATGTTGATATTGGAGAGTATATTCCATAACTCAATTCATGAAATTAATTTGAGTTTTGATGATTTTATTTTTCGATTTTCAACTATAGTCTCGTTGGCACGCTTTGATTTACTTCGTATTTTCCTTTGGTGTCACTTGGACCGTGGTCGTATTCTACGACTCCCGTGCTTTTATTTTTAGCCATTGTTGTTGTCGTTGATCTCCTCCCGCTCTTTTTGCTTATGCCAAAGGGGGAGAGAATTAATAATGACGATGTGCTACATGATTATTCAAAGCAATTTACCGTGAATCTAATTTGATATGTTAGATTCAGGGGAGTTAAGATATAAAAATAGATTTCAAATCCGATATTTCAATAATGGACTTCTCATTTTTTACTTTACTCGTCTGCTTGATGCGTATGAATATTATTTATTTTGGAACTAACGTGTCATCAATGCAGGGGGAGTAAGTAAATTTCATTTGAATCATTATTTTTGATTATTATTTATGTTGGTTTGTCATCACCAAAAAGAGGGAGAATGTTGAGTATTAATTCCCCGGTTTTGGGTTTTGATGATGAACAAACATAAATATCGTGAACTAACTCTTTGTGAGCGCAGTTATGGAGATCTTCGCCAAACTTCTATGAACATCTAAAGCGACGTCTCAAGACTTCTCAATACGCGTGATCGTGTGCTTGAAGCTTCGTTGAAGCTCAAGGACCATTATTGAAGTCAAGAAGATTCGATCGAAGCTTTTGAAGACGGTTCGTCAAGTTTTATTTATAGTCTTCTAGTTTCGTTTCGTAGAATGTTAAGCCTTGAGTAGGTCTTACGTTTTAATCTTCATAACGCTCATATCTTAGAGCTAGGATCTTAGTAGAAGCTCATACGAACTTTCTCGAAGCTTCACGCTTCGATTCGCGGCTTCTTGTGCATGTTAGTTGGTTCAAGAAGAACCAACCGACTAGATGACAATCTAGTCGGTCGGCAAAGCTTCTTGAACCGACTAGTTTGCCTTGTTCAATTTCAGCTCACTTACTGTTTACAGTTAGTCGGTCAAAGAAGGTTCACCGACCGACTAGTTGTGAAACTAGTCGGTTAGGAATCCTTTTTAGACCGACTAGTTGAGCTTCTACTGTACAGCCTTAGTTACTGTTTATCGTTAGTCGGTCAAAATACATTTGTCGACCGACTAGTTGATGAACTAGTCGGTCAGCATTTGCTCTTAGACCGACTAATTCATCTTGAGGTCAGCCTTCTCTATTTCACCTGTTAGTCGGTCAAAGTTGACTCACCGACCGACTAGTTGTGAAACTAGTCGGTTGACAAGTCTTATTGGACCGACTAGTTATTCATTCCCTGAACTTCTTTTGGCTGTTCACCTCTTAGTCGGTTCATGTTGATTGACCGACCGACTAGTTGATAAACTAGTCGGTCAGTGGTCCTTCTTTGGCCGACTAGTCTGCTTCAGAATAGAGCCGTTGGAGCATTAAATGCCACGAATTTTGCTCTCTCTTTCCTCTATCCTATATATACTTGGAGTGCTGCATTTATAGCATTCAAGGCTGATATTTATTGAAGTTTAGAGATCAAAGAGAAAGTATTTAATCCTCATTCAAAGCTCTTTCATTTCTCACTTGAATCTCTCCCTTACTCTTATTTCAAAAGAGAGATTCATTGATTGTGAGCCTTCCAAGCCAAGAGCTTGATTCTAGGTCACCAACAACTTCCTAGGCCTCCATTGCTGGTCATCTTCTTGGAGCTAGGGTTTGGTGCCTTCATCTTCCCCAAAATCCGTTTTTCCCTAAATCGTAAGTTTTACTCAAGGCATAGGATTTTGTCGGTAAGTTTGTATTTCATTTACTTTGATATTGTAAGTGTTTTACTCTCGGTTGTGAGAGTTTGTTTGTGATCCCGGGTTGTATGAGTCACAATTTCATTTGTGTATGATTTGAGTTTGTAGAGGTTTTTTACAAGTATTTCATAGTGCAAATTTGAGTTAGAAGTTTCTAACTCAAGTATCCGGAGGGGATCCGGGTGTTTGGGACGTATGATCATTGGGAACAAGTCGGGGAGACTTGGGTGGATCCGAACCCGTTAAATTGTTTGTTTGCGATTGCATTTCTTTGTTGTCAATATTTACATTTTCGCATTGTTAGTTGAGTTTGCAAGATAATTAGGAATTATCTTTTTAATTATTTTAAAGTACCATTCACCCCACCCCCTCCCCTCCTAGTACTTGTGCAGTAGCTACGTAGGGCATTACAAGAACTAAGATAGTGGTGGTAAATTGGTGATCACAACACTGATATAAGATCAGTGGTCTTGTACCATGTTGAAATGGAAAATAATCCACACCTAAACAAGTCCTTGGTCTTGGTCATATGGCTCAAAAAATAGTACAGTTACAACTTTTGTTCTTATTCCTAGTTCTACTCATACTGAAGTTTCTAGTTAAAAGTTAACTGTATAATTTTGTTACCATGCTTCTCTGTATTGCTTGACAGTACACAAATATGATTAGGTGCCATGTACTTTGTATGTCAACTTGATCCAGTTTGGCATAAATGCATTGCGCGTCATTGTGTTGACGCTTTGACTACTTAAAGGAATTCCATCATTGATAAATTCCATTAAAATTTTTATCCTAAGAAAATCCATTTTCTTGCCTCAATGGGGTAAGTGTCCAGTGAATGCCCCCGTATTTTTGTTCTTGTTTCGAATTAAGCGTCATTGTAAAATTTCTAAGAAAGAGCAACGAATCGTGTAGTGTAGAAAGAGTCAAGTGATGGCTATAATCTCTTTCACTTAAGTCACACAGAGCGTATGCCGCAATTAACTCACTTGTTTTATTATCAACAAAAGCAAAACACATAGCATTTGTCAGTTATACTACCTACATAAAAATTGTCCCATAGTTACACCAAAGTTATCATCCGAAAGGCTCAAAGCAAATACAACCATACCAAAATATGTATGGTAATACTTAACACATGTACACTGCTTATGGTAATGGGATCTAGATTCTCATGGTAAATGATGCTCAAGCAATGAGACATGGGGATTTATCCCCCCCCCCCCCCCCCCCCCCCCCCCCCCCCCCCCCCCCCCCCCCCGAGATATTGTAGCAACGAGGTACGATGAAAGAAGAATGGTCCTGACCAATGGTTGTGCAGTGCATGTTTGGGCCCCGCATGCCTTTAACTTGGGATGGATAAGGGAATTATCTCTTGAGTACTGGCTTGGTACTTGTAGCAATGACATGTATAATCTTAGTGGTTAGCCACAACCTCGGCTACATGATAAGAGAAAACAAAAGAGATGTGCTTGTCCTTGTAATACTTTGGAAATGTAATTAGCCAGTCAAATAGCGAACATGCCATGTTCAACCCATGGCTATCAAATTGGTGAGTTCAAGCCTACATTAGAAATTTGATAAGTAAATAGTAAACAATTGAGCTTTTGAGTCACGAGAGCATATAAATAAGAAAGGGTTGTCGCATGGCAGTTACAATTAAAGAAGAGTGACGAAGTGATGTTTTAATGATAGGAGTTAACAAGTTGATTAGAGTACAAAGCGTAACCTGGGTATTTAGAAGTTTGCATGTAATGAATCGTGTGATATACAAGAGAGTGAGGAGGCTAATTATCAAAGGTGTTATTGAATCTTCAAGCATGCTATGCCTTACCCATACAAGGGCACACGATAGAACCATATGAATGGTTTGTGTTGAGTGCCATTTTGATGGTATAATGTGCCTTAGTCATGAGGAGGTAAGTATCAAGGATTGAGATTTCGGTTGAAACCTGTTGATTTCAACTGTTTCGATGGTTACCGATATGAAACCGATGGTCAATATTCATTTCGTTCAGTTTTGGCTGACAAACTATAAAAATAGAAAACAAATTGAAAATGTGCATAGTGAAGATGGTTGAATTGATTAAAATGTGCATAGTGAAGATGGTTCAAGCATAAATTCCCAATATATTTGAGCGAAAACAAATAAATAATAATGAAAATGAAAAAATTTGCAGCCACCATCGCTATAAAAAAGCAATTAAAATATGTAGAGCTTAATTGAGGGTGGATCTTATTGATTCGAGCTCCGTCATTGATTCATGCTATCCACTACTGCTTTGATCCTGCCACCGTCGTTGCTTCGTTCTCTTAGGGCAAAATGGGAAGGGACATAGAGAGAAGCATTTGGAGTGAATATAATTTGAGTTTGAGTTGAGGTTTACGTTATTGTTTGGGTTTGGGTTTTTAGGTTTTATGCTACGGATTGGTTTTAAGTTATGAGTTTGTGTTTTAAGTTTGGGTTAGTGTTTGGTTTTGGATTTTAAGTTGGCAATTGTGTTTAGGTTCTAAGTTATAAGTTAGTATTTGTGTTTGGGTCTTAAGTTAGTAGTGTTTTTGGATTTTACACCATATCTGAATCCTAGACAAATTCATATAAATCTAAAATATATTCATAAAAATATAGATAAATCTAGATAAATCTGAAACCGAAATTTAAACTGAAACCAACGAATCGAAACTTACCAAAACTAACTTTTTTGTAGGGATCTAAACCAAAATCAAGTTCTCTAACCTTGGTAGTGTGAGTACTTATTGGGAAATCATCGTTGTCATTGTGCTTCATAGTTGGAGGCAGTCCATTGTGGATGTCAACGAAATCATAGCCGGTATACTTTTCCAACAAATTGGATGGTGTTCATAGAAGATAAAAGTGAATGATCAGTCATCATGCAATATAAGGATCCAACATTGCAGGGACCATATGCGAGAATTGTATAATTGCATAGAGATTGATTCACACATGAGCATATTAGCTTTCTGATCATGTAATATTTCCGGATCTAATCAAATGGTGTCTCCAACCTAAACTGCAACTATAAGCAAGGAATCCGACATCCCGTTCTTGCAAGTACAACCACTTAATCCACATGGGAATGCCTTATGACTTGAAGGTTTAAGGGAGGATTACTTTGGGCTCATTTTGGACGATGCATGGAAATCATTGATAGGAAATATGCCATCATCAAGTAATCCATGCACGTTAAAATAAGTTTCCAAAAATATATATTAGAGATTATGCCACAACTTGATGATTTGTACTCAATTAACCATCTTCCATAGATTGGGAGTAAGGACCCGGGTCCTTTGGGCGAAGGCAGAGGCATGAATGAAACCGACTAACGAATAACAATTTTGATAGGTTTTAGGGGGATGACGTCTTCATCATAGTCTACAATTCGAGGGTTGTTAGTGATGAGGTTGCCTGCTGGTCGTGGTAGATTTGACGGTAGTTATCAAACATGGTGTGAAGTGTGCTACTTGTTTTTAAGTGGGCAAGGATGATTGTGGTTTACAGTGATTACCGTTTTTTTTTGTTTTTGTTTTTGTTTTTGTTTTTTTTTTTTTTTTTGGGGGGGGGGGGGGGGTGGGTGGGTGGGTCTACAAATGAGGGGTTACGGAGAAGCTACATGTTGATGTGGTTGGATGGATTGATATGCATTAGACTAACGGATGGACTAACATGTCGGGGTCTGAAACCATGAGATCTTTTTGGGCAAATGAAGGTTTAGGGTGATCTAATTTTGATTGTGGTATATGGTCATCTCATCGGGGCGGGCAGAGCAGGACTTGGGGATCAAGATTGATGAAGCCCCGTCCAAGTGTTAAATTCTGAGTTAATTCCGTGTTTATGGTGCAACACCGAATGTGTACAAGGTTTGTGCGTTAAAGGACGGCGGCGGTTGTTGCGTGTATGGAATGCCTGTAAATGATTTGTTGGCAATGGTCTGGCAAATGAAATAGAGGGTGTAGGCTGTCATAGCAATTACAATCGACTTTGTTGTCCTACTCAAGTGCATTGCGTCCAGTTGATTAAATTATGTGCTCAACCCATCTTTATCTATCAGCTCGTAGTGTGTATTTTATTAGATTTTGTTCGTGTGTCGCAGTTTTCCTCCCTATCTAAAAAACTGATTGTCCATTAGATGAACTATAACTATATTGTCCATAGATGAACTTTCATTGTGCCAAATCCCTCTCAGCAACTATACTCCCAGGATTGCCATTGCAGACCGTTGCTATTTTATCGATAAATGTTTGGATTTATTGATGAAGTTTATCCATTTGGTGTTTGATAACAGGTATCAGATAGTGGCTGGCATCATCGAGCAGCGGATTCTTGAGCCATGGCTTCACAACAAAAAGCTGATGCTCAGCGCACTGTGCTTTGCAGTCCGTACTGGAAACACATTCTTAGGATCCTTGCTGTGAGTGAATTTCTTCATCTGTGTGGTCTCCTTCCCCTCGATCTGGAGGACTGATGCCCTAAATTTGTAATGTGTTAACCAGGTGGGTCGACTACGCTCGTTGGATTGGCATCCAGTAGGATCGCGAATATGGCTTAGGGTCAGCCGCCGACATTCATCCTGTCTTATGACCCCAGATGGTTGGAAGCTTTCCTGAGGGCCTGCTTCCGATCTTCCTGCAACGCGACAAGCCCCGATGCATGCTGGTTCAGTTTTCTCTACGGGCAAATGTTGTTTTCGTATTTGTTTCAATTTCCTCCCTCCCGATGGCAGAAGGTGAAGGGCTTTGGGATCCTTTTTACATTGGCTGCACTGGCCTTCATCATTGTTGAGAAAATTGATAATGAAATGATCTCAGTGGTTGCTTTTTGTTTCTGTAGGACACTTAAAGCCTCGGTTCAGTATCGATTTGTTTTACATCTATAATGGTACACTGCTGGTTTAGACTTTAGAGTGTTCATTTTATCATTGGGTGATTCTATTTACAGCACAAAATTTGCTAATCTCGCCACACATTATTCACAAGCTTGCCATTCGTCTTGATACCTATTTTATCCTTTGCCAAAAGTACCTTTTTGTTGTAAACTTGGCGGCTATGGAGACCATAGCCCTATATTTATAGTGGTAGGGTTACATAATGGGTGGATACCCACTAACGGGTAGGCCCACCAAGAAGCCCGTTTATAACACTTCCCCTTATCCATCCATTGTTGTAAGCCATGGTGAACACTTCAGGGTTCATGAAGCTTGTTTGATCATGGGGTTGGAGATACTTCTGGATCTCTAAGTTTAAGAGTGCTTGCCTCATTAAAACCTTTGCCAAGGAAAACCCAGTGGGAAAAACCTGTGGCTAAGGGAAAAGAGTACAAGTCTCTGTAACTTCCCCTGATCGATGGATAACATCAGTGGTGGATACTTCTGGATCCTGAGTTAATGTGGCTGCCTCGTTAAAACCTTTGACTGTGGAAAACCCAGTGGGAAAAACCAACAGTCAAGGAAAAAGAGTACAGCACTACGTTAACTCCCCCTGATAAGTTCAAGCTTCAGGCTTGTACATCTCTCAGCTGTCTCATCCCAATTCCTAGTACAAGTTTTCTAAAGGTACTGCGAGGCAAAGCTTTAGTGAATAGGTCAGCCAGGTTGTTGCAGGACTGGATCTGCTGGATGTCGATCTGGTTGTCCACTTGCTGTTCATGCGTCCAGAAGAGCTTGGGGGAAATGTGCTTCGTCCTGTCACCTTTGATGTAGCCACCTCGTAGTTGAGCGATGCATGCAGCATTGTCTTCGTACATGGTAGTAGGCCCAAGATCTCCCGTCTTCAGGCCGGTGGTCTTGAGGATGTGGTTGATGACTGATCGAAGCCAGAAGCATTCTCTGCTAGCTTCGTGGATCGCGATGAGCTCAGAGTGGTTGGACGAGGTCGCTGTGGATGTCTGCTTCACGGATCTCCATGAGATGGCCGTCCCACCGTATGTGAATACGAAACCGGTCTGGGACTTTGCGGTATGTGGGTCGGACCTGTATCCCGCATCTGCGTAACCGACCAGGTCGGCGGATACACCTTTCTTGAAGTATAGTCCCATGTCTACAGACCCTTGGAGGTAGCGCAGAAGTTGTTTCACTCCGTTCCAGTGGCGCTTTGAGGGCGCTGAACTGTATCTGGCTAGTAGATTTACTGCGAACGCTATATCGGGACGCGTGCAGTTTGCCAGGTATAGGAGTGCTCCAATTGCACTTAAGTAGGGTACTTCAGGACCCAGTGTTTCCTCCCCCTCTTCCAGCGGTCGGAAGGGGTCTGTTTCAACATCCAATGATCTGACAACCATTGGTGTGCTAAGCGGATGACATTTGTCCATAAGAAAGTTCTTCAGCACTTTCTTTGTATATGTCGATTGGTGTAACAGGATTCCTCCGCTTAAATGTTCAATTTGTAGCCCTAGGCAAAACTTCGTTTTGCCGAGGTCTTTCATCTCAAAAGTCTGTGTGAGACTTTTGGATATCTCATCTATCTCTGCAGGAGATCCGATGATGTTCAAGTCGTCTACGTAGACGGCGATAATTACGAATCCTGTTCCCTTTGCTCGTATGAAGATGCAAGGGCAGACTTCATTTGTTGTGAATCCTTGTTGCACTAGGAATTCACTCAGCCTGTTGTACCACATTCTACCTGACTGTTTGAGACCATACAGTGATCTCTGGAGTTTGACAGAATAGACGTCCCGAGGTCTTTCTGTCATTTTTGTCGGTAGTTTGTATCCGTCTGGGATTTTCATGTAGATGTCCTTATCTATATTTCCGTATAGGTATGCAGTCACAACGTCCATGAGCTGCATATCCAGACCTTCCTTCGTGGATAGGCCTATGATGAAACGGAAGGTGATCGCGTCCATGACCGGAGAATAGGTATCGTCATAGTCTATTCCTGGTCGTTGGGAAAAACCTTGTGCAACAAGGCGCGCTTTATAGCGCACGATCTCATTATTCTCATTTCTTTTTCTCACGAATACCCATTTATATCCCACAGGTTTAACACCTTTTGGTGTTAGGACTACAGGTCCAAAGACTTGGCGCTTCGAGAGTGAGTCCAGCTCTACTCCTATTGCCTCGTTCCACTTTGGCCAATCCTCTCTGCGTTTACATTCTGCTAGAGAGCGTGGATCGGTCTCATCGTCGTATTCAGTGACGTGAGTGGCAATAATGAGCGCGAAGTTATCATCGATGATTGTGCTTTTTCTGTCCAGTACCTCCCCGGTACGTACATAGTTTAATGAAATTTCTCCTATATTTTCCTCTTCAGGGGTTGTTAGGAGTGGAGAGGTAGCTGGGCTGAGCTCAGCATCCTGTGGTGGTATCGTTATTGTTGCTCCAGGATTTTTCCTCTTTCGAGGATTCTTATCTTTGGAGCCTGGGGGTCGTCCTCTTTTTTGTTGAGGTACGACCGCTTCTGCTGCAGGTGGATTGCATCCATCTTTGGGTATGTCAATCCTAGCTGGCGTATTTGCAGCAGGGACGTGTGATCTGACAATCTTCTGGTTGTCAGTGAATTTATCCGGTAAAATGTGAACTGTGTTCTGAATTTGAAGGATCTTCAGGATCTCTTCTTCACATTGATTTGTGCGCGGATCAAAATGGGGATAAGGTCTTTGTGTCCCATGTAATGGTCTTTGAAGCTTCTGGCTTCTGTGTGTTAATGCCTAGTTTTGGAAAAATGCTTTCATCAAACTCACAATCTGCTAGACGCGCTTTAAAGGCGTCCCCTGTAAGGGGTTCGAGGTATCTAATGATCGATGGTGAGTCGAAACCAATATAGATACCAAGACGCCGTTGAGGACCCATCTTGGTCCTCTGCGGTGGTGCTATGGGGACATAGACAGCACATCCGAATATCCTCAAGTGAGAGATATCGGGCGGGTTCCCATATGCAAGTTGCATCGGAGAATAAGATTGACTACCTGACGGTCGTAATCTTATCAGCGATGCAGCGTGCAGTATGGCATGTCCCCATGCACATACCGGCAACTGGCATTGCATTAACAATGGTCTAGCGATCCATTGTAGTCTCTTTATGAGAGATTCGGCCAACCCGTTCTGGGTGTGAACATGAGCTACAGGATGTTCAACTTCTATGCCGGTTGCTTGGCAGTAGTCTAGGAAGACTTGTGAGGTGAATTCCCCAGCATTGTCCAGACGCAATTTCTTGATCTGGTTGTCTGGGAAATGTGCCCGCAATTTTATAATTTGTGCAAGTAGCTTTGCAAAGGCTACGTTGCGGGTGGACAAGAGGCACACATATGACCATTTTGAAGATGCGTCGATTAGTACCATGTAGTACCTGAATGGTCCACTTGCGGGGTGAATAGGCCCGCAAATGTCACCATGTATTCTCTCTAGGAAGCTTGGAGACTCAGAGTCCACCTTCAGGGTGGATGGTCTCGTAATCAATTTCCCTTTGTAACAAGAGGGGCAAGGATTTGCACCCTTCCGAAGTAGCGTCAGGCTTTTCGGATTAATTCCACGGGATTGGGATATGATGCGACGCATCATATTCCTTCCAGGGTGTCCTAGTCTATCGTGCCAGAGTTTGAATTCTGGTTGATTTTGGCACTTCTGGTGCTCCAAAGTGTTTGCTTCCATTGCTCTGATCCTTGTGTGGTAGAGACCCGACGGGAGTCCCTCGAAACGTTCGACGGTGTTTTTAGCACCGTTTTTATGGAACGTTACATCAAGGTATTCACTGTTTCCTTTGCTCACCGTTTCTAGGTGGTATCCGTTTAAGCGGATATCTTTAAAGCTCAACAGGTTCCTATGTGAGCTAGGGGAGAGAAGGGCATCTTTTATGAGTAGTTTTGTACTATTGGGGAGCATAAAATGTGCTTCCCCTGATCCTTCAATGATACTTGATGGACCGGAAATCGTATTTACGGTGCCATCGTATTTATTAATGCTTTGAAAAAAGCAGATGTCTTGGAGGATCGTGTGCGTAGAGGCACTGTCCACTAGGCATTTAAAGTCCATCTATTTTAAAGAAAAGTCGCAGTATAAGGAAAAAACACAAAGGTATATACTACGAAAATTAAATTGATGTCTGAAAAAGTACTTAAAACATGCCAGAGATAAGCAGATAAATTGTTTCTCAAAAGGAAAAACTACAATGCATATAAAGTAGATAAATGTCCTCAGTCGAGCAGGTCATCGTTGGAGAAGTCCTCGGCGATGAACCTGATTGGTGCCAGGTTTTCTTGAACCGCCAGGTTTGTCTCAGCTTGCTTCTGGCTTGCTTTGTACAACTCCTGAAGGTGGCGTGGAGTACGACAATTTCTGGACCAGTGTCCAGTCATGCCACACCTGTGGCATTTATCTTCCCAGTCCTTTCTGGGGGCAGAAGTCTGGCCGTCGTCTTTTCTCTTCCACACATTTTTCTTCTTCCCCTCTTGGTTGTTTCTTGGAGGGGGTCCTCGAGCCTGCTTCTTCATGGTCTTGCCCTTCTGGGGTTTGCCTTTGAAGTTGCCCCTTTTCTTCTGGAAGGAGCTGTGGTGCGCTTCAGGCGCAGGAGCAGTGCCGGTAGGGCGTGAGTTGTGGGTGGCCAGAAGGAGGTCACGATTCTGCTCTGCCATCAGAAGGCATGAGAGAAGCTCAGAGTATTTTGTGAACTTTCGTTCACGATACTGTTGCATCAGTATGACATCCTTCTCATGGAAGGATGTATACGTCTTCTCTAACATGCGTTCCTCCGTCACCTTTTCACCACACAACTTCAGGCGTGAGGTGATGCTAAAGAGTGCCGAGTTGTACTCGGCAATAGACTTGAAGTCTTGGAGACGGAGGTTCTCCCATTCATATCGCGCTCGAGGTAGGATAACATCCCTTTGATGTTTATACCTGTCCTCGAGGGCGGTCCACAACTCATACGAGTCCTCCACCGTTAGGTACTCGGCCTTCAGGGTCCGATCGATATGGCGTCTGATATAGATAATTGCTTTCGCTTTATCTATGTCAGAAACCTTATCGCCTAAGGCGATGGCGTGACTCAATCCCTGTGCTCGCAGATGGAATTTTATATCCAGCTGCCAGCTTAAGTAATTCTTTCCTGAAGCATCCAAAACGTCGAAATCGACGCTCGCAATTTTGGCCATTTATTACTCTAGCATGTAAAAAGATAGCATTAATTAGATATTTTGCGCAAAAATAAATAATCAAGCACATCAGACATAAATATTTGCTGCGTGGATCGGCTAATCACCATAAATAATTACAGTCCATTACAGTCCCAAAAAGAAAGAAAGTACAACTCGGGAACCCCCGTGGGGCCCCTATTCTTCTGGAATAGTCCTTCATCTTCTTGAAGCGTCCGCCGGGCTTGTAATTTTACAAAATTATCCTCACTACATTTTTCTCTCAAAAGGAAAATAATGCATGAAAAATAAAAATGGTGATAAACTAGCCGATCCAAAACCACAGCAAATATTAACCATTCATCGCAGGCAGTTATAATGCAGCAGGCATTATCACAGGCAGTTTATACATCGCAGGCAATTTTATTTATTCATCACAGGCAGTTTATAATGGAAAATGAAATCTACCGTTTAAAAATTATTGGACCACTAGGCAACGTCATGCACCGTTAGGTTAGTTGACTAACGGCAGAGCGGTCGCAGGATCTTCTTAATTTTTAAACGTTTTTTAAAGAAAATCATAAATCCAAATATAATTTGCGATGAGTAAAAATCACATGCATTTTGGTCCAGATTTTAACGAGAAAAAAATCGCAATAAATCTGAAAAAATTTTGAAAATTCGAAAAAATTTTCTGGGTCAGAAACCCTAGTTAGGGTTTTGGGGTACTCACGCCGGGCCCGTACCCGCTACTGGCGGGCGGGCCCGTTTGCCGCAGCAGGCGGCGGGGAGGGGGGGGGGCCCGCCGCTGCAGGCGGCGGGGAGGAGGGGGGGGGCCCGCCGCGGCAGGCGACGGGGGTTGCCCGCCGCTGCAGGCGGCGGGGAGCCCCCGCCTGCGGCGGCGGGGGTTGCCCCCGTCGCTGCAGGCGGCGGGGGTTGCCCCCGCCTGCGGCGGCGGGGGTTGCCCCCGCCGCTGGCGGCGGGGGTGCCCTGCCGCTGCAGGCGGCGGGGTTGCCCCCGCCGTTGGCGGCGGGGTTGCCCCGCCGCAGCAGGCGACGGGGAGCCCCCGCCTGCCGCGGCGGGGGTTGCCCCCGCCGATGGCGGCGGGGGTTGCCCCCGCCGATGGCGGCGGGGTTGCCCCGCCGCAGCAGGCGGCGGGGGGGGCCCCCGCCTGCCGCGGCGGGGGTTGCCCCCGCCGATGGCGGCGGGGGTGCCCCGCCGCTGTAGGCGGCGGGGTTGCCCCCGCCGTTGGCGGCGGGGTTGCCCCGCCGCAGCAGGCGGCGGGGAGCCCCCGCCTGCCGCGGCGGGGGTTGCCCCCGCCGGCGGCGGCGGGGGTGCCCCGCCGCTGCAGGCGGCGGGGAGCCCCCGCCTGCCGCGGCGGGGGTTGCCCCCGCCGGCGGCGGCGGGGGATGCCCGCCGCTGCAGGCGGCGGGGAAATCCCCGCCTGTAGTGGCGGGGGGGTTCCCGCCGCCGCAGCGACGGCGGGAAGGCCCCCGCCGCTGCCGGCGACGGGGGGGGGGGTCGGTGAACCCTATTTCGGGTTTTGGGTGATTTTTGGGGAAAAACAACGGGTAAAAATCCGATTTTTAGTGGAAAAAAAAACCCAATTTTTTCTTCCAAAAATACGTTTTTTAATTGAAAAAGGGTGATTTTTAGCGATAAAAACGGTGTTTTTAATCGATTGAGCCAAAAAGAATTAAATCACCACATATGCGCATATACAAAATTTAGATCTAGAGAGAAAGTTACCTCTAGATCCTACCCGCCGGATCTAGCGACGTTCGGTGAAGGAAGCCCGTTCGCGTCGCGTCCGTTCGTCGCGTCCGTCCGTCGGCAGGGGTTCGGCTTAGCTTTGAGCGTGCTGATAACGTGTTGTAAACTTGGCGGCTATGGAGACCATAGCCCTATATTTATAGTGGTAGGGTTACATAATGGGTGGATACCCACTAACGGGTAGGCCCACCAAGAAGCCCGTTTATAACACTTTTAACCTATTTTTCCTTGTCCTCGGCGTACCTCTAAATTCCAAGGGAATTGCTATGCGAACAGTCTTTTTAGCTCAGCTCACAGGCCTCTTATTTTTTTGCACAGTTCACAGGCCCATGTCCGGAAATGCCCTTAGGTTTGATGCTCTTTTTAAAGCATCTTCTCATCTCACGGTTTACATACCACTTAATTAGGAGATTATGGGATAGATAACACTTAATTAGGAGATTATGAGATTAATTGATATGTGTACTCTTCAAAAAATTCTGTTCAAAACAGGTGGAGGCGGCGGGGATGGGGGCGGGGGAGCGGAGAGGGAAGGAGATTAGGAGATAGATTGCATCTAATTAGGAGATTAGGGAGATTAATTGGTATGTGTACTGAGCAAAAGCAAAAACTTCTGTTCCAAACAAGGGGGGAGGCAGGAAGGGGGCGGCCAACTAGGCGAGGGAGTGGGGGCTTTTTGGGGGCGGGGGGCTTGGGGCTTCGGAGGGGAGCGGGGGGAGGGGGGGGGGGCGATCGACGAGGAGTTGGGGAGTGGGGTTGGCCTATGAGGTGGTTGGTGAGGGGGGGGGGGAGGGGAGCGGGGGGCTGTATTTGGCAGTCGAGGGGCTGGGGAGTGGGGGATGGGGCTAGGGAGGAGGGAGAGGGAGAGGGGAGCACGGGGGAGCGGATGAGGGGAGGGGTCGGTTGGGGAGCGGGTGGGGGTTGTGGATGAGGCGGGGATGGGGGCTAATGAGGTGTCGGTGAGGTGGGTGGGGAGGCGACAGACGACGAGGGGTTGGGGGCAGCTGACTAGGGGGCGGGTGATGGGCCTGGGGAGGAGGGTGGTGGATATCGGGTTTGACAGTCGAGGGGCTGGGGAGCAGTGGAGGGGGCTGGATAGGAGGCTCTTTTGTTTTGTTTTGTTTTTTTTTTGTGGGTGTGTGGGGGGGGGGGGGGTGGGGTGTGGGTGTGGGGTGTGTGTCAAGGTGGCCAAATGGCCCGCCGGCCCGGAGCCCGGCCCGCCCGGCCCGGTTTTCGGGCCGGGCCGTTGACCAAGCCCGGCCCGCCCGGCGGGCCGGGCATTTGCCCCCCCCGGCGGGCCGCGGGCCGGGCCGGCCCGCCCGGCCCGCCCGCCTCCTAACAGCCATATTATGGCTGTTGGGGGGGGGGGGGTTTTTTTGGGCTTTTTGACCAAAATACCCCCCCAACAGCCATAAACAGCTATATTGGGGGTAGTTTGGTCAATTTCTGCCAAAATGACCAAAAAACCGTCCCAACAGCCATAAAACGGTCATATTGGAGGGTTATTTTGGTCTTTTGGGCCTTAAAAAATCCTATAAATACCGCACACATTCATACCAATTTCTTCACAACTCTAAAATTCTCTACTCTCAAATTTTACTATAATCTCAAGTTATTGCTCTCATCTCTCGGCGCTCTCAAGATACGGCTGCTACCTCTACACTTCCGCATCTCAAATTCAAGCTCCGACTCAGGGATCCGATCAGCTGCTAGACTGCTACCTCACTGCGGCTCTATCTGCAATCAGGTTCCTACTTCCTATTATTATTAAATTAGCATAATGGCCGGATCAAACAACCCACGTAGATCTGTTACCCGCTAATTTTAACACTGAAGAATATGGTTTTTTTCAAAATTTGCTGAACAACCCTCTTGAAACACCGGACTTTCCGGAAATGACTCCAACTGAACAACATGAATGGCACGATAGTAATAGCCCCATAGTGGGTACACAGGGATTTTCTGGTTCTGCACACAATTCAACCCCTTCTACTACTGATGTCCCCACTGGCCACTGCTTCACAAGCAACCCAAGGCAGAAAACAGAAATCTGCTGTTTGGGATAACTATTCACTAGAAACAGTGCCTGGAAAAGGACTTAGGGCTTTTTGCAAAATCTGTAGATCAGATTTCAATTGCGCAGCCAAAGATGGCACAACACATCTAAAAAGACACACAGAAGCACATAAAAAAAGAGAGGCTAGACAGACAACGTTAAACTTAACAGCTAATTCTAGCTCTCTGTCTGCTTTTTCGTATTCTGCTGAAACAATGCGAAAGGAGATGGCTAGACTAGTTCTTTGCCAAGAATTACCTTTAAGTTATGGGGAAAGCTCCTCAGTAGAACGTTTTAACCAAGTAGCCCTGAACCCCGCATTTAAAAAGGTGCCTAGAACCACACTTAGAAGAGATGTTATGGCAGCTTTTGAAGCTGGCAAAGCCAAATTGATTCAAACTTTTGCGGCCTTAAAATCTAGGATAGCTTTAACGTCCGACATATGGACAACAAAATGGGGGTTATCCTACATTTGTGTTACGGCCCATTATGTAGACAACGACTATATTATTCATAAGATGATTATTGGATTTAAATTGTTACCCTTTGGTCATACTGGTGTTGTTATTGCTAATGCGCTTATGCCTGTTATTCGTGAGTATGACATTTCTGATAAAATCATTTCATTTACACTTGATAATGCCTCTAACAATACAACTGCAATATCCTTTTTAAAAACACATCTGAACCCTGATCTGAATGGTCTTTTATTTCATCAGCGATGTGCTTGTCACATCTTAAACTTGATAGTACAGGATGGGCTTAAATATGCTGCTGATTGGGTAGAAAAGGGTAGAAACCTTATGTTATACATACAATCTTCTAGCAATAAAAGAGCTTTATATAAAGAAGTATGTAGAAATTGCCAACTTCCTTACCGGAAGTTTACATTAAGTGTTCCACATAGGTGGAACTCAACGTATCTTATGATGCGTTGCTTGCTTAAAAACAAGATGCAACTGACTTATTTTGCTAGCACCCACATTCCGTATGAGACGGATTTCAACCTTACTGAATTAGAGTGGAAAACAATTGAGCAGCTTTGTGATTTTTTTGAGGGTTTTTATTATGCTACAAACAAATTTTCGGGTATGTATTACTTAACATCCTTTTTAGGGCTTGGTCAATTAGTTATAATTTCTGACACTTTAGCTAGGTATAGAGACACTACAGACACTACCCTCATTCTTCAACCTATGATCGAAGAAATGGGTACTAAACTAGCAAAATATTGGAATCATATTCCTTTGCTTTATTCATTAGCTAAGGCTTTTGATCCACGATATAAAGAGGATGGAGTAGCTGGATTATTAGAAACGTTTTATGAAAACATGCAATTTGAAGTTGAAGATCATATAATGCATTTTAAAACTAGCTTAAGAGCTCTGTTTGCAACGTATGAAGCTAGATATGGAACTTCATCAAACACTTCTTCTGTTGCTGCTAGTTCTAATATTACATGCAAACTGAGGCAGATTTTGGGGAAGAAAAAACAAAAAACCATAGCTTCAGAAAGTTCGTCAAATGAGTTGTCCAAATATTTAGAAATTTCTTATCCTTTCACTGAGAAAGAATTGGATGATCCAAATTTTGACATTTTGGGATGGTGGAAAATGTATGAACCTAGGTTTTCAATTCTTACCATTATGGCTCGTGATCTGTTATCAATCCATATTTCTACTATTGCGTCCGAGTCTGCTTTTAGTGCAAGTGGCAGGGTTCTGAGTGACAGGAGATCAAGGCTTAAAGAAGATGTAGTTGAAGCTGCGGTATGTGCAAAGGACTGGTTTCATGCTGAAGACCGCTCGCAAGACAAACAGGACCTTTCAGAAGATTCTGAGGACGAAGGGACTGACGCTGAATGATTTTCTTTTTTTCCATGTATTGTTATTTTCTATCTTGTATTAGCTTGTAGAAGTCCTATGTGTTGGCCATTGTATGAGGGGTAAGGCTGGCCAATGTAAGTCCCCCCCCTCAAAAAAATTTTAATTAATGAAATTTAAAGGTTCAACCCGGGACCTTCGTGAATTTCGGGCTAAATTATCTAACATAGGTTTATAAATAATATAAGTAATTTTAAATTTTTTTAAACTTTGTAAAATATTTTATATAGGTCTTATAAATTTTTTAAAAATTTAATATCATTCTAAACTTATTTTTACTTCTTTAGAACAAGTTATAATTAATAAAAAATTGTTCTAAATAAGAAAACATTAGCTAACAAGTATTTTAAATTTTTAAAAAATATATGACATGTAAAATATTTTACAAATGTTAAAATAATTTATAATGATTTAATACTGTTTTTACATATTTTTAAAAAAAATTCAAATTTTTTTTAAGTCTAAAAAAAACAAATAAAACCGGGCCGGCCCGGGCCCGGCCCGCTTGGCCCGCGGCCCGCCGGGCCGCGGGCTGGGCTTGGGGGGGTTTTCACCCCCCGGGCCGGGCCGGGCCGGGCCGGCCCGACGGCCACCATGAGGTGTGTGTGTGTTAAGTTCTATATACACTAAGCAAAAAAGGTTGCTTGGGGGTTTTAAAAAGACATTATTGGTATTTTTCAAAAGTTTATGTAGTATATGAACCGAGCAAAAAGTCATATAGCCACATCAACACATTTTTGCTGAGTGCTTCATTCTCACTGTAGAGGTTTTACCCGTTTCTCCCCGACCATTGAACATCTGGGTTGATTTTATTTTAAGTTGTCTCAAATTGTTAAATTTTGATTTGCTTCTGGTTTTTTCAAAAAATTTTTATAGCAAATAGAACAAACGTAACAATGATTAAGCTAGGAAAAAAATAGATTGGATTATTACATGATTTTAATTCCACTGTTCTTAGTTGCATTACAAACTTCTATAATTTGGTCACATTTTTATTTACAAGTTTGTTCTTACTTAAATGCATAAACAAAATTACCTTTTTAGAGTCCCGTAGCTAGTGTAGCAACTTCTTCGGGCTCTTGCACCGGACTGTCAGCCGGCTTTCAGACACGATTTCCTCTTTTCCGATTTAAAAAAAATGTTAATTGCATCGAGTATCATCAGACATACAGAGTGCATTGCAAGTATAGGGCTTAGCTGGAATTCGCTCAGATAAAAAACGAAATAGAAAAAACTTTAAAAAGAGGAACGGGAAAAAAGAGGCAAGATCCTTCACGTGCCGTTTCACGTGCGGTGACCGCACCGGGGGGCATCCTATTTCTTAGCGACTAAGAGTGTGACCCGCGATCGATGCAAAGGCGAGGCAATGCGAAGAGCTTTGTCGCTTCGGACCTGCTCTGCTTTATTTATTGTATCGTCGCTGATCGCGATCTCATCGATACCATCGTCCACTGTGATGGCTGAGGGAGCGGACAAATCCACCGGCGACGGCGACTCGGCCGCCGTCCACATCGTCTACGTTGACCGTCCCGAAGGCGAGGATGCGGAGGCGTTCCACATCCGAACCCTCGCGTCGGTCGTCGGGAGGTGATTCGACAGGCTTGGAACCTTGAAAATATTGGGGGTTAGGGTTTTTGTTTCGGTTGAAGCGGTTGTAAATTTTTTGTTTTTGTTTTTTGTTTTTGAAGCGAGGAAGCGGCGAAGGAGGCGGTCGTTTATCACTACACGCATGCTGCTAGCGGATTCTCGGCAAAGCTCACGCCAAAGCAAGTCGAGGATCTCTCTCGTAAGTTCTTATTTCTTTGAAGGTCGATTTCTGTCAGTTTGTTCATCTTCTTGTGTTGGAACTGTTAGTTATTAAGGAAGCGAGTATGAGGCCAAGTCTTTGCAACGTTTAGTGAACTGAAAAGCATGAAGTTTTCGACGCAGCAACGTTGTATGCAAATTAACGAGAAGTGATGGTATCGGGCTTACCGTTTTGTTGATGGTGGCTCGCTTTTCCCCAATTGTTTACCTAGATTGGCACATGGTTTTGCTTTGCTCCCTAATGATCAGGAGAGTAAACATACATATAATGCATCGAGTCGTCGCTGCAGGCATCCCTATTTTCACAATATTTGTTTTGTTTGCGAAGGTCAGATAGTACTTGTAGATCTGTTTGTTTAAATTCAACTATTCAGCCATTCGATGCAGAACAAAAAAATAATATACAGCCCTGTTTCTACTCTGCTCTGTACGAATCAAATTGCACGAAATCTCTATGTATTGTTATGTTTTCCTTAGCTAACTCTACTCTGACCATATCTCTCTTGTGCACATACCCAATTAATTTTACATAGGTTTCTATGCTTTCAAGTCGAGGTCCATAGCTGTCATCAGTGGTCATACGTAGCTGTAGCTTTAATTGAAATTCACTAAAAAATTTCAATTTATATTTTGTTATTCATTTTGGTATCTTGGATTTCACTTATGGTACGATCGTTAATATGCAACTTCATGTATTCTGTTTAATTTTCTCAACTTCTGAACAAACTTTGTTAGGGTAACTTGTTTGGGACACTTCCACTCAAAGTTGATCGATAATGCATCTGATCACCATCTGAAGAGTACAATTCATTAACAGTTCTGCCTGCCATTTTATTCCTTCCCATGACCCTTGTGCTCGATTTTTTCCTTTTTGGTAACCAGCTGATGCAAATTTAGATGGTCTAATAAACAACATTTTTTGGGGGCAAGGGGATGTCATTCACTTCTCATAATATACTCTCGGAAAGATGTACAAAACCCAAAGCCTTTTTTTACCAAAAACTTTTATGATTCTGAATATAAACAGATATCTTTTCTGAGTTTTCGATAGCAAGATTTTCTTTGGGCTATTCATTTAATGTCCATATTTGCCTCCTATTGAGGTGAATTGAGGTTTCGGTTGTAAGGTGGCTTGGAGTTCTCAGCTGTCTATGATTTTTATTCACTATGAGGGTCAGATTCATAACCATGTCAATCTATGGTTTTTTTGTACCATATGTTGGTTTGCCTGTGACGGGATTGCTTTATTTTGTAAATTTGATATGGTTTAGTGACTTTAGTCTCATTCTTTTCTATTCACACCTCAATAACTTCTTCCATTAGAGGATATTAGTGCTACCCTACATGAGGACTCTAATATTTGAATATGACCTTGGTCATGGCAGTCTATGCTGTTTTGGATGGAAGTATTTTTTAATCATATATTAAATTCATGCTTTCTTAGTCATTGGTTTTGCTCTAAACTTCTCTTTAGAGGTAGATTGTTGTATGTTAGGTTCATGCTTGTTTTTGGTTTGTTTTTTCGTTTTGATTGTTGCATTCTATCCTTCATTATACTCTTCCATTAGGTTTTAGTTTGATGTTGTAATGTCTTGTATGTTAGATTCTATGATTCCTTTTATTTCACTTTTGGGGTTTATTAACCTTCATTGTACTGTTCTGTTAGCTTTTAGATTGATGCAACGATGCTTTACTCAACCAAAAGATTTTAGCCTAAGAATGTGATAGGAATCAAGCAAAAATGTAATTATATTGATCAAAACAGCGAATACAAGATAAATTGGCTACAATTCTAGGGGCAACCACCCTCCCAAGACGTCGATATGCGAGGATGTCCGCACTCTTTTAAGATCAAGAACTCTATCAAAATATCAATAATAAGCATAAAGAGATCAATGATTGCTAGCCCTAGCTTAAAAATAAACACCTTCTAATCTAATTACAAGTTTGCCATTAAATTAAAGTAGATTAAAGAGGGACAAAAACGCCCCTAAGGTGCGGCCGACTCCCCATGTGCGCGCGGCGTGTAGACTCGCATCCCATCACTACTCCCTCCCCAAAGAGCCACTTTGTTCTCAAGGTAGAAATCTGGAAATTACTGCGTCATCACGTCCATAGACTCCCACGTGCTCTCGTGCTCTGGCAAATCCTTCCACTGCAGTAGAACCTCGCGCTTTTCCGTGCTCCCTCTATCGACTCCCTTCAGCCTCAGGCTCCAACATCACCTCCATATCATCTGTCAATGTCTCCGAAAGGGTGGGCAATGGTGTGTGGTCTCTGATAACCTGTGGCGTAGCTGCGACACATGGAATACCGGATGGGTAGCAAATCCTGGTGGCAGTCTCAACCTGTAAGCTACTGGTCCCACCCTGGCCTCGACCTCGAAAGGCCCAAAATATCGCCGCGCTAACTTCTCATTCCTCCGGTGGGCCAAGGATCTCTACCTGTAGGGTCTCAGCTTCAAGTACACCATATCCCCAACTGCGAACTGTATATCTCTGCGGTGAAGGGCTGCCCTTGTCTTCATGATCTGCTGTGCTCTAGCCAGATGAAGCTTCAACTCCAAAATCTGATCCCTCTCTGCTAGGTACTGCTCCACATCTGATACTGGTGTCGTCTCCTGTCCATAGTGCAGTAAATGTGGGAGATTACAGCCATACAAGATCCTGAAAGATGTCTCAGCTGCAGTATGATAAGATATATTGTACCAGTACTCCGCTCATGCCAGCCAACGAGCACACTCCTTGGTATTTTCTGAAATAAAGCACTGCAGATACGTCTACACACTCATGTTGACTACCTCAGTCTGACCATCTGTCTGCGGGAGGTAGGCTGTGTTTCGCCTCAACACTGTACCCTGAAGCCTGAAAAGCTCTTACCAGAACCTACTAAGAAACATCTTGTCTCTATCAGAGATAATGGACTTTGGAGGTCTATACAAGCGAATAACCTCTCTCACAAATACATCTACCACCGATACTGCGTTGTACGGGTGCCGAAGTGGTACAAAGTGCACATACTTGCTGAGGCGGTCCACCGCAACAAATATGACCGTATATCCACCTGACTTCGGCAGCCTGTCAATGAAATCCATGAAGAGGTCCTCCCACACCCGATCGGGTTAATACAACGACTGTAGTATTCCCCCGGAGACATCGCCTGGTACTTGTGACGCTGGCAAACGTCACTCTGCAACCATCTGCGCAACATCCTTCTTCATTCCCTTCCAGTAGACCTCCCTCGTCAGTCTCTAGTAAGTCTTGAGGACCCCAGAATGTCCTACGGCGCTGCTGTGGAACTCCTGGAGTATGGTCGGTATATATATGAGTGGCAAACGGGCAGGGGTAAACCCTAATCCGACCTGGATTGAATCCTGGTCGGGTTCGGGTGACCCAAAAAATTTTTGGGTCGGGTTCGGGTTAACCCGTCTAGTTAAAATTTGACTTATATACAACTGCTTCTTTTTCGATATCCAGCTATTTATTAAGAGCCACCGGTGATTTATTAAGTGTTGCATAAGTTTCAGCAGCTTGTGGCTTAAATCGCACTAATGACATCAATGAAGTATAATTAACGTTACAATTTTATTAACGAAAGTAATAAAATTAACTAAAAAGTTGTATGTAAAGGGAATTGAATCCAAGACCTCTTAAAGAAGATGACAACAATTCTAATTGTATAAGCATGACTCCCCTTGCAACTGTGTATTGAAGTTATTATATAAATTTATATATATATAAAGTAAACCGCGTCGAATTCAGGTCATCCGGGTTGACATGCCAAACTCATACCCGAGCCGGATTTTATCCGGGTCGGGTCGGGTCAACCCGGATCCTACTTGACCCGGATTGGCCCCTACCCATACCCGGTTAAGGATGCTGGGTTTGGGTCGGGTCGGGCTCATTTTGTCACCCCTATGTATATATGTCGAAATCTGCGGTAGAACCAGTCTCCCCCAATGTAGTAGCCGTCCATCCTGCATTGAATACCCTATGTACTCTGCAGATCCCTGTAATAGCACTGTCAGTATGCCTGCCAAGTCCTGGTCCTGCTCAAACTCCTACTCCAGGAGTACTGAAACTGTCAGTGTCGCCAACTCTACCTCCTCATCTCGTCATGAAAGGGCGTCAGCCGCCTTATTCTCTAGCCCGGGGCGATACTCAATTTCGAACATGTACCTTATCAGCTTCCGCAGCCACTTCTGACGCTCATATGCTAACATGTTACTGCTCTAATAAGTATTTGAGGCTCCTCTGATCCATGCGTACCAGGAAACTCTTCCCCAACAGATATGGCTTCCACTTCTAAATAGACAGGACAATGGATATCAACTCCATCTCATAGACAGACTGCAGTCTGGATAACTCTTCCCCAACAGATATGGCTTCCACTTCTAAATAGACAGGACAATGGCTATCAACTCCCTCTCATAGACAGACTGCAGTCTGGCTCTAGCGGACAACACCTAATTGAAGTAAGATATGGGCTGCTAATCATGCATCAATACCACCCCCAATCAATGTCCCGAAGCGTCTGCCTCCACCACGAAGGGTCTGGAAAAGTCTGGCAACGTCAAAACTGGCACGGTGGTTGATAGGTTTTTGGGTATAATTGGGGCTGAAATTTATAGGTTCGGGGCTGAAATTTGGGCTTTTTATTGAAATAAAGTGGGATACAAAGATAATCGACCCCTTTTGAGAGGGAGCCGGCTCTCCAATCTAGATCTACGACTACAAATTACTCTCTCACTAGATCTATAGCTATCACTCTAAGAACTAGAGTTTATAACTCTCAAATTGCATACCAACAATTGACGGCTGCCCTAAACATTTACAGGAGCAGATCTGATCATAAAAGGAAAACTACTAAATCAGCCCAAATCATTCCAAAAATAGAAATTACTAAATCTGCCCAAAACCTTCCAAAATTGTCCAGCGACTAAATTCGCTCCGCTGATCTCGCGCCTTCATTTATGCGTCTCATTTGTCACCTTACTTTATTTGTCGCCTTAATTTGTGACTTGATTTGTGCAAATTGATTTGTGTCTCCATTTGTGCGTCACCTCCGCCTATGATAGGTTATGACCATATCATTACTCCGTCCCCAAAAACCATCATGTCCTCAAGGTGGGACATGAAGTCTGTAGCGGTAACTGCTCCACGTGAAGATGTCCATCTTCCCCAGGATCAAAGGGCCACCCATAAGCTCCATCTTCCTCGTCGTAGCGTGGTGCAGCCGATGGTGGTAGCAGCAGGGCACGATCTTGCCGGCGTTGCTTGAAAGACGGCGTTATGGGCCGTCGGGGTTTCTTCCATGACGCACAAGGCCCCAACGGCCTTGTCGGGGCCGGCGAGGCCCTCCAGGGGGTCGATGTGGTCTTCTGGGGCTCGTCGGGGCCAGATCTGGTTCGTCGTTCCCCGTCGGCGTCGCATCTGGTTCGCTGATAGTCGCAGGCTTCAGATCTACGCCATTTTTCTATGTCTCCAGATCTGAAAGTTCTGCAGCTTTTCTAGCCTCCTCTGTCGCTCCTTCTATATCAGGACTCCATCAAGATCTCCATCGTATTTCCCGATTGTCTCCTCCCCCATGATCTCGATCTTGTTCTTCCCCTTGTCCAAAGATGACTCCTTTGGCCCTAGATCTGAAGAATGGGCAACAAAGTTACCATTTTTGGACTCATTTTTCTCGCGACGACGGTTGTCTTGCTTCTTCATCCACGCCTTCATCATTGCCATGAGATCGGAGATCTTCCCTTCAAAGGAGTCGAACTTTTTCTCCACGGTAGCTTCGATGTCCTCCATCTTCTTCTCTAGATCCTCCAACTTGGAAGTTGCTCTTGTCGTCGCCATGTTGGATCGTCACTCTGATACCAATTTGATAGATTTTTGGGTATAATTGGGGCTGAAATTTATAGGTTTGGGGCTGAAATTTGGGCTTTTTATTGAAATAAAGTGGGATACAAAGATAATTGACCCCTTTCGAGAGGAAGCCGGCTCTCCAATATAGATCTACGACTACAAATTACTCTCTCACTAGATCTATAGCTATCACTCTAAGAACTAGGGTTTATAACTCTCAAATTGCATACCAACAATTGACGGCTGCCCTAAACATTTATAGGAGCAGAACTGGTCATAAAAGGAAAACTACTAAATCAGACCAAATCATTCCAAAAATGGAAATTACTAAATCTGTCCAAAACCTTCCAAAATTGTCCGGCGACTAAATTTGCTCCGCTGATCTCGCGCCTTCATTTATGCGCCTCATTTGTCGCCTATTTTATTTGTCGCCTTAATTTGCGACTTGATTTGTGCGACTTGATTTGTGCCTCCATTTGTGCGTCACCTCCGCCTATGATAGGTATGACCATATCAGTGGTCATGGCTTTCTTCAAGGCCTCAAATGCTGTCGTCGCCTCCTCCCCCCAAATGAACTGGTCTTTCTTAAGTTGCTGAGTCAGTGGCCATGCGATAGTCCTGTACCCGTGCACAAATCTTCGGTAGTATCTTGTCAACCCCAGGAATCACCGCAGTCCCCTCAGAGTGGTAGGGCGCTGGCAGTCTAGCATCGCTGCAATCTTGGATCTGTCCGCTGCTACACCGTCTGCCGACACCACATGCCCCACCCCAGATACTCAACACGTGGCTGTCCGAATAAGCATTTCTTCTGTTCACAAACAGCTGATGGTACTGCATCTCCTGGAACACGAGCTGCAGGTGGTCTAAGTGCTCCCCCAAGGTACGACTGTACACCAATATATCATCGAAGAAAACTAGTACAAATTGTCTCAGGTAAGGACGAAATACCTTGTTCATCAAAACATGGAAAGTAGTTGGTGCGTTAGTAAAGCCAAAAGGCATGACTAGAAACTCGTAGTGGCCCTCATGCGTCCTGAACATCGTCTTGGCCACATCCTCCCGTCCATCCTGATCTGGTGGTAGCCGACTTGAGATCTATCTTGGTGAATATGGCTGCCCAATGCAACTTGTCCAAGAGCTCATCAATAACTGGTATGTGAAATTTATCTGGTACTGTCTCCTTGTTCAAGGCCCTGTAGTCCACGCAAAAGCGCCAGCTCATATCCTTCTTCTTCATTAATAGCACTGGATTGGAAAGTGACTCACACTAGGCTGTATCACTCCCGCCTACACCATCTCTGCCACCATCTGCTCAATCTTGTCCTTCTGATGCTGTGTGTAATGGTAGGGCCTCACGCTGATGGGGGACACCCCCTCCCGCAGTACTATGGTGTGCTCATGATCTCTCGACGGTGGAAGACCCCGGGACTCCTTAAAGACCTCCTCGACCTGCCGCAGGTGCACCCGTAAGCTGCGCACGCATGTGGAGTCGGCCGCACCTTAGGGGCGTTTTCGTCCCTCTTTGATGTAATATAATTTTAATGGCAAACTTGTAATTAGATTAGAGGGGGGGTTTATTCTTAAGCTAGGGCTAGCCGTCATTGATCTCTTTATGCTTATTATTGATATTTTGATAGAGTTCTTCGAGAGTTTTTCGAGGGATCTTAGGAGAGTGCGGACGTCCTCGCTTATAAATTTTGCATCCAAATCCTCAATTTTGTCTTGTGATCTTGTCGAAGCCGCCATGGATCGTTACGTGCTCTGATACCAAATTGATAGGAATCAAGCAAAACTGAAATTATATTGATCTAAACAGCGAATAAAAGATAAATTGGCTATAATTTTAGGGACAACCACCTTCCCAAGACGCCGATAAGCGAGGACGTCCGCACTCTCCTAAGATCACTCGAAGAACTCTCTCAAAATATGAATATTAAGCATAAAGAGATCAATGACGGCTAGCCCTAGCTTAAGAATAAACCCCCCTCTAATCTAATTACAAGTTTGCCATTAAAATTAAATTAGATCAAAGAGGGACGAAAACGCCCCTAAGGTGCGGCCGACTCCCCATGCACGCGTGGCTTACGGGTGCGGCTGCGCGTGTAGACCCGCATCCCATCAGAATGCTTTAGCGGGTCATCTCCTTCTTGCATGTGGTTGTGTCCATGTGTTTGCCTTTGTCATCTGCACATGCCTTTGACAGTAGGATGAGTTCTTGTGCGTGTGAGATGAGGTAGTTATGGCAAGGAGGCCATTGGCAAATTCCTTGCTTCCTTTTCAATTTGGAAACTAGAGAACCTATATGGGCACTGTAATTGGTCATTTACATTAATAGTCAATGTTATCGGGCTAAAGATGCCTATAGCACCTGAGGAGTGGGGGCATAAAGCTTATTTTTCTTTTTGGAGGGATTTTTAGTTTCGTCTCCTTTTGGAGAATTTTTGGGTGGGTGGGTTGTGAATTCATAAGAGAACCTACATGTCTATGTTGGACAAAGTTACATGATAATAATTTAAATGTGTACCTAAAATATCGGTAAAATGATATCTGATAGAATGTTGTAGTGTACAACATAATAAAATGATATCTGATAGAATGATGTAGTGTAACATAATATTGGTAGATGTAGTGTACACCATAATATTGGTAAATTATACTGTTAATTCAGGAATCAACATCACCATATCATATCTGAAAGCAAAATTGAAAAGCTGAGATTTTTAGATACAATCCCCTACCAAACTCAATCTTCCTTTTTTGTACACCCCTACAGATCTTTGTATTTTTATATACCACCTTGAATTTTAAGTTATTTCAAAAAGTCACTAAATCATCAGTTTGTCGTCAAAATTGAATTGAGATGATGACTCCTTTGCCCTTGAACATTTTAAATTGACTTTGTATCAATTTTGTCAATTGGAGGTGGAATGGGGTCAGAACAGATAAATCAATTTGTGTTTGCTGACCTGGATGGAATATTCTTATGCATATACATGAGAGTTCCGTAGATCAATTTAAGGATTTTAGGGGGGTATATCAAAATACAAAAATTTTAGGTGGGTTTATCGAAACACGATATGAGGCCAAGATCTAAGAAACCTAGCAAATAATTAATGAAGTCATGACATGAACATATAATAAAAAACCAAAAATGGTTCCCAGTAATGAATACAGTAGTGACTCAAAAAACAATGGACAATATGTACTATAATGCAGTCATATAACTAATCATGAAAGATGCATAGTAGAATACATTTAAATTAAGATGTCCTGTCATTTGTAACAACACAAAATTGCTGCAGAGGCGCTGTCTTGTAGTTCTAGAGGGGCAGTAATGAGGTTGAAATAAAGGAGCAGGTATGTAATGAAGAAAAGAGAAGTGGGCTATTAGGGAGAAGAAGACATGCGATAATGAAGAGAAGTTGGAAAACACGGGTCTATGGGGGGGGGGGGGGGGGGGGGGGGGGGTTGTTTTGTTTTTTGTTTTGTTTTGTTTTTTTTTGTTCTGTTCTGTTCTGTTCTGTTTTGTTTTTTTTTTGTTTTTTTTTTGTTTTTTGTGTTGGGGGGGGGGGGGGGGGGGGGGACAAAACCCGTGTAGGACAATTAAGCAGTGAAGTGTAGTACCTAGGTGCTAGTTAGATGCTTAATCATTGCTCCAATGCAACCCCTTCTAGGCCTCACATTAGATAATGCTGATGGCAATGTTTTTATTGATTTGATTGGTAAATTTTTGCTTTGTGTGCATTCTTTGGTATCATTCATCTGCTTGACCAGTTTCTTTGCTTCACGTGCATTATTCTGTTGCTGTACGTTTTCTTGATGTCATTCAAAAGTGCTCCTGTGAATGAACCTTCACATACCATGCTTAAAAAAGCTTGGTATGTGATGGTCAGGAAGTCAATATCTTTAATGCATCAAAAAAGGAGGATAAGGATGAGTTTTAATACGATAGAGTGAAAGATGCAAAATTTAGTTGCAGTACCAATAATTATGTTGGTGGGTGACTTACAAGGGAAGTGTAAGACCTATGAGTAGACTCATAACCTAATCCAGAAGTTACTAGTTACACTCCTGCTGTTGGAGATAAGCTTTATCCTTTTGTCTATTTACTTCATTCCCACATATTTCTAGATTTCGATTCAAAATTGGACCTTGGTCAGAATTGTTAATTTTGTTTACTAGTGCCTGGTCAGAACAGTATGCATATGTCCATTTGAGTATGTTCCAGTAAATTTGGGGAAGTTGGATGTTCACCAAGGTACGCGTCAGATCTTAAGGAGATGGTTGCATACTACTTTTAACTACAAAATCACTAGCAATAGTTATATCTGTGTGCGCCCTACGTTAGATCTATTAGGGATAAACAGACTGTCTTTACTCTTTAGTAATAGTTATGTCTCCGTGCGCCCTATGTTATATCCAAATACGATTTTTCCATTATGACAGTCTAATTCCACCCTACCAAGAACTAGGACGTGTTTGAGGATCCAAAAGCAATAATTTTCACATTCAGATTTGGACTTCAAATTATCCGAATCCAACCTTTCATCTAAAATATGCCAGCTTTACTTAGGACCATATTGAATGTAAGATTTTTCCACATGGTGGATTTCTATGCATGTTTGAGGATCATCACATTCAGGTTTGGGCTTTGAATTGTTAAAATCAATTCGTTCTCATACATTATGCCAGTTTTGTTGAAGACAAACGAATTGAAGAAAATTTTTTCTCATGGAGAGGGTTTTTCAATCTGATGGCGTGTCATTTTTTATGATTATTATGTTTCTGAAGTGATCAAATAGTCTCATATAAATTGTTTTTATAAGGAGAGGGCTGATCGATAGAACTAATACACATATTTATTAATGAAGCATATATGTCACGTTAACAGGTTGATTTTAAATTTTAATTATAGTAAGCCATACTCATTCGCACGATATCCACGGGCGGACCAGTGGTGGAAAGTTGGTCGGATTGGGCCATATTTATGCGACCTAATATGCATGTTTATTTAAGAACCATAGGCATATTTATCTATTATATTAAGCTGTGAATAAGAGTTATCACACACTTTGTAGGCTAGTCTGACACATTGTGGCAATGGGGTTGGGTCGAGTTCTGATCAGGTCCTTTTTTGTAACCAGCCCACATATGGGTGTGCTGAACACGACCTGATTAATAATTGGGTTGGTTGCTCCTGCCCCTAACCCGACATACAAGATATTCATGAAACCTTAATCATACTAGACTTACCGGAATGTTAGTGGGTTGGGGTTGAGTTGGTTTATTAGGAAAATTCCCCTTATTATTCTTGGTTGGAGAATTGACCTGAGCCAATTAACTCTGGAGCACAGACTTTTTCATGAAGTCACGGGAATCCAAACCTAAGTCTGTCAATTAGACTGTCATTAGGGAAGCAAATTACTCTTAACTACAAAATCGCTTGCAATAGTTATGTCTGCATGCGCTCTATGTTACATCTATTAGGGATAATCAGATCAGTCCTGTCAAGGTGGGTAAACAACTAAAGGAGTCTGATCTGACTTAATAATCTAATGGGCCATGTAGGCTGACCCGAATTTAACCCACACCCACAGAATAACAGGCGAAGGACACCTACTAATATTGTTTCAGGTTTGAGTCATGTGATTTGGTTATGGGATTTGGTTGAAGTTGCCACTGACACTTAATTTCTCATAATAAATAGAGGAGAACCTATCTTTACATGTGATTGCAACTATACATCTATAACACTTCTCTAATATTCTTGCGATAATTTTCCTGCCTAATTATTGATGACCGCATTTTAACTTGCTTTAAAAACATACAAGAAATACACACACACACACACTAGCAAATGTCTGTGCCCGGAGGGCACGACAAAGGTTGTCTCCCGATCGCGAAACCGACGGTGATAGCCGGGTCATGGGAGAAACACCGACGGGGGCAGTCGCCTTCCGGGCGCAAGAACGACAGGGACAGTCGCCTCTCGGGTGCAATACCGACGGTGAAAAGAAACTCCGGGTCAATCGTCGCAGGGGCACAAAATAGGGACTAACGTGCAAAAAACACGGTGCAAAGTGGAAAAAAGTCGAACTTGTAATTAGGGGGATGATGGGTCTTTGGTTTTTTTGAAAAATTAATGACAATCTTGCAAATAAGGGGAATGCGATGTGCTTTTGTTTGGGGTTTACATCAAAACACTCAACTCCACACCCAACCCTGACAAGCTTGCAAATAAGGGGAATGCGATGTGCTTTTGTTTGGGGTTTACATCAAAACACTCAACTCCACACCCAACCCCTCACCAACACCCCATTGGGCCCACTCCACTCCCAAACACTTTGTCATAGTAGGACAAAGAGGTACCACATAGGACAACCATTTGTCCTAGTAAGACAAAATTCAAAATAAATATTTCCACCCTTTAGCTTTCCCCCCAACACAAAAAACAAACCTCATTTAAATTCCCCTCCCCCCGTTTTAATTTTCACCCTAATATGTTCCCTCCAAATTTCGAATTCAAATCATTTTTCCTATTATCATTGTCCTATTCGGCCTCCTAGTCACAAATGTTTGTTGTAGTCATACTTTGGTGTTCACGTAGGACAAAGTTCAAAAAAGACATCATTTGTATAATTGATATATATATATATATATATGGGAAACTGTGCCTATGCATGTGCGTAGGTATGCACATGTGGAAAAGTGTGTATGTGCGCACATGCACGTTTTTTCTTTTCAGTTTTTGAAAGAAAGTTCTTTTTCTTTTTCTTCACCTCATGGATGATCAACATACAAAAAATCAAGTGATTCCACTACTTGTTGAGCCCACATCTACCCCTTGCAACTTCAACAGTATGAAAACTTGCTGAAAAACTGTTGAAGCTGAATGGATAGATGTGTGCTTAAAAAGTATTGGAATCACTTGTTTTTTGTATGTTGATCATCCAAGAGGTGAACATCATGAATATGAAAATTTTTGCAAAAAACACTGAAAAAATGGGAAAATTGTGCATGCACATGCACATTTTTCTCATATATGGGTGTGTGTGGGTGTTCCTAATGTGACAACTTAGGGAATTATCCAAGGAGTCGGCCTAAAATCATATAATATAATATAAATGGCAATTTTGTGGATGATTAACGGGAGAAACAAAGAAGAGGATAAAAATAAAAAGTGATGATGCTCGAAGCCATGCATGAGATCCAAGCGGGACCCTAAGGAAAAAATTAATATCAATGATGATGAAGGGGGATGCTCGGAGCAGGTCTTAATGCCGAACAAAGGGACATATACCGGGCCCAATAAGAGGACCTTTGACCTCTCGCACTCACATCCTTACAATGTACATGCCTTTGTGCCCAATAAGGGACCTTTGACCTATCCAACTTAAAGCATTTCGAGGTTTAAGCTTTGATGCCCAATAAGGGGACCAACGACCTCGACCAACCAGACATATCCCTTGTGTACAGGGAATGCTACAATACCATTAATAGCAGCTCGAATATCCTACACAACAGATACCCAACACGTCTCTTCTCGACGCAAAACACTTAACTTCCTCAAAAGCTCAACCGATGATGCCGAACCAACTAAGCAATCTAGTCAAACTTGGAGGTAGTCGTGATATGAAAGGACTCACCTGACTCACAGGCATCCCACTCGTCAAGAGGTCCGCCCACTAAGCAAAAGGCCCATTAAAAAGGACCTCCACTATAGTTCACACACACTAGCCCAACCTTCGATTAAAGTTACCAAAGTATCCTCGTTGTACCATATAAAAGGAATGATTCAAAATATGAAGGGTCTGATCCTCTTTTTACTACTTGCACTCCTGCAACCCATTGTATTAATCACTCAGACCTAATTTGGGTTTTTTTTTTGGGGGGGGGGCAACTCCCAACCGCATGCTCTAGTTATCTCAGGTAACGCCTTTGTTTGTTCTTAGCGTGCAGTTTTCGGAAGTTTATCCAACACATTTGTTTGTTCTTAGCGTGTGATACGATTATCACGTACGAGAGGAGGCGTAGGAGGCCGAAGGAGTAATTGCTATGCGTACCGATGATTTGGGAAAGCTTCTTTAGGCACAATTAGTTTTGTTATTCTTGATGTACGCACCACGCTCTAACATTATATAAGTGAGGGCATTGGCTAGTGTTAGGGTATCGAATTATCTAGCCGTCATTTGACATTTTCTAGAGTTCTTCAGTGAGATCCTAGAAGAGAGTTTTAGGCTTTTTCCTTAGCAAAAGTTAGGAGAGGGACCAACTCTCCCAAAATTAGCTATTTATCCCCTTTTGTAACCCTATTTCTATCAATAAAAATCCCCAAATCCATCTACAAACCCTAGTCCGCATCAATTTGGTATCAGAGCTTTGATCTAATGGCAGCGACAAGATCATCAACGGCAAACTCTCTGGAGGAAAGACTAGATGTGAAAATCGACGAGAGAAGATTGATGGCTTCGGAACGAAGCTCAACAACAAGTTGGAACAAAGGAGATGCTCGTCCACTTTATGGCTCAAAACCTAACCGCGTCTCAAATCTTGCAATCAAAGGAAGGAGTAATCTCAGATCTGAATCACCAATCAGATCTGAGAGTAAAAGGGAAGGCGATGATGATCCCCAATTAAGAGTGGGTGATCTTGGGAGAAATAGATCCAGATCTGGATCTCGACAACGACGACTGGCAGGAGGATCTCTTCGAAACCCTAGGGGAGAGCTCCGAGGAGGAGCAACGGACACGTCGACGACGGAAGGCACGCGCGGCAGCCCTTGAGGGGCGCCAGGGTGCTGCCGACCCCCTGGCGGCCTCCCTGGGGGCTCCGACAGCCGGTGACCCCGCCGGGGGCCGCAGGAAGTGGGCGACCCCACCTGGGGGTCGCCGAGGTGTCGCGACTCCGCAGGGGGGTCGAAGGTGGCGAGCGACCCCCCAGGGGGCCGTCGGAGGAGGGCGACCCCGGTGGGGGTCGCCGATGGTCGGCGGGCCTTCCAGGGCACCCGCGGGCCATTGGCGGGCCGTGCGGACTCCGAGGAGCCCCCTGCTTATCCCGGGGGGTTTCGAAGGCCGTGAGGGGCGCGCGCGGGGTGCACGAGATCTGAAGTACTCCGATGACAGTGATGGGGTCCTAGAAAGACGACGACGAGCTGAGAGGCATGATCCGAAGTACGAGGAACCTAACCGCTACCACGATGAGGAGGATAAGCGAGATATGATGGAGGATAGGCGGTGGGGTCATGGAGGAGCCAGATTTGGAGATCACCATCGCCAACAGCGGTTGGATCGTTTCAACCGAGGGGATCCACGTGCGGATGATCGCATACTGAAACTCAAGATGCCTTTATTCGAGGGTAGTGATGCCACGGGGTGGATCTATAAGGGGGAAAGGTACTTTCAGATGGCCAGGCTGACGGAGGTGGAGAGGTTGCGAGCAATTGCACTCTGTCTGGAGGGAGAGGCCCTGAATTGGTGTCGGTGGAAGGAGCAGCAGAGACCTCTGAGGACCTGTGACGGGTTCAAGGAGGCGTTACTACACCGATTCAAAGATTCCCAGGCGAGAGGAGCCTACGAGCAGCTGCATGATTTGAGGCTGGTGGGAACGGTGCGTAACTACAACAAGCAGTACGAGGTACTTACTAGTAGGGTGCACGAGATGCCTGCAAAGTCCTTAGAGGGCTTTTCATGAATGGATTGAAGACTACCATTAGGTCTGAGCTCTGCACTCTCAGACCTCGTGGACTAGAGGAGCAGATGGAGCTGGCACAGACAGTCGAGGACAGGTTGGCAGATGAGCGCCACGCTAAATGGGCATTTGGAGGGCAGTTTTTTCGATCACAAACTGTTCCAGTGGAACAGTCTGGTGCTGCAGGAGGGGCACCAACAGACGGAGGGAGACCCGGAGATGTGAGGCCAGGGGGCCTTACAAGAGGATGACAGATGCTGAGATGCGGGACCGTAGGGCAAATGTATTGTGCTTCAAGTGCGATGAGAGGTTTACCCCAGGGCACATGTGTCGCAACCAGGCCTTGCAAGTATACGAGGTGTACGCTGATGAGTTGGAGAAGGAACAGGTAGGAGAGGGAGCGGCAGAGCACGAGGACATCGAGCCCTTGCTTCTGGAGGCAGTCGAGGTCTCACACTCTCACTCAGCTCCATAGCGGGACTTACACGAGTCCACACTATGAAGCTGGTGGATAGAGTATGAGACATGGACGTGGTGATACTCATAGACAGTGGGGCCACCCACGACTTCGTATCCCCGAGGGTGATTGAGGGACATGGGATTCAGCTTACCGAGACGGAGGGCTTCGGGGCCATGTTGGGGACTGGTGTAGTGGAGCAGAGTAGAGGCATTTGTCGGGACTTGACGGTGTCCATACATGGTGTGCTGGTCACTGGAGATTTCTTGTCCTTGACCTTGGGCAACATCGACCTGATTCTGGGGATGCAGTGGTTGCAGTTGCTGGGGGAGACGAAGTTTAACTGGAAGCTGCTGTGGATAGAGTTTCAAGTAGACGGAAGGAAGGTAGTATTGATGGGCGATCCGAGTTTGTGTTGTTCGTCGGTGTCTTACAAGACTATGGTGAAGACACTTCAGGCTGAGGGAGGGGGATTCTTGATCAAGCTACAAGGGTTGGTTCCTGACGGGACCGAGGGTGCGACAGCAGTGCCACGGGAGGTAGAGCAGCTGTTGCATGGATTTGAGGGGGTGTTTCATCCACCCAGTTGTCTTCCACCGCCGAGGGATCATGAGCACGCTATTGTGCTTAAGGAGGGCGTGTCGCACATTAGTGTGCACCCGTATCGATATCCGCAGATGCAGAAGGACGAGATCGAGAAGCTAGTTCAGGAGATGCTGCAGGCGGGGGTCATACGACCTAGTGCGAGCCCTTTTTCTAGCCTAGTGTTGCTGGTAAAAAGGGAGGACGGCATTTGGAGGTTCTGCGTCGATTACCGAGCTCTAAATAAGGAAATTGTCCCAGACAAGTTTCATATCCCTGTGATCAACGAACTGCTGGATGAGCTACACGGAGCGGTGGTCTTCTTGAAGATCGACCTGAAGTCTAAATACCACCAGATCCGCATGAGAAAGGAGGATGTGCAGAAGACGGCCTTCAGGACTCACGAAGGCCACTACGAGTTCCTCGTCGTGTCTTTTGGACTGACGAACGCCCCCGCTTCCAGTCGTTGATGAATAAGGTCTTCCGGCCTTATCTTCGGAGGTTTGTCTTGGTCTTCTTCGATGACATATTAGTATACAGTGGATCATTGTAGGATCATTTGGGTCATTTGGAGTCGTATTGCGAGAGCTGGAGGACCACCAGCTACAGGCCAACCGAAAGAAGTGCATGTTTGGACAGGCACAGATGGAGTACCTTGGTCACATCGTCTCGGTAGAGGGAGTGGCGGCCGATCGATCGAAGATTGTAGCTATGTTGGATTGGCCGCAGCTGAGGACGATACAAGCTCTACGGAGATTTCTGGGGCTCACGGGCTATTATCGGAGGTTCGTGAAGGGGTACGGCACCCTAGCGTGGTCCCTTACCGAACAATTGAAGGACAGTTTATGCTGGACGAGGGCATTCCAGGCCATCAAGGAGGCGATGACGACAGTGCCAGTGTTAGCACTCCCGGATTTCGAGAAGCAGTTCATGGTGGAGTCTGACGCTTCGGGCTTTGGGTTGGGGGCTGTGCTTATGTAGGAGCAGAGGCCGATTGCCTACTTCAGTCAGGTCTTGTCAGCCAGGGCCAGACTGAAGTCCGTCTATGAGAGAAAATTGATGGCTAATAGTACTATCAATACAGAAGTTGCGGCCATACCTTTTGGGGAGAGAGTTCGTAATACGGACAGACCAAATGAGTCTGAAGTATCTCCTGGAGCAGCGCATGGTGGCCGAGGAGCACCAGATGTGGTTGTCCAAGCTGAGCGGTTACAAATTCGAGATTCATTACAAGTTCGACACGGACAAGGCAGCAGATGCGCTTTCACGACAAGATGAGGGGGTACAGTCAGTAGCTCTTTCTATCCCGGTGATGCTGGGAAGCGACGCCTTACGTGCAGAGATTGAGGTGGACGATGGGCTGTGGCAGATCAAAGACGCCATCACCCAGGGATCAGGAGTTCCCGGGTTATGTCATGGAGGGGCGGACACTTCTGTATAAGGGGAGGCTGGTGATTCCCCGTACGTCTGCACACATCCCCATTCTTTTCCAGGAGTTCCACAGCAATGTCGTGGGGGGTCACTCAGGGGGATATCAGACATATCAGCGGATGACTCGAGAGCTCTATTGGCCGGGTATGAGGAAGGATGTCGCGCAGTTAGTCTCGGAGTGTGACGTGTGCCAGCGTCACAAGTATCAGGCGGCATCACCGGTAGGCCTCTTACAGCCCTTAGATTTACCACCAGAGAGGGTGTAGGAGGACATCTCGATGGACTTCGTGGAGGGGTTACCACGTTCAGAGGGCTACACTACGATATTTGTTGTGGTTGACCGCCTCAGCAAATACTGCCACTTTATTTCACTTCGCCATCCGTTTAATGCAGCATCGGTGGCAGTTGCCTTCTTGAGGGAGGTGGTCCGGCTGAATAGATATGCTCTCGTTCTATCGTGTAGGACAGGGATAAGGTGTTTCTGAGCACCTTTTGGAGAGAGATGTTCTGGTTGACCGCCTCAGCAAATACTGCCACTTTATTCCACTTCGTCATCCGTTTAATGCAGCATCTGTGGCAGTTGCCTTCTTGAGGGAGGTGGTCCGGCTGAATAGATATGCTCGTTCTATCGTGTGACAGGGATAAGGTGTTTCTGAGCACCTTTTGGAGAGAGATGTTTCGGATACAGGTTACTGCCCTTCGACGGAGTACCGCCTACCACCTGCAGACAGACGGGCAGACTGAGGTAGTAAATCGAAGTGTGGAGACTTACGTGCGATGTTTTGCTTCAGAGACACCCAGGAAGTGGGTCGGGTGGCTAATGTGGGCTGAGTACTGATACAACACCTCGTACCACTCGGCTGCGAAGATCACACCGCTTCGGATTGTTTATGGCCGGGACCCACCCCACTTAGTGCACTACAGCAGAGGAGCCACCCCAGTGTCAGGATTGGAGCAGCAGTTGGAGGAGTGTGACCGGGTTCTGGAGGAGTTGAAGCGCCATTTGTTACGAGCACAACAGATCATGAAGGGAAAGGCGGATGCACATCGCAGGGATGTGGAGTTTACAGCAGGAGAGCGGGTTTATCTGAAGTTCAGACCTTACCGACAGCGCTCGATGGGTCAGCGTCGCAACGAGAAGCTAGCAGCGAGGTACTATGGGTCCTTACGAGATAGTGGCCAGGATCGGCAAAGTGGCCTACCGACTGAGGTTACCCCCTTCTACGCGTATCCATCCCGTTTTCGACATCTAACAGTTACGCTGAGCGATCGGAGATCATGCGGCGTTCTCTACACTACCACCGACCCTTACAGTCGACATGGAGATTTTATTACAGGCGTATGATCGGGAGCTAGGGGCGAAGGAGGTATTGATTCGTTGGTCGGGACTATCGGAGTGGCGACTTGGGAGCCTTACGATCAGATTTCGCAGCATTTTCCTAGTTTCCACCTTGAGGACAAGGTGAAACTCCTAGAGGGAGCAGTGATACGATTATCACGTACGAGAGGAGACGTAGGAGGCCGAAGGAGTAATTGTTATGCGCACCGACGATTTGGGGAAGCTTCTTTAGGCACAATTAGTTTTGTTATTTTTGATGTACGCACCACGCCCAAACATTATATAAGTGAGGGCATGGGCTAGGGTTAGGGTATCGAATTATCTGGCTGTCATTTGACATTTCCTATAGTTCTCTAGTGGATCCTAGAAGAGTGTTTTAGGCTTTTTCCTTAGCAAAAGCTAGGAGAGGTGCCAACTCTCCCAAAATTAGCTATTTATCCCCTTTTGTAACCCCATTTCTGTCAATAAAAATCCCCAAATCCATTCTACAAACCCTAGTCCGCATCAGCGTGCTGGGTTTGGAAGTCTATCTAGAACATCATCCCGAGTCGATCTTCGCTATCAACTCTTCAGACTCATGCCATCCCTCTACTAGACTTAGGTCATTATCAGTTTGCTCAAGATAAATCACTTTGTGTCCATTTCTATCTAATTCTCAGTGAACCGGATTAGCATAATCCAAAACCCAATGCAAATATGATAATTGTCTTTGAGATGTAAGTGTCTACAAGTAGAATTATGGGTCTACAATACCGTGCAAGTGAATCTTGTAGGATCCGACCATAGGAGAAGTGCACATGGTTTCAGACCGGAAGAAAAAGAGAGAACAATTAAAAGCAAAGAAGAAAAAGAAAATATAGTACTAGACATTTAAATATACGTGCGAAAATTTTCAATACAGGTATTGCAAATGTTTCTATCCAGTTTAGGTAGAATTTGAACAGGATATTATTATTCATCTCTATTATCAGTATTGTTTGGGGATAAGTTTCACTGACCACTTTGAGGTTCCGCTGAACATCGCTTAACTACTAAAATTTCTAAACCTTCAAGGTTATATCAGATGCATCCCGTCTGTGAGATCATTACTAGTTTGTCTTTGATATATGGTTAATAGTTTCAATTTATGTGTTGATGGATTTGATTTGTATGTTAATGTAGCCTAAAAATCGGTTCTGTGCCTATTTTTTAATATCACAGCACACATCTCTTCTCCAGCCTGTTTGGCCCCAACGTTGGTGATGTAAATTCAAGCCTTCACCTTGCTAAATCGGAGGAAAATTTCTAAATCCCATTCTTTCCACTTCTCCTGTATTCATGCCCTCACCATAGCCTTGCTAAACCTCTTCGTTTCTCTTCACCTCATCAACATCGCATTCCCTTCTTCTTTACCCTTATTTTCTTGCTGAGCAAAAGTTTCTGAGATGTTGATAGGATTGATTAGTTCTTTCACAATCTCAATGCGGTCATGCAATTTGAATTTTGTAGTTCTTATGTGTTGTTTTTTATGCATAAGGATTGTGCTTATGGGAGGCTCCTTGTGCATCCCAACGTCAAGAATTTGATAACAAGAAACTACTTCTATTTAAGTAGTTTGGTGGATGCTGGACTAGTCATTAGAACAAACCATGACAGTCTGTTTGAAAAAAATGATGCTGGGAGCGATCCATGGCATATTGAACTAACTCATTGCATCCCAATAATCAATAAACATGAGGACGTATCAAGTGGAGCATGATGGTGAAAAGAAAGTAGAAAAAAATAAACAAAACAAATAACAAAAGCTTTCCCTCCTTAAAACGAACGAGAAGAGTAATGCTCTTCAGAGTATCATATGCAATGACTTTCGTGCCCGGTGATTGTTATGCTAATTTAGCATGATCTCTGAAACATGTGAAGTCCCGAGGGTAAGGCACTACGGTTTCCGAAACGAACACACACAAAAGGTTGGGAGGGTGGAGATTATATCAAAATGGATTCCACATGCTCAGACTGAATAACAATTACTACAAAACTGAACGGTAAGAATTAAATGATTGATATCCATATTATTTATGTTATATGAGTTAATGCGAAGGGTTCATCCCCACATTTCCTTAAGAGAAGAAGAAAAAAGAGCCAGTAAATCCAACATATACATTGTGTTGCATGATATACAAATTATGATTCCCACCTCTTCGTTCTTGCGAATATTTGATAGCGCCTGATTCAGCTATATGTTTTCAATTATGGACGCATGTGCTGCTCGCGGCTTTCACTTTACGTCACTTACTAGAGTCGCCGCAACTTCTGCTGGTTGTTTGGCCATCATGCAACTTTTGAATTGTGCACAAGACACAAGTTTGTCTTGCTAATCAAAGATTGACAGCATCATCTTGTAACCGTTTTCTCATCTTCTTGTTATATCGTCTATTTTGTTTTGCAGAACAACCGCAAGTGCTTCAGGTGGTGCCGGATAAAGTTCTCCACCTTCATTCGGAACAGAAGCGCCTAGGCACCATGGGTCTTATGTGAGACTTTGAATTTTACTGCAGCGCACAAACCTTTTATGTTGTTTGTTCAAATAAGGATGCATCGAATTGCAATTGCATCGTAGTTATAATGACAACAGCAACCGTATGAACGATGTGTGTGATCTGACATAGGCTGCGAACCTTAAAATATGTGTGGGATGCTATATGTTTGCCTGATCAAATATAATGATCATATCGAACTGCTTCAGATGTGCTGTTGTTGCCAGCGCGCTCTTTTAGGAAGCTATTTCTTAACTTAGCCAATTTAGAACTGTTATAATACATACAAATCCGGTCCCTATTTTGTATGTATAATAAGCATGGTCGAATATTATCGTCTTGACTGTTGTGGTGTGCATGTCATGTTATCGTCTAACTACAGGTTGGCAGATAACGTTGTTGACAGAGCTACCCACATTATCTTGATGAGATGCCACGGTCGGTGATGGCCATCAAACCATGAACCGACACTAGCTGTTCGATGAAATGCTGGAGACGTATGGTATGGGCATTGTCGCATTAAGTGCTTAATGGAATACAACGAACACAAATCCAAGCACAACCAGCGTGTCCTAACTCTTGGGAGCATTGTACCATTCGCTTTTCAGGGGCTCCGCCGCTGAGCATCAAACCATGTCCATGCCTGTGCCATGTCCGAGCGTCGTCTACAGACACTTCATTGGAGCACTATGCGACTCGCTAACGTATTTGGCTATTGTGGTGTGTAGGACACGTGATCGGCTGATCATAGTTTGATAGATAACCCTAAAATATGTCCGCTTGCATATCTCAACATCAAGATAGAGAGAACGAGAATCCAGCTACCTTCTTCTTTGAAGGGATGGCTTTATGTAAATGATGCTGACGAGCGTTTAGATGATTGCACTTATATTCAGACGGACAGTCAAGATTGATCCAAAAGAACTGACGGCTAAGATCTAATCGCCTCAAAAGAGAAAACTTAGTCCCACCCCAGTCACAGATACAGATGATGCTAAATAGTCACTCTCTCTGAATCACTCTCGGACCATATCAACACAATTTCCTCAAATAACAAAAGCTGTCATGTTCCAAATTTTATTTATCTTCTCGAAAAGAAACAAAAAACTAGAGTTGTATCAGTACACATGCCTCTAAATCTCATCGCATCCCACACACGCCCATGCATCAAGACGCATTTGTCTAAAGTCATCTCATATATCAGCAGTAGCTAGTACCAGCAGCATCTGCTATGCTTAGTCTCAGACTGCACATTAGAACAGCCATTCGATCAGGTGGGGCTATTTCGCTAAAGACTGCGCCCAACTAGATACTAGTCGTCAGAAAAATAATAGGAAATACTAGACAACGGTGCGCATGGCTTTAGACAACCGCGAGGGCAGCAGAAAGAAGAGCGAGGAGCCCCCTTCGATGATATCGTTAGCCAGAGCGGAGCATTTTAACTCTGGGCCCAGACTTCTTCACCTGCCGAGCACGCTCTCTCTCCTCTCTCTTGCGAAGCGCCTCCACGCTAAGCTTGGCTTCTGCCTCCTCCATCAGCTTCTTCTTCTCCGCCTTCTTCTTCTGGAGCGCTTCTTGCCTGGCATTCTGCAGTTCTTTGTATGCCTCTTGTGCCACCTTTGCCCTTGCTGATTCCGTTTTGGAGCTGGCCTGAAACATACATGAAAGCCAGTTTGTCGGTAAAAGCGTAGCATCCCATAACAGTTTGGATGTGGTATCTATTCTACAAATTGGGGATGTTTTTACTGACGGGGACTATCCCAGTTGACAAGGTTTGTCCCATGTGGCGTGTGGAGGGCTGTGCCACCTCATCCCCCACATGGGGGTCGAGGGTGTGGGTGCAATTTGGGGTGTGGGTTTGGAGGACCAAAACAAAAGCCCCCCTCATTCCCATTAATTGCAACATTGCCATTGCATTTTCATAAAGCCCAATGCCCGTCCATTTTCCACATATTTACGGATTAGCCATCGGTCTTTTTTCACTTTGGCCCCCTGCGTTTTTTATACTTTAACGCATGCTTTTCCCCCTTTTACCCCCGTGGTTTGGCCCGTTTGGGGTGTGATTTGTTTTTTTTTTTTGCAATTTAACCGCAGTTACCCCCGACAATGCCCCCACACACCCACCCACACTTCTCTCTCTTTTTCGGTTGCGCGCGGGCACCGCATCCTGTGTGTAGGTTTTTTATTAGGTCACCATGCACGATGTGCACGGGTTATTTCTACTGAATTTACAAGTCTGGCAGAACAGCCTTCAGCGATTTTGAATGTACAAGAGAAAACTAGTATTCAAAAAGTAAGAGATACAAATCCGATAACCTATGCAACAGATGGCAATAAACAAACATGAGGAAAGTGCTGATAAAATTAGTGACAGTGTCAAGCCATCAATATTCCTAATTACGTATGGCATTAAACAGACATGAGGAAAGTACTAGTAAATTTAGCGAGTGTCAAACCATCAATATTCCTAATTAAACCTGGCACTATCAAACTGCAAATACATATCTGTGAACAATGAGAACAGTCATCCAATAAATCGAAACAGATTTTGGAGAACCATCTGTGGCAAGAGCATGAAAATATGCAATCTTCACTTGTAAACCTAAGTAGGGAGAGTTGGATAACCGACCTGTGAGCTCAGTTTGTAGCGTCCAACCAAATCGATGTAGTATGGTACAAGTGCGACCACTCTAGTCATGTCAGCCATGTCATTGACACCCGGAAGTGCAAACTTGAACACAAGAATCTTCCTATAAGATGCAGGATGTTGATCAGAGAAGTGTAGTGAGATGAACCACTTCCCAAATTTCTCAAATGCCTTTTCACCAAAAACCTGCATGGATAACAGAAAGTGGTAAAAATCCCAGATGATGTGCATTATACTCATGGCAGATGATAAACTCGAAATCTATCACCAAACTAAGAGGTAGAGAAATAAAGATAATCAGGTCAAATAGAGTCATTCTGAAGGCATGTTTGGTTGGTATTGCAAGAGACATGTAGCACGAAGGAAGATGCAATTTCCTCTAGAAATTTATGTTTGGTTGGATGAAAAGCTCTACCCAAAACTCTTCCAGCCATAGTTCGATTTGTTAGGCAAATTTTCAGATTTCGTCTTCCATCCAAAACCATAGAAAACTCGTTAAAAGCTTAGTTTTGTTATAAACTTAGCAATCGTGGCATCAATCACAATGAAAAAATAATTATTTTATCTCGAGTGCACAGAAACACTCAGTTTTATTGTTCGCCAAAAAAAATATTTTAATGTTTTTTGTCAGAGTGAATAGTAAAAGTTGCGAACAAAAATAAATATTTTTTCCTTCTTCATTCCACAGCTTTCACAAGTAACCATATAATCGGGTCTCGGAAAAGTTTTCTTGAAAAACTTATACAATGTAAGTTTTCCATGTTACACTTTAGCTTCATGTAACCAAACATGCTCCAAATGTTTCACCACCATCTAGAGATCCAATTTATATTCACTTCCATGTTATTAATATCCACATTTATGACAAAACCATGCAAGTAGCAAGTAGCAACACACTCAACCTGCTACCGAGTATAAAGCTGGATATTATTAATCTAAATTTAGACAGATTGGCCTTATGTTCCATCATGGTAAAAATAAAATGACAAAAATAGAAATGCACTGGATCACCAGAACATGCAATTTCCTTCCAACAAGAGCCAGTAATTGGGCCAGGTTTACAAGCACCAGAGCCATGGCTGCTTTAATACCTAAGGTCAATAGCCATATTATAGTTGATACATGCAGATAAAACAGCAGTCATATCAAGATGACATTCTAGAACCGGGCCAAATGTAAATTAACAAGAGCACCCAAACTGACCGTGGCTGCACAAGGGTAGTGAAAGATGGTCCAAAAGGGAAGCATAATTATCTATTATACAATCGACGACGTTTTTTGTATTACATGGCAGTTTTGTCCCAGTCATTTTGGGTTGCTGACTGGGACGCCGATTGGGGTTGGGTGGGGTTCTGGGCTTGGGTTTGGGGTGGGGTTTTGGTGATTTTTTTTTGCGTTTTACTCCCTGTTTTTCCTCCTTTTGCCCACCGACCCTCCTCACTCACACATCCACATTTTTTTCACTTTGGTGACCGCTTCTCTCCGCATTTGCACCCAGTCGACGACCGCCTCCGTGCCCTCCGGGCACGGGCAATTTCTAGTTATACTATAACAGAGCAGAAGATAACAGCCAAGACGTTAATGTTGGATACTCAAGACTAGCTGCAGATATCCAGTAAGGAAGATTGATGCGGCTGCTACCGCATCATCCGATGCTGCGGGCCACGAGTGGGGCACGGGCCCCGAGGGACGAGTGGAGATCGCGATTGAGGAAAGAGACCCCACGATCACTTATTTCCACAGGAGAAAACGTGGGGTTCAGATTTAGTTATCTCGGGGGTATTTCTGTCTTTTCAGACATGATTAGTAAACCCCTCTTTCTTTATTATTAGGGCTAGCCGCCATTATTTTGCTTTATGCTTATTTTGTTGAAGAACACTCTTAGGCATCTTGTGAGGGATAATTAGACTTTTAATCCGTTCAGATAAAAGCTAGGAGATAGGGTTCGTCTCGAAGGAATCCAAGTTATCTGTGTTCTTCGTCAATTTTCAATAAAAAATTCCATCTTTTTAATTTTTTTTCCTCTTTAAAAAACTGATTTAATTGATTCGATCCACCGGATCGTATCAAATTGGTATCAGAGCAGTGAGATCCGATGGCGGCAAGCACGAGATCGAAGGCGGATGGCATGGACGAGAAGATTCAAGGATTGCGTGACGAGTTCCAAAAGGAACTCGCAGCCACGAACGAGAGGATCACGGACGTCACCCACAAGCAAGAGGAGATACAAGAGGATTTGCGAGCAATGAGGGGGGAGATGAAGGCGGAGATGGGTCACCTTGGTCGAATGCTTCAAACCCTAATGGCGGATCTAGGGACGGCGAAGGGGAAGAAGATTCAAGGGGAAATTGTGGATGATTCGAATCCAGAAATTCAATGACAAAAGATCCATGATGCGAAAATAGCAAAGATGTTTCTCGGATCTTCAACCACTCAAGCAGCGACGGCGACGGGGAAATCCGGAGTGGATGGAGGGGGGCCAACCCCCCTCCAAACATGGCGAGCGGACCTGCCGACAACCGGTGAGGGCGCGCCGGCAGGCCGCTGGACCGCGGGGGCCGTGCGACCCCCCTACGGGTCGGCGCGACCCCGCCGTAGGCCACCGAGGGCCGCGCGGAACGGCGGGTGGCCGCCGAGGGCCGCGCGACCCCGCTACAGGCGGGCGGGGGTCGCGCCGCCCTCGCCCAGCCACACCGAGCCTTGGGGGCTCCTTTTCTGCCCTTGGGGGGTTCCGCCGAGATAGAGGGAGGTCGTGAGGGTTTATTCCAGGGACAACCAGCGGCGACGAATCCTTGAGATGCATTTTTGGGCTTTCCGGGACGTTGGGATGACACATGACGACGTTTTGGAGGCCCGAATGGGTTGGGACCTGATGGGAGACCACAGTGGCCAGAGGAGGAGTGTGCTTGGGAGGGAAACGACCCTCCTTGGGGTTATGTTCCTCAAGGGAGGAGACTGGAGGGGATGGCGCAGGGAGATGCAAATGCGGACCGACGGTTGAAAAAGCTGAAGATGCATGTATTTGAGGGCACAGATCCGGATGGGTGGATTTACCGGGCTGAGCGCTATTTTCATGTGATGGGATTCACGGAGGAGGAGGTTCTCCATGTCGTCGGCATTTACTTTGAGGGGGAGGCACTGGCATGGTATCGATGGCGAATCGCCCGACATCCTTTTGGTTCATGGGCGGAGTTGACAGCCTACTTGATGGATCGATTCCAGGAGACTCCATGAGGAGATTTTTACGAGCAGCTCAGAGTACTCAGACAGGAGGGAACGGTGCGGGACTTTGTCAGGAAGTTTGAGTTACTGTCGGGCCGAGTGTCCGGGGTCACCGAGGAGGCGCTCATGGGGAACTTCATGGGGGGCTAAAGCCCTCCATTCGAGCTGAGTTGAGGATGCAGAGCCCGGGGGGCTTGGAGGACCTGATACGCCTCGCGCAGAAGGCGGAGGAGAAGCATACGGAGGAGAGGAGGATACGTGGGACCTGGGGGACCCAAAATACCCGGCCCACACCATCAGCAGTAGCATCGAGAGCACCTACCGATGCACTGAAGACTAGAGGAGAGACTCGCCCCGCTACTCTTGGGCGGCGGATGACGGAGGCGGAGGTGAGGGAGAGGCGTGCCAAGGGGGTTGTGTTTCCGTTGCGACGAGAAATTCACCCCTGGCCACAGATGTTCGAGCCGTCTGCTGCAGATCACCATGGTGCCGGACGAGGAGTGTCGGGATGACGAGGAGGAGCCCAGGGTGGAGTCACCCGAAGAGGAGAAGTCTCACCTAGACTTCGCAGAGGTTTCCCTAGATTCCGTGGTGGGGTTCACCCCGAACCACACCATGAAGTTGTCAGGACAGTTGGGAGATGCGGCGGTGACAGTACTGATAGACAGTGGGGCCGCCCACAATTTCATCTCTAGCCGAGTAGTGGAGCGTCATGGGCTGCAGTTGAGCACTATGGAGAAATTTACTGTGTTGCTGGGGACAAGGGAGATGGAGGAGAGCAAGGGGCTCTGCAAGGGTTTGTGTTTGACCTTGCAGGGATTACATATTATGGAGAATTTCTTACCCCTGGATTTGGGAAATGTCGATATCATTCTAGGCGTACAGTGGCTGAAGAAGTTGGGGGGCGTGCGGGTGAACTGGAAACGTCTCAGGATGGAGTTTGAGGAAGGTGATCGCACGGTGGTGCTCACAGGGGACCCCACCCTATGCTTTTCGTTGGTGACCTTTAAGGCCATTACTAGGGCCTTACAGAGAGAGGGATACTTAGTGGAGTGCCGTACAGTTGGAGTTGAGCAGGAGCAGCCGACGGAGATTCCATGTGTGGTTGAGCAGATGCTGGAGCAGTTTCAGGTCTTTCAGGACCCGCAGGGGCTACCACCGGTGAGGGTGTATGAGCATGCGATAGTCTTGAGAGAGGGAGCAGCACCAGTGAGTGTGCGGCCGTACCGATACCCCCATGTGCAGAAGGATGAGATAGAGAGGATGGTCGGGAAGATGTTACAGGCTGGGATGATCCAGCCCAGTGTTAGCCATTTTTCTAGCCCAGTTCTGTTGGTGAAGAAGGACAGGAGCTGGCGTTTTTGCGTAGACTACAGAGCGCTAAATAAGGAAACGGTGGCCGACAAGTTTCCTATCCCGGTGATCGACGAGTTGTTGGATGAGTTGCGCGGTGCAGTTGTGTTCTCGAAGATCGACCTAAAGGCGCGGTACCACCAGATACTGATGAGGCCAGAGGACGTGCTGAAGACCGCTTTTCGCATCCACGAGGGGCACTACGAGTTTCTCGTCATGCATTTTGGCTTGACGAATGCTCCGTCCACCTTTCAGGCCTTGATGAACAAGGTCTTTCGGCCGTTCTTGAGGAGGTTTATCCTCGTGTTCTTTGACGACATCCTTGTTTACAGCAGGATGATGGAGGAGCATGTGGGCCATTTAGAAGAGGTATTCCGGGAGTTGCTGGTGCATCAGTTATATGCAAATCGGAAGAAGTGCAGCTTTGGACAGACGCAAATAGAGTACTTTGGGCACGTGGTGTCGGCAGCAGGGGTCGAGGCAGACAGGGCAAAAGATAGAAGCGATGCTAGATTGGCCGGTACCTACCACTCTGAGGGCATTACGGGGATTTTTCGGACTGACGGGATACTACTGGAAGTTCATACGGGGGTATAGCACCATCGCACGGCCACTCACAGATCAGTTGAAGAAGGATGGGTTCCAGTGGGGAGAGGAGGCGACCAAGGCATTCGAGGCCTTGAAGGTGGCGATGACGACCACTCCGGTGTTGGCGCTTCCTGACTTCAGCATCGCGTTCGTGGTAGAGACTGACGCTTCAGACGTTTGGTTTGGGGGCAGTATTGATGCAGCTGGGGCGACCGATAGCCTATTTCAGTCAGGTGCTTTCTGCTAGAGCACGGCCGAAATCTGTGTACGAGAGGGAACTGATAGCTATCGTGTTAGCGGTGCAGAAGTGGCGACCCTACCTGTTGGGGGAGGAAGTTTGTGATCAGGACGGATCAGCGCAGCCTGAAGTATTTACTGGAGCAGAGGTTGGTGACTGAGGAGCACCAACATTGGCTGTTGAAGTTAGTAGGGTACCGGTTTGTCATTGAGTACAGGCCGGGGTTGGAGAATAAGGCGGCTGACGGCTTGTCTCGTCGAGAGGAGGGAGTGCACTTGAAGGCGCTCTCGTTACCGATGTAGTTAGACTGGGAGCACATGTTACAGGAGGCAGAGGCCGATCCAGAGTTGAGGTAGATCAGAGAGCGACTACAGGGCGGCAGGGAGGAGCCGAAGGGATACTCTTTGGAGTGACGCAGGCTGTTGTACCAGGGACGGTTGGTCTTACCTCGGACGTCGGCATTCATACCAGTGCTGTTTTAGGAGTTCCACAGTTCGGGGGTTGGAGGACATTCCGGGGTGCAGCAGACTTACATGCAGATGGCCCGAGAGGTTTACTGACAGGGGAAGAGGAAGGCGATAGCCCTCTTAGTGGCAGCTTGTGATGTCTGCCAGCGTCACAAGTACATGGCCATGGCACCAGCGGGGTTGCTACAACCTCTGGCGTTGCCTGAGCGGGTGTGGGAGGAGGTGACGATGGACTTCATCGATGGGTTACCCGGTCGGAGGGGTACACGGTGATCTTCGTGGTAGTGGACAGGTTGAGTAAGTATGTGCACTTCATCCCGCTGAAACACCCTTACACGGCAGTTTCGGTGGCTACAACGTTTACTTGAGAGGTGATACGGCTGCATGGGGTCCCTGGTTCTATAGTGTGACCGGGACCAGGTCATGAGCGGGTTTTGGCGGGAGTTGTTCCGGGCCCAGAAAACGGTGTTAAAGAGAAGTACCGCCTATCACCCTCAGACAGACAGGCAGACAGAAGTGGTTAATCGCAGTATCAAGACATATCTACGGTGTTTTGCTTCAGAGGCACCTCGACAGTGGTACCGTTGGTTGGCCTGGACGGAGTATTGGTACAATACTTCGTACCATTCAGCAGCAGGGACAACCCCTTTTCGGGTGTTATATGGGAGGGACCCACCAGAGTTGATTCGATTCGGGAGCAGACAGACACCAGTCTCGTTGGTAGAGGGTTACATGAAAGAGAGGAATGGAATGCTGGAGGAGCTGAAGAAGCACTTGTTACGGGCTTAGGAGGTGATGAAAGCGAGGGCAGATGGACATCGTCGGGATGTGAGCTTTCAAGAGGGGGATATGGTATATCTCAAGCTCCGGCCATACAGACAGAGATCAGTGACGAGGAGGAGAAATGAGAAGCTGTCTGCTAGATTCTTTGGCCCCTTTGAGAATGAGGCCAAGATTGGCCAAGTGGCCTACAGGTTGAGGTTGCCTCCGACGGCTACGATCCATCCGATTTTTCATGTATCGCAGCTTCGCCGCGCTATTGGAGAGTAGACTGTGTCATCCACACTACCGCCGACACTGACGGAGGACATGGAGGTGATGCTAGAGCCGTTGGACGTTAGAGCGGTGCGTCGAGGACCGAGGCGTCGACAGGATGTCTTGATACATTGAGCGGGATTGCCGAACTACGATGCCACGTGGGAGGCGTTCGATGTTGTTCGTGAACAGTTTTCGGACTTCCACCTTGAGGACAAGGTGGCTCTTCTACGGGGGTAATGATGTGGCTGCTACCGCATCATCCGATGCCGCGGCCCACGAGTGTGGACGGGCCCCGAGGGACGAGTGGAGATCGCAGATGAGGAAAGAGGCCCCACGATCACTTATTTCCGCAGTAGGAAACATGGGATTCAGATTTAGTTATCTCGGGGATATTCTGGTCGTTTCAGACAGGATTAGTAAATCACTCTTTCTTTATTATTAGGGCTAGCCGCCATTATTTTGTTGTATGCTTATTTTGTTGAAGGACACTCTTAGGCACCTTGTGAGGGATAATTAGGCTTTTATTTCGTTCAGATAAAAGCTAGGAGATAGGGTTCGTCTCAAAGGAATCCAAGTTATCTGTGTTCTTCGTCAATTTTCAATAGAAAAATTCCATCTTTTTAATTTTCTCTTTAAAAAACTGATTTGATTGATTCGATCCACCGGATCGTATCAAAGATTCACAAGGATTCAAACTTAGAAGCATAAATTATAACATATCAACCATACACCATCCAGTTTATCTGCAAAAATGCTTATGGCCAGATACCAAGTCTCATACACGGTGAATCACCAAGAAGAAAGTTGACAAGCAAACTTGAGGCACCCAAAAACAAATTTTCCAGCAAGATATATAATGCAACCGCCAACAGACTCCCATAAAAAAAAATTACTCAGAGCTCATACTGCATTAATTAAGGATATCGACATTTCACCATATGAGCTCAGTTTTCATTAACTGCATTGAAACCATTTTTTTTAATGAGCTCAATATGACCACAAGCTAGGGACCCCCTGCCCTCTCAGCTACCAACCCTTACATCGAGGCCTTCAATCAGTAAAGATCTACATAATAATAATCTACATAACCTTTTGGTGGAAATCAAGTAGTGCTATTTTTCCTTCTATAGGCCACTTCGTGCTCTTCTTGATCATATGTTGGAAATTCAATGCATTGATCATAAGGCAACACACACCTCACCATTTTCAAGCTCAAAGAGGATCTTTCAAGATAATCTTATAGGAATTGTTGTAAAAATGTTTTGGGCGACCTGGACGCATGCCAAAGTGGAGATGGCCACTCATGCCTATCCGACTTGGGCTAAAGCGCCCAAGTTAAATGATCTACCCAAAAATAAAAACAAATAAAAGTGGACTAATATGTAACTCTCCGCCTTATGACACGGACAGTCATACGACGTCACACATCTAGCCGCCTCAGTCGTATGCTACCTCACCTCCAACTATTGTGGAGCTTTCATCGCCCTTAGAGTGAGAGAACATGATGGTGCACAATGAAAAAAGGTGGCATACCACTACATGTAAGCATATTTGTTTTTTTCGCCTTCATCTTCTCATTAGCTCTTCTTTTTCCCCCTTTTTCATACTTTTAGACTTGTCGCATTTTATTATTAAAAAAATTAAAAATCTAACCAAAAAGAACGTGTCTAGTCTCCGGCCGTCTAATGCCTTGAGACATCTAATGCCTTTCACAACAAAGTTATCAACACAAGGTTGCCAAGGCTTCCCTTTGCTGGTAACTACCGGTTATATTCCCCTCTACTTCAACTTCATGCCCCGTAAAACATATTCACATTTACAAATAACGTTAAAGTTTATCCCACACCTATTCTAAGCTTCTCAAAGCTGTGCAAAACATCACATCAGCATAAGCAACATATGGCAACAAGTGCCCCGTGAACTTGGGGTATCATCATTTGTGCAAATATTTCTAGAAATATAATCACAGAGTCATATAAATTTTTATCCAAACCTCAAGGTCATTTTAAAGAGCTTATGCTCGCAAAAAATGTTTTTCATTTAAGGAGCTTCTTCCTAAAGCAATCACATGTATGCCTACCATGTTGATTTTGCTTCGACTAAGATTTCTAGTTGCCATCTTTTTTTGGATTTGGACAAAACTTCAAAGGCGGCCCTATGTAATCAGCCCTATTAAATCAGGGACTCTTTTCATACTTCAACTAGTGGCACTCGTCAAATAAAATGTCTGACATTACCTCCAAGCATTCTGATAGACCGGCAGGGTTTACCCGCCCCCACCATGGGCCGGGCCCATGGTTAGCCGCCGGCCCCTTTGATTATGCGCGCCCCCCATTAGCCTAAGAACCCGAGTTTCTTTTATTTATAGGGGCTAGCCATCATTTGTATTTTTCATGCTTGTTGAATGATATTTTCCCTCGAGCGTCTTTAGGTTAGATCTTAGATTAAACGAGTGCGGACGTTGATCGCTCCGTATTTTACACCCTTTTTCTGCATGTTTGCATGCCACTTTGACTAGGGTTTGCAAGAGATTGGGCCCTATCCTAGGTTGCTATAGACCGACAATAGCGCGACAGCGTGAGCTTGGTTCTCTATTCAGTTACGACTAGTTCACCCCAACACAAGCCTAGTAATATTGAGATTCACTATTTACAATGATGTATGACGATCCGTAGTGGGGATTCCCTAGCTCTAGACTCTTTTATTGTATTAAATTTGAATCGATACTTTATCTGACTTCTTTATCACCGACACCGACATCCACCACCATTTCCATTATATCATTCCATAACCATCTCCACCAATAAAACATTCGTAGTCAAACCAACCTAGGATAGATTGGAGCCAACACCACCTCCTCGTGTTCGATACCCGCTCGCCACTTGACCGTGCACTTGCGGTAAAACTACAATCGTTCTCTAGGTGTATATCCGGGGCCGACCAAGTTTTTGGCGCCGTTGCCGGGGAGGCAACAGGGTTTTATTCTCTTTACTTAGTGTTTTCTTTTTCTTTTACTACTTTTATTTTTTTACTCCTTATTCGTGCTAACAATTCCTTTGAAACTCTGTTTTCCCTTGCATGTACACAAGATCTACGGCGAACCCCGAAGAAATATTATTTGATCCGGAGATGGAACGTACCGTAAGGAGGATCAGAGCCGAGAGAAGGCACGCTACGGAGGACAATTGTATGAACCGTGCGGAGACACCGGAGGAGCTAGCCGCACGTATGGCGAGGATCATATCCATTAGAGATAGACTTCGGCCTAAGACTTCTTCCACCACATCATCCATCGCCATGCCGGAACTAGCGGCGGACAAGAAGTTTGAGCTAAAGACGGGATTGGTAGTATTGATGCAACAAGACCCGTTTCATGGGAATGCCCATGAGAATCCGCATTATCACACCCAGCTTTTCTTGTCCAAGTGCGCCACCTTCCAGATGCCGGGCGTTTCCGTTGATGCAATTCGACTGCGACTCTTCCCCTCACACTCAAGGATAAAGCTTTATATTGGTTGAGGACGCAGGCGGAAGGGACATTCACCACTTGGGATGAGTTGGCGAGCGCCTTCGTTGACAAATTTTACCCTCCTTCCAAGACGGTGAAGATACGGAGTGCTCTCATGTCCTTTAAGCAAGGACCGCAAGAGACCCTCTATGAAGCATGAGAGCGCTTCAAGGACTTACAACATCAATGCCCCCATCATAGTATAGAAGATTGGGAACTTGTCCACAGTTTCTACAATGGACTCCAACCGGGGATGAAGCAAATTATTGACGCAACCGCCAATGGAGCCATACTATCAAAGACCCCGGATGAAGCTACGGCCTTGTTAGAGGAGATGGCCTCTAATAACCAACAATGGGGGGACGAGCGAGGACATTCTTCGTCCTCTTTGAAGCCCACTAGCATTTATGAGGCCAATGCCGTGGCGGGGCTTTCAACCAAATTTGACTCTCTCCACAAGGTGGTGGAGAGATTGGAAAAATATATCACCGAGCCACATGGAGCACCCTCTACATCTACGCCGATAAACAATATGAGCGATTGGCAAGACCAATCTCAAGCCATGTATGTAGGAGGGGACAATGGAGAGGGAGCCTTGGAGCAAGTACAATATGTCGCGGGGAACTCCGGATATTGGGCCAACCCGGCTGCTAGAAACCATCCGGGCTTTTCATATGCAAACAATGATGGTGCTTTGAACCCCCCACCACAACTTCCTCAAGCCCGGCCTCCACCACCACAACCTCAATATCAACCGAGGGGTCCACCGCAACAAAATTACCCGCCAAGGCAACAAACGGGACCATATAGACCCCCCGGGTACAACCAAGGTTGGAGAGCTCCCAACCCACCTCAAGCTCAACCACGATCGGACCACGAAGCTAGGGTGGAGGAATTCATGGTGGAGCAGAGAAAGATAAATGCTAAGTTGACGGCGGGGCAAGAGTCACTAAGTACCGTCGTCGCTCAACTTGCGGAGCAACTTGCGTTGCTCAACAAGAACGCCCAACAATTGCCGGCTCAACCCGAGCCCAATCCACGGAGCAACACAGGACACATCAATGCGGTGGTTGCGGTTACAACAAGGGGCGGGAAGAATACCACTCCCGCTATGACCCAAAGTAAGCAACCCATGGTGGAAATTTTGGAAGAAAAAGAACCGGCAATTGAAGAAGAGAGCCGAAAGGAGCCGATTGGAGAAGGAAATTCTAAAGTGGTGGAGCCACTTGATGAGCGCCGCTACATGCCCCCGATGCCGTTTCCGCAACGGCTAGCTAGAGCCAAGATGGAAAAAAGGCTCGCCAAGTTCCTAGAATACTTGAGGGGAGTAAGCCTCAATATTCCTTTCCTAGATGCAATTGTTGAGATCCCGTCTTACGCGAAGTTCTTGAAGGACTTGATTTCGGGAAAGAAAAGGAAAGAAAAAATCATGCTTGCGGAGCAAGGAACTTGGTTTACCCGGAAGGAGAAGGAGCCGGCGAAATTGAAGGAACCCGGGAGCTTCCGCATCCCTTCCGCATCCCTTGCACACTAGGAGGCGTCCCTTTGCAAAAAGCTCTAGTTGACTTGGGCGCGAGTGTGAGCCTTATGCCCCTTAGTATGTTCCGGAGATTGAACACGGGGCACCGACTTGAAGCCGACCGACATGAGGATTCAATTTGCGGACGGTCGGATTACTAGGCCGGTAGGGATCGCAGAGAATATTCCACTCCAAGTACCGGGAGGTATATGCTTGCCTTGTGATTTTGTCATAATAGACATCAAGGAAGAGGGCGACACTTCGCTCATACTTGGACGCCCGTTCCTCGCAACCGCCGGCGTTATCGTCGATGTGCGCGAAGGAACTCTATCCTTAAATGTCGGGAACATAGAAGTCGAGCTTCACATACCCAAGGCCATGAAACACATGCCCTACCACGAGGAGTTAGACTATGTGGATCTCCTAGATGAAGTGATTGAAGAAGCAATCCCCCACTCTATTGGTGCTCTCCATGACGATGGCCTCGAAGAAGGCCAAGCTTCGGGTGAAGAAGAGGAGTTGGAGGACCCTCCGGATAGCTCCACGGATGGTGATGAAGGCGACGCTGATGTCGCAAGAATACGAGAGCTTTGTAAGCTCTCAAAGGCCAAGAATCCGAAGAAAGCTCCACCGAACGGAAGATCGGTGTCACCGGCCACGAAGAAGATAGGAACAAGCTCTAGCTTGGGGGACTTATCCACTAACATTACCCATGATGAGGGGGCGTCGAGGAAGACCGATGAACATCATGACCCGAACCCAAGCGGCCTTCCCGGCAAGTTTGACGGGTGCATCTCGTATGCACCCAATATCGCGAGCTAAACGAATATCTTAAGGGGTCGAGCTCACGACCTTAAACGAGCGCTTGTCGGGAGGCAACCCGACGGTTTTTGCATTGTTTTCATTTGATTTTCATTTTTGGTTTAGCCTTTTATTAGTTTTTAGAGTTTTATGTCTATGAAAATCGTGACAACGGGTCTTAATTTTCATGACAGGAGAAGTAGAAAGGGAGATCAATCATATGGAGGATGATCGAGACAAGGAAGAGCGCTCCAGGAACGCGTTCAGGCCTTAGGAGGAGGAAGAAACAGACTGGAGGAAGAAAAACAGAGACCAGAGCGAAAACGGAGAGCCGATGCAGAAAACAGCATGTCACTCGGCCGAGCAGCTTATGCCACTCGGCCGAGCAAAGACTCCACTCGGCCGAGTGGAGCACCAATCAGGGAAGTTTCTGCAGACCAACTCTCTGTCAATTTCTGTAAGTTTTAGTTTTAATTGCCACTCGGGCAATTGACTAGTCACTCGACCGAGTGAAACAGATACCCTCCTAGCTTAAAAATTGCTGAGCGGCAGAGCCACTCTGCCGAGTGGAGTTTCTCCCTTCGGCCGAGTGAACCAAAGCCACTCGGCAGAGTCGTAAGTGGCAAGGAGATTTTCGAAATTTTTTTTTTCCGTTTACGCACTCGGCCGAGTGACATTTCCACTCGGCCGAGTCGTAACAATTTCTATATAAGTTAAGCGGCGGGCGCGAATTTCTAAACACCGAAAAATTCCCAAATCGCACCCGAGCACGTAGCCGCTTGCGCTCCCTCGGCCGCTGCTTCGCATCCCGCGCCTGATTCGGCCCCCCTTCGCCGGCGATCGGTTTCCCTCCCCTCGCCGACGTTCGGCCGCCACCCCCCTCGCCGGCGCCGGCCTCCACCGCCTCCGTTCACCCAATTTTCGCCCCAAAAACCCCGTTTCTCCCCGTTTTCTCTTGATTTATACGCCCGTGAACCCCGTTTTCAAATTAACTTTCATATCCATCTATTATCCCCTATCTACCCCATACATATTGAATATTATCCGCTGATTTGATCGTTTGATTTGCAGGCTAGCTTGGAGGAGCTTTGGGGAGCTTTTGGACGCGCATTGAGCTTCGCGACGGAGGCGTCTCTTCACACGCACTACTTATTGCTCTCGCGGCGTGTTCAGGTACACTCGCTCCATCATTTAGCACGTCGCTGTACTTATTTAGTTGGGACACGTCTTGCGGCACACATGCCACCGCGCACTAGGCCGCGTACACGGGGAGCCTCTTCGAAGCGGAAGAGGACCGATGATCCCGGTCCCTCTCACGCTAGGGAGGACTCCCCTCCACCTAGCCCGCCACCGCCACCACCACCCACACAGCCTATCCCTGCTGATCCTGTCCCTCCACCTGCTCCCGCCGTCGGGCCGATGGGGATTACGTTTCGAAATGACGCACACCGCGCCAGATTCGAGCGTATCTGCCATCGCTCGATAGTACCCTCTAGGTTTGCACACCTAGCTGACCTTGACCGCCTAGGGGTACTCGAGCGGCTTCTCACGTTGTACGACAACGTGGGATGGCATGATTTTTTGTCGGTGTCGGCGGATACTTATATCCGTCCGACACTAGAGGTCCTGAGCTCCATTGACCGGACCCCTGGAGGATGCACGTTCCGTTTGATGGATCGAGAGTGTGAGATCACTCTCGACATGCTTAGAGCGTTCTTCCAGTGGCCCGCCGTCCCTGTCCCTGACCGCGCCTACGCTCCCACGCACATCCCACCCCCGTCGTTCGACACCTCCACCTTCTGGACACGAATCACGGGATCCCCACTTGCCTTTGAACCTAGTAGGGCCAAGGCATCAGCTATCCTGCACCCCTGCCTCCGCATTGCACAGCGCCTCATGGCGACTACTTTCCTAGCGAGGTACGAGCCAGGGACCTTGTCTACGCCAGAGCTCTACATGCTCTACGCGATGACTCGCCATAGGGTTCTTGACAGGGGTAGCGACGACCTGATCCCCGCCGTCGAGATCGACATTACTAGTTGGTTTCTGGACCGCATCATCATTTCGGTGAGCGCTCGCTCACCTATTTGCTACGGCGGTCTGATCACACTTCTGGCCCTTATGACCGGCGTGGACCTACCTGACGACTTGCGTCGAGCTTCGGGCCCCACCGCACTTTCGATAGATGTTATGGCCCGGATGAAGATGCTTCGTCCCCACGGTCGCAGGCACTGGGTGTGGTTGCACGGTCCCTTTAGTGCTGACTACATGGTTCTTCCGAGCCCCGCTCGGACACATATTGGACCGGCTCACTGGGACTGGATTCCAGCGATGGACCTTCTTATCCCCGCCGCCTACGTGCTTGAGCCTGAGGATGCTGGGCAGGCACCCCCTACACCCCATGCACCCCCTGCACCACATGTCGACCCCGTGATCCCTCAGCCCGCGCCTGCACTGTCTGCACCTCCCGACACTTATGTCCACACGTCTGTCAGTGTCGGGAGCACCTTAGCTGAGTCCACCACCACCACCACCGCTGAGCCTATGTCGGTTGAGCCTATCACCTCTCTGAGCCCTGAGCGTCCCACCACCATTCTAGAGAGCGGCAAATCTTCCTTTTCTGCTGCTGTGGAGACCCTCTCCCGATTGCTGTCGACGGCTCCTGGGGAGTCATCTTTTGTGCACTACACAGCCTCCCCAGTCGTCGACCTTACGGTCTCCACCGCCCCTTCTATACCGAGAGCGTCGTGACATCTGTCCCCACTTCTGCGTCACTGACCTCTCCTGCTGCCTCGTTGACCGTTTTGACTTCCACCTCTGCTGCTGCTTCTTCCGCTTCGACACAACCGGCGTCCCAGCCTCACACCGAGGCTGGGCATCACTTACCGAGCACAGCACCCCTTCCACACTACCCTGTTGCCCCATCCTATACACTGCCCGCCAGAGACAGCCCCGCACATCCCCCGTTAGACCTGTGCGTCCCTCCGCTCCACCACCCCCAGACACTCTAGTTCAGAGCATTCGTGCTCTTGAGGGGGCTGTTAGTGGACTTCGAGGAGACTTTAGGGCTCTCTCCGCCACGGTCAGTTTCGTGCAGTCCCGCGTCGCCATGCTTCCCGATATTCAGGCTTGCCTGAATCAGATTCTGGCACGTCTGCCTCCACCACCCACACCCTCCCAGCAGCCACCACCTCCACCACCACCCCCGCCACAGGACGGTGCTGGTGCAGCGCCACCACCAGCTTAGGCACACTTTTGATGCCTCTGATATTTTTGTCGTTTTGCTGCCCGTTTGTTCCTAGGCCTGGTGATTTTTTTTTTTTGCCCCCCTCCTCCACATATTACTTTGGTGCCTTCCTGATCATATCTTTTTATATCTTTTTGGGAGTGAGGGAGAGACTTTTTGGAGACACTTATATCTGCATCATCCTGATCTTTGCATGCATCACATTCATTCGCATCTTATTTTCTTTTTATTTTTCTTTCTTTTTCATCATGCATGCATCCTCACCCAACCCACCCACTTCACGTCTCTCGGTGTGCCACACTTTGCACATTGAGGACACTGTGCACTTCAGCTTGGGGGAGTGAGTTCTCACACTTTTATTTTTGACACCCTTTATTTTTGATTTCTCACATTTTTCTTCCCACTTTTGCACTTATTTTCACCACTTTTTCGTTTTTTATCATGCATCACGTTTTCTTGTCTTTTTTTGAGTATGCTGCATTATATATAGTCCTATTTTCTTTTATCTTTATTTCTTTCATCTTTTGCTAGAGATGATTTTTCTGTGATGATGATGACGTGGTGTTAGCTTATCTCTATGTGCATGCTATTTTGTCACGTCATAGCTTTTGTTTCAGATATCATATGCTATGTCCTGCTTTGCATTTGAAATAGTAACTCACTCTCTTCCTGTATGAATATGGATGAAATTCTGCTATTAACTGATGTCTGATGATTCATATGTATGCTTTTCATAGAAAACACACCAAGCTTCACGCATTGATTGCTTATATTTGGAGTATTGCCTTCCTCTTTCATATCACTTCTTATTGCATGAATTGTACGCTTCACTTTCAGGTTGATTGAATGTTTGCTAGGACGATATATCTGGACTAGTTTACTTTTTGAGATTAAACTGAGTAGATTATATTACTCTGCTGAAAGTTGTCGTGCACGTCTTATAGAGTGAACCGAGTGATACATTTATTTCTTTCTCCACATATCTTGAGCATTATTTCTCTACTTAAAATTCATTGGTGAATCCTCCCCTTAGCAAGTCTATTATCGGCATTTCCCCCGCTATTAATTCTCATGCTCCAAATCCCCAAAATCAAAAAGAAAAAATATATATACCTGTATATCCTTCTCTCTTTTGATTTGAGATCGCTTATGTATATATCATTATTGCAAAAAAGGGGCAAAATTGAGAAAAAGAAAAGAAAAGAGAAAAGAAGTTTATAACGATCACATCGCATACTCTCTCTCTCTCTTTCTTCCCTCTTTTTGTTTTATTTTTACTTTATTTTGGAGCTTCAAAAGATATGGGGAATGTACATATTGATTTGTTTGTGCCACCACGCTTATGGATAAGCTTGGGGGAGAGGATCCAATGATGTGTGAGAGAGTGACTACTTGACGGTGCATGACAACCTAGGCTAAGTAATTTTCTATACTCGGTGAGATTGCTAAAGTTTCACGAAATCCAGAAATCGACACTTAGCATTCATTTCATGAAAACCATGCTTTTCTATTCTTACTATTCCATATCGTGTGATATCTCTTATACTCCTTATAGAAAGCATTCAATTGAAAAGTGTGTGATCTATGGTTATGCATACCGCTTTAGATGCTTCAGACGATGCTAATCCTAGAACGATTCCATATTTTACAGGATTTGTCACTCGACCGAGTGAGCCACCCCGCCTGCTGCGTAAACTGCGATTTCTGGGCTGCGCATGGGGCATTTTTGTCACGATTTTTTGGGCGATTTTGAGGGGTATTTAAACCCAGTTTTTGCCCTAGTTTAGGAGAACTTTTTGATACTTTTTGCAGCCTTTTTAGAGAGCTTTTTAGATAATTAGATTTAGGCTTTTTGAGAGATTAGAAAGGGGACTTTTATTGGATGCTATTGGATTCTCATTGGTTTGTCTCGTTTCTTGTCAAAAACTCTATTTTTATTGATAATTTCTCTATTGCAATGATTTGTGCTGAATTTGTTATTGATTTTCTCATGAATCGCATGATGATTAGTGAGTAGTTCCATTGTTCTATGGCATAGGGATGAACCCTATGAACCCTATTTCTAAATTGTGATGAATTGGTGAAATTCTTGCTAGAATTGATTATGGTTAGGTTGGGATCGATTTATTACGGATGGCTAGGGATTCATATTGATTGGGATTTGCAAGAGATTGGGTCCCAATTGATAGGAAGCCCTAGAAATTCGATTTAGATTTACGATTGGACTTTTCTAGAATTGGTTTGCAAGAGATGTGACCAAAGCTAGGATTTTTAATCGTGTTTCTATACCAATATCTGTTTGCAAGAGATTGGACGGGTAGGAACTATCTCAACCTAGGTCATAGCTCGAGTTTGCACGAGAGTGGGCTCGAGATACGGTTGAACGATGATGTCGTTCTTCACGCTAGCGGCTTAGGCTAGGGTTTGCAAGAGATTGGGCCCTAACCTAGGTTTGCTATAGACCGACAATAGCGCAAGAGCGTGAGCTTGGTTCTACATTTAGTTGCGACTAGTTCACCTAAAATTCAAGTCTAGCAATGATGTAACCTACGAATCACAACGATGAGATACGGTTCGTAGCGGGGATTCCCTATCCCTAGGCGCTTTATTTTATTAATATTTCCATCGACATTCAAACGATTGTGACAATTTTACCCCAAATTATTCTTGACCATTTTGATAGCTAGGTGATTAGAAGAAGACATTATCATTGTTCCTCCCTGAGTTCGATACCCGCTCGCCACTATGCCGTGCGCTTGCGGTAAGACTACGAGTCGCTTGTCCCGGTTGCGTGTGCATACCGGGGCGTCGATCAGACGTCCTCTTCGGCGTCTTGGGAGGAGAGCGCACCTCTTTTGCGCTCAATTATCTTGTTCTTCTTTATTATTTTGCTATAAAAATTGCGCCTTTTGTTGGTTCCTAACATTTTGGTATCAGAGCACGTGACAATCCATGACGACCACGACAAGACCGCACGACAAAATTGAGGCTTTGGAGGCAAAATTCACGAGCGGGATCGACGGGATCAAAAAATCGTTGGCGGCAAACGATGAATCCATGGCAAAGTTGACGGCTTCCATCAACCAACTGGCGGCGAATCAAGCGAAGCACGACGAACAATTTGCGCAATTGATGGGAACCCTAAATCAATTGGCGACGAACAACAAAGGGGATGGAAACCCTAATCCGACACCAAAGACAGCACCTTTGAAGAAAGAGAAGGAAAAAGAGGAGATTTTTATCCAAAATCAACCCTATTTGGTGGAGGAATTGGACGAGGATGAAGACGAGGAGCCATGGAAGGTCGACTACCGCGAGGAGGTACGACGGAAGGCGGTGGAGAGCCAAACGGACGGCGACGGCCCTAGCCGCCGCAAATGGGAGCAAGGCGCCATCAATGAGCCACGGCCGAACCCCCAAAACTTCCAGGGGGTTCGGCCGCCAGGGGAAGGAGGTGGGGGGCCCTCCCCCGCCTCAGGCGACCTCCAGCAGAGGGGCCAAGCCCCGCCGGAGGTCGGCGGGGTTCGGCGAACTTGCCGGACCCCCGGCAGGGCCCTCCGGCCCTGCCAGAGGCCCGACGAGGCCTGCAGGCCCTCCGGCATGGCCGGAGGGCCCCTACAGGAGGCCGCCAGGGGCGGGAACCCCCCTGGTAGCCACCAGGGGTGGGACGCTTCCGGCGAAGCCCGCCAGGGGTGGGAAACCCCCTGGCAGCAGCCAGAGGGGGGATGTGCGGCCAACAATACGAGGGGTTTTCGAGCCCCTGGGCAGCGGACAGCGGTAGATGGGGGTCGCGGGCAATTTTTGGGAGGCTTTTTCGACCCTTCGGAGCGTCGACCAGCAACTGAGGACCCATTCTACGAAGACGGACGCGGGAGAGATCATTATTTTGACGGCAGGGGTGGCTACGAGGCAGAGTTCGGCGATGATGCAGGTTGGGACGATTTTGAGGGCCAGCGGGGAGATTACCATGGTGACTATGGGGGGTCGCGGAGGAGGGCCACCTAGGCAGTACGAGACTCTGGACGAAAGGAGACAGCACTACCGTCCGCATCACGGAGATGAGGAGAGGCCCGAGCAGTGGCACTTTGGGAGAGAGTGAAGGGTGCGGAAGCTGACGATGCCGCTATTTTCTGGAGAGGATCCACATGCCTGGTTGTTCACAGCAGAAAGATACTTCGCGGCACACCACATAACCCGAGGTACAGAAGCTGGAGGCGGCAGCCATCTGCATGGAGGGGAGAGCATTGGGGTGGTTTCAGTGGAAGGAGAGGCGTCAGCAGATCCGGAGCTGGGAGGAGCTGAAAGACTTGGTGCTGGAGAAGTTTAGAGACCCCCGTTTGGGGAACCTACACGAGCAGCTATTTGCCTTCAGGCAGGAAGGACCAGTGCGGGAGTATATCGAGAGATTTGGGACACTGGCAGGGCGAGTTCATGGGGTGTCGGACGAGTCGCTGGAGGGCACCTTCTTGAAGGGGCTGCGACCTAGTCTTCGAGCTGCGGTAAGGCCCTGCAAGCCTCGGGGGGCTTTCAGAGGTCATCGAGATGGCGCAGATGGTGGAGGACTCCCGAACTGAGGATAGGAGAGGCAGGAGCAGCTACAGTGAGCAGTTACAGCGGGGCAACACGACTGGAGCAGGCGGAGCAGTGGCCACTACTGAGGCAGTTCAGGCTGGGCTTGAGAAGACAAGTGAGCAGAACAACCCATCACCGGCTGGGGGCCAATTTCGAAGGATGACCGATGCGGAAATGAGGGAGAAGAGGCAAAAAGAGCTCTGTTTCAGATGCGACGAGCGCTTTACTCCGGGACACCGTTGTGTGGATCGAAAGCTGCAAGTGTTGATAGCTGAAGCAGACGAGGAAGATGTCGTGGAGGACGAAGGGATCAGAGGGGAGGATGACTCCCACTCGGAGTAGCACCGTCGGTACTTACACCACCTTGAGGACAAGGTGGCTCTTTGGGGAGAGTATTGATAGACCCGCAGGGTCTACCCGCCCCTACCATGGGCCGGACCCATGGTTAGCCGCCGGCCGCTTTGATTATGCGCGCGTGCCCCATTAGCCTAGGAACCCTACTTTCTTTTAATTATAGGGGCTAACCGTCATTTGTATTTTTCATGCTTGTTGAATGATATTTTCCCTCGAGCGTCTTTAGGTTAGATCTTAGATTAAACGAGTGCGGACGTCCTCTTCGGCGTCTTGGGAGGAGAGCGCACCTCTTTTGCGCTCAATTATCTTGTTCTTCTTTATTATTTTGCTATAAAAATTGCGCCTTTTGTAGGTTCCTAACACATTCCTTTTCTTTTATTTGACTTTATTCGTCAAATAAAATGCCAACATTTGGATGTAATCCTTGCCAAGAACTTGTAACAACACATGTGAAACCAATACTGTCACATGATGCTTCTCAAACTTTGTTGGTGCAATTTTTCACGATGTCCTCAACTTGTTTGATATGATTTTTATATGTTCTTGAAGTAAAAAATTAGGGTATGGTAGAAAGATTGGATTTTTAGGGTTTTAGAGAGAAGAATTGTGGAAAGGAAGAATTTTTATTGAGATAAAATGAAAATAACAAAGATAGTGGCCACAATTCTAGAGGTAGACAACTCTCCCAGGCTGCCAATTATAAAGGACAGCCGCACTATCCAATAAAGATGGAATTCTCTCAACCTCTTACAAGTTTCTTCACCAAATCAAGCAAGAGAATCTCTAATACCCCTAGACCGCTATAAATAAAGTAACAGATATAAAAAATCCCCTAAAGCTAAAAATTATGAAAAAAAAACCCTAGAAATCCAAAAATTACAAAAACGCCCCTAATTGGCCAAAACCGCAGATCTGCCCTTTTTGTTCAGTCTCATCCGTGTTCCGTCTCTCTCGTGTTGTTTCTGTCATCTTTTTATCTATTTCTTTTTCCTCCACCTTACCCTTTTGCTTCTTATACACTGCTCATCGGTCCCCTTTTGTGGCTTTAAAGCTTATTTCCTTCCTATATATTTCTATGATTTGTCCATAAGGTCATTTATATCTTCAGAGCCCACATAAAGATGAGTTCTGTCCAATTCATCAAGCTAGGTTGTGTTGATTAACACTACGTAGCAAAATCTATTTTTGAGTTCTTAACCTCCAAGACCTCATCAGTGCAACATTTGATATAACTTTGGATAAATTGATTGCCGTACGGCATCACCTTCACTGACTGCACAAAGCGTTTCTTCCATTGTTTGATGGTCACAAAGTGTTGGCCATATCATGGTCAAGTCATTTAAAAGAGCTTACGGAGCCGATCTGAGGTTGTTAAACCAATCTTGTGCTACCTTTTTGGAGGATGGTGAGAATACCCTGCAATGAATTGCATCAAAAAGATCGATGCTGAGCCACTATTTTTTGGTGATACCTAAATTATCTTGAGAGTTGTAGTCGTCAAGCGAGTTTAAGCAATGTAGTGTAGGGTCTTGAGGCAAAGGTGTTAAGTTTTGTAAGAACATGAAGGCCAGCATCTCCTGGAAGCTCTCTTCTTATCCATTTCCATCCTATACAACATCTCTTTTAGTGTCGCAATTTCATCATCATAGTTAAAAGAACCCTTTCGAGGTATGGCTCAGCTCTGTTTTGATGAAATTCTACCTTGCTATGGCATTGGTCCAGGGTGTAGGAGTGCTAGTTGAAGCCTTATTGTCTGAAGCTACATAAAAGATAGATAACAAAATGGAAGCGCAATAACAATATCCACTGTACTTTCATATAGAATACAACACCTTTTCATGTGCCGGTCTTTTCCCTGTCCTTTTGTACCTATATGACAAATTACGAAGGCTTGTCGCTATTCCTTTGTTCCTCTTTTAGTCTCTATAATTTGTCCGAATTTTGATTAAAGTGAACCATTTGAAAGTCATGAGAATAAAGGAAAGTGAACTTGACAATGATCAATAGTGTGCTCATTTTGCATTTCTGAGTAATGACAACGTGTGCTTCAGTGGGAACTTACATTTTAAACATACCATAAACAACCAACACAAGTAATCAAAACTCAAAAAGAGTACCAACAAATGGTCTCCACTATTTTGTAATATGTTTAAACTATATTGATAAAAAAGAAATTACTAGTGACTTAGAAATATTGTATGTTTTAAACAAAAGTTAGCTACTATTCCAAATATTTATGAATTATTTATTTCGTTATGCTTCCAAACAATCGTGGACCAGGTACACAAGTGACCCAAAAAGAAATTTGAACAAGTTAACTTTATGATGTTCCATTGGAAGGGCAAATCATCTCAAAGCACACACTAAATAAGCAAACTTGAAGAATGATCCACCTGCAATTTGGGGAAAGATACAAAAAAAAAGAAACAGAAGAAACTCCCAAGAAACGGTAAACAACAACTTTCACCAAAAACTTAATGGTTCAACTACATGGATCAAAAATGAAAGATAAAAGATAACCTTACCAACCCACACACAAAAACAACCGGCGGCTCAAGTGTCCATGTTTGGGGATGGGGTCCTTAGGAATCACATTTTTCTAGAAGGAATATGTTATAGTTCGGTTTCTTATTTTGTGATTAAATGCAAATATGAAAGATTGGTTTTCTATGTTTTCCACATGGTCACTACCATAATTATTGTTGCACACCTAGTGCAATTAATTAAGTTTTGTGACATCTACCCACCCTGATAATTGTAACTTGTAATCAAGTAAGCATTACAATTACTTAAGGCCCAACGAATGATGAGCTTTAATAGTTTTTATCATGCTCTCCCAACCTGCAATTTATCCTATCCTTTTTAAGTGTAAACTCAGCGTCAAGTGTAAATTCACATCGAGTGTAAAAGTTAATATTATATGACATCGCTCTGTTTCCCTCATCCACCACAACTTATTGAAGTGGGGCATATATCCTGCCATAGACTTTCAAAAACTTTTTTGCACAACTAATAGACCTGCAAGAACAGGGGAGAAAGAATCTTCTTGGCCAAGCTGAAAACGAGTGCTCCTGTAAACGTGAAGCAAACTTGCATATTATAATAGACACAAAAATCAAAGTGATGCCTACCTTTGTTTTCTTCAGCTGCTTGAATGGTGTATACACAAGGAAATGATGCCTAGCTACGGATAAAGACAGGAACGGAACGGAGAACCGATACTACCGATAATGTGGTTTATTCATCAGCAATTCAACAAGCTAAAGAACTAGTTCACAGCATTCAAGACCTCACTAATCTACCTATCGATCCCACTCCATTCTACAGACAAAACCCTAAATCTAAAGTTGTCGGATGTTGGAAAAAACATAACAAATTGCAACTGCAACCATAGTAGAATATAGCACTTAGAGAATCCAAACAATCTAAGAGTTACCAATTAAAAGAGCATTTCATGTCAAATTGAGAACGCACCTGATCAAGAACTGCCTCAGTGATCAAATCCCCCGCAACCTCCTTCGATTCCGTAATCGCCATCAACTCCTCTGCAACCCATTTCCGCCCCGCCGGCGGAGTAGACACTAAATTCCCAAACCTCGCCAGATCTCTCGCCTCCTTATGCATCGTCTTCGCTAGCTTCCTCCTTGCCAGCGCGAAAACCACATGATCCATTGCATCATCATTCATCACCACCTCAAAAGTAATCGTGTCCTTCTTCGGAAGCACGAGATCCACCATCCTCGCTATCAGATCGTGCCTGCTCTTCAGCTCCATTGTCCCTAGCAATCCCTGACAAAACCTCCGCCCGCTCGCATAGAATTTGAACACATCCTGTCCTTCTTTCAAGAGTAAAGGCGCGTCCTCTTTCCCGTCGCCGGTTCCGAGGAGACTGAAGTTCTTTTCAAAGATGCCGTCTTTCGTGGCAAACGCCGAAGCCCATGACAGCGCGATCAGCTCGTTCTGCCGCTTCCCGACGAAGAAATTGACGACGAATACTATCAAGAAGCTCACGCACACGATCTCAACCGTGAACGAACGGATCGATGGCGGATTCGACGGCGGCGAGCTGGAGACGTTGAGATCGGACGGCGGAGCTTCAGGGATCAGGATCGGATCTTCGGGATCCTGCGAAGGGATCCCTTCGAATTCGTCCTCGTCCCAGAAGTCGAGGGTGGATGAAGACTCCTTGGGTGGCGGCGGCTGATCGGACGGCGTAGATGGATTTGGGGGGCCGTGATGAGATTCCGGGGTAGAAGAAGGTTGGGTCAGGGTTGAGGTTGTGGGATTGGGTGACGGATTTGAAGGGAGGTGAAAAGATTCGTCGTCATCTTCTAGTTCTTCGGCGTCGAACCCTTCGAATTCGGCAGCGAGAGCGGAGCGCCGAGAAAGCTCGTGAGTGAGGAGAGAGAATATGGAGATTAGAGCGATGACGACGAGGAAGGATTCGCCGTGGATAGACGCAGACAGGCTTCGAGACCAGCGAATCGACGAGCTCGGTTTCGCCATGGCGAGAGTGCGAGAGGGCTAGAGAGATTGTTGAAGGCGGGGAGAAAGGGCGAGTGAGATAATTTATTGTTGGGAATTACGGGAATGCCACCGCCGGCGGCAGACTGTCAGTGCCGCGGAATCGGGTAGGCCGATGCGGACCCGAATCGAGCGGCCTGCGGGTGGGATTCCTTTGGTCCTGTTGACGGCTTGAAGCTCACATTTGGGCCGGGATTGCCAATACAATTTAGGGCCTGTTTAACAACAACAAAAAACTGATGATTGATTAAATTTGGGGTGCCCTTGTAAATATGAGTAGATATGTGTTAGTATGTTGATATGAGTACATAATAAAAGGGTAAGAATACAATTGATGTTGTTGATATCCAATGGCAAGTAGACGCTAAACGGATGGTGAATAATGTATATGAAATAATAAAATTTTCTCTAAAAATCTACAGAAGCTTATAATTGGTGTTGCCCAATTTAATCCTAATCAACAATTATATACACTACTCCAGCAACCAAGTATCACTTGGCTAGTTTCGTTATTTTACCAAATAGTACATCACTTCCTCCCAATAGGACTCACAACTCACCACCTCAGCCCTTGAGTATTTTCACTTACAACAAAGAAGTATATACAGTTTACATATAGTCTTGCTTAAAGCCCTTGTGTGATTGTCTAGCTACATGAGAAGACTGATCTCTAAAGATAAGAATTATGGCTTTGGGAGATCACGAAATGCTGGCCAACAAAGATCGAAAACTTTGGGAAAATTTGGCCAAGAAGAAAGATGGTTTCTTTTGAAAACTTTGAGCTTAAAACAATTTTTCTCTTCAAAAATTAATCATTAAAATCATGCAATAGAATTTGACCAACCCTCTCTGTATATGTTGAATTTCGGGTCAAGACAAATTGCCCAAAATACCCCTCCAATGTCTTTCCAATGGCTACTCAAATGGTAAGTCAAATAGAACAGTTTGTGACTCGAGTCGACTCATGTACAACTGGAAGTCGACTTCTGGCTCAGGAGTCGACTTCATGCACACCATGAGTCAACTTCCTACATATTCTGGAATATTCCTAGAGCTGTTGTTTGCTCACTGGTCGACTCATGTACATGTGAGATTCGACTCCTTTTCTAATACGTAGATATGTATCAAAAAAGAGTGGGATACACTATCTAAGCATTTTAAAACCATTGCTTTAACCAATTCTTTAAAATGCTAAGATGATGAATAAAAAATTACATCACAAATAAACTAGTACATTGAAGTCCATGATGCATTCTTGATGTTTCATCTCCTTGTATTGCCCTATTTGATCCATGGTCTTGTTGAACTCACTTCTAGCCTTAAGCGCTTCTTTTTAATTTGCCTTAAGCTAATATACATGTACTCATTAATATCGATAATATGTTTGTTCATCATCTTAACTACATTGAGTGAGACTCAATATCTTAACAGATGTGGCTTCCAGTAATGATACAATGTTCTTGATACTTGGTATCAGACTTTTGGTACACCCATCTTTTTGGTGATAACAAAGGGGAAGAAATGATAGAAGGCATCATCTAAATCAAAAGGGACCCTTGCATGCGCTCACATCTTTTGAGACTTTTGGATACACCCGTCTTTTTCTACATATACTATTTGAGTATGATCGTTGTTGACATGCTTAAATCAAATATGACATTTGTATGCTTATTTGTGATATGATCATTGCGGACATATCATGACCCTTGCATGTAATCAAATTTAACTTCTTCATGAAACTGATGATTCATTGGATTACATATGGCATTATCTTAGGATCTTAATTGTAATATTTTCCGATGTTTTCATGCCCTTGTCAGATGAAACGTTTAGTTATATAAAAGATGTTAATATTCATTGATTGCAAACACCCTAATGTAATCACAACCGACACATACTCTTCGTACTGATACATTAGAATCGACTTCTCTGTAGTTATTTTAGGATCACTTTTTAATTCTTACAACTTTTGACCCAATTCTTTCATCTTCAAAAGTCGGTAGCTTTTTATTGGATTATTACTTTGTATACATTTGTTTCAGAGTGTTTTCTCACTGCAGTATCGTTGACCGTGGACTGCCCGGTCAACGTGGTCAAGGGGCCGATTAGGGTCCCTTGGGTGCGTCGAGCGCGTGTAGACGCGACGCGAATCAGAGATGTAGTCGACGCAGAGCACGTCAGCTGGGCCGGGTCTGGATCCTCGGCCTCTGGGGGGGCTGAGGGGAAGCCTCGGCCCGGTGTGAGGTGCTCGGCCTCGGACGGTCGGACGACGAGGGGAAGCCTCGGCGCCTTGGCTTGACGCGCGACCGACGCGGAGCTGAGGGGAAGCCTCGGCTCGGATGGGTGCGCTCGGCCTCGGTCGGACGGACGACGAGGGGTAGCCTCGGTCGTCTCGCTTGATGCGCGGTCGGTGTGGAGCTGAGGGAAGCCTCGGCTTGGATGGATGCGCTCGGCATCGGTCTCTCCTGGCGTCGAGGGGTGGCCTCGATGCCTTGGCTGATGCTTGATGGCGTTCGCCTGGTGTCGAAGGGAAGCTTCGGCACTTGGATCTAACGTCTTCCTGAACAGACGAGAACACTCGTCAGGGAGGCCGGACCTTGGTTCCGGCCAAATCCCCTCCGATGCCTAAGTCAGATGACAGTCTGAAAGAGGAGGCTCGGCGGGGACGGTTCGACTCGAGAGGAGATCGGAACGACGTCCTCCGGCTCGAGCGGGGGGAAGGAGATGAAGTGGGGGAACTAGGTCGTTGATGGAGTACCTTAGGTTTTGTTACCTGAGATGCTGGTTCGGCTCGGCCGATGTGACTTCCGCCGATTTCGACAGGCTCGTCAGTCGAAGCTGATTCATTAATTGGGCGTCATCATGAGTCGGTCCGTTCGATACCTTCAAGACGCGGGTTCTGAAGCGTCGTCGGTCCCCTGATGCTGCCACGTGTAACTGCGGGTTTATCCCCACCGTTCGCGGGGTCGTCTTTGGTAGAGAAGCTGTGCGGGTTGTGAGCCGACATCCCGTCATCTTCTTCTTCGTGTTGATCTTGATCCTGCCCGAGCTCTGCCCCATGTCGTCTTCCTCTGCCACTGGTTCGGGTCAGCCGGAGCGTGACGTCACTCCTAACCTGATGGGTAGTCCTCCTTCGGCGATTCGTCGGCATGGGGGCGAGCTTTCAGGGGTGCCTCCAGAGGTCTTAGCGTGGCCTTCGTCGGTCTGCGCCACCACCATCGGGGGTATGCGCTCCGCCTACCTGCTTCCACCTTATTCGGCTCGTGCTCCCGGGTCCGACGAGCGGATCTGCCTTCCCGGTCCCAACGAGGTTGGAGTGTACGAGAAGTGCTTCCGCTACGGGCTCCGTTTCCCGCTCCACCCCTTTATCATCGAGTTCCTTCAAGCCTACAACGTGGGCTTGTGCCAATTCTGCCCCAACGCCATCGGGCTCCTCGTCGGGTTTGTCGTCATCTGCATGCTGAAGGGAGTGGTGCCCTCCCTCCGCCTCTTCGCCCAGTTCTACCGCATGAGTCATCACCAGTCGGGGGCGTGGATTTACATCAGCGCCTGTCCAAAGATGAGCCTTGTGTTGGGGTTGCCGAGCTCCCTGAAGCGTTGGAAGGGGGAGTACGTATTTGTCATTTTCCCGTCGAGTGTACCTTTCCCGATTCGTTGGGAAGCGACCGGCGCGGTCATCTTTGATCTGGGTGACCCAACTGCCACCGAGCTGCAGACGGCGAAGGCCCTGCTGGCGATTCCTTCGAGGGATCGGATGATCGACGTCCTCTTCAGCAGCTATAACTTGCGCAAGACTGTGTGGCCCTTGGGTAAGTTCTCCGAACGTTCGCCATTCGGTGTTGCTCGGGCTCTTCTCGGCGCCTTACTTCGTCTTTGGGTGCAGGTGGATTCCCTCTCGATTCTTCTCCCGCTAGCCCTCACGTGCTGGCCCCGGATCCGGGCCCGCGTAAGAGGGATCATGTGTTGGAGGTCCGGAAGAAGCAGCGGATCGTGACCTCTGCTGTGGGTTCCAAAAGGAAGAAGGGGCCATCTCCCTCCACCCCCTTGTTGGAGTCTTCCAAGAGGGTCCGCGGGGAGGCCGAGGAAGTTAACGTCTCGTCGTCCGCTGATCAGCACCGGCCTGCCCCTATTAAGATTGCCTGGCCGTGGGTCGGCCCCTCGCCTCTCTCGAACGGTTCTCTCCCTGATGCCTACGATCGGCATCTAGGCGCGTTTCGCTCCGACCCGGGCGAGTTTCCTTCGTCAGGGGAAGGCCTTCTTCGTCCACGCTTCCCGGTGGGGGAGAAGGAGTCGGTGTTTTTGAGCCGCGGAACTGCCGCATGAGTGGCCGAGAATAGTTGCCTCCCTCCTAATCAGGCTGTGCTGGATGGAGTCAGAGGCGACTGTTTGGCCACCTTCGTGATTCAGGCTGGCCAACAGGTGGAGTGTCTCTGCTTGCTCTCCCTCTAGCTGCTTTCGCCGTCTTACCTTTGTCGCCTTGGTGCAGTTGTCCTCGGTGGGACTTTCGATGAGGCGCCAGTTTGCGGCGCTCCGTAAGGCCAAGTCCGATGCCGGGCGAGATCATGATGTCCACGGTGATGAGGGGGAGGCAGGTCAGTTAGACGAGGCGTGAGTCAAGTCCTTGGAGACCCGCATAACTGAGCTGTCCTCTGCCCTCGAAGAGTCGGACCGTGAGAGAGCCTTGGCTTTGGTTGCAAAGTTAAAGGCCGAGGAGCGGGTCGCCGTGCTTTTGGGAGACGCTGACACACCTGGGGGAGCTGACGAGATCCCCGTCTCCGTCGCTGCCCCCGAGGCCCTGGAGCTCTCCGATCGTCTGGAGGCGGCGGAGGAACGGGAGAGGGCTCTCCTTGCTCGACTCGGCGAGAGATCCCGGGAGATTGAGGTGGAGAGGGCGGAGCTCCAACGCCAGATCGAGACCTTGAAGGCTCGGGTGCGTGAGCTTGAGGAGGTGGATCTGTCCCAGATCGCCCAAGACGCTGTGGATGAGTATGCCACCTCCTTTGTTGAGTCAGCCGTGGCTGAGGCGTTCGAGAAGGGTTTTGCCCGTTGCCAATCCGAGATCCAGAAGAAGTTCCCGCTCTCGGGAGTCAATTTCGAGGATCTCCAGGCGCACTCTGACGGTGAAACGGAGTGTGGGGGCGACCCAAGTGAACAGCCAGCATGTGGCTCCACGGGTGCCCCTGGAGATGTTTGAGGGAGGGGAATGCCCCTCGGCCTCTTCGTACGTCTCTTTGTATATCCTTTTGTTAGGCGCACGCTTAGCAGGCGTCCCATCGGGCGAGGCTTCCCTTGTCTCGAGTGGGATTCTTGTGAACACATTTATCTGGAAAGGAACAAACTTAAGTAAATTCATTTCGTAGAAAACAATACATTTATTGAAAGTACTTGCGTAAGTGTTCCGTGTTCCAGGCGTGAGTGAGGATCCTCCCCTCCATATTGGCTAGATGGTAGGTTGCGGGTCCGAGGACCTCGATGACTTTGTAGGGTCCCTCCCATTTAGCCGTGAGCTTCCCATTGCGAGCAATATCCGGGTTGAAGCTTGCTTTCCTGAGGACCAGGTCCCCAAGGTGGAAACTCCTTCCCTTGACCCGAGAATTGTAGTATCGGACCACCTTCTGCTTCTGGCAGATAATGGTGGCTAGGGCTTGCTCCCGCCGCTCACCGAGGAGCTCCAGACCGAGCTCCAGGCCTTGCGAATTCCTGTCTTCATCGAAGCACTTGAGGCGGAGAGACTCTTCACCCTGTTCGACCGGTACCACTGCCTCGGCTCCGTAGGCAAGCATGAACGGGGTTTTGCCGGTGGCCTCCTTGTGGGTCGTCCGGTATGACCAGAGTATCCCGGGGAGCTCTTCTGGCCAGTTTCCTTCGGAGTCCTTCACTTTCTTTCGGAGGGGCTCTATGATGCATTTGTTGGCTGCTTCCGCCATCCCGTTGGTCTGGGGGTGCGCTACAGAGGCGAAGAGGAGCTTGATCCCCCATTCCGCGCAAAAGTCTTTGAACCCCGCGGAGTCGAACTGTTTCCCGTTGTCTGTGACGATGGCCCGTGGTACTCCGAATCTGGAGATGATGGAGTTCCATACGAAGCTTTTCGCTTTCTTCCACGTGATGGTGGCCAATGGTTCAGCCTCGATCCACTTGGTAAAGTAGTCCACCGCCACAATCAGATACTTCCGCTGCCCCCGACCCGGCTTAAATGGTCTGAGGATCTCGAGCCCCTATTTCGCAAAGGGGATGGGGCTCACGATAGGGATGAGATCCGACGGGGGAGTTGAGGTGTGGTTGGCAAACCTCTGACATTCTTGGCACTTTTGGACGTAGTCCGTTGCGTCTTGGACTAGGGTCGGCCAGTAATATCCTTGCCTCAAGATCTTCTGTGTGACCATCTTGCCCCCGTGGTGATTTCTGCAGATAACTTCGTGAACCTCCCGCAGGACGTAGTCGGCTTCCTGCGGTCCGATGCATTTCAGGTATGGGAGAACATCCGCCTTCGTCCAGCGTCTTCGGTAGAGCGTCCCCTCATGGATCACGTATCGGAGCGCTTTCATTTCTAGGGTCCGACGCTCGTCCCAATCCGTCGGCACCTCCCCATGAGTGAGGTACCGTATGATCGGGTCCATCCAGGTGGGATCTTGGTCGATCGCCATCACCTCCCGCTCTTCCGTGCTGGGGGACTGCAGGTTCTCCACGTAAATGGTGCGACCCAGCTCCTTGGTCGAGAACGAGGCTAGCTTCGACAGTGCGTCTGCCCGCGCATTCTCCGACCGTGGGAGATGTAAGACTTCCGCGCTCTTGAACTTGGACAGCGTTGCTTTGGCGACGGCGAGATACCTCTGCATTGCTTCCTCCCGCGCCTCGTAACTTCCCAGAAGCTGGTTGACAATGAGCTTCGAGTCGCTGAGGAGGCGCACGGACTCGGCCCTGAGCTCCTGGGCCAGCCTCAGGCCGTTGATTTTCGCTTCGTACTCCGCCACGTTGTTGGTGGCCGGGAACTCGAACCGCAACGCATATTCCATGATGTTCCCTTCCGGAGACCGGATCACGATCCCAGCCCCGCCCCTTGACTGTGTTGCCGATCCGTCCACATGGACTATCCATGCTTCTGGGACTCTTGACTGGACATGGTGGAGGTGGTCAGCCGAAAGAAAAGATAAGGGCTGGGTGATTACCGTTGCTGGGCCTTCTCCCTCCGGGGGATGTCCTCCTTCCGTAGTGCATTCAGTGATGAAGTCGGCCAAGGCCTGCCCCTTGATGGCAGTGCACGGCTTGAATCGGAGGTCGAACTCGCTCAATTCCACCCCCCAGTTCAGCATCCTTCCCATTCGATCGAATCTCTTGAGATTCTGCTCCAATTGCGAGTCGGTCAAGACCAATATGGTGTGGGCTTGGAAGTAGGGCCTGAGCCTTCGCGCTGAGAGAACGAGGGCGTATGCCAGTTTTTCCATGGGCGAGTATCGCACCTCCGCTCCCTTTAAGACCCGGCTCGTGTAGTACACCGGCCATTGCACCCCACCGTCTTCCCTGATCAGTACCGAGCTCACCGCTTCTTCCGCGCGTGCCAGGTAAAGGCTTAGCGATTCCCCTTCTCGTGGCTTGGACAGGAGAGGCGGGCTGCGAAGGTACTCCTTGAGATCTGCGAATGCCCTGGAGCAGTCTTCGTCCCATGGTATCGCCTTCCTGTTGTCTGACGGTTCTGCGATCGCTTTCCTCAGAACTTTGAAGAAGGGGAGCGATCTCTCCGCCGATTTGGATAGGAATCGCCCCAAGGCCGCGATGCGCCCATTCAACCTTTGCAGTTCTTTGATCGTCGTTGGCTCCCGCATATTAATCAATGCCTCGATCTTGTAAGGGTTAGCTTCAATGCCACGGTTATTTATCATAAATCCCAAGAATTTGCCGGATCTTACCCCGAACGTGCACTTCGAGGGGTTGAGTCGGATGCTGTGTCGCCGCAACCGCTCGAAAGTTTCACGGAGGTCGGCGACATGGTCCTCCGGCTTTCTCGACTTGACAAGCATGTCGTCGACGTAGACCTCCAGGTTCCTCCCGATCTGGGAGTAAAAAACCTTGTTGACCATTCTCTGGTAGGTGGCCCCTGCGTTTTTCAAGCCGAAGGGCATCTTCTTGTAGCAGTAGGTTCCCCGGTCCGTCGTGAAGGCTGTCATCTCTTCGTCCCGAGGATCCATCTGGACCTGATTGTACCCTGAGTAGGCGTCCATGAAGCTAAGCATCTCGTACCCCGAGGCATTGTCCACAAGGTGGTCTATACGCGGCAGGGGGTAGCTGTCCTTGGGACAGGCTTTGTTGAGGTCACTGAAGTCCACGCACATTCGCCACTTTTCGTTGGGTTTTTTGACCATCACCACGTTCGATAGCCACTCCGGGTACCAAACCTCTCGTATGAAGCCTGCGTCGCGAAGACGCTCTACCTTCTCGGAGGCCGCCTTCATCTTTTCGCCACCCAAGTTTCGCTTCTTCTGCCTGACCGGCTTGAAGTTGGGGTCGGCGTTGATCTGGTGGACGATCACCTGGGGATCTACGCCGGGCATGTCCTCCGGTGACCAAGCAAAGACGTCAAGGTTCGCCTCCAGGCACTCGACCAGTTGGCTCCTCGGGTCGTGGCTTAGTCCTCTCCCGATTGAGACGAACATGCCCTCGATGTCTGTGACTGGGATCTGCTCTTGTTCCTCCGCAGGGGCGGGTCTCGGCCCGCTCCTTAAGTCGAGCGCGGCCATCTGGTCGACTAGACGATCCTCGGGCCCTTCCTCCTCCAGTTGGTAGCAGGTATTCGGTCTCCCCGCGTCGCCTTCGACCTGCCTCATCCCCCTTGGCGTTCGGAACTTGATAGTCTGATGAAGGGTCGAGACTACTGCACCGATGGCGTTGAGAAGGGGTCGGCCGATGATTCCGTTGTACGCCGACCCGATCCCCAATATGACAAATTCTACCGCCAGGGTCACCGAGTTTGGTGGGCCTCCGAGTGTTACTGGGAGGCGGATCGTGCCGACGATGGGGGTGGAATGACCCGTGAACCCTACCACGGGACCCGAGCAAGGTTCCAAGTCTTCCTTCCGCAGCCCCATCTTCTCCAGGGTTGACATGAAGAGGATGTCGCAGGAGCTGTCGGTGTCGATGAGCAGCCGCCGTACCATTGATGTGTCGATGATCACCGACACCACCAAAGCTGCGTCCGACCTGCGCGCTGCTCCTGTCGTGCACGTCCTCCCGACCGGTAGGGCCGGCGAGGGTTTCTCGGTCTTCTCTTCATGGTCCTCCTCGCGCTGGGCCCGGGCCCTTTCTTGCCAACCATGGCGGGCCATGTCGCCTCGCGCCTGAGCCTTGCCCTCCCTTCGCCGTGATGGGTGAAGCCGTGTCATTGCAGGTGTGGTTTGTTTTTCGTGGGATAGTTCGATCCCACAGACGGCGCCAGATGTTTCAGAGTGTTTTCTCACTACAGTATCGTTGAACGTGGACTGCCCGGTCAACGTGGTCAAGGGGCCGATTAGGGTCCCTTGGGTGCGTCGAGCGCGTGTAGACGCGACGCGAATTGGATATGTAGTCGACACAGAGCACGTCAGCTGGGCCGGGTCTGGATCCTCGGCCTCTGGGGGGGCTGAGGGGAGCCTCGGCCCGGTGTGAGGTGCTCGGCCTCGGACGGTCGGACGACGAGGGGAAGCCTCTGCGCCTTGGCTTGACGCGCGACCGACGCGGAGCTGAGGGGAAGCCTCGGCTCGGATGGGTGCGCTCGGCCTCGGTCGGTCGGTCGACGAGGGGTAGCCTCGGTCGTCTCGCTTGATGCGCGACCGGCGTGGAGCTGAGGGGAAGCCTCGGCTCGGATGGATGCGCTCGGCCTCGGTCTCTCCTGGCGTCGAGGGGTGGCCTCGATCCTTGGCTGATGCTTGATGGCGTTCGCCTGGTGTCGAAGGGAAGCTTCGGCACTTGGATCTAACGTCTTCCTGAACAGACGAGAACACTCGTCATGGAGGCCGGACCTTGGTTCCGGCCAAATCCCCTCCGATGCCTAAGTCAGATGACAGTCTGAAAGAGGAGGCTCGGCGGGGACGGTTCGACTCGAGAGGAGATCGGAACGACGTCCTCCGGCGCGAGCGGGGGGAAGGAGATGAAGTGGGGGAACTAGGTCGTTGATGGAGTACCTTAGGTTTTGTTACCTGAGATGCGGTCCATTGTTCATTCGTCCTCCTAGTCCTTTTATAGGCCTCTTGCCATGACTGCCCGTCATCCACGTCCTTCGCCCACCCCCAATCGCGCCCCCTCGATCCGCCCCCCCCCCCCCACTTGCCACTCGCCCGCGCCGTGCCAGCACCTCCCCTTAATGGTCATAAAAGGGGCGGCAAATTTCGTGGGGGCGGTTATCCGTGGGTGAGTCGCACGCTTCCCGAGTCGGGCCGATTTGACGTCCGGGGGCCCTCTAGTGGGCCTCGTCGGGCGGACCCGATCTCGCAGATGGGCTTCTGATCGGTAGTCGGGTTTCTGGGCTCGTGTCTTTCGGGCTTCGGCCAAATAGGCGTAACAACATTGAAATTTGTGGCATTGTAGGTCTGTTGTCCCATGAATATGATCCTAGTCTCACCAGGTTTATTACTTGTTTGATCACATATACTTGGGTGTAGCACTCACATCGTTTGAGACGAATCAATGTGCCAATTTGAGTGCCATAAATCTATCTAAAAATCATGTTCTACACTATATGATTAACCATATTGATTTTCGTCATCACTTCATAAGAGACCATGTTAAAAAGAAAGATATATCTTTAGAATATATTGCTACATAGCGGATATTTTCACTAAACCTCTAGATGAAAGACAATTTTATTTTATTCAAAGGGAGTTGGGGATTATATCTCTAACTGAGCACTAGCATGCTTAAACGTTGTATTTAGCCCATACACATTGTATTTAGCCCATACACATTGTTCACGGTATCACATGGTATAATACAAAATCATATGCTACTTCATCTTTTGTTTATACATACATGTATATCATTAGTATTGTTACGACCTTAAGATCGGCCCAGTCGATCTAGGCTCGTATGACCAAAGCCCAAGTAAATAGCCCGTCGAATCTCCTAAATGAGACCTAGCTCGTCGAGGCCTAGAGAAACTCACCGAGGCTCAGAGCAGCCCGCACCTGTAGAGCGGCACACTTGTCAACCGAACTAAGGAGAAGAGCCATCCGGCTGACTGCACCTGATTACACCAGTTCGCCCCGAAGGTAGATCGCCCCAAATGTAGCTCACCTACCTCACCACCCAGAAGAAGTCAGCCCAAGGATGAGCACGAGATGTCGGGCTCGGGCGACGAGCTCGGCACAGAAGGGAGGCGACCTGCCATAAATATCACTGACAGTCGCACAACATATAAGTCTGAAGTCTGACAATAGCGCACTTGGCCGTTTCGTCGCCCGACAGCCTGACAACAGCGCGCCTGACAGCCTGAAAAAAGCTTGCCCGACCGTTTCACCGCCTGACAGCCTGACAAAAGTGCGCATGCCACGTTCAGCTCTGACATCCTCGGCCGAACCCTTGACACCCTGACACCGTCAGCTCAGCTAAAGCAACCGACTCCAACTGCCTATAAATACCCCCTCTCCTCCAACGACAAAGGGGTTGGCTAATCTGTAAGAAACCCTAACTCTTCCATTCACAAGGCTGAATATCCTCCATATATCGGGCCTTTCACCCAAGTTCGCCACGCAAGTGCCGATCTACCTTTGAGATCACCCAGCGTGTCCGACATTCTCCAAACAGTCATCAACTGACTTAAGCATCGGAGACGCTCTCAGTTGACAGCCAATCGAGCCTTTTTGACGAGTTCTTCTTCTTGCAGGAAGCTCGCCCCAGCTACCCATGGTCAGAGCGACTGACGGGCGATCTTCACCAACTGACGGGCGACCTTCACCAACTGACGTGCGACCTTCACCAGACGAAGGGCGACCTTGGGATTCTATCCTCAAAGCGCCCTCGAATGCGTGATTAGCCTCATCTTAACCCCCATTCACTAGTAAGCATAGTAACTGTGATTCCCATCTCAATATAAATTCAGTGTTAGCGGATTTTACACTGCAACGGGTATCATTGAGATTTGATGAGCTATTTGATATGAAGTTTGTTAGAAACCACACAGACATTAAATTTGATTTTGATGATGATCTTGTATGTTGATGAAGAATCCCCATAATCAAATTGTGCATGATTGATTGTTCATTGTTAGTATGCTTAATTGTATGAATGTAAAGATTTGACAAGGTCATATAATTTATGGAACATTGTTGGATGATGTTTATGTTTTAAAAGATTGATCTTTTGATTGTATTTGCACTTATATATATGATTCTTTTTAGAGAATTAAGTTGTATGAGTCAAATAAGTAGATGCCTTCATGCGTCACTGTTTTGAGACGACAACATAGGAAAAGAAAAAGGAAACTAAAGAAAAATATGGCCGAAGAAAAAGAAAGTAAAAAAGAGAAAGAAAAGATGATATTTTTTTGATACCATTGGCTCATGGGTTTGTTGAGCAATGCACATGACTATGGTAGATAAAGTAACCATTTAACGTAACTCAACTCCAAAGGACCAGAAATTTATATGTTTGTTGTCTTCGTACATTTTGCTTGATAGTCTATTCCAAAGAGATGAAGGTATAAAATTTGTTTAAGGCAATCCAAGGGTTTGATTTTTTTAGTCTTCTAAGCATGTACCAATTATTCAAGTAAGTTATTTGATTATGTCTTCTTTTTACTTTTGAACAATGATGGTATGTTTTTGGTGATCATGAAATTATGTATATTTTAAATTATTGGGGAGTACACATCGATATGGAAGCCTTTGTTAATTTCTTGTTTCTTTGATATGATAATCTTGTTTCATGAAATGCACTTAACAATTTCAATGATATGTGGTGATCTTTTTGTTCATAACTATCCCTTTAGCATGATGTCAAAAATGGGAGAGATGGAAAAGCTGAGAAGTTGATAGATATAAAAGTTAAGAGACCCATGGACTTAGGGAAAGCATTGTGTTGCATTGTGTTGCATGGATTTAGGGGGGATCATGGTGTTAAGTTGAGACACATGTGTGCTTATTTTGACCTAGCTCTATGTTTTTGTCTCAATTATATATACGTGCTTGCCATCATTAAAAAGGTGGAGATTGGTGACTTAGTTAGCCAACTGCTGGGTCACACTTTAATTTTGATGCCGACAAACAAGTACCATGGCTGCTAATACGGTTGTCGAGTGACTTTCAGAATAGAACATCTCGGCAGAACAGCAACAAGTCGGCAGAGCAGAACAGGTCGGCAGAACAGCACATGTCGACAGAACATCACATGTCGGCATAACAGAACATTTCGTGTTCAACTTGCCATAAGATGGACAAAGATCAAATTTCATAACCAAAGGACAACATCGTAATTTTTCCAATGAGAATAGCTTCAAAATAATGGCCCAAAATCAAGAGGAATAAGAGAGTGGCAAACTGGTAATTTTGTCTTGGTCAAAGTCTTTTAGAAAGTCAAAGCATGTGGGTAGAGGAGTTCAAGTCAAAGAAGTCAAAGAGTTTAAAAAGGAAGAATGAATACAAATTCAATTTGACCAAGAACAAATCATATGTGCCCAAATTAACAAGGATGGAACAAAATATGAAATTTGGTCAAAATATAAATGCAACTTTAGAACTTCAATTCAATTCAACATCAGGTTTCACAAACCCTATAAAAAGGTCGACTACCCCAAGTCTCGGGTGAAGCAATCAGAAAAGCGAAAAGCCCCAGCCAGCCGCTCGACCTCCTCATCCATCTAATCTCATGTGCATGCCAACAAATCGAGTCCCAGCCAGCCGCTCGGCCTCCTGATCGCGCCCCGGATACACGTCCCGGAGCGGCGACACTGTAGTCTTATCGCAAGCGCACGGTGTAGCGGCGAGCGGGTATCGAACACATTCAATCAACCTGGCTAAAATAATGGTAGAGAAATGTTCGCAAATATGCGGTCACAGTCGTTCAATCGTATAAAAGAAATAACAAATTAATAAAGACGCCTAGGGGCAGGGAATCCCTGCTACTCGCCGTATCTCATCATTGTGATTCGTAGGTTTCACAATTGATAGACTTGAAATTTGGGTGAACTAGTTGCAACTAAATGTAGAATCAAGCTCACGCTCTCGCGCTATTGCCGGTCTATAGCAAACCTAAGGTAGGGCCCAATCTCTTGCAAACCCTAACCTAGGCAAGCTAGCGTGAAGAACAACATCATCGTTCAATCGTATCTCGAGCCCACACTCGTGCAAACTCGAGCTACGACCTGGGTTGGGATAGTTCCTACCCGTCCAATCTCTTGCAAACGGGTATTGGTATAGAATTACAATCGAAAACCCTAGTTTCGGTCCAATCTCTTGTAAACCGATTCCGGAGAAATTCAATTACAACCCAATTCGAATTTCTAGGGCTTCCTATCGAGTTGGGATCCAATCTCTTGCAAATCCCAATCGGTATAAATCCCTAGCTATTCGTATTAAATCAATCCCAAACTAGCCCTAATCAATTCTAGCAATAATTTCACCAATTCATCACAAATTAGAAATAGGGTTCGTAGGGGTTCATCCCTACGCCCTAAGATGATAGAACTACTCACAATTCATCAAGCAATTTAATATAAATTCACAAATAAAATCAATGGAATTCATAGTAATATTCAAAATATCAATAAAAATGGAGTTTTTGAGGGAGAGAGAGACAAACCAATGAAGAACAAAATAGCATCCAACAAAAATATCACTTTTCTCTCCTCCCTAAAAGCTAAATCTAATTCCTAAAAACGTTAATCTAAAAAGGCTTCCAAAAGTTCTGAAAAAAGCTCTCTAAACTAGGATAAAAACTGGGGTTAAATACCCCCCAAAATCGCCCAAAAAATCCTGACGAAAATGCCCCTGCGCAGCCTCAAAATCGCAGTTTACGCTACAGGCAGCGCGGCTCACTCGGCCGAGTGACAAATGTCACTCGGCCGAGTGAGAGACCCTGACAGATTCCAGAGAGTTGGGGGTCTTGGGGGTCGTCTCCTCGGGAGTCGCTCGGCCGAGTGACTTTTCTTCACTCGGCCGATGGGCGTTCTTCGCTCGGGCGGACGGTCGTTCGTCACTCGGCCGAGTCAGTCTTTGGGGCTGACTGACGGATTCCAGAGAGTTGGTCATTCTTGGTTGCCGTCGTCTTGGCTCCACTCGGGCGAGGGATGACTCGGTGCTCGGCCGAGTGGTATGGCGATGCTCGGCCGAGTGCACGCTGATATCAGCTCTGTTGCGTGTCCGATCTGGCCGACCGAGCAGGCTGTCTATGCTCGGCCGAGTGGCTCCTTCACTCGACCGAGTGGCATGCTGGAAATGCCCATTCTTCGTATTTTTGCCTCCCCGTCGCTCCTACGACGTTCTTTCTTCTTCCACTCCTCTCCAATCGCAGAATACCCCTCAAGAGAGTCATCGGTGACACTCCGGGGTGGGTGCATCTCAGAATCACTCCAAATCGCTCCAAATCTCCTGAAATACGACAAAAACAACAAATCGTGAAAAGCATCGCAATATTGTCGAATAAACGTGAAAAACACGAGTTGAGCGATCTAAATGGCATGCAATCATGCAGAAAAAGGTGTAAAATACGGAGTGATCAAAATCCCCCAAGCTTACCTCTTACTCGTCCTCGAGGAAGATGAGTAAAAAGCGAACCCGGTGGATAAAGATAAAATAAAAACAATGGAGAAATGGAAAATGGAAAAAAATGAAAAACATAGTAGAAAACGAAGAGGGAAGTCGCTAGATCATTTTTCTCAGGACGTGGGTTTTGCTTACTCATATAGCATGCATCGAATATAAAACACGTGTCAAAGACTTTTATTTTGATATCATAGTATAATGGTGCATTTGAAATAGAAAACCCAAGAATATCAATATAGCATGAAAAATGGAATAATTCTAAGATTAACATCGTCTGAAGCATCTAAAGCGGTATACAATATCGTAGATCACACACTTTTCAATTGAATGCTTTCTATAAGGAGTATAAGAGATATCACACGATAGAGTAGTAAGAATAGAAAAAATGTGGTTTTCATGAAATGAATGCTAAGCGTAGATTTCTGGATTTCGTGAAACTTTAGCAATCTCACCGAGTATAAAATATTACTTAGCCTAGGTTGTCATGCACCGTCAGGTAGTCACTCTCTCACATATCATCGGATTCTCTCCCCCAAGCTTATCCATAAGCGTGGTGGCATATACAAAACAATATTTACATCCCCGTTTCTTACGAAGCTCCAAAAGTCAAAGAAAACAAAAATAAAAGCAAAAGAGGGAAGAAAGATAGAAAGGATATGAGATGGGATCGTTTTCGAACTTCTTTTCTCTTTTCTTTTCTTATTCTCAAATCTTTTTCCTTTTTCTTTTCTTTTTCTTTTTCTTTTTCTCTTTTTTTTCAATAGCATATATACACAAATGATCCCAAATCAAAGAGAAGGATATACAAGTATTTTTTTCTTTGGGTTTTGGGGAATTTGGAGCATGTGATATAATAACGGGGGAATGCCAATAATAGAGTCGCTAAGGGGAGATTCACCAATGAATATAAAATAGAGAAATTATGTTCAAGATATGTGGAGAAAGAAATAAATGTATCTCTCAGTTCACTCTATAGGACGTGCATGACCACTTCAGCAGGGTAATATAATCTACTCAGTTTAATCTCAAAAAGTAAACTAATCCAGATTTATCAATGCTAGCAGACATTCAATCAACCTGAAGTGAAGCGTACAAATCATGCAATAAGAAGTGATATGAGAAAAGAAAGCAGTACTCCAGATATAAGCATCAATGCGTGAATCTTGGTGTGTTTTCTACGATAGCATACATATGAATCATCAGACATCAGCTAATAATAGAATTTCATCCATTTTCATACGGCAAAAGAGAGTGGGTTACTATTTCTAAATGCAAAGCAAAACATAGCATATGATATCAGAAATAAAAAGCTATGACACGACAAATATAGCATGCATAAAGAGAAAAGCTAACACCACGTCATCATCATCACAGAAAAGTCATCTCTAGCAGGAGATGAAAGAAATAAAGACAAAAGAAAATAAACAAAGATATTTACAATGCAGCACATAAGGAAAATAAGAAAAAGAAAACGTGATGCATGGTAAAAAGAAACACGTGATGAAAAATGGGTGCAAAAGCGGGAAAAACTTGGAAAAACTAAAAATAAAGGTGATAAAAGCGGAAAGCGTGAGAACTCACTCCCCCAAGCTAAAGTGCACAGTGTCCTCAATGTGCTAAGTGTGGCACACCGAGAGACGGGTAATGGGTGGGGGTGGGTATGCATGCATGATAAAAAGAAATAAAAATAACAAAATGAAAATATGATGCGGATGTGATGCATGCAATGATAAGAGTGATGCAGATATGTGTGTGTCACCAAAAATACTCTCCCTTACTCCCGAAAAAGGATATAGAACGATATGATCAAAATGTGGACAAAAATAGTGATGGGAGGAGGGGTGGGCAAAAAATCATCAGGACCAAGTAGAGAATGGGTAGCATAACGGCAAAAAATATCAATGGCATCAAGGGTGTGCCTAAGCTGGTGGTGCTGCGCCATCTCCGTCCTGAGGCGGAGGTGGGGGGGTGGCGGCGGCTGGGTAACAGTCTGCTGGGTGGGTGGTGGTGGTCGTGGCAGTCACTCGAGAATCTGGGTCAGGCAAAAGTGTATGCCGGGAAGTAACTCGAGGCGGTGCTGCATGGCGGTGACTGTGGAAGACAGAGCCCTAAAATCACCCCTGAGTCCACTCATCGCCCCCTCAAGAGCACGAACGCTCTGAACTAAGGCGTCAGGGGGTGGTGGAGCGGAGGGACGGACAGGTCTAGGCTGAGCAGGTCGGGGCTGTCTGATACGGGCAGTGTAAGTGATCGGGACAACAGGCATGGGTGGAAAGGGGGCTGTGCCCACTAGTGGATGCCCAGCCTCAGTGCGAGGCTGGGACGCAGGCTGGTGTGAGGTGGAAGCAGCAGCAGTGGAAGTGGAAGACAAAATCGGTGACGAGACGGCAAGAGAGGTCAGTGACACAGACGTGGGAACAGACGTCACTACACTCTCAGACAGGATAGCTACGGTGGAGACAGAAGGGTCGACCGCTGGGGAGGAAGTGTGGGGTCTAAAAGGTGAAACCCCAGCGGAGATCAAAGTGGATAGGGTCTCCACGACGGAAGCGAAGGAAGACTCGTCGCTCTCAAGTATGGTGGGTGGATGCTCGGGTAGCAGAGAGGTGAGGGGCTCAACCGACAAGGACACAGCAGTGGTGGGGGTGGTGGTAGACGTGGTGGCAGTGGAGGACGGCTCAGCAAGTATACTCCCAACACCGGCAGAAGTGTGGACAGAGGTGTCGGGAGCGGCAGAAAGTGCAGGCTCAGGCTGAGGGATCACAGGGTCAACAGGTGCAGGGTGTGCCTGCTCAGCCTCCTCGGCCTCAAGCACGTAGGCTGCAGGGATCAGGAGATCCATCGCCGGAAGCCAGTCCTCGTGTGCTGGTCCTATGTGTGTCCGAGCGGGGCTCGGGAGGATCATGTAGTCAGCACCGAAGGGACCGTGCAACCATACCCAGTGCCGCTGGCCATGCGGACGAAGCATCTTCATCCGGGCCATGACGTCTATCGAAAGTGAAGTGGGGCCCGAAGGTCGACGCAGGTCGGCCGAAAGGTCCTCGCCGGTCATCAGGGCTAGCAGGGTGATCAGGCCGCCGCAACATATCGGGGAGCGAGCGCCCACCGATACGATGATGCGGTCCAAAAACCAGCTAGCGACGTCAATCTCAACGGCGGGGACCATCGTAACACCATCCCTATCCAGAACTCTGGGGCGAGTCATCGCGTAGAGCATATAGAGCTCAGGCGTCGACATCGTCCCAGGCTCGTACCTCGCTAGAAAGGTGGTCGCCATAAGGCGCTGTGCTATGCGGAGGCAGGGGTGGACTATGGCCGAGGCCTTGGCCCTACTAGGGTCAAAGGCCTGTGGTAAACCCGTGATCCTGGCCCAAAAGGCGTGTGAATCGAAAGATGGGGGAGGGAAGTGTGTGTGGGCGTAAGCTCGGTCGGGCGCGGGGACTGCGTGCCACTAAAAGAATGCTCTAAGCATATCGAGAGTGATCTGACACTCTCGATCCATGAGTCTAAAGGAGCATCCCTCAGTGGTCCGGGCGATCGAGCTAAGTACCTCGAGTGTCGGACGGACGTAGGTGTCCGCCGACACAGACAAAAAATCTCGCCAACCCACGTTGTCGTACAACATGAGCGTCCCCTCAAGTACCCCCAGGTGGTCTAGGTCAGCTAAATGGGCGAACCTGGAGGGTACTATCGGTCCGGGAGATCGAGCTAAGTACCTCGAGTGTCGGACGGACGTAGGTGTCCGCCGACACAGACAAAAAATCTCGCCAACCCACGTTGTCGTACAACATGAGCGTCCCCTCAAGTACCCCCAGGTGGTCTAGGTCAGCTAAATGGGCGAACCTGGAGGGTACTATCGGGTGCTGGGCGATACGCTCAAATCGGACGCGCTGTGCGTCGTCTCTGAACGTGATGCCCAGCGGCCCGACGGCCGGAGCCGGTGGTGGCTGTGCGTGAACGGGATCGGCTGGAAGTGGCTACGGGTGGATGGGGTCGGCTGGTAATGGCTGTGTGGGGTGAGGTGGTGAAGGTGGAGGGGAGTCCTCCCTAGCGTGGGAGGGGCCGGGCTCATCCTGCCGCTTCCGCTTGGCGGAAGCTCCCCGAGTGCGTGGCCGTGTACGGGGCGGCATGTGTGCCCCGAGTGCTCACCCAACTAATGAAAAATGCGGCGTGCTAAAAATATGGAACGAATGTACCTGAACACGTCGCGAGAGCAAAACAGCGGGTATGTGCGAAGACGCCGCCTCCACGAAGCCAATAGTGCGTCCGAAAGCTCCCCTAAGCTCCCCCAAGATAGCCTGCGCATCAAACAATGATATCAGCGTATAAAATTCAAAATACATGGGGGAGATGGGGTATAACAGATAAATAAAGAAATCGATTTGAGTTAGGGGCTCAATGGGTACTCGGATCGTCAAAAATGGGGAGAAAATAGGATTTAACGCGAAATAGGGGTTACCGGAGCTTGGCCGGCGAGGGAGGTTGCCGGCGGTGGGGGGTGGTCGCCGGAGCGGTCGCCGGCGGTGGCGCGGCGAGCGGTGACGTCAGCAAGGTGAATCGGGCGAGGGGGTGGTGATCGCAGCGGGCGGGAGCTGAAGGGGCTCGGGCTCGGGCGAAAACTGGGATTTGGGCGTTTCGAAAGTCGCGCCAAGCCCGTTCGCCTTATATAAGTGAAGTTACAACTCGGCCGAGTGACTATGTCACTTGGCCGAGTGATCGTAACGAAAAAGTTTTTAAATTTTCTCCCTCCGCTTACGACTCGGCCGAGTGGCTTTGCCACCCTCGGCCGAGTGGAAAAAGTCCATTCGGCCGAGTGGCACAAGCTACTCAGCAATTTTCGCCCTAGGAGGGTATCAGTTTCACTCGGCCGAGTGAAGAAATATACTCGGGCGAGTGGCAGTTTATACTGAAATCACAAAAAGGACAGAGAGTTGGGTACAACAGACTTCCCTCGTTGGTGCACCACTCGGGTGGACGGCTTTCTTTGCTCGGCCGAGTGACTATGGTACTCGGCCGAGTGAGGCTCTGTTTCCTGCTTCGGGGCTCCGTTTTGGTTCTACTCTCTGTTTTTCTTCCTCCAGGTGGTTTCTTCCTCCTCCTAAGCCTCGAGCGCATTCCTGGAGCGCTCTTCTTCGCCTCGGTCATCCTCCTTATGATAGATATCCTTTTCTCCTCCTCCTGTCAAAGAAAATAGGACCAGTTGTCACAATTTTTCGGGCAAACGACTCAAAAACACTAATAAAGTCTAAAACTAAAATAGAAATAATGTGATAACCGTCGGGTTGCCTCCCGACAAGCGCTCGTTTAAGGTCTTGAGCTCGACCCCTTTAAATTTTCTATTTAGCGCGTGATGTTGGGTGCATATGAGATGCACCCTTCGAATTTGCCGGGAAGACCGCTCGGATTTGGATCATGGTGGTGTGTGGTCTTCCTCAGCGCCCCTTCGTCATGGGCAATGTTGGGGGGTGGCTCCCCCAAGCTAGAGCTTGTTCTGGTCTTCGACTTTGCCGGTGACACCGATCGTCGTATCGGTGGAGCTTTCTTCGGAGTCCTCAACTTCGAGAGCTTGCAGAGCTCCCGTATTCTTGCGACATCAGCGTCGCCATCATCAATCGCCATGGAGATATCGGGGGAGTGCTCCATCTTCTCTTCCTCGGCCAAATCTAGGCCTTCTTCGAAGCCGTCATCATGGAGTGCACCGATGGAGTGGGGGATCGCCTCTTCAATGACCTCATCGAGGAGGTCCATGTAATCTAGCTCCTCATGATACGGCATGTGCTTCATTGCCTTCGGTATGTGGATCTCCACTTCGATGGTGCCGACGTTCAAGGTAAGAGTCCCCTCCCGCACATCGACGATGACACCGGCGGTGGCGAGGAATGGGCGTCCAAGTATGAGCGATGTATCGCCCTCCTCCTTGATGTCCATTATCACGAAATCGCATGGCAAACATATGCCCCCCGGAACTTGGAGTGGAATGTCCTCTGCGATCCCAACCGGACTTGTAATCCGCCCGTCCGCTAGTTGAATCTGCATGTCGGTAGGCTTTAAATCCGTGCCGGTATTCAACTTCCGGAACATGGAGAGAGGCATGAGGCTAACACTAGCCCCCAAATCTACCAATGCTTTTTGTAGGGGGACGCCGCCTAGAGTGCAAGGAATCCAGAAACTCCCTGGATCTTTAAATTTGGCGGGCTCTTTTTCCCTCTTTGTGAACCAAGTCCCTTCCTCCGCGAGCATGACCTTCTCCTTCCTCTTCCTTCCCGTAATCAAGTCCTTTAAGAACTTGGTGTAAGATGGGATTTCCACTATAGCGTCAAGGAAGGGGATATTGAGGCTCACCCCTCTCAAATACTCGAGAAACTTGGCTAGCCGTTTCTCCATCTTGGCTCTAGCTAGCCGTTGAGGGAAGGGCACCGGTGGCATAAATCGGCGCTCATCAATAAGCTCCTCCATTCTAGATTTCACTTCTCCGTGCGGCTCCTTCTCTTTTTCAACTTCAATTGTCGGCTCGCTCTCTTGTAGATTCTCCACCACGGGTTCCTTGATTTGAGTCATGGGGGGTGGTATCCTTCCCTCCTCTTGTTGTAACTGCAATGACAACATTGATATGGCCGGCGTTGCCCCGTGGATTCGGCTCGGGTTGAGCTGGCAATTGTTGGTTGTTTCTATTGAGCAAAGCAAGTTGCTCCCCAATTTGAGCGACGACGGTAGCGAGAGAATCTTGTCCCGCCTTCAATGTGGCGTTAATCTTTCTTTGTTCCGCCATAAACTCATCCACCTTAGCTTCAAAATCCGAACGTTGTTGAGCTTGTGGAGGGTTGGGATTTCTCCACCCTTGATTATACTCGGGTGGCCTATAAGGTCCCACTTGTTGCCTTTGTGGGAAGTTTTGTTGCGGTGGCCCCCTTGGTGGATAATTCGGTTGTGGTGGTGGAGCCCGAGCTTGAGGAGGTTGTTGTTGCGGGGGGTTCAATGCACCATCATTATTAGCATAAGAGAAATCCAGATGGTTTCTAGCGGTCGGATTGGCCCAATATCCAGAATTCCTCGCTACATATTGAATTTGCTCCAAAGCTCCTTCTCCTTGCTCTCCTCCTACATACATTGCTTGGGATTGGTCTTGTCAATCGCTCATATGGTTTGTTGGCGTGGATGTAGTAGGGGCTCCTTGAGGCTCCGTAATGTACTTCTCCAATATCTCCACTACCTTATGGAGAGAATCAAATTTGTTGGCTAGCTCCGCGACGGCCTTGGCCTCATAAATGCTAGACGGCTTCAAGGAGGACGAAGAGTGTCCTCGCTCGTCGCCCCACTGTTGGTTGTTCGAGGCCATCTCCTCAAGCAAGGCAGTAGCTTCATCAGGAGTCTTCGACAAAATGGCTCCATTTGCGGTGGCATCAATAATCTGCTTCGTGCCCGGTTGAAGTCCATTATAGAAACTGTGGACGAGCTCCCAATCCTCAATGCTATGATGGGGGCATTGATTTTACAAGTCCTTGAAGCGCTCCCATGCCTCATAGAGAGTCTCTTGTGGTCCTTGCTTGAAGGACATGAGAGCACTTCTTATCTTCACCGTCTTGGATGGCGGGTAAAATTTGTCGACGAAGGCACTCGCCAATTCATCCCAAGTGGTGAAGATTCCTTCAGCTTGCGTCCTCAACCAATATAATGCCTTGTCCTTAAGTGTGAAAGGAAAGAGGCGCAGTCTGATAGCATCTACGGAGACGCCTGGCATTTGGAAGGTGGCACATTTTGATAGGAAGAGCTGGATGTGGTAATGAGGATTTTCATGGGAGTTCCCATGAAAAGGATCTTGTTGCATAAGAACCACCAATCTGGTCTTCAACTCGAAATTTTTGTCGGCCGCCAACTCCGGCATGGCTATGGACGAGGTCGTGGAAGAAGTCTTAGGCCGAAGCCTATCTCTTATGGAAATAATCCTCGCCATTCGCTCTGCCAATTCTTCAGGTGTCTCAGGATGGGTCATAAAATTTCCTTCCGTAACGGGTCTCCTCTCCGCTCGGATCCTCCTCAATGTACGCTCGATCTCCGGATCGTATAGTATCTCTTCGGGGTTCGCCGAGGATCTCGTGTACATGCAAGGGAAAACAGTGTTTCAAAGAAATAGTTAGCACAACGGAAGGGCAAAATAAAAATAGAAATAATAAAACAAAAAAAAGAAATAGCTAGGTGGGTAGAATCAAACACTATTGCCTCCCCGACAATGGCGCCAAAAAATTGATCGCGCCCCGGATACACGTCCCGGAGCGGCGACACTGTAGTCTTACCGCAAGCGCACGGTGTAGCGGCGAGCGGGTATCGAACACAGGGATGCCTAATAACAGTGTCCTCTTCAATCAACCTGGCTAAAAGAATGGTTGAGAAATGTTCGCAAATATGCGGTCACAGTCGTTCAATCGTATAAAAGAAATAACAAATTAATAAAGACGCCTAGGGGCAGGGAATCCCTGCTACTCGCCGTATCTCATCATTGTGCTTCGTAGGTTTCACAATTACTAGACTTGAAATTTGGGTGAACTAGTTGCAACTAAATGTAGAACCAAGCTCACGCTCTCGCGCTATTGCCGGTCTATAGCAAACCTAGGGTAGGGCCCAATCTCTTGCAAACCCTAACCTAGGCAAGCTAGCATGAAGAACAATATCATCGTTCAATCGTATCTCGAGCCCACTCTCGTGCAAACTCGAGCTACGACCTAGGTTGGGATAGTTCCTACCTGTCCAATCTCTTGCAAACGGGTATTGGTATAGAATTACAATCGAAAACCCTAGTTTTGGTCCAATCTCTTGCAAACCGATTCCGGAGAAATTCAATTGCAACCCAATTCGAATTTTTAGGGCTTCCTATCGAGTTGGAATCCAATCTCTTGCAAATCCCAATCGGTATGAATCCCTAGCTATTCGTATTAAATCAATCCCAAACTAGCCCTAATCAATTCTAGCAATAATTTCACCAATTCATCACAAATTAGAAATATGGTTCGTAGGGGTTCATCCATATGCCCTAAGACGATAGAACTACTCACAATTCATCAAGCAATTCAATAGAAATTCACAAATAAAATCAATGGAATTCATAGCAATATTCAAAATATCAATAAAAATGGAGTTTTTGAGGGAGAGAGAGACAAACCAATGAAGAACAAAATAGCATCCAACAAAATATCACTTTTCTCTCCTCCCTAAAAGCTAAATCTAATTCCTAAAAAAGTTAATCTAAAAAGTCTGCCAAAAGTTCTGAAAAAAGCTCTCTAAACTAGGTTAAAAACTGGGGTTAAATACCCCCCAAAATCGCCCAAAAAATCCTGACGAAAATGCCCCTGCGCAGCCTCAAAATCGTAGTTTACGCTACAGGCAGTGCGGCTCACTCGGCCGAGTGACAAATGTCACTCGGCCGAGTAAGAGACCCTGACAGATTCCAGAGAGTTGGGGGTCTTGGGGGTCGTCTCCTCGGGAGTCGCTCAGCCGAGTGACTTTTCTTCACTCGGCCGATGGGCGTTCTTCACTCGGGCGGACGGTCGTTCGTCACTCGGTCGAGTCAGTCTTTGGGGCTGACTGACGGATTCCAGAGAGTTGGTCATTCTTGGTTGCCGTCGTCTTGGCTCCACTCGGGCGAGGGATGACTCGGTGCTCGGCCGAGTGGTATGGCGATACTCGGCTGAGTGCACGCTGATATCAGCTCTGTTGTGTGTCCGATCTGGCCGGCCGAGCGGGCTGTCTATGCTCGGCCGAGTGACTCCTTCACTCGGCCGAGTGGCATGCTGGAAATGCCCATTCTTCGTATTTTGCCTCCTCGTCACTCCTACGACGTTCTTTCTTCTTCCACTCCTCTCCAATCGCAGAATACCCCTCAAGAGAGTCGTCGATGACACTCCGGGGTGGGTGCATCTCAGAATCACTCCAAATCGCTCCAAATCTCCTGAAATACGAAAAAACAACAAATCGTGAAAAGCATCGCAATATTGTTGAAATAAACGTGAAAAACACGATTTGGGCGATCTAAATGGCATGCAATCATGCAGAAAAAAGGTGTAAAATACGGAGTGATCACCTCCCCATCCCTCTTCTCGGGTGCAAGTAGAATGGTCGAGCCCTACAACGCTTGGTTCACTCGGTTCCTCTTGGCCGCAAGCAGCATGTCTTAGCCCTGTAGCGCTCGGTTCCCCTCGGCCGCATTCAGCAGAGCAGAAGCCCAGCCGCCCGACCCTCGTCTGCTACACCCCTCGACCGTTTGAAGAAGCAATAGCGGTGGGGGGAGAGGGAGAGGGGGGGAAGGAGTAGGGAGGGGGGGAGAGAGAGAGAGAGAGAGAGAGAGAGAGAGAGAGAGAGAGAGAGAGAGAGAGAGAGAGGTTTGATGACTCTGCTTGATGCACATTTTTTGCCAACCCGATCATGATCCAATGATTTTACGTTACGGTGATATCTATCTGATTTTATATTTCAGTGTTAGATCAGTTAGAATTATTTTTGCTATGGATTATATTTTTGTATAGCTTCATATAGATGCTATCTTTGGGCTTATTATTGTAAGGATCGCCTTACCCTTGCAATACTAACAACTACACACTAGAGGGGGGTGAATAGTGTAATGGCACAAATTGCGTATTTAAAAATTAAACTTGCAAATGCGGAATTATAAATACAAGAGGAATTTAAACACCACAAAAATCCAAACGCAAACACAAGATATTACCCTGGTTCCCCAAAACTTGGGTACGTCCAGCCACACCAATATCCACTATAATTCTCACACAGAGAAGTGAATACAATCTCACACAGAGATACCTCACACAGAGGATTTGGATTCTCACACTGAGAAATCTTTACTCTCTCACAGAGAGACCTCACACAGAGGATTTAGGATTCCCACAAAGAGATATCCTTGCTTTCACACAGAAAGACTTATGCTCTCACACAGAGAGACTCAAACTCTCACACAGAGAGATCTCAACCATCCCTCACATAGAAGGTTATACTCTCACACAGAGAGTAACTAGCTCTCACACAGAAAGCTAGGGTTTCAATGAAATAACAAAGTAAAACAAATACTTTTACCAGTGCCTTGATATGTACTTACTCATAAATGAATGCAAGGCATGGCAGAGGATCTCCAAGTGATGAGATTAGCTTGAAAGCACTTAGATGATTTCCCTTGAGCTTGACTTCAATGCATGAAGGAGATCTAGAGCTCTAATATGAAAATGAGAGAGTTTGAGAGTGGATTATTTTAGCTCTAAGTATTTTCAATAGCATCAAGAAGTTCTTTTGAACTCAACCCTCTCATATATATAGGAACCCTATAGGAACTCTCAAAAGCCACGAAAACAGCCAAAAACAAAAAGCTGCAACGGCTAGATTTTGGGCTGAAACGTCACTGACAGTCTACTGATGAATAAATGACAGTCGACTGTCCAACGGCTAAATAATTCCCAATGGCTATAATCTGAGCCTCGACAGTCGATTGATGAAGTCGATACAGTCGACTGTAAACAGGACAGGCGCCTGTAAAACCTTCAGCAGGCGACTACTGCAGGGGATGAAATAAAACAGAGAGCTGCACTCTTACTCCCAGTATGCATACAGGCGACTAATGAACAAATGACAGTCAACTGTAAAATAGACAGACGACTGTTTATCCTTCATCAGTCGACTGCTGCAGGGGATGGAGTAGGAATGGCAATATTGCGGGTCGGGGTGGGTATTTAACTACCCAAGCTTACCCCGACCCATCTGCAGGCCGGGGCAGAGCGGGTCGCGGGCCGGGGCGGGGCGGGTACTTTCTTACCAAAACCGGGTCGGGCCGGGTCGGGCTGGTCGGGTCAGGTCATAACTGCCATCCATATGAATCCCAAATAAAAATTTTATTTGTGAATGGGAGAATTTTGATTTATTTGGTAATTTGGAATTTGGAATTGGCCCAATTGGGATACAGTGGAATAGAGTATGATTATGTGTTATTCGCTGACTGCATGGTCCGCATCAAAATAGTAAGGTTTTTTAGAACCTCTATAGTTTACTGGGACAGGTCGGGGGCGGGCCGGGGCGCATACAAAGCCCAAGCTTGCCTCGACCCGGCTGCGGGCCGGGTCGGACCGGGTCAAAACCGGGTCGGGCTAGGTCGGGCCGGGCGGGTCAGGCCATTACTGCCATCCCTAGGATGGAGAAAAACAGAGAGATGCAATATTCACACTAACGCCTTTCTGACGACTGTTGACCATTTCACAAGCGACTGTAAATTGAACATCAGCCGACTGATGCGAAAAGCTCAAGTAGAGTCAATAAAAATGTTGACTTGAGCAGTGCACCACAGTCGGCTGTAGAAGGCTCGACAGGCGACGGGAATCACCCAGTCGACTGTAAATCCTTCAGCAGGCGACTGTTGGAAAGCCAGCGACTCCAAATGAGTCTTTGATAAAGATGAACCTATTGGGTTGGATTTTAAGATGATCCTAAGGCTCACTAAGATGGTTAAATGCATATGCAAGAATGAGTAGACCATCTATCAAGGCATTACATTAAACCTAGACACAAAAAGAGAAAAGCAGTAAATGTAATTACATGGATTACAAAGCTTTCCTAAGAGTCTGTGGCTTCAATCTTGATGCCTTGAAGCTTCCTATCATCTCCAAGCTTTGGCACCCCTTGAATCCACGCTTTGGCCTTTCTCCACTTGATGTCCATCCTTGCACCAAGTGTTTAGTCTCCAAAAATGATATTCTTGAAATGTAAATATGAGACTAAAACAAGAGAGTCATTAGAAACAACATAATGTTGTGATCATCATCAAAATAACATTGGTATGAAACACCAATACTCAACAATTATTATCTGAACTGATTGTTGTAACGGTTCGATCACCACCCATAATTATGATCATGTACTTTTTGGTTTCAAAAGGGGTTAAATCCTCGGGGAGATGTCGGAGTATATGCAGGGAACCAACTTGGTTAATATCTGTGATTTGTGTGATTCTGGTCGTTTGAGTTTTTATTTTTGTGACATAAATCCTATTCACCCAACAGTAGGGGTTCTTTGTCTAATGATGGCTCTCCTCGTGCATCTACCTTTTCATTACCAAACATGAGCAGAAGTTATTGGGTTAGTGGATGAGACCTTCCTAAAACCTCAAATCAATACACCCATCAATCATTTCTTATGAACTGAGTTTATCACATACCGAATTGACTACTCAGGCGATTGGACTCCTTATGCATCGGTTCCTAAGGGCCTGCTCTTTTTGTTGAAAATGGGAGAGAAAGTGGCCAATTTACACTGTTCATGACACTATTTCTCAACTATTCACCATATTCTATTTCCCCTTTCTGGTAAGCTGTTCTGTTCGCCTCGAAAATCTGTGTTAAGAATTGTGGACGTGGCTTCGCCGTGGCAGCCTCGTTTTCTCAAGCGGATTCTCTGCAAAACCTGCGGATTACCGCATGGAATCTGATGTTACTGGGACCCACTTTCAGTTCGCCTACCTTCCCAACAATTGCAGCGTGCGGAATTTGTTTTTTTAATTTTTTTCGATCCTATAGTAATCGCGTCCTCCTTTTGTCGTATTATCGAGGAATACACATTGTTTTCCTTTTTTAATTATTTTTTTCAGGATTCAAATCGAACAGTGGACCCCACTCACATCAAAAGTTTGGTTTTTAAAATATTTTTTCCTTTTCAAAAGGACTCGTGGACCCCGCACAAATTAAAATTTTGTTTTTTAATTATTTTGTAGGGTGAAAGTTTTACAATGGACCCCACTCTCCACTCCCGTTCAATTGCTTGTGGACCTCATTATGTTTGTGGACTCGGTTTTTAATTTATTATTTTAAGACGTGGACCCCATTCCCCACTTTCTTCATCTAAGGGCATGTTCGTTTTCATGAATGTGCGCAAGAATGTGTTAAAAACACTGTAGCGGAACTATTCATCCATTTCCAACTTCACTTTCTCTGGGGATGTTCATTTCGTCCGAAAATTTCGAAAGAATTTGAATCATAGGTGACGCAACAGTAAAATCTTTTGTTTTTCTGGGGAATTCAATCGAGAATCTTGAAAATGGGGCCCACTCTTCTCTCTCTCATTTTTCTCCGGTTCTTTTAAATTTTTTTTGCAGCTACCGAAATCGCGACGAGAAATGCAAAAATGCACAGCAAATTGATTTTTTAGTAATTTTTTTCGATGGAATTGTTATCATTTCGCTATTCGCACATCTCGTTTGCACATTCGCGACTTACTTTTGTTTTTAATATTTAGTTATTATAATTAATTATTTTAGTTTAATAATATTAAAATCTGTGGACCCCATTACAACTTTCTTCAAACAACATTTTCAACAAAAAAACACAATAAAGTTGTGTGGACCCACAAAACTTTCTCCTCTCCACATTCCAACCACACTTTCTAACAAAAAACACAATACTCTACTTTACCCTACACTATTCACAACTTTCTCAAATATCAACTTTCACAAAAAAGAACAGGCCCCAACATTCCAAACAAAAAAAACAAAAGAAAGTTTTGTGGGCCCCACAATACTGTCTCAAAACAACTTTCCAACCAAATGTCGCAAAAAACACAAAATCAAACTTTGCTCACCACAAGATTCCAATCCCTAAACACTATTCACAACTTTCTCAAAAACTCATTATCAACAAAAAGAACAGGCCCTAAAACCAACTTCTTAGTTCCCAATGCAGTGTAACTCTACTCTCAGATTTCACCCTTGAATCCCAAAAGCGATGGCTTCAGTGGGAGCACTAATGAATCCATTGATTATTGACCAGCAAATGAATCCACTGATTATTGTGGGGGCACTAACTAATGAATCCATTTGGTTATTTTTAATCCATGAAAATCTTTTATCGACTATCTTTAAATTCTTATGAACTCTCCAAATTTGTCTAAACATTCTTAAGCTTGCTATTTTTTCGATAAATTACCAAACGTGTCAATGCTGCCGTTCAAAAACAATTTTTACTAACCTGATCACGATACAACGATTTTATGCTACGATGATATCTATCTAATTTTATATCTCAGTATTAGATCAGTTAGAATTATTTTTGTAGTGGATTATATTTTTGTATAGCTTCATACGGGTGCTATCTTTGGGCTTATTATTTTCTGACCTTTTGGTTTCAAAAATGGTTAAATCCTCAGGGAGAGGTCGGAGAATATGCATGGAGCCAACTTCGTTACTATCTGTGATTTGTGTGATTCTGGTTGTTTGAGTTTTTATTTTTGTACCATAAATCTTATTCACCCAACTGTAGAGGTTCATTGTCTAATGACGGCTCTCCTCTTGCATCTACCTTTTCCTTACCAAACATGAGCAGAAGTTATTGGGTTAGTGAATGAGACCTTGCTAAAACCTCAAATTTATACACCAATCAATCATTTTTTATGAACTGAGTTTATCACATAACGAATTGACTACTCAAGCGATTGGACTCCTTATGCATCGGTTCCTAAGTGCATGTTACTTTTTTTTGATAATGGGAGAGAAAGTGACCAATTTACACTATTCGTGTCACTATTCGTCTACTATTCACCATATTCTATTTTCCCTTTTTGGTGAGTTGTTCTTTTCACTTCGAAAATTTGTGTTGAGAATCGCGGACGTGGCTCCGCCGTGGTAGCCTCGTTTTCACGAGGGGATTCTTTGCAAACAGCATGGAATCTGATGTTGCTAGGACCCATTGTTAGTTCGCCTGCCTCCTGATCACTCCTTATTTTACACCTTTTTCCCGCATGTTTGCATGCCATTTAGACCGCCCAAATCATGTTTTTCACGATATATCGACGATATTGCGATACTTTTCACGATTTGTTGTTTTTGTCGCATTTCAGGTGATTTGGCACGATTTGGAGTGATCTCGAGATGCGCTTACTCTAGACGGTCACCAACGACCTCCCCGAGGGGTATTTTGCTGTTGGAGAGGAGCGGAAGAAGAACAGACGTCGCAGGAGCGACAAGGAGGCCAATACAAGCAGATTGGGCATTTTTTGTGTCCCACTCGGCCGAGTGGAGGAGCCACTCGGCCGACCAGCGAGACACTGCTCGGCCGACCAGATCAGACACGATTTATGTGTGCACTCGGCCGAGCACCGAAGACCACATCGGCCGAGTGACGACATCACGTCCGCCCGAGTGGCGCCCAGACGAAGCCCTTCCAAAACATCCAAGTTACTGTTTTTCGGCTGCCTGAACTTCAGAAGACCCACTCGGCCGAGTGGTTAATCCCGTCCGCCCGAGTACTATGAAGCCATCGGCCGAGTGACGACAACTCACTCGGCCGAGCCGCCCCCGAAGTAGAGACCCCTGAAAGCCCCGACTTACTGGAAAATTACAGGGTTTTCACTCGGCCGAGCGGCTTTTGTCACTCGGCCGAGTGCGATGCGCTGCCTGTAGCGAAAACTGCGGAAAACAGGCTGTGCAGGGGTATTTTGGTCACAGTTTTTGGACGATTTTGAGGGCTATTTAAACCCTGTTTTTACCCTAGTTTTGAGAGCCTCTCTCTTAGATTTTTTGCAGCTTTTTAGATTAGTTTTTAGCTTTATTCTTGTGATTGGAGAGGAGACAAAGATTGGAATTTTGTTGGATTAATTGAAGAACTCCATTGGTTTGCATCTCTTTTCCTTAAAAATTCTATTTTTTATTGCATATCTCAATATTGTGATGAATTCCATTGCTTATTTCAACGATTATATTTGTGATCTTGCTATGATTTGTGAGTAGTTTCCACGTCTTGGGGCGTGGGGATGAACCCTACAAGCCCATTTTCATATTTGTGATAAATTGGTAGAAATTGTGCTAGAATTGTTATTAGGGATTAGATTGGGATCAATTTACTACGGATGGCTAGGTATTCATATCAATTGGGATTTGCAAGAGATTGGATCCCAATTTGATAGGAAACCCTAGAAATCCGAATTGGGTTGGAGTCGGATTTTCGAAGTATCGGTTTGCAAGAGATTGGACCGATACTAGGATTTCCAGTTGCAATTCCATGCCGATACTCGTTTGCAAGAGATTGGACGGGTAGGAACTATCCCAATCTAGGTCGTGGACCGAGTTTGCAAGAGATTGGGCTCGGTGCGCGATTGGACGATGATGTTGATCCTAATGCTAGCTTTCCTAGGCTAGGGTTTGCAAGAGATTGGACCCAAACCTAGGATAGCTATAGACCGGCAACAGCGCGAGAGCGTGAGCTTGGTTCTACATTCAGTTGCAACTAGTTCATCCAAATTCTCATTCAAGCAATTTTGATACCGATAAACCGCATTTATGAAATACGGTGAGTAGCGGGGATTCCCCATTCCCTAGACGTTCTTTATTTGATTTGATATTTCCGCATTTTTGTCTGACGATTGTGACAGGATCGCCAAAGGCAAATTTCTCTCTTAAATAGCCAGGTTGATTGGAACAAGCACGGTCATTCGTCCTCCCTGTGTTCGATATCCCGCTCGCTGCTACATCGTGTACTTGCGGTAAAACTACAACCGTTCTTTTGGGTCACATCCCGGAGCGATCAAGTTTTTGGCGCCGTTGTCGGGGAGGCGATTGCGTTTGATTCTTTCTCACCCTAGCTATTTCTTTTTTTTAATTATCATTATCATTATTTCTTATTTCTTACCTAACCCTTCCACGATACTAATCATTTCTTTGAAACTCTGTTTTCCCTGTGCATGTACACAAGATCTACGGCGGACCCTGCAGCTATCTTATTTGATCCCGAGATCGAACGTACCGCGCTGAGACTTAGAGCGGAAAGGAGACAAAATCCGGAAGGGCGGTTTATGACCAACCCGGAAACTCCTGAACAATTGGCGGCAAGGATGGCGAGGCTAATTTCTATTCGAGATAGGCTTCGGCCTAAGACCTCTTCTACTACCTCATCCATTGCCGTGCCGGAGTTGGCGGCTGACAAGAACTTCGAGCTAAAGACTGGATTAGTGGTTTTGATGCAACAAGACCCATTTCATGGGAACGCCCATGAGAACCCCCACTACCACATCCAATTATTCTTGTCGAAGTGCGCCACATTTCAGATGCCGGGGGTCTCCATCGATGCCATCAGACTGCGTCTCTTCCCCTTCACGCTAAAGGACAAGGCACTCTATTGGTTGAGGACGCAGGCTGACGGAGTTTTCACCTCTTGGGACGAGTTGGCGAGTGCATTTATTGACAAGTTCTATCCGCCATCCAAGACGGTGAAGATCCGGAGCGCTCTCATGTCCTTCAAGCAAGGACCACAGGAGACGCTCTATGAAGCTTGGGAGCGTTTTAAGGATTTGCAGCATCAATGCCCGCATCATAGCATTGAAGACTGGGAGTTAGTTCATAGCTTCTACAACGGTCTCCAACCGGGGACCAAACAAATTATTGATGCCGCGGCGAATGGTGCTATCTTGTCAAAGACTCCCGAGGAAGCTACGGCCCTAATTGAGGAGATGGCCTCAAATAATCAACAATGGGGCGATGAGCGAGGACACTCCACGTCTTCCTTAAAGCCAACTAGCATCTGCGAGGCGAAGGCCGTAGCGGAGCTTACGAGCAAGTTTGATTCTCTCCACAAGGTAGTGGAGAGATTGGAGAAGTTTATCACGGAGCCCTAAGGAGCCCCTTCTACCTCCGCTCCAACGAACCAAATGTGTGATTGGCAAGACCAATCTCAAGCCATGTACTCGGGAGGAGAGCAAGGAGAAGGATCCTTGGAGCAAGTACAATATGTCGCGGGGAACCAAGGATATTGGGCCAATCCGGCCGCAAGAAATCATCCCGGATTCTCCTACGCCAACAATGAAGGAGCTTTGAACCCGCCACAACCACCACCTCAACAAGCTCGACCACCACCACCCCAACAAAAAAACTATCCACCGAGGGGGCATACTCAACAAAATTTTCAACCAAAGCAAGAAGTCCCACCATATAGGCCGCCCGGATACAATCAAGGGTGGAGGAATCAAAATCAAAACCCTCCACAAGCTCAACAACGATCCGACTTCGAAGCTAGAGTGGAGGCGTTCATGGTCGAGCAAAATAAGGTAAATGCTACCTTGAAGGCGGGGCAAGACTCCCTTAATACCGTTGTGGCTCAAATATCAGAGCAATTAGCGTTGCTAAATCGAAACACTCAACGATTGCCGGCGCAACCCGAGCAAAACCCACGGAGCAACACCGGCCACATCAATGCCGTAGTTGCCGTTACCACTAGAGGCGGAAAGGATACCACCCCCGCCATGATCCCTACCGAGGAGCCCGTGGAGGAAAGTTTGGAGCCGATTGAGCCGGTAGTTGAAGTTGATAAGGAGAAGGAGCCACAAGAAAAGGAGAAATCGAGAGCGGAGCAATTGATCGAGGAGAGGCGCTTCATGCCGCCGGTCCCATTCCCCCAAAGACTAGCGAGAGCGAAAATGGAGAAAAGGCTAGCGAAGTTCCTCGAGTATCTAAGAGGAGTTAGCCTCAATATTCCCTTCCTCGACGCCATCGTGGAGATCCCCACATATGCTAAATTCTTGAAGGACTTGATTTCGGGGAGAAAGAGTAAGGAGAAGATCATGCTAGCCGAGGAGGGCTCTTGGTTTACCAAGAGAGAAAAGGAGCCGGCCAAATTTAAAGATCCGGGGAGTTTTCGGATTCCTTGCACCTTGGGCGGCGTCCCTCTTCAAAAGGCGTTGGTTGATCTAGGGGCTAGTGTGAGCCTCATGCCTCTCTCCATGTTCTTAAGGCTAAACACCGGGACAAAGTTGAAACCCACTGACATGCGCATTCAATTAGCCGATGGACTGATAACAAGGCCGGTGGGGATCGCCGAAGACATCCCGCTACAAGTCCCGGGTGGAATATGCTTACCATGTGATTTTGTGATCATGGACGTTAAGGAGGAGGGAGATACGTCATTGATACTTGGACGTCCGTTCCTCGCCACCGCCGGAGTAATTGTTGACGTGCGCGAAGGTACCCTAACTTTAAACGTCGGCAACATCGAGGTGGAGCTCCACATTCCTAAGGCTATGAAGCACATGCCTTACCACGAGGAACTTGACTACATGGACCTCCTTGATGAGGTGATAGAGGAGGCGATCCCCCACTCAATTGGCGCTCTTTTCGATGAAGATTTAGAGGAAGGCCCGGATTTAGGCCAAGATGAGAAGATAGAGGATTCCCCCGACCTCTCCGCTGAAAATGATGAAGGCGACGCTGATGTCGCAAGGATTCGAGAGCTCTGCAAGCTCTCGAAATTGGAGTCTCCGAAGAAAGCTCCACCGACACGGAGATCGGTGTCACCGGTAAAGCCGTTGACCGGAGCAAATGCTAGCTTGGGGGAGCCTCCCCCCAACACTATTTGAGATGGGAGACCACCGAGGGAGAACACGCCGCCACGTCCAAATCCAAGCGCGCTCCCCGGAAAGTTTGATGGGTGCATCTCATATGCACCAAACATCCCGCATTGATTGAAAATTATAGGGGGTCGAGCTCACGACCTTAAACGAGCGCTTGTTGGGAGGCAACCCGACGGTTTTTGCTTTATTTTCACTTTTTCTTTATTTTCGTTTTAGAAATTTTTAGTGTTTTGAGTCGTTCGCCCAAAAATCTTGTGATAACGGGTCCTATTTTTCTTGACAGGAGAGGTGATAGGTAAATCCATCATGAGGAGGATGAACGAGACGACGAGGAGCGCCCCAAGAAGGCGCTCGACGCTTAGGAGGAAGATGGAATCGACTGGAGGAAGAAAGACGGAGTTTAGAGCCCAAACGAAGACAAACAGCAGAACACAAGGCTCACTCGGCCGAGCATACTAGTCACTCGGCCGAGTACACAAGTTCGTCCGGCCGAGCCGCTCACAAACGAGGGAAGTCTACTGTACCCAACTCTCTGTTTATTTTCCTGATTCCAATATAACTGCTACTCGGCCGAGTATATATATTCACTCGGCCGAGTAAAACGGATACGCTCCTAAGGCGAGTCTTGCCGAGTAGCTTGAGCCACTCGGCCGAATGGACTTACTCCACTCGGCCGAGGCTGGCAAGGCCACTCGGCCGATGCGTAAGCGGGGAGGAATTTCCATTGATTCCACTCGGCCGAGTGACCTAGTCACTCGGCCGAGTCGTAACTTCTGCTATATAAGGGGTCGAGGGGGACACGTTTTTCGAAACGCTGAAACCGATCGCGCCCCCCGACCTTTCAGCTCCCATCGCCCGCTCGCACCCCCTACTTGCCCGACCGCCGTCGCCGAGCCGCCGCTTGGCCTGCCACCGCCGGCCGACCCCCCGCCGTGACTCGCCCGAGTCGCCGCCGGCGGCCGCCGCTCTGACCACCTCCGGTATCGCCTTTATTGCCTTTTTCTCCTCTTTTTGAGTATATTTTGAGGATCCATGTGTTAAACGACCCCCAAACCCAAATCAATTTCTATATCTATCTGTTATATCCCTAATGCTCCATACGTTTTGATTATTACCCGCTGATATCTCCATTTCACGCGCAGGTTGTTTTTGGGAGCTTAGGGGAGCCCAGGGGAGCTTCTCGGGACTGATTTGAGCTTCGTGGAGGCGCTGACTTCGCACGCTTCCACTGCTGAGCACTCACGGCGTGTCTGGGTATACTCCTTCCACTCTTTTTCACACACCGCACTTTTTACACTTTTCGGCGCGCTCGGGGCCGATATACCGCCCCGGACACGGCCGCGGTCGAAGAGAGCTTCCGCCAAGCGGAAGCGGCCGGATGATGCCGGCCCCTCCCACGAGTTGGAGGACTCTCCTCCACCGTCTCCCACACACGCCGTTCACCCAGCACAGCCTGCAGGCCCCGCACACCCCGCACAGCCTGCAGTGCACCCACAGCCCGCACAGCCTCTCCCTGCCGCTGCACAACCACCACCTCCGGCTCCACTGGTCGGGCCGCTCGGGATTACGTTCCGAGACGACGCACACCACGCCGTCTTCGACCGTATCTCCCAGCGCTCGATCGTACCCTCCAGGTTTGCACACCTCGCTGACCTAGGACGCCTGGGGGTACTAGAGGGGATGCTCACGTTGTACGACAACGTGGGCTGGCGAGATTTTCTGCAGGTGTCGGCGGATACGTTTACCCGCCCGACACTTGAGGTTCTGAGTTCTATCGCCCGGACCGACGAGGGATGCTCGTTCCGGTTCATGGATCGAGAGTGCCAGGTCACTCTCGATATGATGAGAGCATTTTTCTCGTGGCCCGCTGTCCCCGGTGCCGATCGCGGTTACGGCCCCACCCATATCCCCCCACATTCCTTCGACTCCGGTGCCTTCTGGGCCCGGATTACGGGTCTTCACGCTGCCTTTGACCCTAGTAGGGCCAAGGCCTCGGCCATTGTCCATCCCTGCCTCCGCATTGCTCAGCGCCTTATGGCGACGACCTTTTTGGCCAGATATGAGCCGGGCACGATGTCTACGCCAGAGCTCTACATGCTCTACGCGATGACACGTCCCAGAGCTCTATCTAGGGATGGCGATGAGCTTGTCCCCGCCGTCGTGATCGATATCGCGGCCTGGTTTTTGGACCGCATCATCGTATCGGTGGGCGCTCGCTCACCGATATGATGAGGCGGCCTGATCACCTTGCTTGCTCTTATGACCGGCGAGGACTTCCCCGACGACTTGAGACACGTCCCGGGCCCCACTTCTCTGTCGATAGATGTTATGGCCCGGATGAAGATGCTTCGTCCGCACGGTGAGCGTCACTGGGTCTGGTTGCACGGCCCTTTCGGGGCCGATTACATGATTCTCCCGAGCCCTGCTCGGACTCAGATTGCACCAGCCCACGTTGACTGGCTCCCTGCGATGGATGTTCTCATCCCCGCTGCTTACGTGCTCGAGGCCGAGGAGGCCGAGCAGGCCCACGCTGCCCCTGTAGACCCTGTTGCACACCCTGCCGAGCCTGCTGCCGAGCCTGCTGCCGATCCTGTTGACCCAGTGGCCCCTCAGCCCATACCTGACGTTTCCGCTGCTCTTGACACCTCTGTCGGTGACGAGAGCACCTCAGCTGAGCCCACTTCCACCACCTCCACCACTTCCGAGGCTGTCACCACCACTCCCACCACCACCACTGGCCCTCTGTCCGTCGAGCCTCTTTGCTCCGCACTCCCCGAGCGCCCACCGACCTTTGTTGAGAGTGGAGAGCCCTCGTTTGCCGCGGTCGTGGAGACCATGGCTAGCATGATCTCTGCTGGGGTTGCGCCTTTTGGTCCACACACTTCCACCACAGCGGTAGTCACCTCTGTCCCCACCTCTGCTGTATTTTCCGAGAGTGTCGTGGCGTCTGTCCACACTTCTGTGTCACTGACCTCTCCGGCCACCTCGCTGCCATTTTTGCACTCTTCTTTTGCTATTGCTGCCTCCACTTCCCACCAGCCGGTGCCCCGGCCTCACACTGAGGCCAGGCCCACATTCGCAGGCGCAGCACCTTTTGTTCCCTTCCCCGCTGAGCCAGTCACATACGCGGCCCGAGTACGCCAGCCACACCCTGTACAGCCTCACCCGGTGCGTCCCTCTGCACCACCTCCCCCTGACACTGTACTTCAGAGCATTCGTGCTCTAGAGGGGGCGGTGAGTGGCCTCCGAGGAGACCTTAGGACCCTGTCCGCCACCGTCTCTGCGATGGCTGGCCGCTTCGAGCTGATCCCCCAGATCCATTACTGTCTCACCCAGGTTCTGGAGCGTCTCCCGCGCATACCCCCACCCACCCAGCAGGTTCCCACCCACACTTCCACGCACACCCGACCTGAGGCCACTCCCACACCCACCCCCGCTCAGCAGCCTGTCCAGCCAGCACCACCCACACGACCTCCGCCTCAGGACGGAGACGGTGCAGCACCACCTTCCTAGGCACCCTTGATGCCATCGATTCCTTTTGCCGTTGTGCTGCCCGTTTCTGCTGGGTCCTGATGCATTTTTGTCCACCCCCCTCCCCTCACTTATTTTGGGATTCTCTTTTTGATCATATCTTTATATATCTTTTTTGGGAGAGAGGGAGAGTTTTTGGTGCCACTTATATATCTGTATCACTCCTATCTGTGCATGCATCATGTCTGCATCATATTTTCATTTCTTTATTTTTCTTTTTATTATCATCATGCATGCGTCCTCACTTGCCCCTCCCATCGCTTGTCTCTCGGTGTGCCACACTTTGCACATTGAGGACACTGTGCCATTTAGCTTGGGGGAGTGAGTTCTCACGTTCTTTTTCGATTTGCCACCTTTATTTTTAGTTTTTCACACCATTTTTCGCATTTGCACTTATTTTTCATTATTTTTCTTTTATTTTGCCATGCATCACGTTTTTCTTTTTTTTTCTGTGTGCCGCATTGTAAATAGTTCTATTTTCCCTTTATCTTTATTTCTTTTTCATCTCATGCTAGAGATGACTTTTCTGTGATGATGATGACGTTGAATTTAGCTTACTCTATATGCATGCTATATTTGTCATGTCTTAGATTTTATTCCTGATATCATATGCTATGACTTGCCTTGCATTTAGAGATAGTAACCCACACTTTTTTCGCATGAAAATGGATGAAATTTTATTATTAGCTGAGTCTGAATATTCATATGTATGCTATCACAGAAAACACACCAAGATTCACGCATTGAATGCTTATATCTGGAGTACTGATTTCTTTTTCCTATATCACTTCTATATGCATGAATTGTACACTTCACTTCAGGATGATTGAATGATGTTAGCTATGATAAATCTGGATTAGTTAGCTTTTTTTGTGATCGAAACTGAGCAGATTAGATTACCCTGCTGAAGTTGTCGTGCATGTCTTATAGAGTGAACCGAGAGTTATATCTATTTCTTTCTCCACAAATCTTGAACATCATTTCTCTACTTTTATAATCATTGGTGAATCTCCCCTTAGCGATTCTATTTTATGGCATTTCCCCCGCTATTAATTCCTAGCTCCAATTTTCTTATTCAAAAAAAATATATATATATATAATAAAAGAGAGAAGAATATTCTTGTAAAATAGAGTTATATCTATTTTATGGCATTTACCTCAAATTTATACACCAATCAATCATTTTTTATGAACTGAGTTTATCACGTAACGAATTGACTACTCAAGCGATTGGACTCCTTATGCATCGGTTCCTAAGTGCATGTTGCTTTTTTTGATAATGGGAGAGAAAGTGACCAATTTACACTATTCATGTCACTATTCGTCTACTATTCACCATATTCTATTTTCCCTTTTTGGTGAGTTGTTCTTTTCACTTCGAAAATTTGTGTTGAGAATCGCGGACGTGGCTCCGCCGTGGTAGCCTCGTTTTCACGAGGGGATTCTTTGCAAACAGCATGGAATCTGATGTTGCTAGGACCCATTGTTAGTTCGCCTGCCTCCTGATCACTCCTTATTTTACACCTTTTTCCCGCATGTTTGCATGCCATTTAGACCGCCCAAATCATGTTTTTCACGATATATCGACGATATTGCGATGCTTTTCACGATTTGTTGTTTTTGTCGCATTTCAGGTGATTTGGCGCGATTTGGAGTGATCTCGAGATGCGCTTACTCTAGACGGTCACCAACGACCTCCCCGAGGGGTATTTTGCTGTTGGAGAGGAGCGAAAGAAGAACGGACGTCGCAGGAGCGACGAGGAGGCCAATACAAGCAGATTGGGCATTTTTGTGTCCCACTCGGCCGAGTGGAGGAGCCACTCGGCCGACCAGCGAGACACTGCTCGGCCGACCAGATCAGACACGATTTATGTGTGCACTCGGCCGAGCACCGAAGACCACATCGGCCGAGTGACGACATCACGTCCGCCCGAGTGGCGCCCAGACGAAGCCCTTCCAAAACATCCAAGTTACTGTTTTTCGGCTGCCTGAACTTCAGAAGACCCACTCGGCCGAGTGGTTAATCCCGTCCGCCCGAGTACTATGAAGCCATCGGCCGAGTGACGACAACTCACTCGGCCGAGCCGCCCCCGAAGTAGAGACCCCTGAAAGCCCCGACTTACTGGAAAATTACAGGGTTTTCACTCGGCCGAGCGACTTTTGTCACTCGGCCGAGTGCGATGCGCTGCCTGTAGCGAAAACTGCGGAAAACAGGCTGTGCAGTGGTATTTTGGTCACAGTTTTTGGACGATTTTGAGGGCTATTTAAACCCTGTTTTTACCCTAGTTTTGAGAGCCTCTCTCTTAGATTTTTTGCAGCTTTTTAGATTAGTTTTTAGCTTTATTCTTGTGATTGGAGAGGAGACAAAGATTGGAATTTTGTTGGATTAATTGAAGAACTCCATTGGTTTGCATCTCTTTTCCTTAAAAATTCTATTTTTTATTGCATATCTCAATATTGTGATGAATTCCATTGCTTATTTCAACGATTATTTTTGTGATCTTGCTATGATTTGTGAGTAGTCTCCACGTCTTGGGGCGTGGGGATGAACCCTACAAGCCCATTTTCATATTTGTGATAAATTGGTAGAAATTGTGCTAGAATTGTTATTAGGGATTAGATTGGGATCAATTTACTACGGATGGCTAGGTATTCATATCAATTGGGATTTGCAAGAGATTGGATCCCAATTTGATAGGAAACCCTAGAAATCCGAATTGGGTTGGAGTCGGATTTTCGAAGTATCGGTTTGCAAGAGATTGGACCGATACTAGGATTTCCGGTTGCAATTCCATGCCGATACTCGTTTGCAAGAGATTGGACGAGTAGGAACTATCCCAATCTAGGTCGTGGACCGAGTTTGCAAGAGATTGGGCTCGGTGCGCGATTGGACGATGATGTTGATCCTAATGCTAGCTTTCATAGGCTAGGGTTTGCAAGAGATTGGACCCAAACCTAGGATAGCTATAGACCGGCAACAGCGCGAGAGCGTGAGCTTGGTTCTACATTCAGTTGCAACTAGTTCATCCAAATTCTCATTCAAGCAATTTTGATACCGATAAACCGCATTTATGAAATACGGTGAGTAGCGGGGATTCCACATTCCCTAGACGTTCTTTATTTGATTTGATATTTCCGTATTTTTGTCTGACGATTGTGACAGGATCGCCAAAGGCAAATTTCTCTCTTAAATAGCCAGGTTGATTGGAACAAGCACGGTCATTCGTCCTCCCTGTGTTCGATATACCGCTCGCTGCTACACCGTGCACTTGCGATAAAACTACAACCGTTCTTTTGGGTCACATCCCGAAGCGATCACCTCCCCGCCAATCGCAGCGCGCGGAATTCATTTTTTTTTACTTTTTTCGATCCTATAATAATCGCGTCCTCCTTTTGTCGTATTAATGAGGAATGCACAGTGTTTTACTTTTTTAATTATTTTTTCCGATTCAAAAACAGTGGACCCCACACACATCAAAAGTTTGGGTTTTAAATATTTTTTCTTTTCAAGTGGACATGTGGGCCCCACACAAATTAAAATTTTGTATTTTAAAATTATTTTGCTGGTTGAAAGTTTTACAGTGGACGCCACTCCCCACTCCCGTTCAATTGTTTGTCATTTAATTATTTTTTACTTAATTCAATTGTTTGTGAACCCAGTTTTTAATTTATTATTTTAAGACGTGGAACACACTCCCCACTTTCTTCATCCAACATTCCAAAAAAACACCAGACAAAACAACTTTTTAACCAAATGTCCAACAAAAAGAACACAAAATCAATCTTTCCTCGCCCCAAGATTCCAGTGACTAACCACTATTCACAACTTTTTTAAAAACCCATTCTCAACAAAAAGAACAGGCCCTAAGACCAACTTCTTGGTTCCCAATGCAGTGTAACTTCACTCTCAGATTTCACCCTTGAATCCCAAAAGTGATGGCTTCGGTGGGAGCACTAATGAATCCATTGATTATTGACCAACACATGAATCCACTGATTATTGTGGGAGCACTAATGAATCCATTTGGTTATTTTTAATCCATGAAAATCTTTTATAGATTATCTTTAAATTCTTATGAACTTTCCAAATTCCTCTATGTTATGAATCAACTACTGGGGGAGGAGCCCCCAGCTCTTTATTTATAGGCAATTGGGAGAATACAAACGTGGGCTACATTGATATGGGCCTATCTCTAAGATAGCCCAGAATCTTAACCAACTCTGATTTATAACCGTTCACAACACTTCCCCTTATCCAGCCATAGGGGTGGACTCTGCTCGTGAATACTTCAGGATTCTGAGCATAGAGGAGTCTCACATGGGGTGGATACTTCGGGATCCTGAGTTGGTGAGATTTGCCTCGTAAAAAACCTTTAGCTTTGGAAAACCCTGTGGGAAAAACCATAGTTAAGGGAAAAGAGTGCAAATTCTCCCTAACTCCCCCTGATCTGTACAAGCTTCCTGAAAGTAGCAGTATGAAGGGCTTTAGTGAACAAGCCTGCCAAATTGTCACATGATTGCACTTTTCTGATGTCGATCTTGCCATCTCTCTGTAGCTCGTGCGTCCAGAAGAACTTTGGTGAAATGTGCTTTGTTCTGTCGCCTTTGATGAAGCCACACCGTAGCTGAGCTATGCAAGCAGCATTGTCCTCGAACATTGTAATAGGTTCGAGATCTCCAGTCTTCAGTCCGGTAGTTGACAGGATGTGGTGGACAACTGAGCGTAACCATACGCATTCCCTGCTTACTTCATGGATGGCAATGATCTCTGAGTGATTGGATGAGGTCACCGTCAAGGTTTGCTTGATGGATCTCCAGGAAATGGTTGTCCCTCCATATGTAAACACATACACAGGCTGTGACTTCACGTTATGGGGATCAGACAAATAACCTGCATCAGCATAACCAGCAAGTGTAGAGGATATTCCATTTTTGTAGAAGAGTCCCAGATCTGTAGACCCTTGGAGGTAGCGCAGAAGGTGCTTAACCCCGGTCCAGTGGTGCTATGTGGGCGCTGCATTGTATCTGGCTAGCAAATTTACTGCGAACGCTATGTCGGGACGCGTGCAGTTTGCTAGTATAAGAGTGCTCTGATGGCACTTAGATAAGGGACTTCTAGACCAAGTATATCCTCCCCCTCTTACAGCGGCCGGAAGGGGTCTTTATGTGCATCCAGAGATAGTACCACTATAGGTGTACTAAGTGGATGACATTGGTCCATATGGAATCTTTGCAACATTTTCTTTATGTATGTGGTTTGATGTAATAGGATTCCATCTTTTAGATGTTCAATCTGTAAACCAAGGCAGAATTTTGTTTTGCCTAGGTCTTTCATTTCAAATTCTTTTGTTAGGCTTACAGATATCTCAGCGATCTCTTCAGGAGATCCAATGAGATTTAGATCGTCTACGCAGACAGCGATTATCACGAATCCTTTTTCCTTTGTTCTTATGCAGATACAAGGGCAGACTTCATTGTTGTTGAATCCTTGTTTGATAAGGAAATCGCTGAGTCTGTTATACCACATTCTTCTTGATTGTTTGAGACCATACAGTGATCTTTGTAGCTTAACAGAGTAGACGTCCCGATGTCTATCTTTTATTTCAGCAGGCATTGAGAAGCCATCAGGACGTTTCATGTATATCTCCTTGTCGAGATTGTCGTATAGATATGCAGTCACAACATCCATTAGCTGCATATCTAGGCCTTCCTTTGCTGTTAAGCTTATCAGGAATCTGAAAGTGATCGCATCCATGACCGGGGAGTATGTTTCGTCATAGTTGATACCAGGTCTTTGGGAAAATCCTTGTGCTACAAGTCTAGCTTTGTAGCATGCGATCTCATTGTTTTCATTTCTTTTTCTTACGAATACCCATTTGTATCCTACAGGTTTGACACCGGTAGGTGTCTGGACTATTTGCCCAAAGACTTTGCGTTTCTGAAGCGAGTCCAGCTCGGTTTCTATTGCCTGATTCCACTTTGGCCAGTCATTTCTACGTTTGCATTCAGCAACGGAATGTGGATCATGATCATCGTCGCTTCCGGCGACGTGAATAGCAATATGAAACGCGACGTCATTGTCAACGACTGTACTCTTTCTGTCCAATACATCCCCTGTACGTACATAATTCAATGCTATTTCAGTTTCTCCCGGCAGTTCCTCTGCAGTGGATTCCGGAAGGGGAGAGGGTATGGACACGAGCTCGTTTCTCTGTGGGGTATCGTCCCAAGGTCTCCGGATATTTTTCTTTTTCTTGGATTTTTATCCTTGGAGCTTGGTGGTCTGCCTCTTTTCTGTTGAGGTGCAGCCACTTCTGCTGCTGGTGGATTGCATCCATTCTTTGGGATGTCAATCCTAGCTGGAGTATTTGCAGCAGTGATGTGTGATTTGACAATCTTCTGGTTATCAGTAAATGAGCCCGGTAATCTATGAACGGTGTTCTGGATGTGTAAGATTTTCAGGATCTCATCGTCACATTGTTTTATTACCGGATCATAGTGGGTCAAGCGTTTTGTATTCCACGTTAACATTTGCTTCGTGCTAGACTTTTCAATGTCTAGGCCCATGTTGGGGAAATATGTCTCATCAAAGTCACAGTCTTCAAGACGTGCCTTAAAAGTGTCCCCCGTTTGGGGTTATATGTATATTATAATGGAGGGTGAGTCAAACCCTACACAAATACCTAGGCAACGTTGAGGGCCCATCTTAGTCATCTGGGGTGGTGTGATGGGGATATAAACTGCATAGCCGAAGATTTTCAAGTGAGAAATGTTTGGCGGCGTTCCATATGCAAGTTGCATTGGAGAGAGACTCTGACCTCCTGAGGGTCTTATTCTTATTAATGATGCAGCATGCAGAATTGCATGTCCCCATGAATCCACCGGCAACTGGGATTTCATTAGCAATGGACGTGCAATCCATTGGAGTCTTTTAATTAGCGACTCAGCTAACCCGTTCTGAGTGTGAACATGCTGCACCGGATGTTCAATCTCTATTCCTGTTGCCGGGCATTATTCTTGAAATGTCTAGGAGGTAAATTCCCCCGCATTATCCAAACGTATTTTCTTTATTTTGGTTGTCTGGAAAATGCGCCTGCAACTTTATAATTTGTGCCAGGAGCTTTGGAAAAGCTAAGTTGCGGGTCGATAGTAGACACACATACGAATATTTTGAAGATGCATAAATTAGTACCATGAAGTACCGGAAAGGCCCACTAGGGTGGTGGATGGGTCCACATATGTCTCCATGTATTCTTTCGAGGAAGCTTGGAGACTCGATATCCACTTTAAGTGGTGATGGCCTTGTTATTAATTTACCCTTGAAGCCGGGTACACAAGGGAATTCTCCCTTCTGAAGAATCTTCTGGTTCTTCAGGTTATGCCCATGAGATTGTGATAAGATGCGATGCATCATCACAGATCCAGGGTGGCCAAGTCTATCATACCAAAGTAAAAATTTGGCTGATGTCGGGCACTTCAGGTGCTCCGTTGAGTTAGCTTCCTCTCTCCGAATTTTTGAATGGTAGAGGCACGATGAGAGGCTCTCAAAACGTTCAAGTATGATTTTTATTCCATTTTCTTGAGACGTTACATACAGTAATTCATTCTCTTTTACATTTGCTGTTTCCAAGTGGAATTCGTTCAGACATATATCTTTGAAACTTAGTAAGTTTCGCTTGGAATTCGGAGAGTATAATGCATCTTTAATTTTGATTTCTGTTCCTTTGGTGAGCAATAAGGTTGCATTCCCAGAACCTTCAATTATATCCGATGGCCCTGAAATTGTATTTACAGGGCTCTTATACGGTATAAGGCTATGAAAATAGCATTTGTGCTGAAGGATCGCATGTATCGAAGCACTGTATGAAAAACACCCTAGAGGGGGGGGGGGTGAATAGGGGGTGTGTGTGGGGCACAAATTTAAAAACAATCACAATCACAGAGATAATCAGACACAGATATTTTTAACGGAGTGGCTTCCCGCCAAAACTCCGACCCCAAGACCTACGAGGATTTCACTCAATAAAACTGATCACACTTACGGGTAGTGATCTCACCGTACAAATATAGTTCAAGAGTTAAAGCGCAGAGATAGCTTCAGAGTAAAGCTATTCATAATACAATCTCACAACTAAAACAGATTCAAATAGCTTTAACACTGCGGTGAAAAATAAGAGAGATATCACCGTGATAAAGTTTGTGAGATCGTGATCGCGTGGGCGCAAACGGTTCGCTGATCCGATGTCTGGATTGGAAGATATAGTCTTTGGAAGATGATTGCCCGAATCTGAATTATGCAGTGACTGATCTGTAGAAAAACGCCCGAAATGTGTATAATCATGTGGACTGAGCAGAGGATACTATTACAGTTGCGAAGGGCATGAAGATGTGGTTGCGTGTGCGCAAACGGCGAGTCGATCCGACGTCTGGATCAGGAGATATGAGCGTACGAAGTCGAATGCACGAATCTGGAATCTGCACTTCAAATCTGACCTTACAAAATCCGTGAGTTGGGAGAATGAAATCTACTGCCACCAGTCGCTGGAGGATGTTGCTTACGGCCACAAGTCGCTGGAGTATGTTGCTTCCGATCACAAGCCTCTGCTGCGCATTGTTGGTAGCAACGATATATGAACTTCGTGTTTGATGATAACAAACATGTGTGAACATTTTTAACGTGTGTATTAAGTGTTTCAGAAGTGGCGAGGACGTAATTCTTCAAAGTAATGGCTAAGTCAAACGATGGAGGAATTGCTATACACACAGCATATCAAACTTGGTCAAGATGGCTAAGAGATGAGAGAATATCTTTTCATATCAAAGGGTATTGAGTCATATCAATTAGAGATCTAATCCTATTACAATTCTAACCCATATCAAATATATTCAAATCCCAAATTGGTTGATCATTCCAACCCTAGGCTAGGGTCTCATCTCTTGTCGCACATAATTCCAAACCCCCTCTTAAATCTCAAATCCCAAGTCTCAAAAATCAAGGAGAGCCGCAATTATTTTTGCTTTAGGAGAATCTCAAGAGCCGCATCCTTGTCAACAATTGGCGTTTCTTAAAGGAACATGCACATCATATAGGCCGGACTTTTTGAAAAAAAAACCTAAGGCAAAAGAAACAGCCGAATTTTTAAGGGTCTCTTTCTATTAAAAAATTCCAAGAAGCACAGAGTTTTTTTTTCCCAAAACCCTCTACCCCTTTGAAGAACCCTACGGAAGCCGCACCTTGAGTAGCCCCAAGAGCCGAAAAAATTTCCATTACAAAATTCCATCACCCCATCAAAATAAATCACAGAGGCCGAATTCTTCTTGAGCCATCTCATTTCAAAAATTCCCAGGGAATCACAGAGGTCGAATTCTTCTTGAGCCATCTCATTTCAAAAATCCCCAGGGGCACATGAAAAAAAACCCTCGAAATTCTTTGAGAGCCGCAAACTCCCAATCCCATGTTTCCTCCGAGAGCCCGAGTCTACAAAGAAGACGCACAAAAAAATCCCTTATAAGAAAGGCCTGCAGCCGTTTTGTTTCTTCTGAAAATCTCAAAAATCCCCAAGCAAGCCAGCACTTTCAAGAGACGCACAAAAAATATCTAAAGAAGCAAGAGGCATAGGCCATCCAATTGGCAAGACAAGGAAAATGGTTCTGCAAACAAGGTAATTGGGAGAGGGAGATTAAAAAGGACGACTGTTACTTATACCATACGCATGAACTCTTCAAGCATCAAGAAACTTGAGTCTGGCAGATCTGCATAACGGTTTTTGGAGAACCATATCTTTTGACACAAACGTCTAATTGGGACACCATTTGCGTCAGAGCGTAACTGACGACGTGACTTCAAATCAGAGACTACTTCTTGTCAAATTGATCTGACCACGCGCTGAACGACAGAGACGACACACCATTACTGAGCATTTCTAAAACTCTATTTATTTATCTTTGTATTGGTGTAGCGATCTCTGTAGGGGAAAATTTACCATTATTTGATACTATTGGGGTCATGTCTGGTGGGTGCTAGACAAGAGGGACTTGGCTAGTTGGGACTAGTCAAGAGAGAGCATTTGCTAGGATTAGATTTGTTGAGCACTCTGGTGAGTGCAGGTACTGAGAGCCAGGTGAGTGTAGAGTTGGTGCTCTAGCTACAGGCTGTACTAGGTAACATTTCTAATATAATATGTGCTTTCGGGGCTGGACGTAGGTCGTGGGTGTGACCAAACCAAGGTAAATCTGTTGTGCATATGTGATTGTTTATTATTTACCCTGACTGTGATTTTAACTGCGTGTGATTTCTCGTGAGTTGCGCGAGAATTTTTATAAGCCTATTCACCCCCCCCCCTCTAGGCTTAGATCCAGATCCAACAAGTGGTATCAGAGCCAGTTTTTAGGATCTAGCCTAGATTGACCATGGATTACCTATACTATGCTTTTGCTGAAGGTCAGTCTATTTCACGACCCCCTAGATTTAATGGAGTAGATTATGCTTATTGGAAATCTAGAATGAAAATCTACTTATGCGCAGTTGATTATAATATATGGAGTATTGTTGATAAAGGTTATAGTCCTCCCATGCTTGAGATTGAAACTATTGATATGTTGAAGCCTGAAGATAAATGGGATGACAATGATAAAAAACAATTCTCGTTGAATAATAAAGCCATGAATGTGCTCATATGTTCTTTAGACAAATCTGAATTTAATCGTATCTCACACTGTCTAACTGTGCAGGAAATATAGCATACGCTGGAGGTGACGCATGAAGTAACGTCGCAAGTTAAGGAATCTAGACTTGCGCTATTGAGTACGGAGTATGAATGTTTCCGCATGCTGCCATCTGAATCTTTCAAGGATATGTTTGCGAGATTCACGGACATCGTATATAAATCCAGCTCTCTCGGTAAGCCCTACTCTACCATTGAATAGGTTAGGAAGATCTTAAGGGCGCTACCAAGCTCAGTCAGGCCGAAAGTCACCGCCATCCAAGAAGCAAAGGTGCTATCTCAGTTGAAGGTGGAGGACTTAATATGTAACTTGATGTCTCATGAGCTTGAGTTGCAGAATGTAGAGGCTAGATAGAATCCTGAGGAGAAGGAAAAATCTCCAAAGCCACTAGCTCTGAAAGATAGCGAAGATGAAGATGACGAGGAGATGGCGCTGATGGTCAGAAATTTCAGGAAATTCATCAGAACTCCTCAAGGAAGAGCAGAAATGAAAAACAGGTTTAATCGTTCCAATAATTTTAATTCTGCAAAAAATTCTTCTGAGCAGACTGCTACTGACCTTGTCATATGTTTTAAATGCAACAGGAGAGGCCATTATATGAAGCATTGCAAACAAAAGACCGCTCAAGTTGCTAAAGAAAAAGGAAAAGCGAAAATGATAACATGGGACATGGACAACGAAGCTGAAAATGAAGGGGAGGAAACTTTAGCTTTCACATCCCTCTGCTTAATGGGAGAATTGGATGAGGTAACTTCTTGCACTAATAATAGAGTTGATCTTATAAATTTATGCAAAGAAATGCAAGCTGAACTTGATAGACAACGATGTATTTCTGATGGTATGCAAGATGTTATTGTGAACCTAGAATCTGAGTTAGAATGTTACAAAAAGTCTATGGTGAATTACAAATATAAAATTGTGACATGTTTCATGAAACAAATGATTTAAAAGAAAAACTTCTTGATTGTAATTCTACTATTGCTTTGTTGAAAAATGAAAAATCTAGGTTCCATGAAAATACTACTTGTCTTTCTTGCCCATCCTTTTTAAATGACATTAGCATGTTAAAACAAGATTTATTTAAGCTCGAAGCAGAAAAAGATTGTGAGATTAAAGAGCTTAATAATAAATTATGCATGTTGAATAACGAGCTTAAAAATAAAATGGATGATTTTAAAAGGAAGGAAGAGGAAAACAAGATAGCATTTATAAGTAAATGTACTTTGCTTGTGAACGAAAATGATCATTTGAAATCCAAAGTCGCTAGTCTAGAATTGTCATTAAAGAAATTTTCTATTGGAAAACAAAATTTGGATATTATTCTTGGAAATCAACTTTATGGCAATAATAGACGATGACTAGGATATGGGTTTAAAAATGTTGAAAAATCAAAATATAGAAAAGTTCACATTGAAACAACAAAGGTTGGAAATTCTCATGCAAAGTGCTTTACACGTGGATGTGTTGGTCATACTTCATATCATTGCAAATATAGGAACAAAAACATTAAGTTCAAACAAATATGTGTTCCTAAATCTTTGATGACTAACGTGAGTGGACCTTGTTGGATTTCAAGGTCACACATAGTATCTACCAAGTAGGTACGATGGATATTTGGCGAGGAGGTTTCATTTGAACGTCTTCATTATATAGCTCCTTAGCCAAACGGCGACGCGAAGGTATATCTTTCTCTTTGAACTAAATGCATACCTTCATAGCTTTTTGTGTGCTTGAACTTTTTTATCTCTCTTGTGTGCTAGTAGTTGCATTGTTATGTGTGCATGATTTTTTGTTTGTTTGAGTGATTGCATCTCATGTTTGCTTTAGTACCTCATGCATAAAAAACAAAAAAAAAAACAAAAAAAATTGGTGCTTAAATGTGTATCTGTCTCTTTGTTTCATCAAAAAAGAATTCATGAATGATTTTCATATCCATGTAGAAATTGGTGTATTGTCTCTTTTGCCACATGCGCACGTTCATCTTTCTAAATATTCATGGCATATTCAATGATTGAAAATAACTTGAAAATAACTTGATAGACAATGATGTATTTCTGATGGTATGCAAGATGTTATTGTGAGCCTAGAATCTGAGTTAGAATGTTACAAAAAGTCTAATGGTGAATTACAAATAGAAAATTGTGACATGTTTCATGAAACAAATGATTTAAAAGAAAAACTTCTTGATTGTAATTCTACTATTGCTTTGTTGAAAAATGAAAAATCTAGGTTCCATGAAAATACTACTTGTCTTTCTTGCCCATCCTTTTTAAATGACATTAGCATGTTAAAACAAGATTTATTTAAGCTCGAAGCAGAAAAAGATTGTGAGATTAAAGAGCTTAATAATAAATTATGCATGTTGAATAACGAGCTTAAAAATAAAATGGATGATTTTAAAAGGAAGGAAGATGAAAACAAGATAGCATTTATAAGTAAATGTACTTTGCTTGTGAACGAAAATGATCATTTGAAATCCAAAGTCGCTAGTCTAGAATTGTCATTAAAGAAATTTTCTTTTGGAAAAAAAAATTTGGATATTATTCTTGGAAATCAACTTTATGGCAATAATAGACGAGGACTAGGATATGGGTTTAAAAATGTTGAAAAATCAAAATATAGAAAAGTTCACATTGAAACAACAAAGGTTGGAAATTCTCGTGCAAAGTGCTTTACACGTGGATGTGTTGGTCATACTTCATATCATTGCAAATATAGGAACAAAAACATTAAGTTCAAACAAATATGTGTCCTAAATCTTTGATGACTAACGTGAGTGGACCTTGTTGGATTTCAAGGTCACACATAGTATCTACCAAGTAGGTACGATGGATATTTGGCGAGGAGGTTTCATTTGAACGTCTTCATTATATAGCTCCTTAGCCAAACGGCGACGCGAAGGTATATCTTTCTCTTTGAACTAAATGCATACCTTCATAGCTTTTTGTGTGCTTGAACTTTTTTATCTCTCTTGTGTGCTAGTAGTTGCATTGTTATGTGTGCATGATTTTTTGTTTGTTTGAGTGATTGCATCTCATGTTTGCTTTAGTACCTCATGCATAAAAAACAAAAAAAAACAAAAAAAATGCTTAAATGTGTATCTGTCTCTTTGTTTCATCAAAAAAGAATTCATGAATGATTTTCATATCCATGTAGAAATTGGTGTATTGTCTCTTTCGCCACATGCGCACGTTCTTCTTTCTAAATATTCATGGCATATTCAATGATTGAAAATAACTTGAATTCTACACCTCCCATTTCCCTTCCACATGTATTATTATTGTTGCACATTTGGAGATATCGATTATGAAATTTGGAATGTGAATGTAGGAGGAAAGCATAACTGAAAATCTAAGGGATATGATTTACCTTGCCATGGATAAAAATTGAGCAATAAAATAATGATGATACTACAAGTATAAAAATGAAAAAGAAGGTAATTTGCTCCGTATGAAAAATGGATACAATCATTGGCAACGGTATTACCCACGAATATCCAACATAAGCTTTATGGGTAAACTTTAGCGTTGGTGAATTTACTCGTCAAGCACTTCCACCTCCACATCTAAGAGTCCTTATAGGCTATGTTTTGGGGTGTGGTACCTTGAACTCATTTTTAATGAGGTGGGAAAAATCAATCCTAGGTGATAGAATGTTATTTGGAAAAAGTGGATCGGTTTTGGTTGACTTTCTTAAATGATTCTCCCTCATGTGCTTCAATTTTAATCATCACACTTTACACGTTGGTGTTGAAGTCATCGTTGTTTAATTTCATTGGATTTTGACTTGATTATTCTATGAGTGTATACATGCAATTGTTGGTAATGGATAATAATACTCTCTTTTTGCATGATATATGATTTTGACTTCGTGGTATGACTTTTGATGATAACAAATGAGGAGAAAAATTTGGGAAGATTTGGTATTTGTGGTACTTGGTGTGCTTGGTATTTGGCATTTGGTACTATCTTTGTAATGCTCGTAAAAATATGATTGTTTGATTAAGGAGGAGTATTAATGAATATTTGGGAAGCACAAAAGTAGGGGGAGCATGCTTATTAATAAACTTTACACATCTTTGTTCGCACATCATTTCATCTCATTGCATGTCACCCACTAAAACTTTATTGCGCAAATCTTATACTTAGTTTGTCATCATCAAAAGGGGGAGATTGTTGGTAGCAACGATCTATGAACTTCGTGTTTGATGATAACAAACATGTGTGAACATTTTTAACGTGTGTATTAAGTGTTTCAGGAGTGGTGAGGACGTAATTCATCAAAGTAATGGCTAAGTCAAACGATTAAGGAATTGTTATACACACAACATATCAAACTTGGTCAAGATGGCTAAGAGATGAGAGAATATCTTTTCATATCATTGGGGATTGAGTCATATCAATTAGAGATCTAATCCTATTACAATTCTAACCCATATCAAATCTATTCAAATCCCAAATTGTTTGCTCATTCCAACCCTAGGCTAGAGTCTCATCTCTTGCCGCACATAATTCCAAACCCCCTCTTAAATCTCAAATCCCAAGTCTCAAAAATCAAGGAGAGCCGCAATTATTTTTGTTTTAGGAGAATCTCAAGAGACGCATCCTTGTCAACAATTGGCATTTCTTAAAGGAACATGCACATCATATAGGCCGGTCTTTTTGAAAAAAAAACCTAAGGCAAAAGAAACAGCCGAATTTTTTAGGGTCTCTTTCTATTAAAAAATTCCAAGGAGCACAGAGTTTTTTTTCCCAAAACCCTCTACCCCTTTGAAGAACCCTAGGGAAGCCACACCTTTAGTAGCCACAAGAGCCGAAAAAAATTTCCATTACAAAATTCCATCACCCCATCAAAATAAATCACAGAGGCCGAATTCTTCTTGAGCCATTTCATTTCAAAAATCCCCATGGAATCACAGAGGTCGAATTCTTCTTGAGCCAACTCATTTCAAAAATCCCCAGGGGCACATGAAAAAAAACCCTCGAAATTCTTTGAGAGCCGCAAACTCCCAATCCCCTGTTTCCTCCAAGGGCCTGAGTTTACAGAGAAGACGCACAAAAAAATCCCTTAGAAGAAAGGCCTGCAGCCGTTTTGTTTCTTCTGAAAATCTCAAAAATCCCCAAGCAAGCCGGCACTTTCAAGAGACGCACAAAAAAATATCTAAAGAAGCGAAAGGTATAGGCCATCCAATTGGCAAGACAAGGAAAATGGTTCTACAAACAAGGTAATAGGGAGAGGGAGATTAAAAAGGACGGCTGCTACTTATACCATACGCATGAACTCTTCAAGCATCAAGAAACCTAAGTCTGGCAGATCTGCACAACGATTTTTGGAGAACCATATCTTTTGACACGGACGTCAGATTGGGACACCGTTTGCGTCAGAGCGTAACTGACGACATGACTTCAAATCAGAGACTACTACTTGTCAGATTGATCTGACCATTCACTGAACGACAGAGATGACACACCATTACTGAGCATTTCTAAAACTCTATTTATTTATCTTTGTATTGGTGTAGCGATCTCTGTAGGGAAAACTTTACCATTATTTGATACTATTGGGGTCATGTCTGGTGGGTGCTAGACAAGAGGGACTTGGCTAGTTGGGACTAGTCAAGAGAGAGCATTTGCTAGGATTAGATTTGTTGAGCACTCTGGTGAGTGCAGGTACTGAGAGCCAGGTGAGTGTAGAGTTGGTGCTCTAGCTACAGGCTGTACTATGTAACATTTCTAATATAATATGTGCTTTCGGGGCTGGACGTAGGTCGTGGGTGTGACCAAACCAAGGTAAATCTGTTGTGCATATGTGATTGTTTATTATTTACCCTGACTGTGATTTTAACTGCGTGTGATTTCTCGTGAGTTGCGCGAGAATTTTTATAAGCCTATTCACCCCCCTCTAGGCTTAGATCCAGATCCAACAAGTGGTATCAGAGCCAGTTTTTAGGATCTAGCCTAGATTGACCATGGATTACCTATACTATGCTTTTGCTGAAGGTCAGTCTATTTCACGACCCCCTAGATTTAATGAAGTAGATTTTGCTTATTGGAAATCTAGAATGAAAATCTACTTATGCGCAGTTGATTATAATATATGGAGTATTGTTGATAAAGGTTATAGTCCTCCCATGCTTGAAATTGAAACTATTGATATGTTGAAGCCTGAAGATAAATGGGATGACAATGATAAAAAACAATTCTCCTTGAATAATAAAGCCATGAATGTGCTCATATGTTCTTTAGACAAATCTGAATTTAATCGTATCTCACACTGTCTAACTGCGCAGGAAATATGGCATACGCTGGAGGTGACGCATGAAGTAACGTCGCAAGTTAAGGAATCTAGACTTGAGCTATTAAGTACGGAGTATGAATGTTTCCGCATGCTGCCATCTGAATCTGTCAAGGAGATGTTCGCAAGATTCACGGACATCGTATATAAATCCAGCTCTCTCGGTAAGCCCTACTCTACCATTGAACAGGTTAGGAAGATCTTAAGGGCGCTACCAAGCTCAGTCAGGCCGAAAGTCACCGCCATCCAAGAAGCAAAGGTGCTATCTCAGTTGAAGGTGGAGGACTTAATATGTAACTTGATGTCTCATGAGCTTGAGTTGCAGAATGTAGAGGCTAGATAGAATCATGAGGAGAAGGAAAAATCTCCAAAGCCACTAGCTCTGAAAGATAGTGAAGATGAAGATGACGAGGAGATGGCGCTGATGGTCAGAAATTTCAGGAAATTCATCAGAACTCCTCAAGGAAGAGCAGAAATGAAAAACAGGTTTAATCGTTCCAATAATTTTAATTCTGCAAAAAATTCTTCTGAGCAGACTGCTACTGACCTTGTCATATGTTTTAAATGCAACAGGAGAGGCCATTATATGAAGCATTGCAAACAAAAGACCGCTCAAGTTGCTAAAGAAAAAGGAAAAGCGAAAATGATAACATGGGACATGGACAACGAAGCTGAAAATGAAGGGGAGGAAACTTTAGCTTTCACATCCCTCTGCTTAATGGGAGAATTGGATGAGGTAACTTCTTGCACTAATAATAGAGTTGATCTTATAAATTTATGCAAAGAAATGCAAGCTGAACTTGATAGACAACGATGTATTTCTGATGGTATGCAAGATGTTATTGTGAACCTAGAATCTGGGTTAGAATGTTACAATAAGTCTAATGGTGAATTACAAATAGAAAATTGTGACATGTTTCATGAAACAAATAATTTAAAAGAAAAACTTCTTGATTGTAATTCTACTATTGCTTTGTTGAAAAATGAAAAATCTAGGTTCCATGAAAATACTACTTGTCTTTCTTGCCCATCCTTTTTAAATGACATTAGCATGTTAAACAAGATTTATTTAAATTCGAAGCTGAAAAAGATTGTGAGATTAAAGAGCTTAATAATAAATTATGCATGTTGAATAACGAGCTTAAAAAGAAAATGGATGATTTTAAAAGGAAGGAAGAGGAAAACAAGATAGCATTTATAAGTAAATGTACTTTGCTTGTGAACAAAAATGATCATTTGAAATTCAAAGTCGCTAGTCTAGAATTGTCATTAAAGAAATTTTCTATTGGAAAACAAAATTTGGATATTATTCGTGGAAATCAACTTTATGGTAATAATAGACAAGGACTAGGATATGGTTTTAAAAATGTTGAAAAATCAAAATATAGAAAAGTTCACATTGAAACAACAAAGGTTGGAAATTCTCATGCAAAGTGCTTTACACGTGGATGTGTTGGTCATACTTCATATCATTGCAAATATAGGAACAAAAACATTAAGTTCAAACAAATATGTGTTCCTAAATCTTTGATGACTAACGTGAGTGGACCTTGTTGGATTTAATGGTCACATATAGTATCTACCATGTAGGTACGATGGAGATTTGGCGAGGAGGTTTCATTTGAACGTCTTCATTATATAGCTCCTTAGCTAGGGCTGTTGACGAACGAGCTTGAACGAGCTTGAACAGTGTGCTTGGTTTTGTTCATGAACAAAATCCGTGTTCAAGCTCTGTTCGTTTACTAACCGAGCTCCAAAAACATGTTCAAGCTTGTTTGTTAAGCTTACCGAACGAACGTAAACGAACATAAATGAACGTAAACCGAGCTTACCGAACGAATGTTCTGTTCGTTAACAAGACTTATCGAGCTTGTTCGTGAACATGTACGGGAACGTGTTCACGAACACACAATCAATCTTGTTCATGAACAGATTTTCAAAAAAACGAACGAATAATGGCAATGGACCAAAAGAGAGCTGGGAGCCTGGGAGTCTAGGAGTGGGAAGCTGAGAAGTTGAAGAGGTGGAGGTGTTTAATTCAATTTGAGGAGGTGAGTGTTTAATTTTAATTTTAATTCACTCAAGCCCTTGCACGAACACTTAACGAGCTTGCTCACGAACATCACTTAACGAGGTTGTTCATGAACACTTAACGAGCTTGTTCACGAACATCACTTAACGAGCTTGTTCACGAACACTTAACGAGCTTGTTCACGAGCTTGTTCACGAACACTTAACGAGCTTGTTCATGAACATAAATGAACGAACATAGTTATGTTCAAGCTCTGTTCGTTTACTAACCGAGCTCTAAAAATCTGTTCAAGCTTGTTCATTAAGCTTCCCGAACGAACGTAAACGAACATGTACCGAACTTGTTCACGAGTAGTTCGTCGAACGTTCTGTTCGTCAACAGCCCTATCCTTAGCCAAACGGCGACGCGAAGGTATATCTTTCTCTTTGAACTTAATGCATACCTTCATAGCTTTTTGTGTGCTTGAACTTTTTTATCTCTCTTGTGTGCTAGTAGTTGCATTGTTCTGTGTGCAAGATTTTTTGTTTGTTTGAGTGATTGCATCTCATGTTTGCTTTAGTACCTCATGCATAATGCCTCGTCTCAAATGATGTGAGAACCACTCCCAAGCGCAGGAGATCGTGTAAGTAATATCCTGGTGAGTCCAGGTATCGAATCCACGGGACAACTGACCTGCAAAACTACGAACGTCAATCTGAAAAGAGTAATAATACGATGTTAGCCAACCACCTATCAAACACGAAGATATAGGATCAAGAGTATCAAATAGCAAAAGAAAACGATATTTACGGTGACTTGGAGAGGGATACAAGCATGTGGAGTATGTGTTGGGTTTGATTTCGTTAGGGTGTGCACAATCAATGAATATCAATACCTTTTCTATAACTCAACGTTTCGTCCGGTCAGGGCACGAGAACGTCGGAAAATATGGCGATCAAGCATATAGAAACGTGCCAAAGGATATACAATTGAGATAGGGCGAAAAGATATAGAAACCAATAATTACGACACCCTAACTACGTCAACTCCAACACGTATGAAGTGAATGTGCTACGGTTGTGATTTCATTAGGAGTTAATAATCGCTGAAATACCATGTCTTTTATATAACTCAACGCTTCACCCGGTAAGGGCGTGAAGGCGTCGGAAGATGAAACGATGAAAACTAGTCAAAATAGCCGTATATGTATCACTAGCAACATTGATTTCATTAAACGATAAAAGCCATAATAAGTTCAGATTAGTGAACATAAATTGGCTAGCCTTGTCAGGGCCTAGCCATAGGGAACATGAATGATATCGACAATAAGCAAATACCCAACAAATACGTTGTAGAAATCAACATTACGAGCAATTTTGACATGATAATAGGGCTAAAGACATGAAATTTAGAGAATAAATACTCCTAACTACATCACAACCATAGCACAAGGAGATTAGCCACGCATGGTGCAAAAACAATCAGATTTCATAGCCAACTACATCGTTCTAATAGCCAAAATACAATGAAATACACCAAATACGGGGTATAAGTTCAAGAAATTGTCACCAAATCTCCACTTTAGAGCCCAAAACTCCTTTAGAATAGGAAAAATAGCCTCTGGAATTTTTCAGAATTTTCCCCTGGAGAAATACGCACAGTAGCCGCTCCAAAAGTCCCAAAATACGCCAGCGTACCCCCAAAACCCTAGAAATACGCTTATATAATAGCATTGCGGGTTTGGGGGTGTTAACGGGTTCAAACCCGCATCCGCTTCGCTTTAAACCCGCACCCATTATCGCCGCAATTTCCAGCCGTTGATCTCGGGCGGGATGGGATAAGGTGTCGACACGTGGCGCTTGCAAAGCTTTGCGGGTCGCCGCCCGCTTCCGCTCTCCGCATCCAAATAGGGATGAACATGGACCGTTCGATCCGCGATCGACGATCTGTGGGAAGCCACGTGTGCCGGCCGCTGCTTCGTTTGATTTCGCGTTGGCTTCGATTCGCAGCCGTCGGATCTTCATCTTACGCTCCGGATCGACGCTTCATTTTCAAATCGCGGGGAGATTCGTGTCCGTTCGATCGTTGATCGACGTTCGCTACGCAGCCACGTCGCCCGCTAATTTCCTTTGATCCGCTCCGTTCGTAGTGCATCGGGCGGTAAATCGGATGCCACGTCGCCCGCATTATCGGCGCCTCAGTCCGCGTCATTCGCACGTTCTTGGCCGTTCGATCGCGATCGAACAGCCACAAAAAATCCACGTTGCTGCTCGTCGTGCGCCGTCGGATCTGAGTGGGAACAGCTCTGATGCTGCCACCGTTTGCGCCAATATTCGTGCAAACTTATTTTAATTCCAATAAATGGTATTCTGCATTCAAAAATTCATTGAAATTAGCACAGATCTCAGAAAAATACAAATAAATAGTCGTTGGAATCGTGAGATCGAGACGATGCTAGGAAAAATATAAAAATGGAGAAATACACAATCAAATTCACGTTTTGTGCACAAATAAAGTAATTTCTCCAATAAATGATGATAAGAAAAATATGAATGCATTAAAGATCAATTAAGCATTTCATGAGCACAAAATAGGACTAATAAGGGGGTTAAATATGCAATATTCACTCCGAATCACATAAAAAAACAAAAAAAGCAAAAAAAAATTGGTGCTTAAATGTGTATCTATCTCTTTGTTTCATTAAAAAAGAATTCATGAATGATTTTCATATCCATGTAGAAATTGGTGTATTATCTCTTTTGCCACATACGCATGTTCATCTTTCTAAATATTCATGGCATATTCAATGATTGAAAATAACTTGAATTCTACCCTCTCATTTCCCTTCCACATGTATTATTATTGTTGCACATTTGGAGATATCGTTTATGAAATTGGGAATGTGAATGTAGGAAGAAAACTTAACTGAAAATCTAAGGGATATGATTTACCTTGCCATGGATAAAAATTGAGCATTAAAAAAATGATGATACTACAAGTATAAAAATGAAAAAGAAGGTAAATTGCTCCGTATGAAAAATGGATACAATCCTTGGCAACGGTATTACCCACGAGTATCCAACATAAGCTTTAAGGGTAAACTTTAGCGTTGGTGTATTTGCTCGTCAAGCACTTCCACCCCCACATCTAAGAGTCTTTATAGGCTATGTTTTGGGGTGTGGTACCTTGAACTCATTTTTAATAAAGTGGGAAAAATCAATCCTATGTGATAGAATATTATTTGGAAAAAGTGGATCGGTTTTGGTTGACTTTCTTAAATGATTCTCTCCCATGTGCTTCAATTTTAATCATCACACTTTACACGTTGGTGTTGAAGTCATCGTTGTTTAATTTCATTGGATTTTGACTTGATTATTCTATGAGTGTATACATGCAATTGTTGGTAATGGTTAATAATACTCTCTTTTTGTATGATATATGATTTTGACTTCGGTATGACTTTTGATGATAACAAAGGGGGAGAAAAATTTGGGAAGATTTGGTATTTGTGGTACTTGGTGTGCTTGGTATTTGGCATTTGGTACTATCTTTGTAATGCTCGTAAAAATATGATTGTTTGATTAAGGAGGAGCATTAATGAATATTTGGGAAGCACAAAAATAGGGGGCATGCTTATTAATAAACTTTACACATCTTTGTTCGCACATCATTTCATCTCATTGCATGTCACCCACTAAAACTTTATTGCGCAAATCTTATACTTAGTTTGTCATCATCAAAAGGGGGAGATTGTTGGTAGCAACGATCTATGAACTTCGTGTTTGATGATAACAAACATGTGTGAACATTTTTAACGTGTGTATTAAGTGTTTCAGGAGTGGTGAGGACGTAATTCATCAAAGTAATGGCTAAGTCAAACGATTGAGGAATTTTTATACACACAACATATCAAACTTGGTCAAGATGGCTAAGAGATGAGAGAATATCTTTTCATATCATTGGGGATTGAGTCATATCAATTAGAGATCTAATCCTATTACAATTCTAACCCATATCAAATCTATTCAAATCCCAAATTGTTTGCTCATTCCAACCCTAGGCTAGAGTCTCATCTCTTGCCGCACATAATTCCAAACCCCCTCTTAAATCTCAAATCCCAAGTCTCAAAAATCAAGGAGGGCCGCAATTATTTTTGTTTTAGGAGAATCTCAAGAGCCGCATCCTTGTCAACAATTGGCATTTCTTAAAGGAACATGCACATCATATAGGCCGGTCTTTTTGAAAAAAAACCTAAGGCAAAAGAAACAGCCGAATTTTTTAGGGTCTCTTTCTATTAAAAAATTCCAAGGAGCACAGAGTTTTTTTTTCCCAAAACCCTCTACCCCTTTGAAGAACCCTAGGGAAGCCACACCTTTAGTAGCCACAAGAGCCGAAAAAAATTTCCATTACAAAATTCCATCACCCCATCAAAATAAATCACAGAGGCCGAATTCTTCTTGAGCCATTTCATTTCAAAAATCCCCATGGAATCACAGAGGTCGAATTCTTCTTGAGCCAACTCATTTCAAAAATCCCCAGGGGCACATGAAAAAAAACCCTCGAAATTCTTTGAGAGCCGCAAACTCCCAATCCCCTGTTTCCTCCAAGGGCCTGAGTTTACAGAGAAGACGCACAAAAAAATCCCTTAGAAGAAAGGCCTGCAGCCGTTTTGTTTCTTCTGAAAATCTCAAAAATCCCCAAGCAAGCCGGCACTTTCAAGAGACGCACAAAAAAATATCTAAAGAAGCGAAAGGTATAGGCCATCCAATTGGCAAGACAAGGAAAATGGTTCTACAAACAAGGTAATAGGGAGAGGGAGATTAAAAAGGACGGCTGCTACTTATACCATACGCATGAACTCTTCAAGCATCAAGAAACCTAAGTCTGGCAGATCTGCACAACGATTTTTGGAGAACCATATCTTTTGACACGGACGTCAGATTGGGACACCGTTTGCGTCAGAGCGTAACTGACGACATGACTTCAAATCAGAGACTACTACTTGTCAGATTGATCTGACCATTCACTGAACGACAGAGATGACACACCATTACTGAGCATTTCTAAAACTCTATTTATTTATCTTTGTATTGGTGTAGCGATCTCTGTAGGGAAAACTTTACCATTATTTGATACTATTGGGGTCATGTCTGGTGGGTGCTAGACAAGAGGGACTTGGCTAGTTGGGACTAGTCAAGAGAGAGCATTTGCTAGGATTAGATTTGTTGAGCACTCTGGTGAGTGCAGGTACTGAGAGCCAGGTGAGTGTTGTCATGCCCTATTCTGCACTATACGTGTATTCTACTGAATACGCGTGGTATTTCTATCTACGGTGCATACGTAGGCATTAGATAAATGAAGATATCGATGTATGTGACGTAGTGAGAGTGGGATTGGGCCGTAATACATGGCTAAGGGAAGTGAATGCGAAGTGTGAAAGCGGAGAAGTGTGAAAGACGTCGTCGGTGCAAAACAACAGGAATGTGTTAGACACGTGTGTGTGATGCATGTATGTATGCATGGATGGGCGTGGATGTGTGTAGGAGAGCCATGCAAGTGTGAAATGGGTTAGGGGTCAATGGCAACCCCCGTAAATTTTTAGAAAAGTCAGGGGTAAAACGGTCTTTTTGACTAGATTTGCTGAGCGTACATACTTAAAGTGGTCGGTGCATAGAGTAATGGCAAACTTGTAAATTCCTAGAATTGGGAGGGGTATTTTGATCATTTTACATGTTGCATGCTTATCCATAGGAGGGTTCTAGGTGATGGATATTTTGAAGGAAGATTCTTCTTTCTTCTTTAGTTTTCTTTTCCCTTCTCTTTTCATTTTCTTTTCTTTCTCTCCTACCTAGATGGCCGGCCACCCCTCTCTCATTTCCCCCATCCTCTTCAACTCCAAAACCCGAATTTCCATGCCATAATGAAAGGAATTCAAGCTTTCTTCAAGAAAGAAGAAGATGGAGAAGAAAGAAGAGAAGAAAGAGAGGAAAAAACCAAGTTTGAGGTAGGAAACTTCTTGGATTTGGAATTCCATTAATTTGCTCTTGCTCTCATGTTTTAATAACATGATTCACTAAATATTCAATAGGGGTAGTCGAAATTTTATGTATTATGCTTCAATTTTACAAATTTCTCTTGAAATTCTTGGTAAAAACATCTCCTTTGAAGACATGAATTTCTGTTTTATGTTGTTGCTGTTATTACTGTTACTGTAGCTCGAATTGGGTTTCGAAAAAAATATGAGCTTGTATATCTTGAAGTTCTACACCTAAATCATATAAAATTTGATTTATTTTCAATTCAGAACTTGGGAGAAATAAATCCATCTTTACAGCATGTATGTTTGATTTTCAGTGTTGACACAGTTTAGTAAAATTGTTCTACAGAGCTGCACACATCTTGGAATTTTATGATTTTGGTCTTGTTGGAAATCTAACAAGTTTTCCTCAAAGTTCATTAGACTGCTCTTATGTCGAAATTCTGGCTAGAACATGCTCAAAATTGGCTTTGAACACATATCCTAAAATCTGTCTGAAAAACAGAATTGACACACTTCACTAATTAAATCACCATAAATCATATATTTCATATTTTTGCATGATATTTTATCGGTAGATTCATAACTGTTATATCTTCAACTTTCATTTATAAATTTTTGTTAAATTCTCAAGATAAAAGGATGTATTATGTTGTTCTTTATGGATGTTCTTGCAATTTCAGCAAGCTGAATACCTTAAGTGCTATTCTTATTCATTAAATGTGGTTAATTGGCTTTCATTATTCTTGCTTAATATTGTTGTATGGTAAAATGAATGTTCATGCCCTCGGCACATGTAAATGTTATCGAGTTTCTTTGATATAAATGACGCCCGCCAGGTGTTCGATGAAATGCCTCAATGAAGGCAAAATCCAATAATTTGAGTAACGTGCACATGTTAGTGTTTGCTTTGTGTCACGGTGATGATTGGTGAAATTAGAGGGTTGAATGGCATGGAAACATTATGTTTGTGAGTGGATGATGTGTGGAGATAGTGGGTGTGTCACGTGATGTCACGCCACATTCCCCAGAATACCCGACACTTAAAATTTTTTTCCCAAGTATCCTGAAGAGTGATGGTGATGAGAGGCAAAGAAAGAGGAAGAGTAACTGAATAAGCAGGCCACTGCGCACATGCTGGGATATTACAAGAGAAGCTCCACAATAATAATAAAATAACCTCAAGAATAATAAAGAACACCAACAACATAACATATAAATAACAACTTCCATTTATATACATAATCCAGGTACACAACTACATATGCACAAGCATTTTCCACCTCCCAACCCAACCATATCACACCACAAATATTGCTCACACCAAGTGCTACCCCTGAACCCAACTTCAAGTCACCACCAACCATGATAACCATGCTACCTGAAAAATATAGAGGAGCACATCAATGTGTGCCCAATAGGAATCAATTTGGTTTTAGAAATCACTATAGGGTTTCTTTTTGTTGTGTTGCATGTTATGTTTTACTCAATTTGTAGTATGGGTGATCACATCTATATGCCATGATTCAATTTCATCAATTTTCCCTTAAAAATTCCAAGCAAAACAATCTCCTTGAAATTCTGAAATTGTGTTGTATGTTGTTTCTGTAATAGCTGTTACTGTAGTTCAAATTGAGTTTCAAAAAAAATATGAGCATGTAGTTCATGAAGTTCTACCCCAAAATCATATAAATTTTGATATAGTTTCAATTCAGGAATTGGGAGAAATAAATCCATCTTTACAACATGTTTGCTTGAATTTCTGTGTTAACACAGTTTAGTAAACTTGTCCTACAGAGCTGCACACATCTTGGAATTTTATGATTTTGGTCTTGTTGGAAAGCTAACAGTTTTTCTCAAAGTTCATCAGTCTGCTCTTATGTCGAAATTCTGGCTAAAACATGCCCAAAATTGGTGTTGCACACAGACCCTAAAGTCTGTCTGAAAAACAGAATTGACACACTTCACTAATTAAATCACCATAAATCGTATAGTTCCTACTTGTGTATGAAATTTTATCTGCAGATTCATAACTGTTATATCTTCAACTTTCATTTATAAAGTTTTGTTAAATTCCCAATAGAAATGGATGTATTATGTTGATCTTTATGGATGTTCTTGCAATTTCAGCAAGCTGAATACCTTAAGTGCTATTCTTATTCATTAAATGTGGTTAATTGGCTTTCATTATTCTTGCTTAATATTGTTGTATGGTAAAATGAATGTTCATGCCCTCGGAACATGTAAATGTTATTGATTTGCTTTGATATAAATGACGCCCGCCAGGTGTTCGATGAAATGCCTCAATGAAGGCAAAATCCAATAATTTAAGTAACGTGCACATATTAGTGTTTGCTTTGTGCCACGGTGATGATTGGTGAAATTGGAGGCTTGAATGGCATGGGAACGTTATATTTGTGAGTGGATGATGTGTGGAGATAGAGGGCATGTCGCGTGAGTGCATGACCCTATGTTCGATGATGGACAGTTGAAGTGATATGTGCATACCCATGCCATCAAGACCCCTAACGTGTCACTTAGGATGTTAACCAATGAAATTGAATAATTCTCAGTCCTCTCTAATGAGGGAGAGTTAGCAAAGCCCGGGTTTTAGGTGGGGTTTGAGTAAATTGTGGATATGAGGCCTGGACTGTGAAGTTGGGAGATCATTATGTGATGTGTGGAGTTATATTTTTACACCCACTCGCCTTTACCGGGAGTGGAGGGATCATACGGAGGGTGGGTTATATGTGGATAGCCTCACTCCTGCCAGGGACGGTGGAGGTGAGAGGCCCGGTGTTGTATAGTGCCCGTGTCCACTGCGCCGTGTGCTATATTCACCCCAAATTTGGGGTGAAGTCCAGGTCCTGGTATCACACAGTTTACCCAAGTTCCAATTAACTCAATTATGAAATAATAAAATAAGATTTGTTTTTTACTTCTACTGCTGGCACCACTTCCCCTCCCCTTTGCCCGTAATTTGTGGCTTGGTGTCATGCCTCAGGCACTTGCACTTATCGTATTTGATATTGGTTGCTTGAGCCCTCATGTTATTATTATTGTTACTATTATTATTATTATTATTTGTGCTAACCCCTTTTCTTGCAGTAACTCGACATGGACCGCAGGTATGATTCCTTTGATTATCTATTTAATTTTCATTATATCACTTAGATTCATGCTCTACTTCTCTTGCTTGCCTTGTGATCTGATAACCCTAAAACGGAGTTCCAAACCCAACTTGGTTCCTACTGTGCACACATTGATGTGCTCCTCTATATTTTTCAGGTAGCATGGTTATCATGGTTGGTGGTGACTTGAAGTTGGGTTCAGGGGTAGCACTTGGTGTGAGCAATATTTGTGGTGTGATATGGTTGGTTTGGGAGGTGGAAAATGCTTGTGCATATGTAGTGGTGTACCTGAATTATGTATATAAATGGAAGTTGTTATTTATCTGTTATGTTGTTGGTGTTCTTTATTATTCATGAGGTTATTTTATTATTATTGTGGAGCTTCTCTTGTACTATCCCAGCATGTGCGCAGTGGCCTGCTTATTCAGTTACTCTTCCTCTTTCTTTTCATCTCATCACCTTCACTCTTCAGGATACTTGAAGAAAAAAAAATTTAAGTGCCGGGTATTCTGGGGAATGGGGCGTGACACGTGAGTGCATGACCCTATATTTGATGATAGACAGTTGAAGTGATATGTGCATACACATGCCATCAAGACCCCTAACGTGTCACGTATGATGTTAACCAATGAAATTGAATGATTCTCAGTCCTATCTAATGAGGGTGAGTTAGCAAAGCCCGGGTTTTAAGTGGGATTTGAGTAAATTGTGGATATGAGGTCTGGACTGAGAAGTTGGGGGAAATGTTATGTGATATGTGATATTTACACCCACTCGCCTTGCCGGGAGTGGAGGGGACATACTGAGGTTGTGTTATTGTGGGAGAGCCTCACTCCTGCCAGGGACGAGGGAGCTGAGAGGCCCGGCGTACAGTGCCCGTGTCCACTGCGTCGTGTGCTATATTCACCCCACATTTGGGGTGAAGTCCATGTCCTGGTATCACACAGTTTACCCAAGTTCCAATTAACTCAATTATGAAATAAATAAATAAGATTTGCGTGTTACTTCTACTGCTAGCAGCACTTCCCCTTCCCCTTTGCCCGTACTTTGTGGCTCTGTGTCATGTCTCAGGCACTTGCATTTATCGTATTTGATATTGGTTGCTTGAGCCCTCATGTTATTATTATTGTTACTATTATTATTATTATCCGTGCTAACCCTTTCTTGCAGCAGCTCGTCACTGGACCGCAAGTATGATTCCCTTGTTTAACTATTTAATTTACGTTATATCACTTAGTTACATACTCTATTTCACTTGGCTTACCTTATGAATTGATAACCTTAAAATGGAGTTCCAAACCCAAGTTGGTTCCTACTGGGGCACGCATTGACGTGCTCCCCCCTATTTTTCAGGTAAGGACAGCAGAGTTGGTGATGGCTTGGAGTTGAGTTTCAGGGATAGTGTTGGTGTGAGTTGGGGTGTACTGTGACTGGGATGTTTTGGCAGACTGAGAGCGGTGTATATGTATTGACACACTTGGGTTGTATGTATAAATGAAACATGTTACATATAGAGTGTTATTAATGTTTCATGAGGTTGGTTGACATAACTGTGGAGTTTTACTTGTACTATCCCAGCATGTGCGTAGTGACCTGCTTATTCAGTTTCTTCTTTCTCCCTCTTTTCCTCTTCATCACCCTCACTCTTCAGAATACCTCACAAAAAAATTTTATTAAATGCCGGTATTCTGGGGAACGGGGCGTGACAAGTGTAGAGTTGGTGCTCTAGCTACAGGCTGTACTATGTAACATTTATAATATAGTATGTGCTTTCGGGGCTGGACTTAGGTCGTGGGTGCGACCGAACCACAGTAAATCTGCTGTGCATATGTGATTGTTTATTATTTATCCTGCCTGTGATTTTAACTGCGTGTGATTTCTCGTGGGTTGCGCGAGAATTTTTATAAGCCTATTCACCCCCCCCCTCTAGGCTTAGATTCAGATCCAACAAGTGGTATCAGAGCCAGTTTTAGGATCTAGCCTAGATTGACCATGGATTCCCTATACTATGCTTTTGCTGAAGGTCAATCTATTTCACGACCCCCTAGATTTAATGGAGTAGATTATGCTTATTGGAAATCTAGAATGAAAATCTACTTATGTGCAGTTAATTATAATATATGGAGTATTGTTGATAAAGGTTATAGTCCTCCCATGCTTAAAATTGAAACTATTGATATGTTGAAGCCTGAAGATAAATGGGATGCCAATGATAAAAAACAGTTCTCCTTGAATAATAAAGCCATGAATGCACTCATAAGTTCTTTAGACAATTCTGAATTTAATCGTATCTCACACTGTCTAACTGCGCAGGAAATATGGCATACGTTGGAGGTAACGCATGAAGGAACATCGCAAGTTAAGGATTCCAGACTTGCGCTATTGAGTACGGAGTATGAATGTTTCCGCATGCTGCCATCTGAATCTGTCAAGGAGATGTTCGCGAGATTCACGGACATCGTATATAAATCCAGCTCTCTCGGTAAGCCCTACTCTACCCTTGAACAGGTTAAGAAGATCTTAAGGGGGCTACCAAGCTCATTCAGGCCGAAAGTCACCGCCATCCAAGAAGCAAAGGTTCTATCTCAGTTGAAGGTGGAGGACTTAATAGGAAACTTGATGTCTCATAAGCTTGAGTTGCAAAATGTGGAGGCTAGAGAGAATCCTGAGGAGAAGGAAAAATCTCCAAAGCCACTAGATCTGAAAGATGGTGAAGATGACCATGACGAGGAGATGGCGCTGATGGTCAGAAATTTCAGGAAATTCATTAGAACTCCCCAAGGAAGAGCAGAAATGAAAAACAGGTTTAATTGTTCCAATAATTTTAATTCTGCTAAAAATTCTTCTGATCAGACTGCTACTGACCATGTCATATGTTTTAAATGCAACAGGAGAGGCCATTATATGAAGCATTGCAAACAAGAGACCGCTCAAGTTGCTAAAGAAAAAGGAAAAGCGAAAATGATAACATGGGACATGGACAGCGAAGCTGAAAATGAAGAGGAGGAAAATTTAGCTTTCACATCCCTCTGCTTAATGGGAGAATTGGATGAGGTAACTTCTTGCACTAATAAAAGAGTTGATCTAATAAATTATGCAAAGAAATGCAAGCTGAACTTGATAGACAACGATGTATTTCTGATGGTATGCAAGATGTTATTGTGAACCTAGAATCTAAGTTAGAATGTTACAAAAAGTCTAATGGTGAATTACAAATAGAAAATTGTGACATGTTTCATGAAACAAATGATTTAAAAGAAAAACTTCTAGATTGTAATTCTATTATTGCTTTGTTGAAAAATGAAAAATCTAGGTTCAATGAAAATACTACTTGTCTTTCTTGCCCTTCCTTTTTAAATGACATTAGCATGTTAAAACAAGATTTATTTAAGCTCGAAGCTGAAAAAGATTGTGAGATTAAAGAGCTTAATAATAAATTATGCATGTTGAATAACGAGCTTAAAAAGAAAATGGATGATTTTAAAGGAAGAAAGAGGAAAACAAGATAGCATTTATAAGTAAATGTACTTTGCTTGTGAACGAAAATGATCATTTGAAATACAAAGTCGCTAGTTTAGAATTGTCATTAAAGAAATTTTCTATTGGAAAACAAAATTTGGACATTATTCTTGGAAATCAACTTTATGGCAATAATAGCGAGGACTATGATATAGTTTTAAAAATGTTGAAAAATCAAAATATAGAAAAGTTCACATTGAAACAACAAAGGTTGGAAATTCTCATGCAAAGTGCTTTACACGTGGATGTGTTGGTCATACTTCATATCATTGCAAATATAGAAACAAAAACAGTAAGTTCAAACAAATATGTGTTCCTAAATCTTTGATCACTAACGTGAGTAGACCTTGTTGGATTTCAAGGTCACACATAGTATCTACCATGTAGGTACGATGGAGATTTGGCGAGGAGGCTTCATTTGAACGTCTTCATTATATAGCTCCTTAGCCAAACGGCGACGCGAAGGTATATCTTTCTCTTTGAACTTAATGCATACCTTCATAGCTTTTTGTGTGCTTGAACTTTTTTCTCTCTCTTGTGTGCTAGTAGTTGCATTGTTATGTGTGCATGATTTTTTGTTTGTTTGAGTGATTACATCTCATGTTTGCTTTAGTACCTCATGCATTAAAAAACAAAAAAAACAAAAAAAATTGGTGCTTAAATGTGTATCTGTCTATTTGTTTCATTAAAAAAGAATTCATGAATGATTTTCATATCCATGTAGAAATTGGTGTATTATCTCTTTTGCCACATGCGCACATTCATCTTTCTAAATATTCATGGCATATTCAATGATTGAAAATAACTTGAATCCTACACCTCCCATTTCCCTTCCACATGTATTATTATTGTTGCATATTTGGAGATATCGTTTATGAAATTGGGAATGTGATATAGGGGAAAACTTAATTGAAAATATAAGTGATATGATTTGCCTTGCCATGGATAAAAATTGAGCATTAAAAAATGATGATACTACAAGTATAAAAATGAAAAAGAAGGTAAATTGCTCCGTATGAAAAATGGATACAATCCTTGGCAACGGTATTACCCACGAGTATCAAACATAAGCTTTATGGGTAAACTTTAGCGTTGGTGTATTTACTCGTCAAGCACTGCCACCCCCATATCTAAGAGTCCTTATAGGCTATGTTTTGGGGTGTGGTACCTTGAAATCATTTTTAATGAGGTGGGAAAAATCAATCCTAGGTGATAAAATGTTATTTGGAAAAAGTGGATCGATTTTGGTTGACTTTCTTAAATGATTCTCCCTCATGTGCTTCAATTTTAATCATCACACTTTACACGTTGGTGTTGAAGTCATCGTTGTTTAATTTCATTGGATTTTGACCTGATTATTCTATGAGTGTATGCATGCAATTGTTGGTAATGGTTAATAATACTCTCTTTTTGCATGATATATGATTTTGACTTCATGGTATGACTTTTGATGATAACAAATGGGGAGAAAAATTTGGGAAGATTTCGTATTTGTGGTACTTGGTGTGCTTGGTATTTGGCATTTGGTACTATCTTTGTAATGCTCGTAAAAATATGATTGTTTGATTAAGGGGGAGCATTAATGAATAATTGGGAAGCACAAAAATAGGGGGAGCATGCTTATTAATAAACTTTACACATCATTGTTCGCACATCATTTCATCCCATTGCATGTCACCCACTAAAACTTTATTGTGCAAATCTTATACTTAGTTTGTCATCATCAAAAGGGGGAGATTGTTGGTAGCAACGATCTATGAACTTCGTGTTTGATGATAACAAACATGTGTGAACATTTTTAACGTGTGTATTAAGTGTTTCAGGAGTGGCGAGGACGTAATTCTTCAAAGTAATGGCTAAGTCAAACGATGTAGGAATTGCTATACACACAGCATATCAAACTTGGTCAAGATGGCTAAAAGTTGAGAGAATATCTTTTCATATCAAAGGGGATTGAGTCATATCAATTACAGATCTAATCCTATTACAATTCTAACACATATCAAATCTATTCAAATCCCAAATTGTTTGCTCATTCCAACCCTAGGCTAGGGTCTCATCTCTTGCCGCACATAATTCCAAACCCCCTCTTAAATCTCAAATCCCAAGTCTCAAAAATCAAGGAGAGCCGCAATTATTTTTGTTTTAGGATAATCTCAAGAGCCGCATCCTTGTCATCATTTGGCGTTTTAAAGGAACATGCACATGTCTTTTTGAAAAAAAACCTAAGGCAAAAGAAACAGCTGAATTTTTTTTGGGTCTCTTTCTGTTTACAGGTGTTTTCTCACCCCTGATTCTTTGACCGATGACTAGACGATCAACTTGGTCAAGGGGTCGATGAGATCCCTTGGTCACGCCAAGCGCACGTGCTCTCAGCGTGGGTCGGCGATGGAGTCGAGGTCGAGCGGACGCTTCGGGCAGAGCGTCGGTCCTCGGTCAGCGTGGAGCAGAGGGGAAGCCTCGGCTCCGAGATGAGTGCTAGGCCTTGGTTGGTCGAGTGTCGAGGGGTAGCCTCGGCGCCTTGAATGTCGCTCGATCTCAATCGACGGTGGTGCTTGCTAGCGACGAGTGAGTTCGTTTCACGCTGAGGAGTAGCCTCGGTGCCTCGGTTCAGCTTCTTCCTGGACAGACGAGGTAGCTCGTCGGGGGGGACCTTGGTTCCGGCCAAGTCCCATCCGATGCCTAAGTCAGAACGGATCTGTGTAATGCTCGGCGGGATCGGTATGGCTCAAGAGGAGGCCAGCACATGTATACTCAGACTGAGCTGTGGAAGGGGAGATAATGGGAAAAAGCAAGGTCTTGTTAATGGAATACCTCCGTTGTAGGTGTCCATGATTCGATCATCTTCTCGGTTTCCTCCGTAGTCCCTTTATAGGGCTTGGCCCACGATTGCCCCCAATCCACGTCCCCTGACTGCTCCCCACTCACACCCCCGTGATCCGCCCCCATAGAGGCCTGCGTGCGTCGTGGGAGAGTCGATTGATGGGCTCCTTAATGGTCATTAAGGTGCCATGCTTTTAGGGGAACAGTTGTCTCCTGTGAGCTCGGGCTAATCGTGCGTATGCCGGGCCGTGGCCGATCCGACTACGAGTCTTCCCGTGGGCCTTGTAGGTTGGGCCAAATCCCATTTGTGGGCCTCTCACCCTCGGCTTGGGCTCGGGCCTCTTGTTCTTGGGTCGCTCCAGAATAGTAGTATCAATTGCCCCCATCGTCCGAGCCGTTCCGATTCTATCGGTTCGGTTCGGGCGATGCGACTCTTGTGGATTTTTACAGGCACGTCGGTTGAGGCCAATCCATTAAATGGAGGCCATCATGATGTGGCCCGTTCGAACTTCTCTCGGTGCGGGATTCGAAGCGCCGCTGGCCTCCAGATGCTGCCGCGTGCCCTCGTGCGATCTTCTTTGCAATGCGAGGGAAGGTCTCGATGGGACGATATAAAAGGAGGCCGTCGTACCTCGGATGAGGGTTTCGCTTTTCTAATCCTCCTCTTCCTTTCCTTCTCAGCCGATCTGGGCCTTGCTTAAGCTTTCCCTCATGTCGTCCTCTTCAGCCGCTGGTTCGGGGCGCCCGGAGGCTGCAGCGGATCCAGGTCTGCCTCGCAGCTCTGTCACGGTGGTGCGCCACCATGGGGGAGAGCTCTCAGAGTTGCCCCCAAGGTGCTGGGGTGGCCCTCATCGGTCTGTGCCTCCTCCATCGGGAATCTGCACACCAGCTATCTTCTTTCATCATGCTTCGCCCGGGCTCCTGAGATCGACGAGCGGATTTGCTTCCCTGGTCCTCGGGAAAACGGGGTGTACGAACAGAGTTTTTGATGTGGGCTCCGGTTCCCTCTCCATCCCTTCATCACTGAGCTTCTGCGAGCTTACCGGGTGGCCTTAAGCCAATTCTGCCCCAACGCCATTGGATGCATTGTCGGGTTCGTCGTTCTCTGCATGCTGAAGGGGGTCGAGCCGTCTCTCCGACTCTTCGCCCAATTTTACCACCTGAGCCACCATCAGTCAGGGGCCTGGCTCTATATCAGCTCCCGGCCAAAGAAGAGCCTGGCGTTGGGTCTGCCGAGCTCATTGAAACATTGGAAAGGAAGTGGATTTCCCGGCCCGCTGGGGGGCCGCAAGCACGCTGGTCCTTGAGCTGGGGAATCTGACTGACACCGAGCTCGAGGTGGTTGACACCTTGTTGGCGGTCCCGGTCAGGGATCGGAGGATCGACGTCCTCTTCTCCGACCTTAATCTGCGGAAGACCGTGTGGCCCGTCAGTGAGTTTTGCTGAAGTCCGAAACTCGGGTGAGTTGGTATCTGAGGCCCATCCGGCCGGCTCTGATTCCTTCCTCTGCCTTCTTGTGCAGGTGGGTTCGCCCAGCGGTCTTCTCCGGCCTCTCTCCCAGCCAAGGTCCTGGACTCCAACCCGCGGAGAAGGGATCATGTATTAGAAGTCTGGAAGAAACAACGGGTCGGGCCCTCCGGTGTTGGCTCCAAGAGAGCGAGGGGGCAAGCTCCGCTCCCTCCATTGGTGGATACCCCAAAAAAGGCCCGCGTCCAGGCGACAGAGGTCGGTGCTCCTCAGCTCGAGGGTCGGGCCCAGTCCTCCTCAACTGGGGCTTCTTGGCCCTGGGCCGGGCCCTTGCCTCCGCCGCTGGGCCCACTCCCAGAGATTTACGAGCGGTCCCTGGGCGTGTTCCGCTCAATTCAGGCTGATCTTCCTCTGTCTGGCGAGGGTTTGCTCTGCCCCCGCTTCCCCGTGGGGCTGAAGGAGTCGGTCTTCTCCGATTGTAGGGTGGCGGCTGGGTTGGTTGAGAACTGCTGCCTCCCTCCGGACCGATCCGTGCTGGACGGTGTAAGAGGCGATTGCATGGCTGCCTTCGTGGTTCAGGCTTGTCAGCAGGTGAGGATTGTCGCTCCCTTTTTTCCTAGTTGCGGTCTTCGTCTCATTCTCGTCTCTTGGTGCAGTTATCCTCGGTCGGGCTCTCGATAAGGCGTCAATTCACGGCTCTCTCGCAGGCCGGGGCCGACTCGACGCGAAAACCCGAGGCCGAGGGGGATGATGGGGAGGCGATCAATTGGCTGAGGCGCGCATTAAGTCCCTGGAGGCTCAGGTGGCCGAGCTCTATGCGGAATTGGAGAAGTCAGAGCTGGAGAAGGCCCTGGCTTTGGTCGAGAAGGCAAAGGCCGGGGATCAGATTGCCGATCTTATGGAAGATACTGAAGCAGCCATGGAAGCAGGCACGGACCCCAATCCCGTTGTCGTAGCCGATGCCACGGAGCTCACATGCCTTCTGGAGGCGGCCGAGGAGAGAGCGTCATCTACTGGCCAAGCTTAATACAAGCTCCCGTGAGGCCGAGAAGGAGCGGGCGGAGCATCAGTGCCAGGTCGCCGTCCTCGAGGATCGGATCCGAGAGCTGAGAGCGGTGGATCCTGATCGGATTGCCTGGGACGCTGTGGATGAGTATGCCGCGTCTTTTATGGCTGGGGCGATGTTCAAGGCGTTCGAAAGGGGATTCGCCCGCTGCCAGTCCGAGATCCAGCTAAGATTCCCGCTCCCGGGGATCAATTTTGAAGAGCTCCGGCTGGATTCTGAAGACGAGGAAGAGGTGCGGGATGGGCCCCCTGAGCAGCCGGGCGACGTTCCCGATAGGGCTCTGGGTGCTGGTAAGGGAGTGAGGTCTTAGCCCTTTGGCCTTGTTGTTTTTGCAAAGTCCGCGTCCAGCTTTTTGTGTAACACGCCCCCCGACCCCTTTTGTTTGGAAATGAAATTCCGTCTTGTGCTTGTGATTGCTTCTCCTCCTCCTCGGGGAGTGTCTCGTTTTGGGTCCTGCTGGGGATTGGATGGCCACCCGCTGGGGGAGTTGCCCCTAGTCTCACGGTGGGTTAGGTCGGTCGGCCAGCTGGGGGGAGCTATCCCTCAGGCTTATGGCCGATCGATATGCCGACATGCTGGGGGAGTTGCCCCCAGCCTTACAGTCGGTTGGGTCGGTCAGCCTGCTAGGGGTGCGATCCCTAGTCTTACAACTGATCATTGGGATCACCTGCTGGGGGAGTTGCCCCCAGCCTTACGATCGGCCCCTTGACCGACCTGCTGGGGGAGTTGCCCCCAGCCTTACGGTCGGCCTTATGACCGACCCGCTGGGGGAGTTTCCACCAGCCTTACAATCGGCCAGTTAACCGACCCGCTGGGGGAGTTGCCCCAGCCTTATGGTCGGTCGGTGTCGTTTAGCCTGCTGGGTGAGCTACGCCCAGTCTCACGACCGGACGACGGACATACCTGCTGGGGGAGTTGCCCCCAGCCTTACGATCGATCCTTCTAACCGGATGGCCGAGGGGGGTTACCCCCAACCTACCAGTCGGTTGTGCGGTCAGTCCGCTAGGGGGTTTATTCCCTAGTTCTCGCGGTCTACCGTCGAGACATTCAGCCGACGAGGTTTCCCTTATCCCGAGTGAGTCTTATCAAAGAAGTAAAGCTAAGAATGACTTGTTCCTTCTTTTTCAACACATTCATTCGGATAGAGGGAAAGAGGAGATACATTTGCGGATGACCTCACTAATAGTACTTGCGCAGGTGCTCGGCATTCCAGGTGTGAGTCAGGACCCTCCCTTCCAAATTAGCTAGCCGGTAGGTTGCGGGTCCGAGGATTTCGGTGACCTTGTAAGGGCCTTCCCACTTAGCCGCTAGCTTCCCTTTGCGGGTGATCTCCGGGCTGAAGGTCGCCTTTCTGAGGACCAGGTCCCCCTGGCGGAAGCTCCTCCCCCTAACCCGGGAATTGTAGTAGCGAGCCACCTTTTGCTTCTGCCGGACGATAGTGGCCAAGGCCTGCTCCCGTCGATCATCCAGGAGCTCCAGACCAAGCTCCAAACCTTCTGTGTTCCTCTCCTCATCGAAGTGCTTTATGCGGATGGACTCCTCGCCCACCTCGACTGGTACCATCGCCTCGGCACCGTACGCGAGCATGAAAGGGGTTTCGCCCGTGGATTGCTTGTGAGTCGTCCTGTACGACCAGAGTATCCCCGGGAGTTCCTCCGGCCAGCTCCCTTCAGCGTCCGTCACCTTTTTGCGGAGGGGCTCAATGAGGCATTTGTTGGCGGCCTTCGCCATCCCATTGGTCTGAGGGTGCGCCACCGAAGCGAACTGGAGTTTGATCTTCCATTCCGCGCAGAAGTCTTTGAACCCCGTGGAGTCGAATTATTTCCCATTGTCCGTGACGATGGCTCAGGAAATCCTAAACCTGGAAATGATGAAGTTCCACACAAAGCTCTTCGCCTTCTTCCAAGTGATGGAAGCAAAGGGCTCCGCCTCAATCCATTTGGTGAAGTAATCTACCGCCACGATCAAGTACTTTCTCTGCCCCCGACTGGAAGTAAAAGGCCCGAGGATGTCGAGTCCCCATTTTGCAAAGGGTACAAAGCTGACTATCGGAACGAGCTCCGAAGGGGGGAAGAACCGAGTTTGGCAAACCTCTGGCATTCCTGGCACCTTTGGACGTATTTGGTCGCATCGCTGACCAAGGTTGGCCAGTAGTACCCCTGCCTCAAGAGTTTCTGGGTGATCGTCTTGCCCCCGTGGTGATTCCCATAGATCCCATCGTGTACCTTCCGGAGGACATAGTCGGCCTCCCGAGGTCCGAGGCATTTGAGGTAGGGAAGGATGTCACAACCCGCTTCCCTAAAATGGAGGCGAGACGTGAAAAGGTCCGCACGAGAGTGGAGCTGTGAAGCCCCAAACCCGATAAGCGTCAATAAAACATAAGCATGTCCTTGTAACCACAACGGAACAACAATAATAATACAAGGAGAGACTGATAATAAAATCTCACATCTCAGGCAATGTCCAACATGAATATAAGTCCAACATCCAGAAAAGCCACCAGGCTAAAAGAAAAGAGTCTAAGGCCCAGAACAAGGCCAACAAAAGCAACAACGACAAAGTATAGGTGCTACGCACCGATAACAAAACAACTGTCTAACAAAAGTAAAACACAACGAAGACACTAGGACTGGTCCCCAGTGTCCACGTACTCCCCGTCAAACACAAGCTCAGGCTCGGCGTCAGCAAACACCTCGTCCTCAACGAGGTACTCGGGCTCAGGATCTAACATGTGTCACCCAAAAGAGTAAAGGGGCACATGTCAGCAAGTCTAAAAGACTTGGGCAAGGAAACTGAAAGTAAGGCAACTAGCAACCTAGCAGTTTAGTATGCATGACATGGCAGTTATAACATGAGTGCACAATCAAGACATGGCAAGACAATTTGTACAAGAGAACAATCATCGGGACAAGACAAGACAAGAAAAGACAAGAGTAGCCACGCTACTATCAATCTCAATCAATTTACTATTCACGTTGTTTTGTAGATGTTTACGCCTTACAGCTAAATGGTTTCACATTCGCTGATTGGCCGCTTAACAACTACCCCAAACCCAGAGTTTACGCCTTACCACTGCAGTTACTGATCGGGCAGACTCCCAGTTGATTGGTCGCTTAACTCTTACCCCCAATACCCACACGTAATGGAGCCAGGGTCCCCGCACATGAGCTCAGCTAGTGAGCCTGGGGTTGCCCCGCACATGAGCTCGCATTCTTAAACATTTGGCGTAGGGGTGCACCTAGCCGGAAACACACAATTCGGGCATTGGCTATCAACCAACACATGGCCCGCTTCTGGAACACGAGCCAGGAACACAAGCATTGTAGCAAGCTACGCATTCACAGAAATACTTAAAGGATGCAATGACATGACAATTAATTTGCGTACCGTTAATGGAAAGTAAACATGACATGGTAATTGTGCAACATGATATATGTCGGAACTAGCTTCGTTGTCAAGCTAGTTCCCCAAATTGCGCCTAGGCGAGTATCATTTCGTCGCCTAGCCTCTTTTACGCCTACAACAAGCAAATGGCCTAAAACATGGCCTAAACCCTAAGTGGCAAGTTTCACTTGCCTAGCACCGGGGATGACGACCACTTCGTCACACGGATGCCAATCTACGGGGAAATCGCTGTTTTGGGGGAACAATCATCAAACAACATGAAATTTTATTAGGGTTTCATAAAAATACCAATAGGCTATGAAAACAACGGTAGATCGATTTCTTACCGAGAGGAGGCGGAAGAAACACTCCGGAGAACCCTAGGACCAGATCTGGAAGCAAATGGAGAAGTTTGGGGGAAACTAGGGTTTTGGGGGATTTGGGGATTTTGATGGATTTGGTGAGATTTTGGGGAAGATGAGAGGTAGATAGAGTGGATGGAGGGTTTGGATGATGGATTTAGGGCTTAGAATGAAGAAATGAAGCTTGGAGGAAGATGGGGGCTCAATGGGGGCGATTTTAGGGTTTTGGGTCCTGAGGGAGGAAGAAGAAACGTTTGGGAGGGGTATAAATAGGCTGGGCTGGCGGCTGCCCAGAAATTAGGGTTTTAACACAGATTAGTCGGTCAAAGAGCAACCACTGACCGACTAGTTTGGCAACTAGTCGGTCGGTCGACCAACGCAGACCGACTAAGTGCAAACAGTAACTTCTGAACGAAAATATGATTTAGATTTAGTCGGTCCATGAACAAATACTGACCGACTAGTTTAGCATCTAGTCGGTCGATGAACGTTCTTAGACCGACTAAGAGTAAACAGTAACTAGTGTCAAAATTAGATGATGTGTTAGTCGGTTAAAGAAGCATTGCCGACCGACTAGTTTGCAACCTAGTCGATCAACCAACGTTCTTAGACCGACTAACGATAAACAGTAACTCCTGAGAAATTTAGAAAGCTAACTAGTCGGTCCAAGAAGGATTGCCGACCGACTGGATCGTCATCTAGTCGGTCGGTGCCCCTTCTTATACCGGCTAATATGCACCAAAAGTTCCGATACAGAGCACGGGGCCCCGGGATCGATTCCTAAGACTCATAGGCTTGATCTAATAGTAAGATACGACCGTTATGAAGCCCGTCACGAATGACATACTCCGAAATCGACGATCCTAAGGAAGAAACGAGAAAATACGACGAATCGATCGAAAATGAAAGCTACGGAGACGAAAACCACACATGAGGAGAAAATCCACCAAAACATATATTATATTATAATAAATCCAGATACATGAAAAGCAGTCGTTACATCCTCCCCAACTTAAGAAAAATTCCGTCCTCGGAATTTCCGAATACTCACGAGTCCGGAAACAAAAGTGGGAAACGCTCTCGCATCTCATCCTCATTCTCCCAAGTAGACTCTCCAGGTGAGCCGTGTCGCCACATCACCCTCACAAGATTGACAATCTTGTTCCGAAGCGATTTCTGACGCCTGTCCAGAATCTGCACTGGATGTTGGTCATACGTCATATCGGGGCGAACGGTAATCTCCGAAAAATCCACAGCATGAGATGGATCGCTAATGTATCGACGAAGCTGCGACACATGGAAAACATTGTGAACTCCTTCCAAAGATGGCGGCAATGCCAAGCGATAAGCTACCTCGCCAACCCTCTCCAAAATGTCAAACGGTCCAATGTTTCGCGGCCTCAACTTCCCACGCTTCCCGAAACGAATCACACCACGATTCGGGGAAATCTTCAAGAACACATGGTCGCCCGGCTGAAACTCCAAAGGACGACGTTTAGCATCCGCCCAATGCTTAAAACGGTCCTGAGCAATCCTCAACCTCTCCCGAATATTCCTGACGATATCCACGGCCTCCACGATCATCTCAGGTCCCAATAACTCCCGATCACCAACGTCATCCCAACTCAATGGCGATCGACATTTCCTCCCATAAAAAGCGGCGAAAGGCGCCATGCCAATACTCGCCTGGAAGCTGTTGTTGTAAGAGAACTCCACCATATATAGATGGTCCTCCCACGAACCCTTGAAATCCAACATGCACGCCCTCAGCATGTCTTCCAAAATCTGAATCGTCCTCTCGGACTGGCCATCCGTCTGCGGATGGTACGCCGTGCTGAAACTCAGACGCGTACCCAAGCTCTTCTGCAAACTCTGCCAGAACTGAGATGTGAACCTCGTGTCTCTGTCAGACACGATACTCACAGGGACTCCATGAAGTCGCACAACCTCCTGCACGATTCACGTTACATCACTATCCAAACTAGGAAAAGGAAATAAAACGGAGAGTAAAAGAATTTTACCTCCATATATCTCCTCGCTAGCGCCTCAGTGGACTGTCCCACTCGGAACGGAATAAAGTGCGTAGATTTGGTCAATCGATCTACGATCACCCAAATCGCGTCATTCTGCTTCGGACTCCGAGGTAGTCCAGTCACGAAATCCATAGTGATGTGTTGCCATTTCCACTCCGGAATCGGAAGCGGTTGTAGCAACCCGGCCATACGCTGATGCTCCGCCTTCACTTGCTGGCAAACCAAACACTTGGCTACACTCTGAGCCACGCTCCTCTTCATACCATGCCACCAATAATTCAGACGAAGATCCTGGTACATCTTGGTGCCACCAGGATGCACAGAATACGGTGAACTGTGTGCCTCCACCATCAACTCCTCTCTAATATCCCCAGCTGGCACACACAACCTGGCTCCAAACCTCAGCGAGCCATCCTCATGAATCAAAAAGTCAGTCCGCAGACCGGCTTCCACCTGCTCCCGAATCCTCACCAGCTTCGGATCCTCGGCCTGGCCAGCCTTAATCCGATCCACGATCGTCGACTGTACCTGCATGTACATCAACGAAGAAGCCTCTCCCGGAAGAACAATCTCCACGCCAGACTCACAAAAATCCTGCTGCAACCTCCACTGCGAGGTCAAAATCATCACTGATGGAAGCCTACTCAAAGCATCCGGAACCACATTCACCTTGCCAGGGCGAAACTGCAAATCAATCTCATAATCCGCCATAAGCTCCAACCATCGACGCTGTCGCATGTTGAGCTCCTTCTGAGTGAAAATATACTTCAAGCTTTTGTGATCGGTGAAAATCTTCACTTTCTCACTCAGCAGGAAGTGCCTCCAAATCTTAAGAGCAAACACAACGGCAGCCAACTCCAAATCATGCGTCAGGTAATTCTTCTCATGAACCTTAAGCTGACGAGACGCATACACCACAACATGCCCATGCTGATGCAACACACAACCGAGACCCTTGCCAGAAGCATCGCAAAAGATCTCAAATCCACCGCTGCGATCAGGCACAACAAGAATAGGGGCAGTCGTCAACCTCTCCTTCAGAACGCCAAAAGCACTCTCACAATCACCTGACCAAACAAAAGCAACATCCTTCCACGTCAACCTGGTCATCGGCTCAGCAATACGAGAAAAGTCCTTAATGAATCGTCGATAATAACCAGCAAGTCCAAGGAAACTCCGAATCTCAGACGCAGACGACGGAACAGGCCACTCCCTGATGGCCCGAATCTTCTCGGGATCCACTGAAATACCATCTCCAGTCACCACATGCCCGAGAAAAGCAACTCTATCCAGCCAGAACTTGCACTTCGAAAACTTAGCATACAACCGATGCTTCCTCAAGATCTCCAACACCGTCCTTAAGTGCGAGGCATGCTCTTCCTCCGACTTCGAATAGATCAGAATGTCGTCAATAAAGATAACAACAAACTTATCCAAAAAGTCGTAGAAAATCAGGTTCATCATATTCATGAAAACTGCGGGCGCGTTAGTTACGCCGAAAGGCATAACCACGAACTCATAGTGTCCATACTTCGTCCTGAACGCTGTCTTCGGAACATCATCCTTCTTCACCTTCAACTGATGGTAACCACTCCTCAAATCCAATTTAGAAAACACCCTCGAACCTCCAAGCTGATCAAAAATATCATCGATGCGAGGCAACGAGTATTTATTCTTAATGGTCACCGCATTCAACTCCCGATAGTCCACGCACATGCGACGCGAACCATCCTTCTTCTTCACCAGCAACACCGGTGCTCCCCACAGAGACATGCTAGGATTAATATAACCCTTCTGCAAAAGCTCATCCAGCTGCTTCCGCAACTCTTCCAACTCTGCAGGTGCCATACGATACGACGCCTTCGAAATCGGCTGCGCACCTGGAACAAGATCGATAGAAAATTCCAAAGCTCGATCAGGCGGCAAACCAGACATCTCCTCGGGGAAGACGTCGCCAAAATCTCGCACCACAGCTGGCCACTCCAGCTCCATCTGCATAGCCACAACCTCCACCGGCCTGGCCCGAAATCTGACAGGACCAAGCGAACTGCTACCACGACTGAACTCAAATACTGGATGTCCGGGAATCTCGAACACCACCTTCTTCCTCCGACAGTCGATCGTAGCATAGAAGCTCGCAAGCCAATCCATCCCAAGAACTGCATCATAGTTGATGATGCCGTGGACAATGAAATCAGCAAAAAGCTCATGTCCACAGACCACCAACGAGCAAGAATTGCAACCATGATGCACCGAGACCACGCCATTCCCTGTAACGATATTCCAACTCTTGGGAAGAGGGGACGTCGACAAGGAATGCCTCTCCACGAAGCTCCGAGAAATAATGCACATCGATGCACCAGAGTCAAAGAGGACTCGTGCAGGAAATGTGCAAACCAAAACCACACCTAACAATCAATTAACAATCAAACCCTAGTCTAGCAAACAACCATGTTCAAGCAAACACATAATCTAACAATCAAAACCAGCTAGGAAAGTGTAACGACTGCTTTTCATGTATCTGGATTTAATATAATATAATATATGTTTTGGTGGATTTTCTCCTCTTGTGTGGTTTTCGTCTCCGTAGTTTTCATTTTCGATCGATTCGTCGTATTTTCTCGATTCTTCCTTAGGATTGTCGATTTCGAAGTATGTCACTCGTGACGGACTTCATAACGGTCGTATCTAACTATTAGATCAAGCCTAGGGGTCTTAGGAATCGATCCCGGGGCCCCGCGCTCCGTATCGGAACTTTTCTGTGCTCATTAGCCGGTGTAAGAAGGGCCACCGACCGACTAGATGACGATCCAGTCGGTCGGCAATCCTTCTTGGACCGACTAGTTTGCTTTCTAAATTTCTCAGGAGTTACTGTTTATCGTTAGTCGGTCTAAGAACGTTGGTTGACCGACTAGGTTGCAAACTAGTCGGTCAGCAATGCTTCTTGAACCGACTAACTTATCATATTATTTTTGTATCATCTACTGTTTACTCTTAGTCGGTCTAAGAACGTTCATCGACCGACTAGATGCCAAACTAGTCGGTCAGTACTTGTTCATGGACCGACTAACTCTAGAATCCTATTTTCGTTCAGGAGTTACTGTTTGCACTTAGTCGGTCTGCGTTGGTCGACCGACCGACTAGTTGCCAAACTAGTCGGTCAGTGGTTGCTCTTTGACCAACTAACCAGTGTTAAAACCCTAATTTCTGGGCAGCCGCCAGCCCAACCTATTTATACCCAACCCAAACGTTTTCTTCTCCCTCAACACGATCCAAAACCCTAAAATCTTCCCCTCCAAGCCCCCATCTTCCTCCAAGCTTAAATCCTTCATTCCAAGCCCTAAATCCATCATCCAATCCATCCATTCACCCTATCTACCTCTCACCATCCCCAAAATCTCACCAAAATCCATCAAATCCCCAAAATTCCCCAAAACCCTAGTTTCTCCAAACTTCCCCAATCCTTTCCAGATCTGGTCCTAGGGTTCCCCGGAGTGTTTCTTCCGCCACCTCTCGGTAAGAAATCGATCTACCATTGTTTTCTTATCCTATTGTAATTTTTATGAAACCCTAATAAAATACTTGTGTTTTGATGATTGTTCCCCATAACAGCGATTCCCCGTAGGCTAGCATCCGCGGTAACGAACTTTCGTAACCATCATCCCCGGTGATAGGCAAGTGAAACTTGCATCTCTTGGTTTAGGCCATGTCTTAGGCCATTTCCCTTGCTTTAGCGTAAAAGAGACTAAACGGTGAAAGGATAGCCGTTTAGACGCCATTGACCTAGCTTGACAACGAAGCTTGGTCCGTCACCCTCCTCATGCTCATATGTCACGTTTAAATTCCATTAACGGTACGCAATTATCTGTTCATGGCACTGCATAGTGATTATTTATCGTGATTGCGTAGCACACGCTACAATCCCATGTTTCCTGGCTCGTGTTCCAGAAGCGAGCCCTGTAGTTGGAAACCCCAACGCTCGAATGTCAACACACACTTATTTTCCTGGCTCGTGACCAGAAGCGAGCATAATGAGTTGGAAACCCCAACGCTCGTCACATGTGGGTGGGGTAAGAGATAAGCAGACTGAGCCCGAGTGGCTTGATCAGCCACTCCGGCCAGCAGGTGAAGTCTCTAGTGTTTCAGTGTTGATAGTGATAGAGATAAACGAGCTGGCCAGTAAGTGGACTCTCTATGCACTAAGTGTTAAGTGTTAAGTGCTAAGTGATAAGTGATAAGTGATAAGTGATAAGTGATTAGTGAATTGGTAGCTTTTGCTACACCGTGCTGCTTGTCACTCTTTCAAACTGTTGCATCATATTCAACTGTCATGCCATTGTTTAACAATTAAATGCTAGGTTGTTAGTCACTTTCAGTTTCCTTGCCCAAGTCTTTTTAGACTTGCTGACATGTGCCACTCTCTCTTTTGGGTGACGCATGTTAGACCTTGAGCCTGAGTTGCCAGCTGAGGGTGAGGTGTTTACGGACGCCGAGCTTGAGCCCGTGTTGGACGGGGAGTACGTGGACACTGGGGACCAGTCCTAGTGTCTCCGTTGTGTTTTATTTTTGTTAGACAGTTGTTTTGTTATTGGTGCATGACACCCATACTTATTTATGTCGTTGCTTTTGTTTGGCCTTGTTCTGGGCCCTTAGACTCTTTCTTTTAGCCTGGTGGCTTTTCTGTGATGTTGGATATTTTGTGGACAAACTTTGGGATTGGTATTTCATATCCGTCTCATACTATTATTATTATTGTTGTTGTTTCGATTGCAATTACAGGGACATGCTTATACTAAATTGACGCTTATCGGGTTTGGGGCTTCACCGCTCCACTCCCGTGCGGACCTTTTCACGTCTCGCCTCCATTTTAGGGAAGCGGGTCGTGACAGAAAGTAACAGCTAGATCGAGGATTACCTGCGATAACCTCATCCACAGCCTCGCTCTCCGCAGCGGTCATCAGAAAAGCCTGCCTCCTCGGCGGGACAGCCTGCCGAAAAGCCTGCCCCTGCGGAACAAGAGCTGCTCCACGTCCAGCAGGAACAGACGCTCGTTGCTGCAACGGCTGTGCTGCAACAGGAGCCCTCCGCAGCTGATTCGCATGCTGACAATCCTTCGTGACATTGGAAGCATCACCACAAACCAGACACTGGCCCAAAAACTTCCTACACTGATCCTTGACGTGGCCAGGCTTGCCGCAGAAATGGCAAAACTTCAGAATAGGCCCTCCTGGCCTCTTAAACTGAGCAGACTGATTAGGCCTGAATCCAGGTCTAACCACAGCTCTCGCCTGTTCCACAGGCCTCTTCCCAGCACCAACAACATACCCCATCCTCTGGTTCACGAGCAGCTCCTGCCTCTTGGCTACTATTAGAACCTTCTGATAAGATTCCCGGTCAGAGGAGGTCACAAAACTCTGGAGCTCCGAAGCAAGCCCCTGCAGGAACCTCTGAGCCTTCTCCTCAGCGTCCTGCACCATCTTTGGTGCAAACCGACTCAGCCTCATGAACTCTTGGTGATAATGGTCCACCGACGAGTTCCCTTGCTTCAAATCGATAAAACGCTGCAGCATCTCCTCCCTGGCAGCTTTCGGGAAGAACTCACCCTCAAATCTGGCCTTGAAGGTAGCCCAAGCTATCGGCTCCACCAACAACTTCTCTTCCGCATCCCACCAATTCCGAGCATTATCCTTGAGTTGCCTCTTCGCCAAATCAACCCATCCAGCCGGGGTGATCTTGGCCATCTTCAGATTGTCCTCGATGTTCCGAATCCACTCATCGGCAGCCAGAGGACCCTCAGAACCATCAAAATACGCGGGACCCAGCTCCCGAAATTGCTTCGCTCCTGGCTCAGAGCGAGGAACATCCGGAAGAGCCCGGGCAGCTCGAGCAAGTGGAGCATTCTGGACTTGCAGAAGCACGCCTTGCTGCACTTGCATCATCTGGAGCATCATCCGCATCATCTCACCGCTGGTGGGTTCCCGCTCAGGCTCCTCATCATGAGGGATCGCGCCACTACCCCCACCACGGGTGAAACGTCTTCCTGCCATCTAGTGACACAGAAAACGAATCAGATTAGACTCATAGCTTATGACTCGGACGTCGAACTTAGTTTATTGGACATTCTAATATTATTATCACTATTCCAAAAATCGCAGTTACAGAAGGACCTGCATGGGCCACCAACAAAACCTGTCACGACCCGCTTCCCTTAAATGGAGGCGAGACGTGAAAAGGTCCGCACGAGAGTGGAGCTGTGAAGCCCCAAACCCGATAAGCGTCAATAAAACATAAGCAGGTCCCTGTAACCACAACGGAACAACAATAATAATACAAGGAGAGACTGATAATAAAATCTCACATCTCAGGCAATGTCCAACATGAATATAAGCCCAACATCCAGAAAAGCCACCAGGCTAAAAGAAAAGAGTCTAAGGCCCAGAACAAGGCCAACAAAAGCAACAACGACAAAGTATAGGTGCTACGCACCGATAACAAAACAACTGTCTAACAAAAGTAAAACACAACGAAGACACTAAGACTGGTCCCCAGTGTCCACGTACTCCCCGTCAAACACAAGCTCGGGCTCGGCGTCAGCAAACACCTCGTCCTCAACGAGGTACTCGGGCTCAGGATCTAACATGTGTCACCCAAAAGAGTAAAGGGGCACATGTCAGCAAGTCTAAAAGACTCGGGCAAGGAAACTGAAAGTAAGGCAACTAGCAACCTAGCAGTTTAGTATGCATGACATGGCAGTTATAACATGAGTGCACAATCAAGACATGGCAAGACAATTTGTACAAGAGAACAATCATCGGGACAAGACAAGACAAGAAAAGACAAGAGTAGCCACGCTACTATCAATCTCAATCAATTTACTATTCACGTTGTTTTGTAGATGTTTACGCCTTACAGCTGAATGGTTTCACATTCGCTGATTGGCCGCTTAACAACTACCCCAAACCCAGAGTTTACGCCTTACCACTGCAGTTGCTGATCGGGCAGACTCCCAGTTGATTGGTCGCTTAACTCTTACCCCCAATACCCACACGTAATGGAGCCAGGGTCCCCGCACATGAGCTCAGCTAGTGAGCCTGGGGTTGCCCCGCACATGAGCTCGCATTCTTAAACATTTGGCGTAGGGGTGCACCTAGCCGGAAACACACAATTCGGGCATTGGCTATCAACCAACACATGGCCCGCTTCTGGAACACGAGCCAGGAACACGAGCATTGTAGCAAGCTACGCATTCACAGAAATACTTAAAGGATGCAATGACATGACAATTAATTTGCGTACCGTTAATGGAAAGTAAACATGACATGGTAATTGTGCAACATGATATATGTCGGAACTAGCTTCGTTGTCAAGCTAGTTCCCCAAATTGCGCCTAGGCGAGTATCATTTCGTCGCCTAGCCTCTTTTACGCCTACAACAAGCAAATGGCCTAAAACATGGCCTAAACCCTAAGTGGCAAGTTTCACTTGCCTAGCACCGGGGATGACGACCACTTCGTCACACGGATGCCAATCTACGGGGAAATCGCTGTTTTGGGGGAACAATCATCAAACAACATGAAATTTTATTAGGGTTTCATAAAAATACCAATAGGCTATGAAAACAACGGTAGATCGATTTCTTACCGAGAGGAGGCGGAAGAAACACTCCGGAGAACCCTAGGACCAGATCTGGAAGCAAATGGAGAAGTTTGGGGGAAACTAGGGTTTTGGGGGATTTGGGGATTTTGATGGATTTGGTGAGATTTTGGGGAAGATGAGAGGTAGATAGAGTGGATGGAGGGTTTGGATGATGGATTTAGGGCTTGGAATGAAGAAATGAAGCTTGGAGGAAGATGGGGGCTCAATGGGGGCGATTTTAGGATTTTGGGTCGTGAGGGAGGAAGAAGAAACGTTTGGGAGGGGTATAAATAGGCTGGGCTGGCGGCTGCCCAGAAATTAGGGTTTTAACACAGATTAGTCGGTCAAAGAGCAACCACTGACCGACTAGTTTGGCAACTAGTCGGTCGGTCGACCAACGCAGACCGACTAAGTGCAAACAGTAACTTCTGAACGAAAATAGGATTTAGATTTAGTCGGTCCATGAACAAATACTGACCGACTAGTTTAGCATCTAGTCGGTCGATGAACGTTCTTAGACCGACTAAGAGTAAACAGTAACTAGTGTCAAAATTAGATGATGTGTTAGTCGGTTAAAGAAGCATTGCCGACCGACTAGTTTGCAACCTAGTCGGTCAACCAACGTTCTTAGACCGACTAACGATAAACAGTAACTCCTGAGAAATTTAGAAAGCTAACTAGTCGGTCCAAGAAGGATTGCCGACCGACGGGATCGTCATCTAGTCGGTCGGTGCCCCTTCTTATACCGGCTAATATGCACCAAAAGTTCCGATACGGAGCACGGGGCCCCGGGATCGATTCCTAAGACTCATAGGCTTGATCTAATAGTAAGATACGACCGTTATGAAGCCCGTCACGAATGACATACTCCGAAATCGACGATCCTAAGGAAGAAACGAGAAAATACGACGAATCGATCGAAAATGAAAGCTACGGAGACGAAAACCACACATGAGGAGAAAATCCACCAAAACATATATTATATTATAATAAATCCAGATACATGAAAAGCAGTCGTTACAAAGGACGTCTGTCTTCTTCCAACGTCTTTTATACAGCGCCCCTTCGTGGATTACGTATCGGAGTGACCTTTGCTCCAGGGACTGGCGTTCGTCTAGGTCCGTTGGTACGTCTCCACTGGAGAGATATCGAACGATCGGATCCATCCAAGAGGGGTCCTCGTCAATGGCCATGACTTCCCTCTCCTACGTACTGGGGAACTGGAGGTTCTCCACGTAGATGGTGCGACCTAACTCCTTGGGAGAGGAGGAGGCCAGCTTGGACATGGCATCTACGCGGGCATTCTCTGACCGGGGGAGATGGAGGGTCACGGCTCGCTTGAATTTGAACAGCTCGGCCTTGGCCGAGGCGAGGTAGTTCTACTTCGCCTCTTCGCGCACCTCGTAATCCCCCTGCAATTGGTTAATGACCAGCTTTGAATCACTGAGGAGGCGTATGGATTCGGCTCCGAGTTCTCTGGCCAGCCTCAAACCGTTTATTGTGGCTTCATACTTGGCCACGTTGTTGGTGGCCGAAAACTCGAACCGAAGCACGTACTCGACGACGCTTCCCTCAGGCGATCGAATTACTATACTGGCACCATTTCCCACCTGGGTGGCTGATCCGTCTACGTGGACTACCCACGTATCCTGGTCCCCTGGGCGGTTGGTAAGAATAATGTTAGTCGAAAGGAAAGACAAGGGTTGGAGGGTTACCGCAGCCAAGCCTTCTTCTTCAGAGGAGTTTCTTCCGTATATGGTGCACTCGACAATGAAGTCTGCCAAGGCCTGCCCTTTTATGGCTGTCCGTGGCTTAAATCGAAGGTCGAACTCGCTCAGCTCCACTCCCCAATTCAGCATCCTCCCCATCCGGTCGAACCTCTTGAGGTTCTGTTCGAGCTGGGAATCAGTGAGGACTAGTATCGTGTGAGCTTGGAAGTAGGGTCGGAGTCTTCGGGCCGAGAGAAAGAGGGCGTACGCGAGCTTCTCCATGGCATGTACCGTCCCTCTGCATCCTTCAAAACTCGGCTGGTATAGTACACCGGCATCTGCACTCCATTGTCCTCCCTGATTAGCACCGAACTCACCGCCTCGCCCGTACAGACTAGGTAGAGGCTCAGTGATTCCCCTTCTCGCGATTTGGAGAGGAGCGGCAGACTGCAGAGGTACTCCTTGAGTTCGGCGAATGCACGAGCGCAGTCCCCGTCCCATGGCACAGTCTTCCTTTTGTCGACGGGCTCGGTGATTGCTTTCCTCAGGGTCTTGAAGAAAGGAAGGGACCTCTCCGCTGACTTGGATAGAAAACACCCCAGGGAGGCGATGCGTCCATTCAGTCTCTGCAACTCTTTGATTGTCGTTGGCTCCCGCATGTTGATCAACGCCTCGATCTTGTTAGGGTTAGCCTCGTTGCCGCAATTAGTGATCATGAACCCCAAGAACTTGCCAGATCTTACCCCAAATGTGCACTTCGTGGGGTTGAGCCGGATGTTGTGTCTCCGAAGCAGCTCAAAGGTTTCCCTGAGGTCGGCGATGTAGTCAGTTGGCCCCCTCGATTTGACCAACATGTCATCTGCGTAGACCTCCAGGTTCCTCCCTATCTGAGAGTCGAACACCTTGTTGACCATTCTCTGGTAGGTTGCCCCCGCGTTCTTTAAGCCGAAGGGCATCTTCTTATAGCAGAAGGTCCCTCGGTCGGTAGTGAAGGACGCCTTCTCTTTGTCCCGAAGGTCCATATGGACCCGGTTGTACCCTGAGTAGGCGTCCATAAAGCTGAGCATCTCGTAGCCAGATGCGCTGTCCATGAGGTGATCGATGCGAGGCAACGGGTAGCTGTCCTTGGGACATGCCTTATTGAGGTCGCTGAATTCCACGCACATCCGCCACTTGCCACTGGAATTTTTCACCACCACGACGTTGGACAGCCACTTTGGGTACCAGACTTCCCGGATGAAGCCGGCGTCGAGAAGGCGATCCACCTCCTCGGAGGCGGCCCTCCTCTTTTCACCGCCAAGCTTCCGCTTCTTCTACCGGATCGGTTTGAAATTGGGGTCGGCGTTCAGCTGGTGCATAATCACTCGGGGATCTACGCCGGACATGTCGTCGGGCGACCAGGCGAAGACGTCTAGATTGGCCTCCAGGCACTCGATCAGCTGGCCTCTCAAGCTAGGGTCCAATCCGGACCCGATGGAGACGAATCTTCCGTCTACGTCCGTGATCGGGATTAGCTCCGGCTCCTTCCCAGGGGTGGGCCTTGGCCCATACCTTAAGTCGAGAGAGTCCATCGGGTCGTCGTGCCGCTCGGTGTGTTCCTCGTTGGCCAGCTGGTAGCAGATCTTCGATCTCCCTGTATCGCCTTCAACTTGTCCGACCCCCCGGGGTCCAGAACTTGACCGTCTGATGGATAGTCGAGACCTCCGCTCCGACAGCGTTGAGGAGCGGGTGAACGATGATCCCGTTGTACGCTGACCCGATCCTCAAAGCTATGAACTCTATCGTCCGGGTCACCGAGTCGGGCAGCTCCCCAAGCGTGACGGGGAGGTAGATCGCCCCCACCATGGGCGCGGAGTGACTCGTGAAGCCTATCACGGGCCCCAAGCATAGCTCCAGGTCTTCGTCCCAGAGTCCCATCCTCTCAAGAGTCACCATGAAGAGGATGTCGCATGAGCTGCCAGTATTCACGAGTAGCTGTCTCACGATGGCAGCATCGATGACGACGGAGACTACGAGCGCCTCGTCGGGCCGCGGTCCTACCCCCTCTGCCGAGAGGGATGAGTGGGAGATGGTCTTCGGACTCTGCCTCGCTGCCCTTAGTGAGGCCAGGCTGGGCCTGGAGCATGCCCGAACCTCCGGCCTGGGGGGCGCACCGTGCCGTCATGGTATTCCCCTGTCGGTCATCATATGGCCCCGATACCAACATCGGGTCTATGGCCCTCCTTCATCGGGACGTACTAGGCCGCGCCATTGCTAGAGTGGTTGTTTTACGTGGGTGTTAGCTCATTCTCACGAATGACGCCAGATGTTTACGAGTGTTTTCTCACCACTGATTCGTTGACCGACGACTAGACGGTCAACGTGGTCAAGTGGTCGATAAGATCCCTTGGTCACGCCAAGCGCACGTGCTCTCAGCGTGGGTCGGCGATGGAGTCGAGGTCGAGCAGATGCTTCGGGCAGAGCGTCAGTCCTCGGTCAGCATGGAGCAGAGGGGAAGCCTCGCCTCCGAGATGAGTGCTCGGCCTCGGTTGGTCGAGCGTCGAGGGGTAGCCTCGGCGCCTTGAATGTCGCTCGATCTCGATCGACGATGGTGCTTGCTAGCGGTGAGCGGGTTCGTTCCATGCTGAGGAGTAGCCTATGCACCTCGGTTCAGCTTCTTCCTGGACAAACGAGGTAACTCGTCAGGGGGGCGGGACATTGGTTCTGGCCAAGTCCCCTCCGATGCCTAAGTCAGAACGGATCTGTGTAATGCTCGGCGGGATCGGTACGGCTCAAGAGGAGGCTAGCATACGTATCCTCGGACCGAGCTGTGGAAGGGGAGATAATGGGGAAAAGCAAGGTCTTGTTAATGGAATACCTCCGTTGTAGGTGTCCAGGATTCGATCCTCTTCTCGGTTGCCTCCGTAGTCCCTTTATAGGGATTGGCCCACGATTGCCCCCAATCCACGTCCCCTGACTTCTCCCCACTCACGCCCCCGTGATCTGCCCCCATAGAGGCGCCTGCGTACGTTGTGGGGGAGTCGATTGATGGGCTCCTTAATGGTCATTAAGGTGCCATGCTTTTAGGGGAACGGTTGTCTCCTGTGAGCTTGGGCTAATCGTGCGTATGCCGGGCCGTGGCCGATCTGACTATGAGTCTTCCCGTGGGCCTCGTATATTGGGTCAAATCCCATTCGCGGGCCTCCCGCCCTCAGCTTGGGCTCGGGCCTCTTCTTCTTGGGTCACTCCAGAATAGTCGTATCAGTTTCTATTTAAAAATTCCAAGGAGCACAGAGTTTTTTCCCAAAACCCAGAGTTTTTTTCCCAAAACCCTCACCCCTTTGAAGAACCCTAGGGAAGCCACACCTTGAGTATCCCCAAGAGCCGAAAAAAACTTCCATTACAAAATTCCATCACACCATCAAAATAAATCACAGAGGCCGAATTCTTCTTATGCCATCTCATTTCAAAAATCCCCAAGGAATCACAGAGGTCGAATTCTTCTTGAGCCATCTCATTTCAAAAATCCCCAGGGGCACATGAAAAAAAAAACACTCGAAATTCTTTGAGAGCCGCAAACTCCCAATCCCATGTTTCCTCCAAGAGCCCGAGTCTACAGAGGAGACGAACAAAAAAAATCCCTTAGAAGAAAGGCCTGCAGTCGTTTTGTTTCTTCTGAAAATCTCAAAAATCCCCAAGCAAGCCAGCACTTTCAAGAGACGCACAAAAAATATCTAAAGAAGCAAAAGGCATAGGCCATCCTATTGGCAAGACAAGGAAAAAGGTTCTGCAAACAAGGTAATTGGGAGAGGGAGATTAAAAAGGACGGCTGCTACTTATACCATACGCATGAACTCTTCAAGCATCAAGAAACCTGAGTCTAGCAAATCTGCACAACGATTTTTGGAGAACCATATCTTTTGACACAGACGTTAGATTGGGACACCGTTTGCGTCAGAGCGTAACTGACGACGTGACTTCAAATCAGAGATTGATCTGACCACGCGCTGAACGACAGAGACGACACACCATTGATGAGCATTTCTAAAACTCTATTTATTTATCTTTGTATTGGTGTAGCGATCTCTGTAGGGGAAACTTTACCATTATTTGATACTATTGGGGTCTTGTCTAGTGGGTGCTAGACAAGAGGGACTTGGCTAGTTGGGACTAGTCAAGAGAGAGCATTTGCTAGGATTAGATTTGTTGAGCACTCTGGTGAGTGCAGGTACTGAGAGCTAGGTGAGTGTAGAGTTGGTGCTTTAGCTACATGCTATACTAGGTAACATTTCTAATATAGTATGTGCTTTCGGGGCTGGACGTAGGTCGTGGGTGCGACTGAACCAGGGTAAATCTGCTGTGCATCTGTGATTGTTTATTATTTACCATGCCTGCGATTTTAACTTCGTGTGATTTCTCGTGGGTTGCACAAGAATTTTTATAAGCCTATTCACCCCCCTCTAGGCTTAGATCCAGATCCAACACGCATTTCTCTCCAACGCAAAGAAATGAGCACCTCTTTTGCTTTCTGATGTTCCGCAAGTCAAAATTTGACAGCAGCCAAAAAGAACCACGGCCAAGAACAGATCTGCGTGCTGTTGTTGAGGAAGAGCAAAAAAAAGTATTAATCATGAAAAGGGAGTTTTTCACTTGAATCGGTGATTCCTTATATAAAGAAATGGCCACTGCTTGTTTTAGATTTGTGATTAAATTTGAAAGAGCAATCGTACAAAATTTGTGATTTGAAATATCTGTTGCTTATTCAAAAAATTCGGCTGGGGTTATTAATATTGGAGAGATCATGCGGCAGTCTCAATTTCTTTTGCTTTTTTGAAAAATGCAGTGGCATCAAACAGAAATTTGTGATTGTGTGCTTCAGCTTCATAATGATGAGATCAAAAAAATTCAATGAGAATTCGGCAGTTAATTTTTTTGCATTCAAAATTTTTGTTAATATGAAAACATGCGGCAGCTTCAAGATAGGATGAGATCAAAAGAACAAACTCTAGAAGAGTTCGGCAATTTGAGGATCTTTTGCACCAATGACCACATACACGCTCTCTTTTGCAAACGAAACTTATTTTGCATTTTGCTCCCTGAAATCACTTAATGAAAAATGTTAGTCACACGGCTTGTTTGTCATCATCAAAATTATATCGCACGACCTATTTAGTAGACTAACTAGGCCAACACTGTCTACCAAGCAGTCATGAGAGCATTCCATCAAAAAAGATGAGCAAAACATTTGCATTCAGAAACTAAATTTTATTCAATGGGAATCAAATTACTTAAAAAGCTCTCATAAGATAGATTGTTCTGAAAATAAAATGCTAAGATAAATGTAGTAGGCTAATCAAGCATGTCCTCTGATTTGAAGTCGTTTGTTGTGAACTTGACTGCATTATTTACAGCCACAAGGTTTGTTTCAGCATTCTTTTTCTTGCTTTGTTTATACAGCTCCTGGAGATGCATTGGGGTCCGGCACACTCTGGACCAGTGGCATTTCATGTCACAGATGTGACACTAGTCTTCCCAATCCCTCTTGGGGTGGGGGTGCATCATTTTTATTGTTGTCATTTCTGCGCCAGGTGAACTTGCGCTTCCCTTCATTCTTTCGTTGTTGTACTTGGCCCTTGGCTCTTTTGTGTTGTCCCCCTTTTAGTGGTCTTTCTTTTCTTTTATTATCTCTCTTTTTTTGAAGGAAAATGTATGGTGAGCTTCTGGTAGAGGGGCAGTGCCAGGAGGGCGCATATTGTGAGTGGCGAGAAGAAGCTGTTTGTTTTGTTCAGCAATGAGTAAACATGACAGTTGCTCAGAATACTTGGTGAAATTGCGTTCACGGTATTGCTGCATAAATATCGCATCTTTTTCATGGAAAGATGTGTACGTATTTTCCAGCATGCGATCTTCTGAGACTTTCTCACCACACAACTTCAGGCGTGAGGTGATGCTAAAAAGTGCTGAGTTGTACTCAGTAATGGACTTAAAGTCCTGTAGTCTCAGGTTCTCCCACTCATATCGTGCCCTTGGGAGTATAACATCTCTTTGATGTTTATACCTATCCTCAAGGGCGGTCCATAGCTCAAGTGGATCTTCGACCGTAAGGTATTCAGCCTTTAAGGTCTTGTCCACATGGCAGCGAATATAGATAATGGCTTGCGCCTTTTCAATATCGCAAACATTTTCTTTTTCTGTTACAGCAGCAATGATGGACTTTGTCCGCAGGTGAAACTTCACATCTAGCTGCCAGCTCAGATAGTTTCTACCTGATGCATACAGCACTTCGAAATCGACGCTTGCCATTTTAGCCATTTATATAGCAAAGCACAAATATGCATGAATTAATATTTTAATCAAAGAGACATTTTCATGCGGAGTCAATATATAATGAAAGACTAAATGCGTGGATCGGCCAGTCCCACATAAAAAGAGTCCAAAGTCCATACAGTCCATATTACACAATTTGCAGCTTAAAAGGAAAATACAAAGTTGGAAACCCCGTGGGTCCTATATAATATCTCCAGCTTCAATTGTGGTCCCCGTCTCCATGGAAAGTGGTCTTCCGTCTTTGACATTTACATAAATTCCTCACTACAATTACTCTCAAAAATAAAAAAAGTGCGGGAAATAAAATGTGGGACTTAAACAGCCGATCCAAAAACCGCATTTAGTCATTCATGCAGAAATATTGTGCTCATCGACATTTTCATTCACAGACATCGCATGCAGTTATAATCGCATGAGGATAAAGAATTTAATCGCTTAATAATTATTGGACCACTGGGCAACGTCATACACCGTTAGGTTAGGTGACTAACGTCAGAGCGGTCGCAGGATCTTCCTAATTATTAAGCTTAAATTTAATGCACAACCACACATACAATATCCACAGAATAAGCCAATGATGTAAAGCATGTATAAATGATTTTACAGAAGAAATCATTTGATGCAAGAGTTGTTAAAATTTGTGTTTAATCAACGAATTGAAGAAGAGCCCAAAAGTGACATGTTCTATGTAAAAGGAAAAAGTTTTCCTTTTTAAATCATCCCCCAAAATGTATCAAAAATCCCCAAGGAATCCCCTTTGTAGCCGTATATCATGATTTTTCATGAGTTTTTGTGTCCCCAAACGCCAGTTTTTACTCAATTTTTAGCCCCCAAGTACCTTCTAAAAGGTTATTTTTAGCCTTCTTTAATAATTAAGTGCCCATTTACCCTATTTTTTCAATCGAAAATATGGTCTACGGGCCTGAAGCCCGCAGAGTGGCTGCGGGCTTTAGGCCCACAGACTCAATCTGTTTTTTTTTCCGAAAATGGGCTCCGGGCCCAAGCATAGGGTTGAGGGGCGGCGACTAGGGTTAGCCGTCGCCGCCCCTCATTGACTGCCGTCGGGCTGCGACAAAGAGGGGAGCCGCCCCCTACGGGGAGGGGAGGCGGGCGGCGGGGCTCAGAGGGCCGCCCCCTTGGGGGGGGGTATGCGACGGCGGTGAAAAGCCGCCGCCCATGGCGGCGGGGAAAGCCGCGCCCCCCCTTCGGTGGGGGGGGTCGCTCCCCGGCGGCGCAAGGGCCGCAGCCCCCCCTTCGGGGGGGGGTCGCTTCGCAGCGGCGGCATGGCCGCAGTCCCCCCTTCGGTGGGGTTCGCTTCGCGACGGCACAAGGGCCGCACCCCCCCTTCGGGGGGGTAGCTTTGCGCGGCGGCGATTGCCGCACCCCCCATTCGGGGGGGTCTGTTTCGCGCGGTGGAGACGGTCGCATCCCCTTCGGGGGGGTTTGTTTCGTTCGGCGGGTGTCGCGCCCCCCCTACGGGGGGGGGATCGCGACGGCGGCAAGGCCGCAGCCCCCCCTAGCGGGGGGGGGGGGGGGGTCGCTTTGAGGCGGTGGCAACGCCGAACGTCGCAATAAGGTTGTGGGAGGGGGGGAATTGATTTTTAGACGAGTAAATTCGTCATTTTTAGGCAATATACAATCCCCGTATCGATCTTGCGAGATCTAAGGGTAGAACAATCATACATATGATAAAAATATCGTTTTTAGCGATTTTTACCTCTATATCCGTCCTCCAGATATAGCGACGGTTGAACGAAGCCCTACGCGGATGGCGACGCTCGATTAAGAAAGCCTTGCACCGCGCGCGTGGATCTCCCGTCGCCCTTTGCCTTCGCAACGATCGAAAAAAATTTTGTGGAAAATTTAGAGGCTCGTGCTGATAACGTGTTATGAATCAACTACTGGGGAGGAGACCACAACTCTTTATTTATAGGCAAGTAGGGAGAATACAAACGTGGGCTACATTGATATGAGACTATCTCTAAGATAGCCCAAAATCTTAACCAACTCCGGTTTATAACCATTCACAACACTCTACACATTCTTAAGCTTGCTATTTTTCGATAAATTTCCAAACTTGTTAGTGCTGACATTCAAAAACGTTTTTTTTGTTCCTTGGGTTACATTAAACTGAGTTGTTAGTTTAAAAAATTCAAATAAAAAACCTTCGTCTAAACGTGATGGTTCCTTTAAGGGCCTGTTCTTTTGCTGGAATAGGGAAATGAGAATAGGGGAAAGTTTGTATTCCAAGAAGAGAAAAAATTGAGTTTTGTATTCTTTTGGGTGGAATGGAGTATGGAAAGTGGGGTCCACTTTTTATTCTTGTGTTCTTTTGGGATTGAAAAGTTGGAATGAGAAAGTGGAAAGGTGATGAGTTGGAGGGGAGAGATAGAGAGAGATAGGAGAGTGGGTCCCACCCACTTACCCCTATATTCCCATGCATTTCCAAGCTTTCCTCACAAATTCGGTGGAATACAAATTGCCTCGTGTTCCGCAATTTTTGACTCCACGTCACCCTGCATTCCCAAATTTGCAAATGCCCAAAAGAACACGAATCTGGAATGGAGCCGGGAATGGAGCTGCACAGTAGATGAATAGTGTCCCTATTCCCATTCCCGCCTCTATTCCAGCCAAAAGAACAGGCCATAAACCGAAAAAGCCGGCGGCTTTCAAGAAGTAATTGGCACAGATTCAAACAAGCAACATCATGTGCGCGGATTCGAATCTCATTTATGATTCGAAGCTGACTTCCTTTAAGGCGGCCCAACGATCACGTGAGATGTTCTATCGTTTTGTGGGTCACGGCTCGAGCTGGTCCAATGACGCCCGAGATCTACAACGAACAAATGCAACAACTGTTCATCATGGGCCTAGATGATGAAATAATTGATGGGCCATCCAAGCCCCAGATTTTGATGGCTCTCTCTCTCTCTTTTGTTTCATTTTTCTCTGGGTGCTTTCGTTTATACCACATGAACTTCTAAACCAACTACACATTTAGACTACAGCTCTTCCTCCTCCTCCCGGCGCTATGCAAAATAGTGTAGTGTAAATAGAAGAAGCCGGATTTTACGGTACGGAGAGTTTCTTGTGATCGACGCTAAAACTGATCCGCGAGTAAGCGTAACGTAATCCACAACGCTCCGACTGGAGCCCTGCAGAGAGTCCGTCGTCGTCTTCCGCCAGCCTCTGTTTGAAATAAAAGCAAGCAAGCGAATGCCAGCGGAGTTCACGAGTGAGGAGAGCGAGCTCTTTTGATCTGCAAAAAGTTACCATTTCTTCAACGAGAGCTATGGATTATTGTCTTATTCGGCCATTCTCTTCGCCTTCTCGGATTTTCTCACCCCCTCCTTCGCGAGGTAAGCGGTCGAAACTTTGCAGATGCGGAAGAAAGGGTTTTGATTTTGATTGTTTCCTCGCTTTCATCAGGTAGAAGCTTGTAATTGTAAGGGGAATTGTGTGGTGATTGAAAGATATGAATTTGGCGGCTTTTGGGATTCAAATTAGTACCAGGGCATGCGAGGACGCATGCAAATTAGGGTTTCCGATTTTTAAGTTGCTTGGGTATTCTTTTGATACTTCCATTGTTTAATTTAATGTGGGTCACATTTCTGTCTGGGACTTTAAATGGTACTAGATAGTAATCACCTAAACGGCTAAATCTATAGTATTTGATAACGTTGTAGCTGATAATGTCTTTAGTTGAAAGGGATTAAGTAAAGATGCATGCATGAAGAATGCAGTGGAATGTATGGAAGAAATGATCACTTGAAATACTTTTGCACATTCAATTCTGAGAGGATTTCTCCCCGTTGTATTGGATTTGGCCGGATGGTAATAGATCTTGATTTTCCTACTTTTTCCTATGCTTGGTCTACAATCCGGAGGAATTGCTTCACTTGTACTTGAATCGGATGCTCTGGCTGGTCAAAGTTTTCTGTGAATTGAGCATCATTGCCTTCTTATCACTCCAGATCTGTACAATCAACTTTTTCACTTAACCAAAATCGATCTGAATCTCACGCATGCATGAATTAAGAGTAGCTAGAAACATAGAAAACAATTCAAAATCCAAGTGGCCAAAAACAAACATAGACCTTGTCAGCTACATGATCCATCCAGTTCTCATCGTGCCTTTGTGTCCGCACCTTTGCATTTGCATGCTTGCACAGATATCATTTTGCTGCACCACATGCCCACAGTTATCATTCATCCTCTACTGATAGTATAATTAAGAGTTAATGGAAAACCATACAGAAATGTTGAAAAAACCTATTGTGCGTATATGTTACCGTCACAAGTGGTTTACTGGAGGCAAATTCTCCTCTTTTGGGAGTCATAATCATTCTTGAGGCTTGAGGACAATATGAATAGACCACATCAAAGTGACACCGTCAACCATTTTAAGCGAAGGGTGAAACCTGATTAGTGTTGGAAAATTATTCAGATGAAATCTACATGTACATATGTGAAAGAAGCGAGGAAAGTATCAGTCAATTTCTTCTATTCTTTTACCAGGGATTATCCATTAACGATTTGGAATGAAAAGGCAGAGAAGGCGGGATCTATACGTGACTTTGTTGGATGTTATAAACTACGACTGCAAGGTCCATTGCCATTGAAGGATCGGTGTGTGGTTGACTGATATGGTCATAACCTATCATCGACGGAGGTGACACATAAATGGAGGCACAAATCAAGGCGCACAAATCAAGTCGCACAAATCAAGGCAACAAATAAAGTAAGGTGACAAATGAGGCGCATAAATGGAGGCGCGAGATTAACAGAGCAAAATTAGTCATTGGGCATTTATGGAAGGTTTTGGGCTGATTTAGTAATTTCATTTTTGGAAGGTTTTGGGGCTGATTTAGTAGTTTTCCTTTTATGACCAGATTTGCTCCTATAAATGTTTACGACAGCCGCCAATTGTTTTCATGCAATTTGAGAGTTATAAACCCTAGTTCTTAGAGTATTAGTCATAGATCTAGTGAGAAGAGTAATTTGTAGTCGTAGATCTAGTTTGGAGAGCCGACTCCCTCTCGAAAGGGGTCGATTATCTTGTGTTCCACTTCTATTTCAATAAAAATCCCAAATTTCAGCCCCAATTATATAAACAATCCATCAAATTGGTATCAAAGTATCTACGATCCATGGATGATTTGCTACAAGCTCGGATGCGGTGGCGGGAAGGGAACAACCGATACCGAAAGGACCGATTCTTCGAGGCGGCTTTTGAATATATTTCTGCAAAAGCTCACTTTGATTGCAATCCCACGGTTAAAGGGGGAGATCAACACTTGCATTACCTAAAACATTTGATGGGTTGTTATCTGATGCTTAGACACTATCAAGGTTGCATTGAATTAGGTTTGGAGACCTTGGGTTAAGCCTTAAAGAATGTGACATCTTTTTTATAGAGAGCAAGCTTACCGAGCAGTGGGTCTTCATGAAGCTGCGGACGCTGATATGATGAAATCCCAGGGAATTTTCGAAGAGGATGAAGTAAAAGACGAAATCGCTGATATAGAAGAAGCGATGGAGGAGGCTAGAAAAGCTGCAGAACTTTCAGATTTGAAGGATATGGAGGAAAATGGCGCAGATCTGAAGCCTGCGGATATAGGCAACCCAGATCTGACGCTGACAGGGAACGACGAATCAGATCTGGCCCCTGTGAGCCCCCAGATTGTCGCCGCGCGACCACGGTGAGTCCATAGAAGACCACGACAACCCCCTGGAGGGCCTCATCGGTCCCGACGAGGCCGTTGGGACCTTGTGCGTCGCAGAAGAAACCCCGACGACCCATAGCGCCGCCTTTCAAGCGACGCCAGCGGCAACTCTGGCGAGATCGCGCCCCGCTGCTACCACCATCGGCTGCGCCACCTACGACGAGGAAGATGGAGCTCGTAAGTGGCTCTTTGATCCCGGGGGAGATGGACATCTCCACGTGGAGCAGTTACCGTCGCAGACTTCATGCCCCACCTTGAGGACAAGGTGGTTTTCGGGGGCGGAGTAATGATATGGTCATAACCTATCATCGACGGAGGTGACACACAAATGGAGGCACAAATCAAGGCGCACAAATTAAGGCGACAAATATAGTAAGGTGACAAATGAGGCGCATAAATGAAGGCGCGAGATCAACGGAGCAAAATTAGTCATCGGGCATTTATGGAAGGTTTTGGGCTGATTTAGTAACTTTCATTTTTGGAAGGTTTTGGGGCTGATTTAGTTGTTTTCCTTTTATGACCAGATCTGCTCATATAAATGTTTACGGCAGCCGCCAATTGTTTTCATGCAATTTCTGAGTGATAAACACTAGTTCTTAGAGAGAGTATTAGTCATAGATCTAGTGAGAAGAGTAATTTATAGTCGTAGATCTAGTTTGGAGAGCCGACTCCCTCTCGAAAGGGGTCGATTATCTTGTGTTCCACTTCTATTTCAATAAAAATCCCAAATTTCAGCCCCAATTCTATCAAAAACCTATCATTGACTTACTTGTTGCCACTTCTAAACTTAAAATTCTTGACATCTTTTTCACATGCAAGAGAAATAGATTAATTTTCCTTTGCTTTTTGTTCGGTGAACTTAATGCTGTGGCAATTTGTGGATAAAATAAAAACATCATTGATAGTGAAGTATTTGCGTTAAAATTTTTAATTAATTGTTAGAGTTTAGTTTTCTGGCTCATATTTTGTTTCGAATATGAATCCAAGTCCCTGACCTAATTGTGTCAATCCCACAGGTTGGGACTCTTTTACAGTTTTGGAAATTTTTTGAGAGTTGATCCTTATTTGTGTGAGCTTTCAAGTCTTATAGCTTGTACTTTTCTCTTACATCACAGCCTCCTTTTATGATATGTGGCAAGTCATTTTCCTGATTATAGTCTACCTGTTCAGAATCTATCATCAGCTTGAGGTTTGATTTTTAATGTTGACAGCTGGTCATAGAAACTGGCCCATCTTCTTGTTGTGAATTTGGGGATATGCTTCATACCCTTTGGCCCCTACTCATCTATTTATTTGGGACCGAGGTGCGCATACAGTCAACACGTGCGAGGCAATTCAATCATTGTTTTGAATATATAGATAATATAATCTAGTTTAGTTCAACTCTTTTAAGGACTATAAATACTTTTAGTTTTCCTATATTGTTTAGAACTAGGAAACAAAATTTCTCTAATTTAGATTTTTCAAACCTTATTTGAGGAATCGAGTTATGTTTATATCATTGTTGAGAGAACTTCCTAGAAATATAGTTACATGACTGAGCTAATATAGAAGGTCCTGATCTTAAACAGGAAATCAATATAATAGAACTCTACTTCCTAGTCCAAATCATTATAGAAAATCTGAATTTAGTTGTATTTCTTTACACCCCTTGTAAGCTCTTGATAGATGAAAACATCTAGAGTTTGGGAGAAATGTATGATTGCTAGATATACGTCAAATGCAATTCTATTTGCTAATTGTTTGTCACATGCAGCATGCGTGAGTATGCGCGAGTCTGCATAATATGCAGGAGCCATGCAGAAGTTTGTCTGCAATTTCTAAGGCCATGTGGCTGATAACCACTATATCTGAAACCTTAACCTTATGGGTTGTACACTAACACCATATATCATGCTGACCTAAAACTTGTGCATTCTCCTCAAATGTGCCTTTGGCTATGTGGAAAAGGCTTCATCACAAATATGACATGCTTGGAGAAGGAGATTTTTAACTTGCAATTGATGAGGTTTGGAACCCAATCCCCTGTTTATAAGCAGTAAAATTTTAAATTGAAAGTGATGAGGTTTGAATCCAATACCTACTGAAATGGGTGCTTTCATTACCTGCAAGAACCACTTCACCAAAAAGCTTAGGTTTTTTATTGTGGGCTATCAACGTATCTCAAGAAAAATCTAACAATAGCATCAACAATCCAAAAAACAATTGAGAAGTTCTAATTGTTTCTAATAGTTCAGGGGCTCGTTAGGATTACCAGTTGTTGATGAGCTTTGAACCGAATACCTACTGAAATGGGTGCTTTCATAACCTGCAAGAACCGCTTCCACAAAAAACTGTAGTTTTTGATTGTGGGATGTCAACATATCTCAAGAAAATCTTACAATAGCGTCACCAACCCACAAAACAATTGAGAAATTCTAATAGTTTCTAATAGTTCACAGGCTTGTTAGCTTTACTAGTAGTTAAATGTTTTCTTAAAAGCAACTTCTAAATAGAAGTTCTTTTCCCCTTTAATTTACCATAGTTTTTGTTTGGGATAAACACTCTCTTGTTTCATAGTTTTCCCTGCCTGGGTATGAAACTCGCTCAGTTTGTTAATGTTAGATCCGTGCGCGGCTAAAGAGGGGAGGAAATTACTTTGCGCACAACAAGTCATGGAGAAATTACTTTGCGCACAACAAGTCATGGAGAAATTACTTTGCGCACCACAAGGAGGGTTTTTCTATTTAAAATAGGGCTAGCCGTCATTTGTATTCATGCTTAATATTGGAGAGAATTCTATTGAGCGTCCATTAGGAGTAGTTCTAGATCTAGACGAGTGCGGACGTCCTCTAGGCGTCTTGGGAGGAGGGCACACCTCTTTTGTGTCCAAATATCTTGTTCTTCTTCATTATTTTGCTATAAAAATCCTATCTTTTGTTGGTTCCTAACAATTTGGTATCAGAGCGCGTGACGATCCATGACGGGAATTGAAGGGGTAAAGAAATCGGTTGACGATTTGGTGGAATACATCGAGCACATGAAGGCAAGACAAGCAAAAAACGACGAGCAATTTGCAAAAATCATGGAGCTATTGACGGCGCGTATCCACGACGGCAAAAACCCTAATTTTGGGCAAAAGACGTCACCTTTGGAGGAGAAAAGCCCAGATCTAGAAATTTCAGATCTGAAATTTTCAGATCTAGATCTGAAATTTTCAGATCCAGATCTGAAGGCGACGGAGGAAGACGAGAAAATTTTTAGATCTGAAAATTTCAGATTTGAATCTGATGGCGATGAAAATCCAGATTTAAAGGCGGCGGCGGAAGACGAGGACGAGCCCCCAAGGCGAGCAAACCCTAGTCGTCGTCTCAAAAAGACGGCCACGCCCCCCTACAGAAATTCTGCAGGGCCGGCCAGCCCTGCAGAAATTCTGCAGGAGCCGCAGCAATTCTGCAGGTCTGCGCAGAAATTGCTGCAGAATTCTGCAGAATTTCGTCTAGCCGCAGCAATTCTGCAGAATTTCTGCAGATTCCTGCAGAATTCTGCATTCTGCTTTCCTGCAGAATTCTGCATTCTGCATTCTGCAGGAATTCTGCAGGAAATCCTGCAGGAATCCTGCAGGAAATCCTGCAGGAATCCTGCAGGAAATCCTGCAGGAATCCTGCAGGAAATCCTGCAGAGGCCCTGCAGAATTTCAGTCTATAGATGGCCTTCAGATCTGACTGGTGGTGACCGTGGCTTTCGTCTGGACGTTGCTGAAGGTGGTGGAGACCTATCTCATCCTTTCGATCCGGGAGGAGACTTGCAGTACGTGGAATGGATGGCACACACACTCCATGCACCACCTTGAGGACAAGGTGGATTTTCAGGGGCGGAGTAATGTTAGATCCGTGCGCGGCTAAAGAGGGGAGGAAATTACTTTGCGCACAACAAGTCATGGAGAAATTACTTTGCGCACCACAAGGAGGGGTTTTCTATTTAAAATAGGGCTAGCCGTCATTTGTATTCATGCTTAATATCGGAGAGAATTCTATTGAGCGTCCATTAGGAGTAGTTCTAGATCTAGACGAGTGCGGACGTCCTCTAGGCGTCTTGGGAGGAGGGCACACCTCTTTTGTGCCCAAATATCTTGTTCTTCTTCATTATTTTGCTATAAAAATCCTATCTTTTGTTGGTTCCTAACAGTTAACATCAGCTTCGATGTCATAGTCATGTCAACTTTTCTGTGGATTTTCTATCTATAGCAACACATTTTTTTCAACACATTTTGAATGACAAGGACATGACCATGTAGGAAGGTCCAACTGCTAACAATGACTTAACCAGTAGTTTTCCTGCAAAAAATGAGTTAACTAATAATCTAGCATGTGATGTGCTCTTTTCTTACCATATGTAGATTTACCATCTCGGTCAAATATGTTATCTCGAGGAGTAAAGTTTCAAAGGCAAGGATATGAACACTTCTAATTGGCTGTCTCATTTAATGAAAATTTCAGGTGTTCGGGCACCAGTCCGGTATTTAATTCACCAAGATTGTGTCACCATAGACAGACACAGCATTGGAAGGATCCGAGGTTTTCACATAAACTGTCAACATATTAAAGCAAAATGTACATATCATCGGAGGTCTCGTGAGTTGAGCCATGTAAAAGCCACATCGGGACATCCTTTAGAATCTGAACATGAAGAATATGCTTCCGCAAGTTCATGGAAAGCGCTACTTGATTCACTAAATGTTCTCTACCGGTTCTCACGGCCTCATACAGTTATAGGAACAGTTAAGCCAGGAATTGACTTTATCTCAAGTTATTTTCCAAATTGATAGTCATATAAGTTCTGGTCATGTTATGTCATATTCTTTAACTATAGAGTGGTTTTTCTTCACAGGCAATGGGCATAATCTCGGTTTCTCTTCTGGCTGTTGAGAATTTGTCTGATATTTCTCCACTGTTTCTTACTGGAATGATGGAGGTATTAATCTGAATAATCTTTAACTTCGAGTTATTGGGTTCACATCTGGCATGTAATATTATTCCTTACCTGGCAGGCGGTGATCGCAGCACTTTTCATGAATGTTTACATTGTTGGACTGAATCAGTTGTTTGACATAGAAATAGACAAGGTATCCCGTTTGCAAAATACTTTGGTGAAACCTTAGTTTATATCAACCACATATCCTCATATTGATTTTACACCTAAAGTATTTAATATATGTGGATACCTTGAGTTCTACCTTTTTTTTTCTTTTTATGAATCTAATCGCCACCTTCTCTTTAGGTTAATAAACCGTATCTTCCTCTTGCATGTGGTGAATATTCTATCAGAGCTGGCATTGGAATTGTTACTGCTGCTGCTGTCATGGTAATAAGATCCTTAAACTTCTAACATGGTTTGGAGAAAGTATATTCTAACAATGCATATAAATGCTCGCCTCATCAAGAAACATTCTTATAGAGTCATTTAAAAATGTGTTAGGGTTATGCCATACTCAGACTACTTATAATACACATACTTAGAATTTACTCTTGGATGTGAATATTTAGTATAAGACTGCTGATGGATCTTACTGATTCTTTGATGTGTTTCTTTCATCTAACAACGATTGCTCTAATTGTTTCCAATGGTTCTGGGCCGTCTTGTAAATGAGCCATAATATGTTTGGCTTCACCGCTCAGATTTTTTGAAGTTGATTTCCCACGACCTACCAGAAAATGTTATGGTGGATATTGTAAGAGCACTAGACAAGAAGAATATAAATACAATGTAAGAGGAGAAAATATAAGATACATGGGTAGCAGAGATGAATTCAGACAAAATTTGTGGTTCTTTCCAACAACTCTGCGTCCACTGTCAAAGGCAAACCTAGACACTTCACTAATTCCGTAAGAGTAGATGTATAGGTTTGGCAAATCAGTTGATGCCACTAAGTGTCGGCCACATTGGATTGGTTTTTGCGCAAGCCACTCCAACACCACTAATAATTAATATCAGTCACTATCAGTCCCATTTTGGTCAGTTCTTTCGGGATCTCAAAAACAGGAGACATCAGTCATTCTGAATACATGCTCATTGGTGATTGTTGTGATTTGAATGTGTGCTATTTACTTCTGTTACATCCCATATGACTTGCCTTGGATAAACCATTGACATGTTGGCCCACGGTCCATGGGCCCTGGTTTGAAAGAGTCAACTCCCACTCCTCTCATGATCTCCTCTCATGATCCACGTAAGTGGCCATTGAGGAGGGAATCATGTGCTACATTGAAGGAGGGAGTTAATCCCATGAAGCCAGAAGAGTGGCCAACTATCTCCACTCTCTCTGCTATCTCCACTCTCTCCACTATCTCCATTATCTCCACTAAAGCCACTTGGCTAATGGGGAGTTACAGGAGGAAGCAAGAGATGATAAATAGCCCAGAGAGCAAAGCATCTAGGGGAGCTCTAGATGGCAGATTCAGGATGGGAGATTCAACTTGGCAGACACAAGATAGCCAAATTCAATGGCCAGATGGCAAACAGAGGATACATATTATGCTACAATATAGCTTTATCTTCCCTTTTCAAGCTATTTATGTTTCCTCCAACGAGAAACTAACTTAAACATCGAGAGGGGTTGAGTCGAACCTAAATCCGACATCATTACGCCTTCTTGTGTTGCAGGTCACTCGACAGGTGACCCTCACCGAGCTCGGAACTTCTCCGAGTTAGATCGATCTTCCTCTAAGTAGCTCGATCGTCACCTTGCAGACTTTAGCTACCTAGCAGGAGAGCCCGATCACTCCGGCTAACGAAGACACGCGTGACTGAAAGCATCAAAGTCAGCCCAATAAATGTTGACCGGAACATTACCTTCAACATTTGACACCGTCTGTGGAAATGCACGAGTCAGCATCACCGTCTCCGCTCAATCGGAGATTATGTCCACTCATCCATCAACCACACGGTTAAAAGCCATGAAATATCAACTATTGCTTATTCTCACTTCTCAATTGAAAAACAATTTTATTCTTTTTCATTGATTGGTTTGCTGAGAGTTCTCACTCCTCAATTGAATTCTCAGAGAATTCTCACGCAGCTTTTTTTGGGTGTCGTCTGAACGATTTGATCGCCTTAGCAAACCCCGAGATGTCGACTCCTAGGTGCGTTAGAGATTCTTGCCTCCGATGTGTCAGTCGAGTGCGAAGGGGTACCGAACTCCATCGGCATGTCGTTCGTCAGAGCTTTCCTTGCCAAGATGAGTCTGCCCATGTCGATTCATTGGCTCTCCTTGCGAAAGAAGACTGCCAAGTTCCTCTCCGAGCTTGACTCATTGGCAAACTTAGTCACGAATACGAAGACTCCGTCACGGATGATGACATCTCTAGGTGAGAACTTGGTCACTCCTCAGTCAATCACTCCTCTGTGACTGAGTCAAAGCCCTCAGTCTGAGTGAGATAGTCCCAGCTCGGTACAGGAGAATAGAACACGTCTATACGATTGGCAAAGCACTCAGTCACTCCTCCGACATGGATGATGATGGTGTTACTATTCTCCCACGACAGCGATCTGGGAACAAGAGAGTCTGTCGAGCTTCCCCCATACTGAACGCACAAAGGAGCAGCCTCGCCGAGCTCCAATCGATCTCCGATTGAGCTTGTTCAGCCTCGGCGAGCTCAGATATTTTTTCGACGATTTCCAAACAGCACCTCCGAGCTCCCATCGATCTTGGATTGAGCTTGTTCAGCCTCGGCGAGCTCAGATCTGGCCGTGTTGAACGCCGGAGCTTCGCCAGCACTGCCCCTGGGACTTCCGAGCTCTACGACCCCGAGGTCGATCGATAGATCAAAGATAACAAGGAAGTTCCAATGGCTCGGCATCCGCGATCTGAGTCTCTCATCCTCGGTTCGAGCAAATCAAGATTGAGAAGAAGCCACTCAACTCGACCTAAGGTCCCGAGCCTCTGTAGATCGAGCTGCAAAGCTTGAGCCTCATCAAGAAAGGGATACCGAGTGGGGTCGATTCGACAGCGGACTCCATGCACATCAACTCAAATTTGACGGGAGCAAACTCAAAGAAGTACAGCACTCCCGGTGAGTTCGCTCGGTGACACCAGCAGCTCCGCTTCAAGCACAGATCTTTCTCATCGCAACTCGATTCAGGCGAGGCCTACCCAATAAGCTGCCCCGGTCTCCGACCGAACTACCGAGCTAAGGCCCCGTCCGAGAATCAACAGGGAAACTCCGTCTAATCGTCGAACTTGGGTTCTGAACTTTCTTCACCTTGCTCTCAGTTGATTCCTCCATCCAAGCCCATGACTCTTCTCCTGGCAGAGCATCCGAGATCGAAGTCCCCCGCTTCGACCTAGTTTCCAAGCTCGGGACCAAGTTTGGGTTCTTCCGACCCAAACTCACACGAAAATGACGACCACAACGATGCTAGCTTCAACGCCCGTTGGACCGTCGACATCCCTGACTCCGACAGCGTTCTCCTTCTCTTTTCCCATCACCTTCACTATCCTCGGTGAAGAATCAAAGGGTTCTAGTTGGGGCTTACCATCCAAAGGTTGCGGTTTTGCCAAACAACGGTCCTCAGGTGGATGAAGGCCCAGCAAACGTAAGCTTTATGAACGACAGCTTTAAATCCGGCAGGATCCCGCAAAGGATTTCGTGGTCTTCGAGGAGGGACAACGGAGGAGCCAGCTAAGCTTGTGCAAGCTTGCCGAGCTACTACTGCCGAGCTACCTTCGTCCAAGCTCAACCTCCGACCAGGCTTTTAAACTCGGAATCTTCCGGAGCCACTAAGATCAGAGACTTCCTTCTGTTGAGCTATTTCAACAAATTCCATGCCAAATTAAGCAGATTTGAAAGCTCGCAACGTGGTACTTCGGCAAAGACCCGATCTACCAACTCGACGCTCGACAGAGGCCCGAGCTCCCAATGCGGCACTGATGGAGGTTGCGCTACCAACTCGATACTTGGCGGAGGTCCGATGTGAAAGCCCTAAGACGCTGCTACGTCGTTTTCAAACGTTGCCGTCGACTGCGTCACCTCCGACAGAACTTCCAAGCCCGGGGTCTTCTACAGGACGAGCTTCCGAACTCGAGTCTCCTTCCAATCGATCTACCAAGCTCGGATCTCCGAGCATCCGCTTCTCTTCTTCCGACCAAGCCGAGCCTCGCCTACCAACCCACACTCACCGTCAGATCCGACCTACTCGGCAACTGACCTCCGAAGCAAGGAGCTCCGAAGCTAAAGACACCATCTTTAACGGAGGAAGGAGAGCAGGAGAGCAGTCTTTTGGGGAATTCTCGAGGAGGCCTTGACATAATATTTGGCTACTGTCGCATCAGTTGCCTATGATGGCCGGATCGGAACAAGTCGCAAAGGAAGGCCGATTCCATTGCATATAATCGTCGAGGGGTTAGGGGATGGACTTCATGTCGGAGTTCCATCCTTGCTTAAGGACCTGGAACTGCTTCCTTAGGGAATCGGATGCCTCGTCACCTTGTTCTCATCCCATTACAGTTACTAATTGTTGATTTCTTAAAGGAGAAAATACTGGGCGATGAACTTTTGGAGGCAATTGGCTACGATGCACAATTCAAGGCTGCCATCTCCTCGGTCTGGTCAAGCCATATTTAATTGTTGAACTTGCCATATCCAAGCTTACTGAGCTCCGGAACTTCCCTCTTAGATAATCAAGTCAGGTTGGCATGTCCGATGTCACGCTCGGATTCTCCTTAATTTTGTGCTTCAAGCCTCGATTTCGTGCTTCAAGCGTGGCTCATCCCCAAGCTTGGGGGTTTCCTGGGAAAAAAGCCTAGATTTGTTTATTTCCTCAAAGCTTGGCGTATCAAGCCCGACATGTCCTCAAGCTCAAGCCCGGGTCTTATCCTCGCGGAACTACACAGCTCAAGTCTTTGATCAGAGCTCGAATAAGCTCACCAATCTTCCCGAGGACGTCACTAGGAATTCATTGGTGCTCCCTGCTTCCTCCAAGCTCTCTGAGCTGCTCACTTGCCATGTAGAGCTCCCTTCATGATCGAGTTGACGAGCTCGGATCCTTCGATCAAGGAGAGATCCATCGCCTGCCAAAACCACTTTCCTCCCCCACCGGCCAAAGCTATGCGATGGGAAATGACTCTACCGTCGCGAGCCGCTCGGCTATTCGATCGGAGGTGGCATCTCCTTCGTGGGCCGACCAAGCTACACGATCGTGGGCCAACTTTCCTCCTCCCGCCGGCCAATAAGGCTATGCGATAGGAGATGACTCTACCCTCGTCGGCCCCTCGGCTATTCGATCGGAGGGGCCTCTCCTTTGTGGGCCGACCGAGCTATACGATCGGAGGCCAACTTGCCTCCTTCCACTGCCAGTAAGGCTATGCGGTCGGAGATGATTTTATCCTCGCGGACCGCTCGGCTACACGATCGAAGGGACCATCTCTTCGTGAACCAACTGAGCTACACGATTGGGGCCAACTTACCTCCTTCCGCTGGCCAGCAAGGCTATGCGGTCGGAGATGACTCTACCCTCGTGGGTCGCTCGGCTACACGATCGGAGGGACCATTCCTTTGTGGGCCGACCGAGCTACACGATCGGGGGTCAACTTTCCTCCTTCCGTCGGCCAACAAGGCATATGGTCGGAGATGACTCTACCCTTGCGAACCGCTCGACTACACACGATCGGAGGGGCCATCCATTCGCGAGCCGATCGAGCTACACGATAGGGGGCCAACTTTCCTTCTTCCGCCGGCCAGCAAGGCTATGTGGTCGGAGATGACTCTATACTCGCTGGCCGCTCGGCTACACAATCAGATGGGTCATCCCTTCGCGGGCCGACCGAGCTACACGATCGAAGCCAACTTTCCTCTTTCCACCGGCCAGCAAGGCTATGCGGTCGGAGATGACTCTATCTTCGTAGACCGCTCGGCTACATCCTCAATGTCATCATCCCTTGCGGGCTGAACTAGCTACATGCCCAGGGAGGAACTCTATACTCTCTTCGGACATAATCCAATAGGCCAACCCCTCGCCGCCGAGACTCTCTCCGAACGTAAGCCGAGGGGCCACCCCTCGTCGTCGAGACTCTCCCTCCGGACGTAAGCCGAGGGGCTATCCCTCGATGCTGAGACTCTCTTCGGAGTAAGCCGAGGGGCCACCCTCGCCGTCGAGACTCTCTTCAGACGTAAGCCGAGAGGTCATCCCCTAGCCGTCGAGACTCTCTTCGGACGTAAGCCGAGGGGCCACCCACTGGCCGCCGAGTCTCTCTCATCGGACGTAAGCTGAGGGACCACACCCTCGCCATCGAGATTCTCTCTTCGGACGTAAGCCGAGGGTCCACCCACTCGTCGTCGAGATACTCTCTTCGGACATAAGCCGAGGGGCCACTCCCTCGTCGCCGAGATTCTCTCTTCAGACGTAAGCCGGGAGGCCACACCCTTACCGTCGAAACTCTTGTCAAAAGTAAGCCGATGGACCATCCCCTCGTCGCCAAATAAATGGCTATGCAATTGGGATCCAATTCCTCGTTGGCCAAGCAAGCTATGCGATCAGGGCCGACTCAACTACATGCATGGTGGTCATACTTCGAACCCGTCTCAAGCTGACCTGCTGACGTGGCTCGACCTTTACTGTAAGCCGAGGGGATGCTCCTGCTCCCCTCGCCTGTCGACCTATTTTCGTCTCAAGCTATAAAAACGAGAAATTACTTTCTTTGCTAGCCAACCCGACTCTCCAACCAAGATAAAGTCTTCTTCTTCAAATTTATCACATCGTCCGACCTCAACCTTTACAGAGCTCGAGCGATGTGGCTATCGTTACAACGTTACATCCCATATGGTCTGCCTTGGATAGGACATTGACATGTCGGCCCACGGCCCAGGGGCCCTGGTTTGAAAGAGTCAACTCCCACTTCCCTCATGACCCACGTAAGTGGCCATTAAGGAAGGAATCATGGTCTACATTGAAGGAGGGAGTTAATCCCATGAAGCCAGAAGAGTGGCCCGCTATCTCCACTCTCTCCGCTATCTCCATTATCTCCACTAAAGCCACTCAGCTAATGTGGAGTAACAAGAGAAAGAGATGATAAATAGCCCAGCGAGCAAAGCATCTATCGGAGCTCCAGATGGCAGATTGAGGATGTGAGATTCAACTTAGCAGACACAAGTAGCCAAATTCAATGGCTAGATGGCAAATGGAGGATAAGTATTATGCTACAACATAGATTTATCTTCTCCTTTTATTTTAGCTCTTTATGTTTCCTCCAACGAAAGACTAACTTGAGCGTCGGAGAGGGTTTGGGTCGAACCCAAATTTGACCCCATTACGCCTTCTTGTGTTGCAGGTCACTCGACAGGCGACCTTCACCGAGCTCGGAACTCCTTCGAGTTAGATCGGTCTTCCTCCAAGTAGCTCGGTCACCACCATGCGAACCCTAGTTACCTAGTAGGAGAGCCCGCTCACCCCGGCTGACGAAGGCACGTGTTGACTGAAAGCGTCAAAGTCAGCCCAATAAATCTTGACCGGAACCTTACCGTCAACAACTTCTATGTTAAAATTTTAATTCAGCGCATCTATCATGATTTTGTTATTTAATTGTCAACAGCTTTCCATGTGGAAACCAGGCTCGAGGCAAGCCAAAACATTTGGTAGGCTGGCATAGGACTACAATATTATCCATATTTTTTGACATGCGTTATTTGATTCCCACTGTTGTCCTAATTTTCTCAAAACACTGACTTGAATCTTTGATCTTGTGTATGGTGTCAGTAGTGTTGTACCTAAGATGCTTTGGAGTTCGAACGTGTGGTGCAAATTTGCAATGCATATGTTGAGGTCAGGGACATGTGTTTTGTTGGAGCAGATGAACAGTTGATGGCTAACGAATTAGAAGGAAGGACTTTTAGGGTTAAAAGTAAACAATGTTTGTTGAAAGAGTGGAAGGAAAGCAGTGGAAAGATTAATTGTGTGCAAATTAAACAAAAGGCTAAAGAAAGTTTTTCTTTTATTTTTCTTCAATTCACTTTAGCATATGATTGCGGCCTCTTATGAATAGCCTACAGTGAACCGATCTCCCTTCTAATTTTTATAAAATATCCTTCAGTACATCATGCCTTACAATGTTTTATTGCTGATATGCAAGCTATATCCATTTACTCCTAGTCTTAATTGATCACGTAGCCAATCTGATGGGACACGGGTCTATTCCCGCCGGAAGACCCGCGCCCAAGCCCAGACCGCCGGCCCACCAAGCCCACGCGCATGCCCCCTTTTGCCTTGAAACCCTAATTTCTATTATTTATATGGGGGGCTAGCCGTCATTTTGGTTTTGTGCTATCTTTTGACATTGGAGTGATTTCATAGTTTAGACTAGTGCGGACATTCTCTATTGGTGTCTTGGAAGAAGAATACACCTTTCTTGTATTCAATTATATTACGATTGTTACTTTGTCTCTACTTTGATTATCAATTGTTAGATTTCTCTTTTCGGATCTATCAATTTGGTATCAGAGCACGTGACGATCCATGGCGACGCCGACAACGAGATCGAATGATAATTCGACATTTTGGAGGAAAAATTCATGGGGAAATTAATGGGGTGAAGAAATCACACGAAGAGACAATAAAGGCTTTGGCGGAATTCATCAATATATTGGCGGCTAATCAATCCAAGCAAGTGGAACAATTGACGAAGCTCCTCTCCCAAGGGTCGACGAGTCAATCCGATGGAGGAAACCCTAATTTGACATCAAAGGCGGCACCTTTGAGGAAGGAGAAGGAGAAGGAAGATGATTGAGATGCGGATCGGCCTTATGTGGAGGAGGGGTCATACGAAGGGGAAGATGGGGATCCGTGGAAGGAAGACTACCGCGAATCCATAAGACGAAGGGCGGAAGAGACCAAAGGAGGGGATGACGAACCTAGCCGCCACCCCCACGAACGGCGAAGAGGAGAGGGACTCCCCACGGAGCCCCGACAGGACGGCCGGGGGGCGGCGCACCCCCAGCACCGCCAGGGGCCGGCGAACAGCCGCCGGCACCCGACGGTCCCCGCGGCCATTGCCCCAGGCTGGGGGCCCGGAGGAATACCGTCAGGGCCCGGCGGCCCTGGGACAGGCCCGCGGGGAGCCTGGGCAGCTTCGCCCAGGTCTCGCGCCCCATCCGCCCACCTGGGGCCTTCGACGGGCCACAGCGGCCTCCCGACTTCTCTGACGAGCAGCGCGGGCGACCGCGGCAGGTTGAGAGGGGTTTTTCGCCATGCTGGGAGGATCCGGCTCGCGATTTTGGTGGTGGATTTGACCCGGGAGAGAGTCAGGGATACTATGAGGAGGGAGGAGGCTATGCGGCTGATTTCGGAGATGACGCAGGATGTGATGATTTTGAGGGCAGGCGTGTGGGACTCGAGGGGACTATGGTGGCGGCAGGGGAGAGTCACCTTGGCAGTACGAGACCCAGGACGAGAGGCGACAGAACTATCGCCAGCCTCGCCGCCCGGAGGGGAGGCCTGATCAGGGACACTTTGGTGGGGACTGCAGGGTACGAAAGCTGGAGATGCCGCTGTTCAGGGGAGATGATCCACATGCCTGGTTTACGGTGGAGAGGTAATTTACAGCGCACCGCATGGCAGATGCTCAGAAGTTGGAGGCAGCCGCTATTTGCATGGAGGGGAGAGCTCTGGGTTGGTGCCAATGGAAGGAGAGGAGGCAGCAGATTCGTGACTAGAAGGAGCTGAAGGACCTGATTCTGGAGAAGTTCAGGGATCACCGCCTGGGAAACCTTCACGAGCAGTTATATGTTCTCAGGCAGGATGGACCAGTACGAGAGTACATTGAGAGGTTTGAGACTCTGGCGGGGGAGTACACGACGTCTCAGACGAGTCACTCGAGGGCACCTTCCTGAAGGGGTCGAGGCCCAGTCTTCGAGCCGCAGTGAGACCTTACAAGCCCAGGGGACTTTCAGAGGTCATCGAGATGGCACAGTTGGTAGAGGACTCCCGGACAGAGGGTAGGAGAGTCAGGAGCAGCTATAGTGGCCAGATACAGAGGGTGACCTCGTCTGGAGCAGGCAGATCGGGGGTCACCGCGGGGGCAGGTCAGGCTAGCAGGGAGAAAACAGGAGAGAGGAGTAGCGCCGCCCCAGCAAGAGGACAATTCAGGAGGATGTCTGATGCAGAGACGATGGAGAAGCGTCAGAAGGGCCTATGCTTCAGTTGTGACGAGAGGTTCACTCCAGGCCACAGGTGCGCGGGGCGCAAGTTACAGGTGCTGTTACTGGAGGACGATGAGGGTGAGGAGGACGTCGAGGACGAGCGCCGAGCAGGAGGAGGAGGAGCCCGAGGGCCATCAGCTAGACGTGTCAGAGGTGTCCCTTAACTCCGTGGTAAGGTTCACACCGAACCACACCATGAAGATGTGAAAAGATCGGCGAGCAGGAGGTGACCGTGCTGATTGACAGTGGGGCAACCCTCAATTTCTTCTCCAGGAGAGTGGTGGATCAGCAGGGACTGCAGATTACCGACTGCAGGAGCTTCAGTGTGATGATGGGGACGGGGAAGAAGGAGAGTATTCGAGGGGTTTGCAGGGGGTTGGTGCTGACCCTACAGGGGATACAGGTGAGGGCGGACTTCCTATCGTTAGACTTGGGGAGCGCAGATGTCATCCTGGGCATGACATGGTTGCAGACACTGGAGGATATTACGGTGAACTGGAAACTTCTGTGGATGGAGTTCCAATATGAGGGGAGAGCGGTCACCCTACAGGGGGATCCCAGCCTTTGCAGAGTAGTAGTGTCACTGAAGACCATGCTGAGGACCTTATAGACCGAGGGAGGAGGGTACTTGGTGGAGTTGTACACCTTGATAGGGGGAGGAGACGCAGATGCCAGTGGAGAGCATACCGTACCGGAAGAGGTGCAGCAGATGTTGGCGCAGTTTGAGGAGATCTTTCAGGAGCCTCGGGGTCTGCCACCGCCGAGGGACCATGAGCACACCATAGTACCGCGGGAGGGTGTTTCCCCCATCAGTGTCAGATCCTACCGGTACCTCCAGCACCAGAAGGACGAGCTCGAGAGGATGGTAGCCGAGATGGTGGAGGTAGGAGTGATTCAGCAGAGTGTGAACCCGTTCTTCAGTCCCGTACTCCTTGTGAAGAAGGACGGGAGCTGGCGTTTTTGTGTGGACTACCGTGCCTTGAATAAAGAGACAGTGCCAGATAAGTTCCCCATACCGGTGATAGATGAGCTCCTGGACGAGTTACATGGGGCAGTCTGGTTCAGCAAGATCGATCTCAAATCAGACAACCACCAGATCAGGATGCGGCAGGAGGATGTGGCCAAGACGGCGTTTAGGACGCATGAGGGCCACTACGAGTTCCTCGTTATGTCCTTTGGCTTGACGAACGCATCAGCGACCTTCCAGGCACTCATGAACAAGGTGGGGTTTACAAAGTTGCAATACCATCAGCTGGTGGCGAACAGAAAGAAGTGCCTATTTGGGCAACCACAGGTGGAGTACCTAGGACATGTGGTGTCAGCCGATGGGGTTGCAGCGGACTGGGGAAAGATCACGGCGATGTTGGACTGGCCGCGCCCCACCACTCTCAGGGGGCTGCGGGGGTTTCTGGGGTTGACGGGATACTACCGCAGGTTTGTGGATGGTTATGGGATAATCGCCTGACCGTTGACCGAGCTACTGAAGAAGGACCAGTTCCACTGGGAAAGGAGGCGACGACAGCTTTTGAGGCTCTGAAGAAAGCCATGACTACAGTGCCGGGCTTGGCACTACCAGACTTTTCCAGGCCCTTTGTGTTGGAGATAGATGCGTCAGGACACGGGCTAGGGGTAGTTTTGATGCAGGAACAGCGGCCCATTGCATACTTCAGCCAGGTGTTGACCGCTAGAGCCCGACTGAGGTCGGTTTACAAGAGAGAGCTGATGCCCATAGTTTTGGCAATTCAGAGGTGGAGGCCGTACTTGTTGGGGCTGAGTTTCCTTATACGCACTGATCAGCGGAGCTTGAAGTACTTATTAGAGCAGCGGATGGTAGCAGAGGAGCATCAGAAGTGGCTGTGGAAGCTGATGGGGTACAACTTTGAGATTGAGTATCATCTGGAACTTGAGAACAAGGCAGTCGACACCTTATCATGGCGAGTGAAGGAGGCGGAGCTGGCAGCACTAGCAGTGTCCGTACTTCAGGACTGGGGGCCGTTACAATAGGAGGTGGAGCAGGACCCTGAATTAGCAGGCATACGAGAGGCTCTTCTGCAGGGGTTGACTGAGTTTACGGGATATTCTCTTCAGGATGGACGGCTACTATATTGGGGGAGACTTGTGCTACCGAGGACATCCGCATATCTACCGACCATACTCCAGGAGTTTCACAGCAGTGCCATCAGAGGACATTCGGGGGTCTTCAAGACTTACCAGAGACTGGCGAGGGAGGTCTATTGGAAGGGAATGAAGAAGGAGGTGGCGAGGATGGTGGCAGAGTGTGACGTGTGCCAGCGTCACAAGTACCAGGCGATGTCCCCAGGAGGATTACTACAGCTGCTGATCTTGCCAGAGCGAGTATGGGAGGACCTCTCCATGGACTTCATAAATGGGTTGCCGGAGTCGGGTGGATATACCGTCATATTTGTTGTGGTTGACCGCCTCAGCAAGTATGCGTACTTTGTTTCGCTTCGGCATGCTCACAACGCAGTATCGGTGGCAGAGGTATTTTTGAGGGAGATCATTCGTCTGCATGGACCTCCAAAGTACATAGTCTCGGACCGAGACAAGGTATTCGAGAGTAGATTCTGGCAGGAGCTTTTCAGGTTGCAGGGACAGTGTTGAAACGAAGCACGACCTACCACCCTCAAACCGATGGACAGACGGATGTGGTAAACAGGAGTGTGGAGACATACTTGCGGTGTTTCATTTCGGATAATCCCAAGGAGTGGGCTCGTTGGCTGGCATGGGCGGAATACTGGTATAACACATCATATCACACGGCAGCACAAACGACACCCTTCAGGATTCTTTATGGCAGGGACCCCCTCACTTACTACATTATGGGCATGAGACGACGCCAGTTTCGGATGTGGAGCAGTACTTGACGGAGAGGGATCGGGTTTTGGAGGAGCTGAAGCTCTATTTGGCAAGGGCGTACCAGGTCACGAAGGCGAGAGCAGACTTGCACCGTCGTGACGTACAGTTCGCAGTGGATGACATAGTGTACCTGAAACTGCGACCTTACAGGCAGAGATCTGTGGCTCACAGGAGGAATGAGAAGCTGACACCACGATACTATGGGCCCTTCGAGATTGAGGCGAGGGTTGGACATGTGATCCACAGATTGAGATTGCCCCAGGATTGGCTATTCACCAAGTATTCCATGTTTCACAGTTGCGTCAGGCTATTGGCGACCACACACCTTTCCCTTCCCTACCGGAGACCCTTACTGCTGATATGGAGGTGAGTTTGGAGCCCGAGGCGTTGAAAGGAGTTCGGCGGGGAGACACAGGAGAGCGCCAGGTGTTGCTGCAGTGGAAGGGCTTGCCAGAGCATGAAAGCACATGTGAAGCTATGGACGAGATGACGACGCGATTTCCAGACTTCCACCTTGAGAACAAGGTGGCTCTTTGGGAAGAGTATTGATTGGACACGGGTCTATTCCCACCGGAAGACCCACGCCCAAGCCCAGACCGCCGGCCCACCAAGCCCACGCGCGCCCCCCCCCTTTTGCCTTGAAACCCTAATTTCTATTATTTATATGGGAGGCTAGCCGTCACTTTGGTTTTATGCTATCTTTTGACATTGGAGTGATTTCATAGTTTAGATGAGTGCGGACGTCCTCTATTGGCGTCTTGGAAGAAGAATACACCTTTCTTGTATTCAATTATCTTAAGATTGTTACTTTGTCTCTGCTTTGATTATCAATTGTTAGAGTTCTCTTTTCGGATCTATCACAATCTAAGCTAGGATTTTCTTTGTGATGAGGTCATGGATGACCTTATCCTATTTTCTAGAGTATTTCAAATTAAAAATTAATCAAGCATTTTCTTCCTTAATTTGTAATCGTCATTGTTTTTTGAAATACATAAATTTCTTGATGGGAAGAGCAGCAGTGAATGTCTGTCAGTTGTTCACAGTGGTGACAAACTTGAGCTTGATTTCTTGATCTTCTACTAGCTTTCTGATAAAGTGATGCCGGAGCTAGATATTGCCACACCCTGTTTCCCAGAATGCTAAAAGAAGCCCGTGCATATTTAGGCCTACTATGAATTTCATTTTAAAACCTAAATACGGACACGTCTGGATAACAGCTAAGGTTCGTCCGCTTCTAATTAATGATGAGCAACGGCAAGATGACATATATAATTCTAGGAACAATAGATATAACAATGATTTAAATAGGTAATGGAGAAGGAAGCAAGGAACAGATATGATGAAGATGTAATCAGACATGAAATGTAAAAACTATAAAACTGGCATACTGAAGAAAGGGCAAGTAGGAAAATCCAGGCTTGCAAAATGATGCTAGCAAAATCACCTGATGAATATCCCCCTAATGATCACCTGATGTATATTTCCTAAAGAAACAAACAAAGAATATTCATCTATAAGTAGGTGTAGGTCCTTAGATAAAACAGTACTACAAGATGAAAATAATGGTCTCTCGTCGCTTCTGTTTCCTCCGAGACAATGAGTTCTCCTTCTCCATACGTTCTATCTGGATACAATATCAGGTAATGTAACAAGTGTAGTAATCGATTACGATAACATGTAATTGGAGACAGTAATCGAGATCAGGATCAGTCATGGTAGCAGTAATCTGGTGCAATAGGTATCATATATAATGTAAATGTGAACAGTGACTTTAAATGCTTACTTCCCTGGATTTGCTTTATAGTTCCGCATATCAGTGTTGATTTGCAGAAAGTACTAGTCATGGTTAGCATGCTTCATGCGAACATTCTGCTTTTTTTTTCATGGTATCGGAAGTAATATTTTGGAAGTTAACTCATTCATGGCAGTTAGTCCTAAATGATGGCTAAGCTCATAATGTTCAGTGAACCTAACTGCTTACATATCCTTAAGCATGCGGATACTGTAACCATAAGAGTTTATTTTTCTTCCTTAAAAAATGTGATACCTGATACTAGAGAATGTGCATTCCTTGGTCCTCTATGATGAATCTTTTTATTGGTTTTAGACCACCAGCTTTCTCTAATCAGTGCCAGATTAGACAATAAGATCTGCAAGAGCGTGCACACCAGCCTGCAGAAAATACCCTACAAGATTGTACGACAAGACTTGCACTACATCACTGCTCTTAATACCTTCTCTAGAATCAAACTGGCCATATTATGGCAACAATCCTTTTATTTGCAATCAACCTAGAAAATCAATGATGACACACATTGTTTATGTTAATAATAATTGTCCCACATTGGATAAAATAAAGGAAAGTGGTGTATATAAGTTAGAAGTTGGACATCTACCCATTGGCTTAAAACTTTTGGCCTAGAGTCTCTCAGCTACCTATTTGTACCCTTATCAATATGACCCATTGTGGGCCTCCTCTCCTGACCTCTCTTTCGTACCATGGTATTATAGCTTAGGTTTTACTTGGCTTCATCCTTCATCACCCGATTCATTTTGGCTTATTTTCTCACCTAATTCTGTTTGATGTTGACATTCCTCCCCGTTCTGCTCAGATTCACCATGGTCATTCTCGTATAATACGAACAAATGGTGAATCCACCTTGAGGTTGAGAGGGTGACTATTAATAATAGTCCCACACCGGAGAAAATAAAGACAATTGGTGTCCATAAACTATAAACTAGTAGTTGGATATCTCTCATCGGCTTAAGTTTTTGGGCTAGAGTCTTTTGTATCCTTACCAAGATGACTTGTTATGGGCCCCTCTCCCGATCTATCTCATTCTCAACTAGTTATGCTGATAACTTGGGAAACTTGGAATGCCAGATCTCTATTCCAGAAGATAGGTTCTATATATTTGCAATTTATTGTTCGGATTGTACTTTCAAGTATCCGATGAAGTATGTACGAACTATGTACGAAGTACCTATGTATGCAGATAGGATTAGAAGTACTATACTTTTCAAAATGCAGTGTAATAAATTGACCATATTTTCATAGATTGCATTGTGGTTCTTATATTTCTAGAAAGTTTGGCTGCTGCGCAAAATTCTTGTGGTAGTCTTATTAAGCAGATGTTTTACTTCTTAACCAAATTCTCCTGTTTCCAGCTCCAGCCTGGTCATAGTTCGTATGGGCTATTAACATGGCAATGGGTGAACCGTCTCTTATCCCATGTTTTTCTATTCTTGCAATTGGAGATGCTGATTACAATGAAACCTGGTTCAGCTTTTATATTAAGATTGCACACATTCTCTTTACAGGACACGTGGAATTTAGGACATTTGAAGGCTGAGCTTACAGATTGATGTCGTTGGCTGCAAACATGATTTATCTTTAATTTCATGATACATATCTTTCAGTTGTGTTATTAACCTGAGGTTGTTCTTCTTAAATTTGGTCTCTACACCTGCAGATTCTCCACACTCGTAGATTCCATACACCCAACCAAAGAAATTAATAAATAAACACGCAAAGATAAAAATATGATTTAGTACAATGAATAAACATGGTGGATAAAAAAACTTTACATATCACATTCAATTTGTGACAAAAAGAACTCCATGGTTTACGGTTTGTGTATTCATAATCTTCTAAATTTTGGTTCTAATGATTATGATTTTTAGTCGGCTTTATCCTAGATAGGAACTATTGTCATGAAAATCCATGGCTTGTCCTGTACAATACAATATATTTTTGTATATCTCATACGACACCCGTTTCTTTACAGGCATATACATATTTCTATGGCATGGAGAAGAGATGTCTTTCTTATCAACTACTAAAGATGGATTAACTAAAAGGGACTAACAATTCCAGTATGATGTTTCAGAGCTTTGGCATTGGATGGCTTGTTGGCTCATGGCCACTATTTTGGGCTCTCTTCATCAGTTTTATTCTGGGCACTGCATATTCAATCGATGTAAGTTCACATTTCTCTCCAATATATTATATGGTTTTTTTTCAGATTTTTTGTTCTTTTTTCAAAGTTATTAATGGCAAGTGTTTTCCCTAAACGTACAAGTTAGTTATCATTGCATATTTTGAAAATGTAATAGTAAATCCTCATAAAGATTTTAGGCTGATTGCTTGACTGATAGAAAGTGGAAAAAGGCCGTATGTGATATATGTTGTGTCCCTGGAGTGTGTGGGGATAGAGGAGAAATGTTACCTATGTGTTAATTTACAAGCAATGAATATCATGAGTTCTCTGTTAGGGGCAATGAATGAATAATCAACTCGCAAAAAACTAAGAATCATTGATCAATAATCAAAGCAAATGTTAATCTTTACGTAAAATTTGCAACCAATCAATATGAGAAATAGAACACATATCAAAACTAAATCATGAATCACAAACATTAAGATTTATACTGGTTCCACTCAATGTTTGGTGTACGTCCAGTTGGAGAGATCACTATCACTTCAATCAACTTAGATTATAGTACACGATACTTGAATTCAAGGTGAAATAAGCCCGTTACGAATTTTGAAGAAACTACATGACTCTCATAAACTACCTCATAGTTGTCATCTATTTGCCCTCAATTTTTGCTACTAGAACCACAAAGAAATCTATAGGATTCACACAAAAATTAGGTATAATGGGCTTAAATAACCCAAAAACCAAATCTAATCCTAAACGGGTCTGTTTTTTAAATCCGAATTTGACTCCAAATCTGCTTTTGTAACCAAATCTGAGTACAACTACGCTCCAAACCTATTGCACCTGTCGCTTTGCGTACGTCGTGCGGCCCTAGTGCACGCTTTGCATGGCTGAGCATTTGTAACGACCTGCTTTCAGGGGTCAGCACAAATTACGAGAATGTACAGGTCATGCTAGTTACCAGTAAAAACAATATATCTGAAATAGAAATATACTGTAAACATACCTGAAGGAGTAGTCTCAGAAACTCTGTGCACAGCTCAAAGAAATGGAAACTAATACTACAATTCTGAAACCTCATACTATACTTATAAGAAACTGTATCACGGGATTAAAAAGTAGATTATAACTCCAAGTAAACAATTTATATGCAAGGTAAAAAGATAGAAGGAAAAAGTACTAAGGCACATGAACGTAAGTGCAGAACAAAGATGTAACATGCTAACAACTTAAATATTTAAAAGACAAGTAAAAAACTACTAAACATGTTTTGAACAATTAAAAGACAAATAACGTAAGAACTGAAGTGTAACAGATTAAAAGTGTAACAAACCACATGACAATGAATGCATATGAGTTTGCAATCTAATACTATATTGTAAATGTTTATATGTTATGAGAGTGTAAAGTTGTATCAACTCTAGGCCGTGACTCATATTGTAGAGTACGATATGTAACCGAAGACCACATTGTACCACGTGGAGCTAATCTAGGTCAAGTTCAAAACTAGAAACATGAAGGGACTCTGGATCCCTCCGTTGGTTAACAGATTAATGAGTGGGTTTGAGAACCCCTCCGATGGGTAACGGATTCATCAGTGGATCTAAACTAGAAAATGTGATGAAGCATGGCTCCAGTCACTTCTGCACACTCTCTAATATGAGTTGCCCAAAACCCCTGTGAGTCAAGTGTAATGTCATTTTATTATCTTTTCTGGTGTCAAGTGTAGTATTCAGGGGGGGACTGTAACTATTGTTATATTGTTTTCATATCATAAGTTGGTGACAATAGTGATGTCCAGGCAATGTATTGTTGACTAGATGTATAGTTTTTTTTCTAGGTTTGCATGTCATTAGTGATGTCATGTAATATCATGGTTCTAAAAAATATCTCTGTTACATACTATTTTAGAACCACACAGCTTAAGGCTTTCTGATAATAATTCAATAATTCAGGTTCTAGTTCATGTTTTCAATAGGAATACTTGTATCATGTGTCAACTCTAGTATCAAGCCAAAAGTCACTTCATTTCATGTATAACCCTTAAATTACACAGTTTTAAGATATAAATAACAAATCTAAATCATTGCAGGCATGATACATAATTTCAGAATTGCATTCAGAATAGTGTCATGACATGTATTATATCACAAGTTTGTTACTATTGAGTTTTCAGACTAATAAAACTATCTTATGCAACATGAACATTTCACATAAAATCTGAAATTTCGTCCAAAACAGATTTAAAAAATAATTTTTTTAAGAAACACAAAAAATGTAACATGTTGGGATCAGATTTAATCTTACGACAATCTAAAGTTATCACCAGTCTACCAGCCCAAAGAAGACTATGTAGGCCCATCAGACATAAGACAACAAGCTAAACCCACAGACCAAACAACATGGACAACAAGTAAAAAGCCCATGAAATAAACAGCAAGGCAAAGCTAAAGTAATCAACAACGATGAACCCAAAAGCCCAAGTAATAATCTGGACAGGGAGTAAGCTACAGGGTAAAAAGCTCTCTGTCAACATCAAACGGCAAGGCAAGGGTCCCCAGTCGACAACAAACAGCAGCGACAGATCCCAACTTCAGGCGACAAACCGAAGACACATCCCCAAGCCAGAAGCAGCCGTACACTAGGAACAATGAGGACATCGACGAAATTTGCCGCAGAGTCAAAAAGGGTTGCCGAGGCATCATGAACATATGTGAAAAATTCCCTCAAATTGATCATCATATCCTAAAAACAAAATCCCACCATAATTTCTTCGCAAAAGATCCCATTTGACTTATAAATAAATTACCCAATTAATTTTTTAGCATACAATAATTTCTATCAAAAGATTTCAATTAAATTGCATAAACCGAAATAAAGATTGGATCAGAAATAATCTACCGTTCACAGTAGACGGTTGAACACCTGCTCAATCCCTCCATCAACGAGTATGATTGCTTGATCCACGAGAAGAAGCAAAACGATCAACCCTCGAGAAGTCGAGACCAAAATCCAAAGAAATCGAAGCAGTAAAGCTTTGAAATTTTTTAGAGGAAAAACTTTAGTTTTTGCATGTAATTCTATGAAGAAAAGAGAGGAGAGATATAGGCGTTGGGAGAGAGCCATTGGAAAATGGATCATGGTGAGATCATGGCAGAAATTCCTCGTAACCGAAGAGGAGTTGAGCAACGGCTCTTACAAGATGGGAAAGACAAATAAAACACGGCGGCTAGGGGTTTCTCATTTTTGTCGAAGAAGAAGGAGAAATGGCAACTGTTCGATAAGATCAGAAGAGGAGGTGAGCTCGGGTATGTGTGCTGCGGGCTTTTGGGTTGGAGAAAAAAGAAGAGGAAATAAGAGGAGAGAGACTGCTGGCGGGCCATGGGCTTGTGAGCTCAGTTAAAGTGGGAAAAAGAAAGCAAATAAGAAGGGAAAAGAAATAAGGAGTGGGCCTGTTGGGTTGCAGGTAAGGTTTTTTTTAAAAGAAAAGGACGAATTAAAGAAAAGAGAAGGAATGGAAGAGGGGAAAAGGTTTGGGCTTTGCGGTCTTTGGGCCAAGAAAAGTTAAAGCAAAAGAGAAGAAAAGACAAGAAAGAGGAGAGAACGCAATCAGATAAAAATATCATAAAAATCCCGAAAATCATATAGGAAAATATATGGACCGATGTGCGTGTCCGCGGTGGGCTGCTTTAGTGGGTCTTGCCAAAAAAACAAAAAATTCTCCCAACTTAGGCCGATGCAAAAAAATTTGAATATATCACCACATAAACAAGCTAAAGTGGGGCGTAAAATTGCGAAAAGTCCCAATAAATCCAGAAAATTAGCTATGCCGAACAACATGGGATTTTGGTGGTTTTGTATTACAAAATTCAACATTTTCATGGGTATAGATGATAATGGGTCTGATTTTTGGGCTTTTGATCTGGTCATATTATTTATTAGGATGTGCATCTTAAGAGGCCACATTCGAGTCACTTTGAGGTTGTTTGGAATAATTAGAAGTTTTTGGAGGTTATTTAGAAATACCGATTGGAGTTATATGAAGATGTCCCTATTTTGTTTTTTGGGGTGGGGGGATGTTGTGTTAGAAGAACTCTGCCCCCAGATAATTTGTTTGATTGGCTTGACCTGTATTCTTGCCCGTTTACAATTTCCTTGTAAGAAGTTGGTGAAGTATAATGCCTGGTTGGCTCATGTTCAGAAAAACATGATCAAAGAATATAGAACTATTTGGCATATTGGGTTGGGCTGCCGTAGAGGGTTGTGGACCCAACCCGAACCTAACCAAACTTCCTCTATTAAGGGGTAGGGACTAGGTTTTGGTTAGGCTTTCTATTGTGTGCCTTCATAGACCTGGCTGCACAATCTAGGAATATGTTTTTTTTTTTTGGGGGGGGGGGAGAGAGAGAGAGAGAGAGAGAGAGAGAGAGAGAGAGAGAGAGAGAGAGAGGATACTTGGGGAAGCTGCTAAGAGAAGCATATGTAAAGCCCACTATAGCCGCCATCTTGGTTTATTAGAAAAGAACCAAAGAGAAGCTTATATAAAGCCACTATAAAGCCCATTGTAGCCTCCATCCCAATACGCCAAGTATCATATAGATTCTTTTTTAGCCTCATGTGTTAGTGACCTTATTCATTGCTATCAACAATCTACCAAAAGGTCAATGGAATAGGATATAGCTGAACAGTGCGGGAATATCGCTCATGTCTAGCAGACTTCTTAATTGTGGGTGAATTACAAGATCAATTTCAAGAGGATCATCACTAGATAAAGCATGTCATCGGGTCTGTGTATGAACTTCCAACTTGATTTCACTTTTATGTCCACTGAAGATCTATATGCATGCTTATTACATGGTATCATAGACTGAAGTAGGAGCGAAATAAATTTTATAGTCTCTAAGTACTGCCTCTGTTAAGCTTTGCATGCAAGGATTCACTAATCAGTAATCTTCTGACATTGACCCAATGCCATAATAATCTTCACCTAATTTTGTCTGCAGCTACCGTTTTTAAGATGGAAGAGATTTGCAGTTGTTGCGGCAATTTGTATTCTTGCTGTGCGGGCAGTTATTGTTCAGCTAGCATTTTTCTTGCACATACAGGTACTTTCTTGGAGGTCGCCCTGTGTTATGTTTTGCCCGTACATTTGTAAATAAGCCCAAACATGCATATGCATATTTAGTATCTTCATATGTACATTCACACATTCAACATAGATGAGAAACTTGACCTAGGATTCCACCAGATGGGTCGAGTCCTAAATCCTACCCCATCCAATATTGGAAATTTACACTGTTAATCATGACCTCCAACATTTATGCTGTCCACATTCCAATTTTTTTACTCATGTATCTAGTTGAGACAAAACGAAGGAATACAATAATAGTTCATCTATCACATGATAAGTATTTAGGCCCAATGAATATGGATATATTTGATTATTTGTTATACCTATGTTTTGTTCTTTTCTTATTTGTACCTTAACAATCTATTATCTTCTCCTTCTATGTTTCATTATTATCTTATTTGTTCCATTGCCGCACAAGCTTATAACTGCATTACCTAGGTAGAATGAGCTATCTAGCAGCTGAATAGCCTTTTAGAATTTATGGAAAGCTCCTCTCTTGTGTTAAGTGCATGGTTTCCTTTAATGTAATTTCATCAATTTTAAGGCTTGGCATCAAGCTGTAATATTGTCAAATCTCCCATGAAGTTTAGATGGATAAAAGTCATCGATGATTATTTCATGATGTGTTCTATGATATAATCAACTTTTGAACTTGAGCTCTAGAGTTACCTTTTTATAGGATGCCACTTCATAAACACATACACATACGTAACAAGAAGCGACAAATGAATTATTAATAGTATTTTGGTATTTTAAGTGTTCTAGATTATGACGGAGGGTTTAGATTTGATTTCATGAAACTTCATGATCTTCTATCTATGATCACTATGTAACACTGTTTTGATGAAATTTCCAGACCTTTGTTTTCAGAAGACCAGCAAACTTCTCAAGGCCGCTGATGTTTGCAACAGCTTTCATGAGCTTCTTCTCAGTTGTTATTGCATTGTTTAAGGTAAGCTGTTACATGTGAACTTCCTTGAATATTGAAATGGGTGAACCAAGAACAGGAAATTCTACATAAGTTTTTAGCAATGTTTCCTGTGAATTTAATTTTTTACGGTAACCTGGTCCAATCGCCATTAAAATACACACTCGAGATTATTAGTGAACACCGGAATTTTCTCATTCACATCTATCTCTCAATTTGTCCAACTGCTCACTATATTGAATGAAATAGCATCAAAACATTTTTGACTTTGTGGATTTCTCTAGTAGCTATCCGCCTCCTTAATTACAGTGTTCTGTAACTGGTTCCTTCTATTTATCAGTATATTGATCCATTTGCAGGACATACCCGATATTGATGGAGATCGGATATTTGGTATTCATTCCTTTAGCGTACGCCTGGGCCAACAGCGGGTAGTCATTATGTGCATTGTTTACTTAACCTATTAGCTACATTCATAGAAAGTATTGGGATTTCCTTTTTACCCCCATCTCTGTGCATCTGGTCAGGTGTTTTGGATTTGCATATGTCTCCTTGAGATTGCTTACACTGTTGCCATGGTTGTTGGAGCCACTTCTTCCTGCATATGGAGCAAATGCATAACAGTATGTCTAACCTTCAATCGGTATTATAACCTTGTTACCTCAATAAAGGAATATAATTTTTCATGTATTGACTATTCCTGAACATATAATTCATAATTGTGGTAATTTGAAGTGTTGTAATCCCAAACGATTGAGAGATCTAAATAATAGACTTCATCAATATAAACTCCATAACAACTGATGATCCTAGACCAAGTCCTAGGAACAAATGTTGTATCCACACCATCTCACGATTCTCACACGATGTATTAACCATTGCACGTTGCTCTGGTTCTGCACTTGATCTGGCCACAACACTGTGCTTCTTACCTTCTAAGGGCATTACATTTTCTTCCATAAATATACAATATTTTGTTATAGAATTCCTATCAGCAGGATGTCTAGTCTTAATCGGTATCTGTCAATGCATCTATTCTAGAATGCCCATAGTGAGATAAATTAAGCTTCAACCACGGATACTTTTCAAGTACCTCAAAATTAGGAAGGTAGCATCCCAACAAGTAATTCTTGGTGTAGACGTAAACTGGCTTATCATACTAAGTAATTTTTTAGTCGTGTTATTGTCAGATAATTTAATTTTTATACCAATCTCCTGTATTGTCTTGGGTTTGTCAATATGTCTTTTTGATTTGACAATAATTTGGAATTAGGATTCATATGAGTATCAATTGGTTTACAACTCAACATTATAAGCTCTGTCAATATATGAACATACTTTCGTTGAGTGAGAGAAACATCTTTTTAAGATAGAGCAACTTCAATACCAAAAAATTCCACTAAATCCATTGTATGCAATTTCTTCTGGAGATATATTTTCAAATCAATAATATTTTTGCATCATCCCATGTAATATTGTTAATAGAAAGAGAACTTGGTATCAAAGACCTTCAACATAGAGAGGGAGACCCTCCTGAATATGTATATATATTATTTTGAAAATTTTAAAATACAAATATACCATTTCTAATCATAAGATAATTTGATTAGATCTTATACGGTGGCAAAATATGTAATTTTGGAGGCTCAGTTGTGTTTTTGTAATTTTAGCGGTGAGGGGGTATTTTTGTATTTTGATGAAACTCTGATTAGTATTTATGTGGGGCTTATATAGGATTAGAGATTTTATGTTAAATGTCACGCCCCACAACCCGGGGTCGCATCATGTTTTGTAAAGGATAGCAGGTCATGCAGATAACCAGTGAAAACAATCTAGACACAAGTCGAGATGTATCAAAATGCTTAACAAAAACTTTCATTTATATATGTGAACGAGTTTACAAAATGATGTACATCATGCCAAAAGCACGCTTAAAAAAGGCTATACATCATGCTATAAGTATGCATAACAAAAGTACATCTGTCATTATCCCAAAAATACATATGCTACCTACCTCTAATCAAAGGTCGGCTGGGTCCACAAACTCTGGTGTCTCCTCTATCTCTGGATCAACACCTGGTGGTACAGCAACAATGAAGGCCCACCAGTAAATCACAATGATTCTAAATTTTTTGGAATTTAAATATATGAACATGGGAAAACACTAACTAGGAAACGGTAACTGAGAACAATAGCAGACTATTTAATATTGCATTTACATCTAGAACAAACATGTAGCTTAGTTAATAATTTAAAGGCGACATTATCATTGTTCTATTATTTTATACCAAACCTAGGCCGTGAATCATATTGAAGAGTACAGAAACAGCTAAGGAGTCCAACTCAGTACCCAGGGGCGCTCACCTTGGCCAGGCCCAAAGAAGACTCGGTAGGGGCCATGAGTCCACGGTGTGGAACTCATTAATTAAGTCCGACGTAACAATAGTGGTCAGATCCTGATTCAATGATGTGACCCAGGCCGGAACAACCTGATGCTGTTCAGTCAATAGGAGCATGGCTCCAGTCGTTTCCATACTCTCACTAATATGATTTACCCCATCCCAGTGAGTCTGTAGTGCCAAGTGTAAGTCAAGTGTACAGCTCTCCGTGCCTCGGTGCAACAATACATGTGTTGGTCTATATTAATGTCATTTCATAACATGATTTCTAAAATGAGACTTGCATTAAAATTAAGGCCACATTGGAATTAATTCATATGATGGTGTGCTATGTCATTCTAGTCTCAATCATACTTTCATTTTTCATTTTATCAAGTGTATTTCAATGGTATAATAACAATATATGTCTCAATTTCATTTTGGTTTCCATAGCACACTCTACATATTAATTATTCCAATGTCAAGGGCCATTGTGCCTCATTATACTATCCAGAAACATGTAGCATTATTAGCATGGAACAACGAAACAATTAGCATGCTGCAGATGTGTAATAATATGAAACAACTGATCATGGGTATTTACTTGACAATTAATAACCATGATATTTCTAGCATGCTACATAAAATAGAACTGGAATATAAGTAGAAAATACGAGCTACCTGCAAGTCGTAGTAGCGATCAGTGTCATACTCTTAGAATTATCGGGGGATGATCAAATGGGGGTGGGGACATTCTGGTGATCTGATGCGGTCGTGTACCGCAGAAGGCGCAAGGACTCGGGCGTGGGATCGACTTAGTATTTTCCTAGTTTTGCTTTATGCACTACCCTCTATGTGTTTAAGTTGTCTGTGTATTTAGTAATTTGTTCGGAGAATATTTAAAGGGGTTACCCCTAATCGTGTGGGTTATCGAAATATTGAGACAATCGTAATTTGACGGCTAGGTTTTGGGGGATTAGGCTTGATCCATTATTTCAAGCTAGGGAGAAGATCTACTCCAGTTTAGAACAATTTGTCTCTTTATTATCAAATTCCAATTTCTACTTTAAATTTCTTTTCGTTTTTCCACTAAAAATCTGAGCTTTTTGATACGGTTAACCGTAATCGTATCAATTTGGTATCAGAGCACTCAGATCCAATGGCGGGGACTAGGGCAAAGACGGTGGCAGAACTCGTAAAAGAGAAAGTCGACGTCAAACTTGACGAGATGAGCAAGAGGATCGATGGGCTTCAAGACGAGATCCGTGGCATCCATCACGAGATGAAGGGGGTCGCTAAATCCTCTGACATCCAAGACCTACTTCAGATCCTTTGTCAACAAAACAAATCATCCGAATCTGAAGCTAGGGCATCGACATCGGCAAATCTGAATTTTTCGTCTGATCTAGGGCATCATGGAGAGGATCCGGCGAACGAAGGGCCAGAACAGCGAGTCGTGCGCTTCCAGGAAGCTCGAGGGGACCAAATGAGAGCGGTGGAGACCCATATGGGGGGCGGCCCCCTGGCAAATCGCCAGGGGCTGTGCGCCCCTCAAATAGGCCGCGCGGACCTGCGCGGCCCAGATCTGGGCCGTGCAGACCCGCACGGCCCTGTTCGGGGTTGCGCCGACCCCCGCTGGGGTCCGGCAGCCTGCCAGACCCCAGGCGAGGGCCGTCGAGCCCTGGGAGAGGGCGACGGGGCCCTGGCATTCCACCAGGGGCCCCGCGCAACCAAAACAGCCCCCGGGGGCTTGGTCAATGGCCGACAGGCCTTTGTGGGGTTTTCCCTGGGCATGAAAGGGGCGTTGGAGACGTTGATGCGCGCCAAGGAGAATGTTCAGAGACTTCAGGAGACCGGAGAGGATGTGGGGCACGTACCGGAGTACGAGGAGTATGCACGCTACGTCGACGACCCTCAGGCGGAGGAGGCATGGGGTGATGGAGATGCATGGGATGCCGAGGAGCAGAGGGCTGCTTAGAGGGCACGAGAGGAGATTTGGGGAGTGTATGGGCAGCCAGATCGGCCCAGATGGAGGTTGGAGGAGCATGCTCGCCCGAGATATCAGGAGGGACAACGGGGGAGGCCCACGTGGCGATGGTGGACCAGATAGCCGGTTAAGGAGCTGACCATGCCCCTGTTTGAGGGAAATGATCCAGATGCTTGGATCTACAAGACGGAGAGGTACTTCGATGTGTTGGGGTTGTCTGAGGCGGAGAGGATGCAGACGGTGGCGATGTGCTTTGAGGGGAAAGCCTTGGGGTGGTTCCACTGAAGCCAACGGCAACGGCCTATCCGCACTTGGATAGAGTTGACGGAGTGCCTTATGGAGAGATTTCAGGAGACACAGGCCAGTAGCCTATTTGAGCAGTTGTACACACTGCGACATGAGGGGACCGTGAGGGAATATGTGGAGAAGTTTGAGCGGCTTGCGAGCCGAGTAGAGGGAGTTTCAGTTGAGTCCCTAGAAGGAAATTTCCTGAAGGGCCTCAAGCCGCAGATCAGAGCCGAACTACGGGTTCAAGAACCCAGGGGATTGTCTGCCATGATGAGGATAGCCAGGAAGGTGGAAGACAAGCTGGCAGAGGATAGGAGGGCGAGGGGAGCTTGGGGAGGATCTACTTTGCGGAGCCTGACAGTGGCAGGGGCACCTAAAGCTCCTACAAGCGCATTGACACCAGCGAGAGGGACTGGCCAGGAGACACGTACGGGGGTCAGACCCGTAGGATGACGGAGGCAGAGATGCGAGAGCGCAGGGCTAAGGGGCTGTGTTTCAAGTGTGACGAGCGATTCACACCGGGACACATGCGTGCGGGACGAGCCATGCAGTTGGAGGTGGCTGCCGAGGAGGAGGAGGAGGAGGAGGGAGACCCCACGATTATGCTTGGCGTAGAGGACGAGGTGACAGAGGAGCAGCCACACTTGGAGACCGTGGAGGTGTCCATTAGTTCAGTGGTGGGATTTACTCCCTATCACACCATGAAACTAGCAGGCATGATGGCAGATCAGGAGGTGACGATTTTGATAGACAGTGGGGCAACCCACAACTTCATCTCAAGGAAGTTGGTGGGGCAGCTGGGGCTTGAGGTGAGTGAGACAGTTACCTTTGGGTTGATTTTGGGCACAGGCCAGAGGGAGGAGAGCAGGGGTGTCTGTAGGGCGGTGATTCTGGCAGTACAGTGCACTCAGATAGTGGCAGATTGGTACCCCAGGAGTTGGGAAAGGTGGACGTGGTGTTGGAAATGAAGTGGTTACAAACCTTGGGCGACACCAAGTTCAACTGGAAGGTGCTGAGGATGGAATATCAGGAGGACGGGAGGACCGTGGTTTTATTAGGGGACTCCAGCCTGTGTTGCCGCGGGACGTCCCTGAAGTCCTTGGCTCGGGCAGTACTAGTGGGAGGAGATGCATACTTTGTGACATATCAGGAGCTAGGGCGGAGGCGAAGGAGCAGCAGATGCCACCAGAGGTGGAGGAGTTATTGGCCAGTTATGGGCACGTGTTTCAGATGCCGCATGGGCTTCCACCTCAGAGAGACTACGAGCACGCCATTGTGCTGCGTGAGGGAGCGGCTCCAGTCAGCGTTCGACCTTACAGATACCCACATGTTCAGAAGGATGAGATTGAGCGTTGATCAGGGAGATGTTACAGGTTGGAGTGATACGACCGAGTGTTAGTCCCTTCTCCAGTCCGATGCTGCCAGTGAAGAAGAAGGATGGTAGCTGGAGGTTCTGTGTGGACTATCGTGTCTTCAACAAGGAGACGATGGCAGATCGCTTTCCTATACCAGTGATAGATGAGCTGCTGGATGAGCTACATGGGGCGTCGATCTTTTCGAAGATTGACCTGAAGTCGGGTATCATCAGATCTGGATGAAGGCGGGGGATGTGCAGAAGACTGCCTTTAGAACTCATAAGGGGCACTATGAGTTCCTCGTCATGCCCTTTGGGCTAACGAATGCGCCCGCGACCTTTCAGGCGTTGAACAAGATATTCCAGCCATACTTACGGCAGTTTGTCTTAGTGTTCTTCGACGACATACTGGTGTATAGCCGCACGGTGGAGGAGCACGTGCGAAATCTGGAGACGGTGTTGCAGGAGTTGCAGGCTCACCAGCTTTATGCCAACCGGAAGAAGTGCACGTTTACCCAGGAGAAGGTGGAGTACTTGGGACACGTGGTTTTGACAGATGGGGTAGCAGCTGATAGAGCCAAGATTGAGGCCATGTTAGATTGGCCGCAGCCGACTACGTTGAGGGCGTTGCGAGGATTTTTGGGCTTGACAGGATACTACCGCAAGTTCGTGCAGGGTTACAATACCATTGCATGGCCCCTGACAGAGCAGCTGAAGAAGGATGGGTTCCAGTGGAACGATGAGGCGACTGCAGCATTTGAGGCTTTGAAGAGGGCAATGACTACAGTTCCGATCCTGGCTCTTCCCGACTTTAGCAGACCATTTGTGGTAGAGACCGATGCCTCGGGACACGGGCTGGGAGCAGTGCTGATGCATGACCAGCGACCAGTGGCTTACTTTAGCCAGGTTTTGTCATCACGGGCGAGGCAGAGATCTGTGTATGAGAGGAAGCTGACGGCGATTGCCCTATCGATCCAGAAATGGCATCCTTACCTGTTGGGACGGCCATTTATTGTGCGCACAGATCAGAGGTCGCTGAAGTATTTGTTGGAGCAGAGGTTGGTGGCGGCGGACTATCAGAAGTGGCTATCTAAACATGTTGACTACATGTTTGAGATACACTATCGGCCGGGATTGGAGAATAAGGCTGCGGATGCGCTATCACGGAGATAGGAGGTTACCTCCTTGGCAGCCTTGTCAGTACCACTGTTAGCGGAGTGGGAGCCCTTATGGAGGGAGGTGGATACCGATGAGGGGCTATTTAGGATTCGGGATGATTTGGTTCAGGGGGTGGCTGAGCACCCGGGCTATTCTTTGGAGGGGCAGCAATTGTTGTATCGAGGGAGGCTAGTCATACCGCGGGTTTCAGTACACAAACAGTTGATTTTTCAGGAGTTCAGTGGGAGCGTGAAGGGGGGGCCATTCAGGAGTCCAGCAGACATATATGCGGGTGGCTAGAGAGCTGTACTGGCGGGAAATGAAGAAGGACATCACGGAGATGGTAGCCAGCTGTGACGTCTGCCAGTGTCAAAGTACCTGGTTATGGCGCCGGCAGGGCTGTTGCAGCCCTTAGCTCTTCCTGAGCAAGTTTGAGAGGGGATCAGCATGGATTTTATCAAGGGGCTACCCAAGTCTGAGGGATACACTGTGATTTTGGTGGGGGTCGACCGTTTGAGCAAGTATGGGCATTTCATCGGGCTGCGTCATCCTTACACGGCAGTGACAGTTGCTACGGCCTTTATACGGGAGGTGGTTCGTCTCCATGGGTTCCCCACTTCTATTGTGTCGGATAGGGACACGGTCTTCTTGAGCCAGTTCTGGAAGGAGCTGTTCAGGGTCCAGGGACCGCTCTGCGAAGGAGTACAGCTTACCACCCCCAGACGGATGGATAGACGGAGGTCGTCAACAGGAGCGTTGAGACGTACCTTCGCTGATTTGTGTCAGATTGTCCGAGGAGTTGGTATCAGTGGTTGGCATGTGCCGAGTACTGGTACAACACTTCCTTCCATTCTGTAGCCCAGACGATGCCATTTCAGGTTTTGTACGGCAGGGACCCACCTGCGTTGATCCACTATCGTAGAGGGTCGACACCCGTATCACAGTTGGACCAGTACCTCGAGGAGCGAGATGTAATTTTGAAAGAGTTGAAGAAGCACCTTACGAGGTCTCAGCAGCTGATGAAGGCGAAGACGGATGGACATCGCAGAGAGGTTGACTACGCGGTGGAAGACCAGGTATATCTGAAGCTGAGGCCATACCGTCAGAGATCACTAGCACGGCACCGGAACTAAAAGTTAGCTGCCCTCTATAACGGGCCCTTTCAGATAGAGGTGAAGATTGGGCCCGTGGCTTATAGGTTGACATTGCCACCAGGATCGTCATTGCATCCAGTTTTCCATGTCTCTCAGTTACGACGGGCGGTTGGAGCACATACGCCAGTGGCCACTCTGCCACCCACTTTGACAGCTAATTCAGAGGTACTCATGGAGCCTCAGGATATTCTACAGGTGCGACACATTGAGGGTGGGGTCCGAGAGGTGTTGGTACGATGGGCGGGGTTGCCTGATCACGAGGCTACGTTGGAGCTGGAGGACACCATCAGAGCGCAGTTTCCAGATTTCAACCTTGAGGACAAGGTTCGATTTTGGGGGAGTAATGATGCGGCCGTGTACCGCAGAAGGCGCAAGGACTCGGGCGTGGGAGTGCTCGTGGGATCGACTTAGTATTTTTCTAGTTTTGCTTTATGCACTACCCTCTATGTGTTTAAGTTGTCTGTGTGTTTAGTAATTTGTTAGAAGAGTATTTAAAGGGGTTAGCCCTAATTGTGTGGGTTATCGAAATATTGAGACAATCGTCATTTGACGGCTAGGGTTTGGGGGATTAGGCTTGATCCATTATTTCAAGCTAGGGAGAAGATCTACTCTAGTTTAGATCAATTTGTCTCTTTATTATCAAATTCCAATTTCCACTTTAAATTTCTTTTTGTTCTTCCACTAAAAATATGAGCTTTTTGATACGATTAACCCTAATCGTATCATGATCTCAGATAGTTTTTCATCATTGATCAATTCGGGCCTTAACCATTTATTAATGGTTTTTATATGATCCTTCAGGCAGCGTTTTTATGATCCTAAGGACAGTAAATTTTTGATCCTTCAGGTAGCATTTTCCATACTTTCCAACGGCATTTGAGGCCTAAACCCCTCATATTCAATCATTGGGAGATTACTAAGCCAACATACACCATATACCAATTATTCAATTCTGAAAATCCCAACAGATATAATAAGGGAAAAATCCCTAGAGTCAATAACAAATTTCTGTCATGGAGACTATTTCAATTATAACATGGTTCTGCAGAATGTTTCTGTACAATGCAGCAAAATCAGATAGCCAAATAATTCCAGCAAAGGAAAGACACCCAAAACAGCCCGCAGGCAAAGGGGAAAATGGCCTAAAGTTCATGGTTAAAAGGGAAATCCCTCATAGGTTAATTTCGAAGGATAATAGGGCTGCGGTGAAAGTTCGTCGCCATGCTCGGTGCTCAGATTCATTATCGCATGAACTTGGGGCGCAAAATCCACAAATTAAAAATCCAAAATTCAGATAATCAAAGTGATTTTACTTCAATTCGTGGACTGATGAAAGATTCAGAGAGAAAACCCAATTTCAGAGTTCAAACCGAAATTAGTTTCCAAAGAAAATGATGCGGACCCGCATCCGCAACCCCAAGGGCCGGCGGCTACATGGGTGGGACCCACCCACGTTTAGTGACCTACGTGCGGCGTAGGAGGGTTAGTCTAGGGGTATTCTAGTCTTTGTGGACTAGATTAGTAATTCCCCGCTTTTTCTATTTATTAGGGCTAGCCGTCTTTTATTGCTTTCATGCTTGATTTGTGAAAACACTTTGAGTTATCAATTGTGAGGGTTTTTAGGCTTTGATCCGTTCATTCAAAGCTAGGAGATAGGGCTTCGTCTCGAAAGAGGCCCAATTTATCTATTGTTCTTCGTCCCAAATCTTATAAAAATTCCTCTTTTTATATTTTCCTCTTTTAAAAATCTGAACTTTATTGATTCGATCCACCGGATCGTATCAAATTGGTATCAGAGCTCTAGATCCAAATGGCGGCGAGTACTCGATCGAAGGCGGATGCGATCGAAGAGAAGATTCAAGGGCTACGGGAGGATCTCAACCGGGAGATCGAAGAACGCTTCGAAGGATTGAAGAAAACAATGGGGGAATCACTCAAGGATTACGCCCATTCACAAGAAGACATTCAAATCGAGCTTCGGGGAATGAGGACGGATGCCGCACAACAAGGACGGGATCTCCGAGAATTGAAAGAGATGATACAAGCCCTCGCGGTGGCGAAAGGGGGAGATCGAGGCAAGGGGATCCAAGAGGGGGGAGATTCTACCCTAGAATCGGCCTCCCTATGGCACACGCAGTCGACGGCGGGCTTCCCACATCAAGGCGACGGCGCGGAAGGGTCAAATCAGGGCACGACAGGCCCTATCGGGCCTGCCCAAGAGCCGGCGGCCCCACCCAGGCATCCCCAGGCCTGGGCGAGGCCGCCCGGCCATCCGGGGGTCACGGCGCCCCCGACGAGCCCTCCCAGGCCTTCCCAGGCCTGGGCGAGCCCGCCGGGGCCACCAGAACCCCCGGCGGGCCCCGGCGGGCCGTGGGTGCAGGCGGCACCCCCCGCCAGGGCCGCGGGGGGTGCGGCACCCCCATCCGGGGGTGCAGGAGGCGGCGGGGGCCCATTTAAGTGTCCGGTAAGTTGGGCCGGGCCTTCCCAGGGCCCGGCGGGTTGGGCCGCCCCTCCTGGGGGCCCGACGACTACTCCTCGACCATTTGGGGGTGTGGCTGGGTTCGTATCCCATCATGGGGGAACCCCAGGGATAATAGGAGGCGGATGGGCCTCCGGGACAGCGATTGGGACCCCGGCGGGCCAATTTTGGAGGACGGAGACCACCCCACCTGGCCAAGGCCCAACTTTGCACGACCACCAGAGTTTCCCGGGCACTACTACCAGCCCGAGGCGTGGGAAAGACCCGCATGGCCAGAGGAGAGGTACGGAGATGACGGGGGAGGACCGGTTGAGGCAGTCGGCGGAGGATTCGGCCGTGGGGGTGACCGCGGGAGAGATGGTGGACCTCAGGGAGACATCAATGCAGATCGCCGCCTTATGAAGCTGAAGATGCCGATTTTTGACGGCACGGATCCGGATGGGTGGATCTACCGGGCGGAGCGTTACTTCCAGGTGATGCGGCTGACGGAGGAGGAGGTTCTGAGGGCCATCGAAATCTACTTCGAGGGCAAGGCGTTGGCCTGGTACAGATGGAAGGTGGCGCGGACCCCCTTTCGCCATTGGGAGGAGCTGTCCGCACTGATACTAGACCGGTTCCAGGATACTCCAGGGGGAGATTTCTACGAGCAGTTATCTGCTCTGAGGCAGGAGGGAACGGTCAGGGGTTATGTAGAGAAGTTCGAAATGCTGAATAGTATGGTGAAGGGGGTGACCGACGAGGTGATGATCGGGAATTTCATGAGGGGACTGAAGCCCTCCATACGAGCAGAGCTGAGGATGCAGAGCCCGGGGACACTGGAGGATGTTCTTCGCCTGGCCCACAAGGCGGAGGAGAAGCATGCGGAGGAGAGGAGCACTCGGGGAACTTGGGGAGCCCAGAGCCAGCGTAGTCAGACGGCACCGGTCCCACCTCCGGGGGTTACAGTAGCACCAGGGGACGCGGAAACGAAGAAAGAGGAAACCCGACCAGTGATCCCTGGTATGCGGATGACTGAGGCTAATATGAGGGCAAGGCGTGCCGCAGGCCTCTGTTTCAGATGCGATGAGAAGTTCAGTCCCGGTCATCGATGTGCGAGCAGGCTGATGCAGATCGTGATAATGCCGGACGAGGGGGAGTTTGCAGAGGAGAGAGAGCCAGTGATGACGGAAGAGAGCGAGGTTGAGCACGCACATCTGGATGTAGCGGAGGTGTCCTTGAACTCCTTGGTAGGGGTAACCACGAACCATACCATGAAGTTGTCAGGGCGATTGGACGACGCGCCGGTGACGGTACTCATAGACAGTGGGGCTACCCACAACTTCATCTCTCGACATTTGGTGGATCGTCATAGGTTGCAGGTGAGCACCTTGGAGACGTTTACGGTCCTCTCCGGGACAGGAAGGAGGGATGAGACCAGTGGGATGTGCATGGGGCTGAGTCTGACCTTACAAGGAGTGCAGATCGTGGAAGACTTCTTGCCCCTAGAGTTGGACAATATCGATGTGATTTTGGGCGTGCAGTGGCTGAGGGGGTTGGGCGAGGTGAAGATGAATTGGAAGCAGCTTAGGATGGAATTCCAGGAGGGGGGTCGCACGGTGGTTCTGACAGGTGACCCTAGCCTCTGTTTTCCCTCGGGGGCCTTCAAAGCCAGATCTCCACCTTGAGGACAAGGTGGCTCTCTTAGGGGGCGGTATTGATGCGGACCCGCATCCGCAACCCCAAGGGCCGGCGGCTACATGGGTGGGACCCACCCACGTTTAGTGACCTACGTGCGGCGTAGGAGGGTTAGTCTAGGGGTATTCTAGTCTTTGTGGACTAGATTAGTAATTCCCCGCTTTTTCTATTTATTTGGGCTAGCCGTCTTTTATTTCTTTCATGCTTGATTTGTGAAAACACGTTGAGTTATCAATTGTGAGGGTTTTTAGGCTTTGATCCGTTCATTCAAAGCTAGGAGATAGGGCTTCGTCTCGAAAGAGGCCCAATTTATCTATTGTTCTTCGTCCCAAATCTTATAAAAATTCCTCTTTTTATATTTTCCTCTTTTAAAAATCTGAACTTTATTGATTCGATCCACCGGATCGTATCAGAAAACCCCAGATTTTTGCTTGAAAATTTCTGTTTTTGCACAAACCGAAACCCTAGGGCTCAAATCGAGCTTAAATAGAGAAAATGGGAAACCTGGAAGCCCAGAGGGAACGCCACGAACACATTTTGCCTCGGATTGAGGCGTGGACGTGTCGAAGACCTCGGATTTTAGGGTTGGATGGAATCGCTAGGTCACGCCACGCGTTGGGCGAGGTGGCAAGAGGAGGGGGCAATGGCTTTCTTTGCCCCCGAAGGGGGGGAGAGAGAGAGAGAGAGAGAGAGAGAGAGAGAGAGAGAGAGAGAGAGAGAGATGTCGGTGAGAGAGAGAGAAAGAGAAGAGGCAGCGGCGAGTTTCTTTCGCCGCTGGCTTTTTGCGAGAGAGTCGGGGAGAGACTGAGAGAATGAGAGAGGGAGGTTCACACGAGAATTAAATGAGGGAGAGAGGGTCACGTGAGGGGAAATAAGTGAGGGGGGAGATATTTTGGTGGGGAAAAAGACAAAAAGCCCCAACGTGCCTTTACATTAAATCTTGGTGAGAAATTTGTTACAGGTTGATAGATACCTTCTTTATTGTTAAGAAAAGACCGCCCTCTGGAATCGGCGGCTTGGGAGAGCGGTTTCCTCTCGAAAGAAACCAACCTATCTTGTATTCCTTTCTATTTCAATTTTAGTATCAATAAAATATAATCTTTTCCCCCCAAAATTCACTTTTAGCCCTAAAATTCCTCCTTTACCATAAAATCATGTCTTTCCATAAAAAATTCTCTTTTTATCCCTCAAAACCCCAGAAAATCCTATCAAATTGGTATCAGAGCATCAATCTGGGCATGAAGGACAGCGACGACAACGAAAAAGATCAAATGCTTTGGAGAAGAAATTCGATGCCGAAGTGGGAGAATTGAAGAAATATGTGGAGAAGCTAGAATAATCAATGGTCTTGAATCTGGGCTCGAGGCGAGATTTATGGCGTCAAAGGTGAGGATGAATGCGTAGTTGGATGCAAAGTTGGAATCTTTCATGCAAAACTTGACACAACTGTCTCAACGATTTTCGGATTCAAAAGCAATGAAAAACTCAGATTTGGATGGTAAACCAGATTTAGGGTGAAAGGCAATAACGTTGGGAAAAGGAAAGGAAAAAGTTGAGAAATTCATCAAAGGATTGCTTTTCGACGCGTACCTGGACTCGAGGAAGCGACGGATGAAAAGGCATAGGGCAGCGAGCCGTCCCACCCACCCAAGGGGCTCGTTGACACTTGGGAAGCCTTACCTAGGGCTGGCGTGCCCCAGCAGGGCCGCCAAGGCTCTGCTGAGCCCCTGCAAGGCTGTGGGGCCCCTCGCGGCCCGCGAGGGGCCTCGTTGCTTCCTGGCGGCCTGCTGAGACACCCGACAATTATTTGGGGCTTCTTTCGGGACCTGAGGATGACATGCAAGAGCTCCAGAGGCTTCGTGGCATTCGGTTTGCTGCAGAGATGCGACATGGACCACTTCTGGCCTACGAGGAGTTTCGAGATGACTATGACAATGACCAGGGCTGAGGAGGAAGGTAATGACTTAGTTTGAGGGGATGTTTATTGGGGCGGTGACGGAGGCGTCGACCCATTGAGGGGTTATGGGCAGGCCAGGGTGATACGGCGTGACAATTATCATCCAAACTATTTTGGGCCGGCTGGAGGGCAAGCAGGCCAGGGGAGCCTAGGGATTGATGACAGTGTGAGGAAGCCATAAATGCTATTGTTCGAGTGAGATGATCCTTATGACTGGATTTACCGGGCTAAGAGTTTTTTTGCGGTAACACATCTGATGGAGAGGCAACAATTGGTGTTGGTCTGCATTTTTTTCCGAGGGAAAGGCGATCTCTTAGTTTCAGTGGAGTAAGCAAAGGCGACATATATACTTATAGAATGAGCTCAAGGACAGCTTGGTAGATAGGTTTTGGGTCACCCAGGGAGGTAACTTACATGAGCACATGATGGCACTCAGGCATGATGGAGCTGTCAGGAAATACATGGAGAAGTTTGAGGTGCTCTCAAGATGGGTGAGAGGAATTCTAGAGGATACTTTGGAGGGAAGCTTCATGAAGGGGCTCAAGGCAAATATATGCGCTGAGCTCTACATATAGAGGCCTATGGGATTACTAGACACCATGGAGTTAACCCATATGGTAATGTATTATCTATAGAGGAGCAGAGATCTAAAGGGGGTTAGAGTGGATCCACTTTTTGAAACCAGGCACCGACATGGGGACAGAATGCACCTGCAAAGGGAGACCCGACCAACAAAGAAAGGAACAGTGAGCCACGACCGGAAGGACTTTTAAGGTGCATGACAGACACATAGATGAGGATCAAGGGCAAATAGATTGTGTTTTAGCTACAATGAAAAATTCCAGGTCATCGTTGTCGACCGCACTCTCCAGTTGTTAACATGCGATGATTTTATGATGGAGGGTGATGAGGCAGGTAGAGACGAGCATCTCCACTTGTAGTGACATAATCATAGAATTCATGACGCCAACTTGAGGATAATGTGGTTCTTTGGGGGGACGTAGTAATGATGGTATCTTTTATCTTTTCCCCCAAAATTCACTTTCTAGCCCTAAAATTCTTTCTTTACCCTAAAATCCCATCTTTGCCTCAAAATTCCTCTTTTTATTTCTCAAAACCATATAAAATCCTATCATAATTCTAGCTAGAGCACGTATGCCATATGCTCCTAGCTAGGTAGGAATAAAGTTTACTTTGGAATCATCTAGAGCTTTGGTAAAGAAGTCGGATAACAGATCATCCAATTTGACATGTGTATATGAATCATCTGATCCAAACCAGCCTATCGTACAACTTAAAAAATCAATCTTTATATGTTTTGTCTGCTTGGAAAATATTAGATAGTTTGTGATGTGGATGGCAGCTTATCATGCTTAAGAATCATAGACCGTGAATTCTAAAATTCAAGTTTTCCCATTAAATATTTCAACCATACCAAACCATACCAACTCATGTGTGCCATTTGTCATAATTTTGTATTCAGATTCTATATTTGATGGTTACTTCCTACTTTTTTAAGACACTAAATAGTCTCAAATAAAACAGAATAGCCAGACGCAAACCATTGATCATTTGCGTTTCCATCTTTTTTGCATTAGTCAAGGCCCAGGCAGCTGGGCATTGACAACTAACGAGTTGCTTCAATCTTAAGAATGTCCATGCCATTCAGAAGCTAGACATGCATATGTGTGTGGCTCGAAGATCGAAGAGGCATCGTAGGGGTTACTTAGATCTGACATATCCATTGTGGCTGCTTGGAAGTTGTGGACTCATGTAGAAAGGCTTCATTTCATATTTCCATTGTCTTAGTTTTAACCTTAAGTTGGTCTTTTCGACCATTGGCATTGAGATGTATTATGGATAATGTTTATTGTCTAGGCCATGGCCCTTGAGAGGTAGTTGGTCCTATGATTGAGCGTTGATTGGCTTCATGTGTTGAGAGAAGCCATGGTGTTGTGCGTTTCCTACGGACGACTGCAACCTTGGCTTGTTTTGGATAGACATATGGGGATACAGAGTCTTCCTTGTAGCCAACACATCAAAGTTGCCGAGCATTAGTGAGTTGAGTCGAAGGTGAAGCCTAACAAATTGGCCCCTTCAATAATCAAATTATTATCTGAATCAGAGCCATACAATGATAATTAGGAGAGCAGGATGAAGAACGAGTTAGCTCTTTTTTTGGGTGTGCTTTTATCTAATTCAGAATATAGGATATCTTAATAGGACAATTTTTTTCTCGCTGTTGACAAGCTTGGAATTGGCATTTTCCCCTTCAGATTGCTTTAAATTAAGGCTTTGACTATGGAGTTCTTTCTTATTCGTAAGTTAGAAGATAGTCCCTTTTTGCTCCCGCTATTCCTCCAGCTTGGCATCATGCTCGGGCTTATTGAATTGAATTACCTATGAGGTTATTGGTCTTGCATCTTCTTCTTCCTTTACCAGCATTTGGAGAGTCACCTTTCGTGGTCAGTAAGTGCTTTGGTTTGAACATAATGGCCTCTTCTTTTAAGCTTAATAACCAAGATCTGTCTGGACTTCTTTTCAACACAAGGTTCTTTCTTGTAATTTTGAAATTTCATTTGGTCTGGCCTCAAGTATTGATTCCATTGAAGAGAGAAATATTAAAAAGGCGTTGCAGTCAAATATGGAGAAGCACATAAGAAAGAAGAATCTCTCTTTGCACATGCTTTAACTTGTTCCACCATTCTATTAGAAAGGCCCTTTTTTCTCTTTGCTGGATGAGTGTAACTTAATCGCTTTACTCAAGCAGTCTTTTACATCGCTTTCCTCTCCTGCAAGTGGAGGATGCTAAAGTCTTGGGTGTAAGTCTGAAGTTATTTCAAGTATTTTTATATGATGAGGATCTAGTCTACGTCAGATTGGATTTTTAAGTAGTAGTTGAGTTATTAGCTTTAGAGCTATTTTTGCTTGAAGCTTAGTAGGAACTTGTGTCTTTTTTGATTATTTTCTTATTATAGTAGTTGTTTTAGTCCCACATCGTTGTAGTAGGAGTTTGGACAAGTTGTAAGCCTATAAATATGCCTCAAACTTGTTTTATTTTTTATCGAAGATATCATTTAGAATTTTATGTAAATTTTTGTTTGCATTTTTTAAATCTTTTACATTAATAGTGCGAGAGCGGGCTTGGTTGCGTAGGCGTGAGATTTGAAAAATCTTCGCGTGCAAGGTGTGTGAATCGATAATCGTTGGACTTTTGGTGCGAGTGGTCTACAATTTTATCAAATCTCTAAACATTTTCTCTAAAATTCTTAAATCCCTAATTTTTTCCTTCTTAAACCACCACCACAATTTTCCTCTTCTATCCTACGTAAATTTGGTATCAGAGCCAAAATTTCAATATTATGCCAATTTTTTTTCTTCATCCTTTCTTTTTTAGTTAGGTTTTAATTAAAAATCAGAACATAAGAGAAACAAATCATAAGAAAAAGATAGGAAAAATAGAAAATAAGATATGAGAAAAGAAAATAAAAATAGATTTATTGATCATTATCTTCCTTTCAAACCTAACCTTAACCCTTTCATCATTCACATCCTTCGTCACCACCGTCGTCTCCACCTTTGCCCCACCTTTGCCCGTCATCGCAAAGCCCGTCACCAAAATCCTTACTGCCGTCAGCTGATACCAACAAACATCACCATCATCGTCATTCGACCATGTTGCCACTACACGCGTGCTATTCCTTCACGTCGCCATCATCAAATCCATCTAATGTGTCGCCACTTCTAGTCACAGCCACTACCAACTTTCACTATCAAGCGATTATGTTGCCACCATCTACGATGCTTGAAGCTCTTGTTATGCACCCTCAGAAGCTTCGTCATCTCAGGGCGATCTTGACACACCTAATCCGTTGAGAATTGATGGTGAAATCGACCAGCACGTTGATCAGCATCGATTTCTACAGAGCCAACATTGACCGGCTGAGCCTAATCGTGAGTCGATCCAATAATATTTATCTGCTTAGCCGAACCGATCGAGTCACCTTTAAGCTGACATTGTTCATCGGCTTAGTCTGAACCGAATGAAGCCGACTTGAGCTGACCCAAATCGACCTTAAGCTAATCAAGTTCTTAACCGAGCCACGACTCCTTTAACTCGAGCAACCAATATACACTACGAACTGAGCCATGCGAAGAATTTTTCGGAATTTTCCTAGGCTACTATAGTGTTGAGCGTATTTTGACGATTTCTTGGCTATTTTCAAGCTTTTTACATGAAAGTTTCAATCCTGATCATCCGGATCAAATACTACACGCTTTAGAGTTCTTACCCGGTGCATGAAAGTCCATCTTCACTCCAAGTAGATTCTAACCAGATCAAGATTTATAATTGTTAAATTCCAAAAAAACTTTTCTATTAAATTTTGTTCAAATTAATTCATATAGTTGATAATTGCATAATTTCTTAGTCTTGAGTTGTGTTGTATCAGTATACTTAGGACTTAGGACTACATCCTTTTTAGCCTATAAATTTGAACCTTAGGATTTTGTTTTGTTTATTTAGATAATTAGTTCATGCGTATAGTTTGTATTTAGGACCTTTAACATCTATGTGATTGCTTGACATTGCTTTCTAGTATGTAAGTGTAAACCCATATGACCAGGCATGGAAGACAACTCAATTCAAGGGTTAGAAAGTTGACTTCAAAAATCTTCTTAGAACGTAAGCTATCATAAATCGAAAGAAGATTACCTAGAAGCCCTAAATATAAACTTTGAGGAGAACAGAACTAGGACGAAGCACAAAACATATTTGAGGATGAGCCTAATAATATGATAATTCGAGATGGAAATAATAGAAATCAGTATAATATGAAACTTGATGGAACTTTTGAAAAAAAACTTCAGGTGAATAATATCACACGCTGGATTAGGATGATTTCACTTTTGATGGAACATATAACCATCAGACCTACTCAAATTGGTGAGCATATATGAAATATTTCTTCGAAAAATGGTACCATCTATCAAACGAATAAAAGCTTCAATTTGTTAAGTTAAAACTTATATCATCGGCTAAGATTCAAAGAGAGATAGAAAGAGAATCAAAGACCTGTACAAATATGAAATACGATGAAAGTCAAACTCAAAAAACTATTTATCTCCAATCTTTAGAGACCGTCTCCTTGAATAACTGAATGATTTATACTACGCATGTGAAAAAAATACTTTACTGTTATGAATAGGACCCATTGGGTCTATTGGGTATCCACCCACATGAGTACCCATTATGAATACTATATAAAGGAGGCTAGGGGTTTCCTAGCCTCAACCCTTCTCCAAATCTGCTTCTCGTTCATAACACGTTATCAGCACGATCACGCTCGTAGGAGGAGACGGCGGCTCGCGGGGAAGGAGATCCATCAATCGCTCAGATTCAAGAAGATCGTAATCTTCTCAACGGGGAGCGAAAAGGGCATCCTTCACCAACCGTCGCCTAGATTCCTCGTCGAATCTAGAGGTAAAAATCAAAACTTTTTAGATCTAAACTTGCTTTTCTCATTAGATCTGCATGTTTTAGGATCAAAAAGTTTATAAACACGGTAAAATTCAAATTTTAATTAGATCTGCATGCCTAAAAACAATAAAAATCTGTTTTTAGCGATCTAAATAGTTGAAAAATCCGTTTTTTAACCCCCGCCTTTGATCCAAAAATCCGCACGCCCGTAGGGCGGAACGGCGGCACGTCTCTAGCGCCGCCGGCGGAAATCGCACGCCGCGGCCTGAAGCCGCAGCAGCCGCGGCCCCAGGCCGCGGCCAGTTGCCGCGGCCTGCAGGCCGCGGCCCTGCGCCGCGGCCAGTTGCCGCGGCCCTGTGCCGCGGCCTCAGGCCGCGGCCCGTCGCCGCGGCGACACGCCGCGGGCCCCCCCTAGGGTTTCCTGAAATCCTAACGGGCCAATTTTTCGGGGAGGCCCAAATTAACCCTAATGGGTTGTTTTCATGGCCCAAAAGGCCAGAAAATTAGCCCATTTACATAAATAATTTTCTTCTTTTTTTGGCCCTAAAAAGCCCAAAATAATTATAAGAAAATTTAAAGGGTTTTAAAGCGGTAAACAAAACATTAAAATATGGATCAAAGGTAACAGTTTTTCAAAACAAATTTTTAGCACGTCACACACAATTTAGATTATTTAATTAATCTTTACATGCCTGTGATTGATTATCTGCGTGGTTGTATGTTTCCAATATATTATCTGCGTGGATGTGCAAATTAGGCTATGTTTTAGGGATCAGCCGGGTTTCCGACACCTTTTAATTTCCTGCAATTTTTCTTTTTTTTGAGAGAAATTTGTAAGTGAGGATATAAATGTAAAAAGAAGACCGAAGGACACCAAAAAGGAGCTGAAGACGTACGCATAATGAAGATAGGGGCTTCTCTCTGAAGTTCCCGAGTTGTATTTTATTCTTTCATGCTATTTTTGATGTAACTTCGGACTGTACTTCTTTTTATTTCGGTGTCGGCTGGCTGATCCCCATAGTCCTAAGTCATTTTCGTTTTCATTGCTTATGCATTAATTGCGTGGATGTTTATTATTTTAATACCATGTTAATGTTACAATGAAACTGTCAAAAAGCATGCCAAAATGACTTTGATATAGTTCAACGCCTATTGCTAGACTATATACCTACGATAAGATTATTTTAAATGCATGCAGCATATAAATAGCATGTGTACATCATACTTGTTTCAATTCAATTGAACATAATCTTCAGTTTACAAGCTTTACATTATATGTATGATGGGCTCATGATATGACGATATTTATGACAATAAGACAATAATGATTTCAAAAAGTTTAATATCATATCCACTTTGACAAAATGAACCTGAAGTTCAAAATCAAATCAAAAGTCAACACTCTCTCTTCCTAATAAAATAAATATGATGGTTTATGCGAATATTATAATTGCTATCTTTTTAAAAGATGCACACTTTGCGGTAAACAAATATATAAGATCTATGATCTATATAATCCAATATGGTCACCAGCAGTTTTCCATATTACCGCTAAACTCTTTAAAAGAGTACTCTCCTTTATTTTTACAAGGAAAGATTTTTTCTAGCCTTGAATATAAGCATACGCCTGAAGTCGTGGCTTAATAAATAAGTGAGAAATATATTACGCACCCACGTATTTGTTCCCCTCTGAGCATGGTAAACTATCCATATAAAATTTGAACGACTCAAGTAAATGGCCTGAAGCTATACTCGACCATTCAAATAGACTTTTTAAGTCTCTTATTAATTAGAAAAGTGGAAGTATAAATAATTTGCTCAAACCCCTGCTTATGTCTCCTTAGCAAGACTAATTTTCATTGTCCTTTATAAATAAGGAATATTGAAATCAGGAGAAGTTCAGGATCAAACATGACCTGAAATAAAAATAAGGAAAACTCAAAACAGGGGAAGTCTTGGATTAAATGGGAAAGGGAAGATACGATATACCTCGACATGGAGTAAGCAATGGCAAGCCAAAATCAGACCGGAAGTTCTGATAAGAGCCATAATGTTTTTGCAAACATGAATGTGCATGCCATATAAAAATACATACATATCTAGTCAAACGACGAAAGTCTAATTGACCTTATGTATATTTAGCTACTCCCCGAGGACAAATAAACTTTGAAATCAAATCTGTTGTCATAAGTCTTAAATGAGCATAATTATTGTTGTATGTTTTCAAGAGCACACATCACACTAAGTCACTTGTTGACTTATCATCAGTATTATTCCCTTGTAGTTTTAATACATTTTATTTTACTGCGTATGTTTTGCTATCTTGAATACCCCTTAAAAAATAAAATGAGGATGTCATATACTCTCTGAAACTTATACAGTTTCAAAAAGGATATTCGTCAAAACGAAATCCCTAATGACTCAAGAAATAAATGAAGCCTGAAGCTTTGTCCCAAAATGATCCGCACAATAGTCAAAGTGAAGATGTAATCCTTCACAGTTTGAACACAGTTCAACTATTACCAGACAAAATTAACTTGAGCATTTTAATGGACTTTTCAAAAGTGCCACATAAATTCAAAAGAGGAATTATTTTGGAACACCAGAAGTGTCCAGAATCGACCAACTTTGGATCGATATCACCCTGGAGTGATGATGCAAGACATCATCAACCAGACGAACCCGAAGATTCTTCAAAAAGGTTGAAACTTTCATTGTCCTATTCAAAAAGGAAAAATGATAATGAGATCATCTCCATTCACATGGACCTTGACTCTCCCCACTTCCTCAAATGAATTTAAGATGATATACCATCATCATTAAAGATAATGAAGACCTTTAGGTCTCTTGAGAGTATTTAAGGGATATAAATAGGCTTCGTCCACTCCCTTAACCGGATTGATGATGTACCCTTGGTGTACTCATCAATATATCCTCTAAATAAATGGTCATTATCCAACCACATTCTTTTATAAAATGGTGGTAACTTTGGATAACACTGGGAAATTTAAATGTTTTACAACTGGAAAAATAACGAACACCCTGAAGCTTGTGTTCACACCCAAGTATGGGTAATATAAATCATTAAAATGATTTAAATGGATTTCTTATCCATTAAAAATCCAGTTGTAGGTGACCACATGGGAACATGCAATTACATTGCAAACCATCAAAACGCCTCCTTAGAACCTATTTATATGAGTCTGATCACCTCATATAAACAGTTTCCGAAAACCCCTGACGGGGGAAGCGTTTAGAGCACATCTTATAGATTGTGCCATGATGAGTAGACACCCCCACATCACCACTATAGACCATCAAAATGCAGAACTATTTATCGGAAGTAAATATCCCAGATAAATAGAGTCTGAGCACTCTGAACAGGGGAAGCATTCAAATTCACTTCTCCTAAGACGTGCATCGATGATCCTATTTTAAAGTTTTGATGAGATCCTGAAGATCCCTCACAACTTTAATGTCCCAGAATCAGTTTCAACTGAAATACTACAATCATCCATGAGCCTGAAGCTCAAATGACCATTTAAATCATTAATACCTATGATCTGGTTATCATGAATTGTGATGAGATCCTGAAGATCCACATTTATGAAACTGTTAAAACAGTTATCAGACATAGTTACTGACAATATAGATATTGTCAAAACTTTCACATCCCTGCTACTAAAAATCCAGCTAGGATTGACATACCAAATATATTGGATGCAATCCACCAGTAGCAGAAGTGGATATCCTCAATGGATGAGAGGACATACCACTAGGCTCCAAAAAGAGAGATCTACTCCTGGAGACCGAAAAAACAATACCACCACAGGAAAGTGAGCTCAAATCCAGAACCTTATTGCAACTTGGTTGCTAAGGACAAATTCTGGATCTGTCCATATTCTTTACCCGTCCCAGAACCTTCACTTCTTTAACGCGTCGTGAAGGAGACACCTCTGGGAGAAATCAAATGATTATAGTACGTACGGGGTGAGTTTTGGACAAGAAAGAACACATTTTGTCGACAAATTCTCTCATATTTCATTTTGCCAGTTAAATATAAAATATCGTTTCCACAACTCTGCTTTGCCTGAAGCAAAGATAGAGATTTGGCCAAATTATAATAATGTGGAATGAGGCAATAATAAGGTGAGCTGGACTCACTTATGAAATATGAGGTGTTGGACCTGAAGTCCTGGTATCAAAAATGATATCAAATCCTGTGGGATAACTGAGTATTGAAGGAGAATTAAAATAAAATCGTTAGCTATAAGCATTTTAATTTGCTATAGTTTTTAGAGGTATAAATCGCTCAAACCAGGAAGTAATCAAGTAAGATGAGCTGAACTCACTTACAAGATGAATCTGATGCATCGACTGGTTTATGTCAAGGCGTAACCCAACGAATGGCAAAAAGAGGGAATTTTTGGTTGATGTTGCTATTGGATGTGACAACATCACCGATATAAAATTTCTTCAACTGCATGTACAAATTTTTTCTTACTTTCCTTTCTTTTTGGGACACATATTAATAATATGATTAAAGGAAAGACAACCTAGACAAAGATCCTTAAAGGACTCATACTAAAAGGTTGTTGTTTGCACCTCTTAAAAACAGTATTGTTCTTAAGAGAGCAAATTAAAAGAATTGAGATTATTTTAATAACTTAAAATATTATCGGATCTCCTGAAGAGAAAATACCGAAATATCTGTTAAAGCCTATCTATCAAATATGCTATGAAAGTCCTAGCCAGGCATAAATTCTAGGCTTACAGAATATAATCATCCTGAAGATGAACTATCATCCTGAAGATGACATTAATCATCCTGAAGATGAACAATCATCCCGAAGATGAACTATTATCCTGGAAATGAACAATCATCCTGAAGGTGACGTTAATTAATATCCCGAAGATGTAAACTTCATACAATGATGATTGATGAAGAAACATTAATTTCATTCTCCACCAAAATACACCTATTTGGTTGTATGGATATACATTAAAAGACCCCTTTCCGTTAGCTGGAAGAGGGGAAGAATATATATGGTCCAGAAGTACCTTAAGTGTCTTTGAAACACTCTTCTACCTGGCCAACTGCATGCGTCTCTTTTGAGCATTAGCAGTATAGCTATTAGCTAGGTACAGTGCAGTGCCCCCAGCGCGCCACTGGACCAGAGATATGTAGCTTCTGCGCTATCTCCAAGGGTCGAGGAAAAATCCTCTATGTTAAATGTATTTGCATATGCAGGTTACAGATCATCGCGATGAATGGCATAAAAGGGACGTCCACCTCCTGAAAGATCTACACAGAATCCTTTTAAGTCTACATCCTTCCACCATCCCGAGAAGCTCATCACCCAAGGAGCAGTTCAAGAACATACAATGCCAGGTCCTGAAGTACCTCGCAGACAATAACGATTGAGACGTGGAGCTGTCTACCAAGTTTGCTAGCACTCCTTTTAGTTTCAGCTAATGCCTTATTTGAGTGAAACTTGTATAGATTAGTGATGCTTGTACTTTACTTTTGCTTTCGGAATGTTGCAGATGAGATGGATGTATAGACACATAGGAGATAAATGTATGGATATATAGGAGATCTGCAAGCCTGAAGCTTGATCAGATTAGGGGGAGTCAACTGTAGAGTTGTACTCTTTTTCCTTGGCTAGTGATTTTTCCCACTGGGTTTTCCATAGTCAAGGTTTTAATGAGGCAACCACATTGACTCTGGATCCAGAAGTATCCACCCCTCGACACATCCCCAAATCAGGGGAAGTTATGGAGTGCTGTACTCTTTTCCCTTCGCTATCGGTTTTTCCCACATGGTTTTCCATAGCTAAGGGTTTTTAACGAGGCAGTTACCCTTAACTTTGGATCCAGAAGTATCCACCCTTTAAGATACTCAGTAGTACTAATGAATCATTCAGTGCAAAAAGATCCTCAATATATCCTTGTTACATTTCGTGCTGAGTTGAGAGAATATTAGACGTGAGATACTTCTTGATATAGACATATGCAACATGTATTTAATTTAGACTTAAATCTAGAATCTATGAGAGCACATATAGACAGAAACCATACTTTAGAGCTGGGAAGCAACCTAAGTAGTCAAGTAACAACACGACTAAATTTGAAAATATTACCATTAAGGAGACATATGTAAAGGTTAAGATCGGAGAGTCATCGCAACAATAGCTTAAAAGGTGTGCAATGTTTCAAATCTCAAGTTTTAGCTATTTTGCTAGTCAGTGTCCCAATAAGAGCTTACATGTTGGAGAAGTTAGTAATAAGGATGGATTAATCGAGTAAGGATACATTCCACCTTAAAATGCTAGTGATGAAGATGATGATTTAGAGGAATCTAGTAATCTTTTGCATGTCATTAGGTGTCTAACCATTATATTTAGGAGTGAGAAAGATTGAAGGACAAATATTTTATTTACATATGATAAAATTAAAGATGGATCTTTTAAAGTGATAACTGATGAAGATAGTTATATAAATTTAGTTACCAAACAGCTATAGAGAAAATGAGACAAAAAGTTGAACCTCACCCATAGCCTTAACACCATTGCATATATATTGATGATAATTCACATATCGTTACTAAATGTTGTCTAGTGCATAATTAGCTATCGAGCTATCAAATCTCATCTAGTGTGATGTCGTATCTATAGATGCTACTCATATTCTAATAGAAAAGGCTTGACTATATGATTTATATGTTACGCATTTTGGGAGAGTCAACACATATATGACTATATTTGAAGGAACGAAAATTATGTTGACCCATATTGATCAAACATATTGTTTGAAATTAAATGAATGTGTTAATCTACAGTAAGCAATTTACTCAGGCATCCCATTCTGTGATTTCAAATTCATTAGAGTTAGGTCTTGATCTTATCCATAATGCATTCCTTGAGTATATTGTAGATCATTTAAGTGATTTACATCACGAGACCTATAAAATTCTTGCAATCGACAATGATACTCACAAATTACAGAATCAAATATAATTTGTAGGTATTTGTCGATATTGATGATGATATGATTAGAGTTTGCCTAGAGAAGTTACTCCTTAAACCTATGAAGAGGCTTTGCATATATTTTACAGGTTCTTGACAAGGTTCTTGACAAGCTTTACTGAGTATTGATCTTGATAAAACAGAGCTAAATATTTCACATGAGCTTAATGACAGATCCTCATCAGGAACAGTCAGTAATCACAGTCAGTAATCGTCTCTCACTTGTGTTGTCATGAAGATGACTATGTAGCTCTATCCGGTTATGTTATTTCTATCACCATTCATCAAGTGTGGTGAAGTCTCAAAGCTAAAAAGAATGATATGGACCTAGTCCACATTAGATTGAATTTTTCTAAGTAGTTCTTGAGTCATTAGTTTTAGAGTTAGTTTTGTTTGAAGTTTAGTTAGAACTTATGTCTTTTTTATTTTCTTATTATAGTAGTTTTCTTTAGTCCCACTTCTGTTGTAATAGGAGTTGGGTCTTTTAAGCCTATAAATAGGCATCAAACATGTTTTTTTTTTCGCTTGAAGCAATTGTTTAAAATTTTGTATAAACTTTCATTTGCATTTTTAAATCTTTTACATTAAGAGTGCAATAGGGGACTTGATTGTCTAGGTATGAGGTCTGAAATTTTTTTTCACATGCGAGACGTGTGAGTAAGTGATCGTCGGATCTCTGGGTTGAAAGGCTCAAAATTTATCAAATTTAAACGTTTCCGTCCAAATTCCTAAATCCATAATTTTGTTCTTGTCCAAATACCATATCACAATTTTCATCTTTCTTCCTACGTCACTATGACTTTTGCTAGTCCTCTTCTTGCTCTACAACTTAGGTAGGAACGAACCTATCCAAGCTTCGTTTTTGGTTCCGATGCTTCAGATAGTCTATTTGATCTTCAATTGAAGCCTGACTTTCCTTCTTTGCTGAACTTGGACTAAAATGGTTACATTACTTTCTTGCTTTGTCTCCCTTCTTTCTGTTCCAATCGAAGACATGGATCTGATTGAACTAGATTGACAGAAAAAACAGAACAATGGCTTGGCTTAACTTGCTACCAATGTGATAAGAGGAATGTATTGCAGTTAACCATTAAGAAATAATGGGGCATGAAGAAACGAACGAGACTTTTTAAAAATGTATGGGGGTATTTTTGTCTCTTTACCGCCAATGTTTGGATCCTTCCATGGGCCAAGTCTAGTTTGTGGGCCATTTTAGCCTTGGGGCCATTGGTGTGCCAGTGATGGGTATATTGACATCAACCTTAAACTCCTTTAAATAGTGATTAGAGATTATTAGTATAATGGAAAGACATTACGAAGCCCAATTATCCAGGTAACTTGACAGATAATAAGATCTAACACTCCTCATCATAGTTGACCCACACTTCCCTAGGGTGATTTGGTGTTGCTTCAGGTATTATGGTTAATACCCGGACCTGTTCAGTTGATTGTGTGTTCTGGGTTATGTTAGATGCATTGTACAGGATGGTCTCCTTCTAAGCATACTTTATCTTGTAGCCTGGCCCATCTCTGTTCTGGTCTAATTCTAGCAAATGCATTCCTACTGGTCCTGCTCGGAACGTTTAAATTCTGAGAGTGAGATCTGTATCAGACTATCAGTGACTCTGGAGGGGATCCATGCCTGTCCACATATGAATGCAAGACTCCAAAGCCAAAAGCATATTTCTACCGTGGGCAGATCGGCTTAGAAAATGCTAAATCATCATTATATACAGTTCCACTGTCTTATTTATTTCATCCTTTTTCTTTCCATATCATCATTGTTACCATGGCTGAGTAAACTGCCTGAGTAAGCTACTTTTGTCAGCGGCTTGAGATAATGGGTATCATGTGACATATGAGCGCTCGTGCCATATGTTGGCCGCTAGAAGTCCAATTGCCACAATTTTTTTTGACAGTCAGCATAGTTCAGCATGGTTCATGTTTATCTTTATATTCTAAAACTCAAAACACATTGAGTATCTACCAAACCCAAAGCTTTTTTTGCTTATTAATATGCTCATTGGAAAATTAACTATTTTCACATTTAGATCAATAAATAAAAAACTTTGGGCCCGCTGAATCTTTTGGTGTGTTTGGATTTTAAAATATGAAAATTAAATAAACCAAGCTGATCATTCAAAAAATATGGAGAGGATTCTTCATACGCCATATAACATGAGTGCCTATATTTCATATAATACCCATTATTCTCGTCCACATTATTTCATATAAGAATAATTGGTATCATATGGCATGAGTACTCATGTCGTCACAATTTTTACGATCGGTTTATTTTGATTGTCATATTCTAAACCCGACACACTAAATATTTATTGAACTTAATGTTTTTTTCTTATTGATTTGGAAAATTAATGGTTTAATTACAACTTTAATTACAACAGAGCTTTTTTTCACCTAGATCAATGGACAAAAAACTTAGGGTTGATTATATCTTTGGTGTGTTTGGGTGGATTTTAGAATGTGAAGATTAAATAAACAGATAATTTCAAAAAAATGAGGAATGAATTTTTGGGTGTCATATGGCACAAGTGCTCATATGTTAGATAATACTATATGTATGAATGTCAGCTAGCTAAGAAGAACATCTTTCCTTTACCATCGTAAAAAAGTGCAATCTCCGCTATATTTTTTGAATGATCGCAACCATTCATTATGTCCATGTTCTAAAACCCCAAAACACTAAATAGATTGCTCGTTCTTCCTCTTATACTTGTAATGCTTTCTATGAATATACCATCAATAGATGGCCACATTTAAGTACTGAACACCAAAGTAGTCAGTGGAGTATTGTTTCTTTAGAGTGATCTGATCTGATTATAACATCGTGGTTCGAGGTTGATGCATTTGATTGTAGATGTTAAGACTGACCGACATGTGTGGGACTTCTGGTTCAACCTTAGCCCAGACTAGGGGATTCGCTTTCAGAACCTGTATATAACCTTGCGGTTGTCATGGCAGGTGATAGGCCATGCGATCCTTGCTTCCATACTCTGGAGCCGCGCCAGATCTCTCGACTCAGTGACGAAACCTGCGATGACATCCTTCTACATGTTCGTTTGGAAGGTATTCATGATGTCAATCAGTCAAAAGAGCTGTACTTGGATCGTAAAAAGCAGTGCTTTCTCTATCTAACTCATTTACCTCTCATCTTCCTCATGTTGCAGCTCTTTTACGCCGAGTACTTGCTCATCCCATTTGTGAGATGAGTCGACACGTCGGCAAATCTGGGAACCAATGACACCTCTTGCTGCTGCTGAAGGCCTTCCAAACGAACATGTATATTAAATTTAAACCCTTAACGAAATGATGAATTGTATATTAAATTTTGTTACTTTTTTTAAATGTATCACCTTGTGCTGAATAGTTGCTTGCTTGTGCGTCTTAAGTTGTTTTGTTGGTCGGGTGGTAGCAAGGGTGTGCCTGATTCATCTAGAGATATGTTATAATCAGAAGTCAATATCTGTTCACTTTTCTGGATATGTTGTGTTTCTTGTTGATTTAAGAATATCTTTTGGTAGTGAATTTCATTATAGATTGAGATGCTGCATGGCTTAGTCGTGGGCTTACTTTAATTTAAAAAACTACCCTAGGCTGTTCACGAATTTAATAATACTACCCCTTGATTTTTATAAATTCATCAAATTAAATTCATCAAATTACGGTTAAATTATGGTTAGTTTTAGTGAATTTTCAAAGTTAAGGGTGTTTTGGGGTGTTTTTTCACCAGTTGGAAGATGGTTTGGAAATAGTAGATGGCATATGATGACGTAGTTAGCTGACCGGTTGATGGACGAGCCAACTTCTGGTTGAAGGGGCTCCGAGTGGAGCTATGGAAGTCCGGTTTGAGCTACCTTTCAACTATCCACAACACAGGAAGCTTGTTAGAGGATTGGATTTAGGGCCCGACCTAATTCCATCCGATGCTTAAGTCAGTAGATGACTTTAAGAGGTTCGGTGAAACTATGTCTGACCTGTTGGGAGGTTATCCGATAGTTTTCAGGCTGAGCTATGGAGGAAATGTAAGTTAGGTGGAGCAGATTTTGAGTATATGAATACCCGAGTGTAATTTCTTAGAGATTCGTCACGTCCCTCATTGTTCGAGGGACTATTTTTTAGCGATGGTCCTTTAGATTTCGTTTCGGAGTAACGTTCGAGTGTTGAATATACTTTATTGCATTTGGTCTAAGTTGTCGCTCTTGATGGCGAGTCGAATGGCTAGTCAATGAATGTCCTCTATTGATGAAGAGCGTTATAGTCGGCATTGATGGATGGTCCTAACAGTCAGATTGGCTGGCACTTAAAATGGAGTAACCGTCAGCCTCACGTGAGGGTCATCGGGCTGTTGGTCTGACGCCGTTGACTTTGATGGGCTTCCGGGCTTGGTTGGCTCAAATAAAGAATTAAGTCATCAATGGGTCGGCCCAATGTAGTAACAGCGGCTCCCATTTCCAGAGCTCAATCAACGTGGTAGTTGAGATTGGGTGATGTGGCACGTATGGATGGGCACAAAACTGTCGAGATGATGCATTTAATGTAGGCCATTGTGGGCGCAAAACCGTTCCCTTGCTTTTTAAAGAAATCGTGCCCCTCCTCTCTGTTTGAGTTCGTCGCCGTAGGTATAAGGTAGCTTTCCCTTTTATGCATCTTTTCTCTTCTCCTTCCTCAGATTTTGAAATAAGTAGATTGATGGATAAGATGGATCGAGTTGAACTGGAACACCCAGACAGTTCCACCCAGACAGCTTTGGTGTCGTTTTCATCAATAATACGAATTCTAGGGTGAGGAGCTTCCATGTTTCGTTGATGCGCCGGACATCATTCAATCATCGGGGTCTTAGCGTACTCTTGGTAAAAGGAAAATCTTAGGCCTTGAGGCTCCCGGCTTTAAGGTTCCGATCTTACGAGCTGGGAAAGACATGCTTTCGGTGCATGCGAAGGTTAGGAATCTGGTCTCCGTTGCTACTACTTCTTAAATCCATCCGATCCGATCAAAATACTCATCATAATGAAAAGATCTGTTTCCTTAACAAGCTCGAGGTCGGGGTGCACGAAAAGACTTTGGTTTCGTTTTCACCTTCATCCATTGATTCTCCATGTCCTTTCTTTTCTTGAGCTTTCTCTCTGCCACCTCACTCGTAACTCCATTGGGTCTTTGGTCAGTTTTTTAGTGTTGTGCTTGCTTAATGGAGTCGAGCCGACTTTAGCACTTTTCTGTCATTTCTTTCACTTGAAGCTTCATAAGTCTGATGTGTGGTCTTATATCACTGCCAAGTGGAAGAAGAAGCTCATGGTGGGACTTCCAAGCTCTGTTAAGGGTTGGAAGGAGAATTATGTATTCCTAACTCTTCCTGATGAGGCGACCTTCCTCACTCATTGGTGGCCACTCAGGCTCCGTGGGTTCAGAAGAAAAGAGCCTCTCCGACAAAGAAATAGGGTCAAGCCAAGAGATTGTTATTAGTGCCGAACTCTAAGAGGTCTGTCATATTTCTTCTGTCAGATGAGAAATTGAGGGAAACCACATGGACAGCAGGTATGTCTGACCCTCAGATCTTGTATCCATGCTTACTCACCTTAATCCTTTTTTTCCTGCAGATATGGTTGGGCAGCAGCAACCGTTGAACTCCAAGGTGACATCCCTCCTTCGGCTCGGACTTAAGAAGTCTGGGGTGGTTCCGTTTACACGATCGATGGCATCCTTATTGGATAAGGAGGGGCAGTGCTTGGCCCCAGTTGTAGGGAGCTCTGCCATGGTTGCCAGGAGTTCGGTCTCTACTGAAGAGAGCTCGATAAGATCGTCAGGAGCTCGGTTCAGTTTGTTGGTAGTCTGTCAGAAGCTGTGGGCTGTTCATGAAAGAAGAGAAATCAACCTTTGGTTGAATCCAGCAGAGTTGAGAAGAAGAAAAAGAGGAAGAAAAATAGGATCGGTCTTTCGAGTTCAACTTCTATGGGTGACCCCGTCACCCGAATTGTAACCTCGGAAGCAGGTCCAACACTTCTTGTACCCGAGGGATATCAAGATACATTGCCATGTGGAGGCCAACTTCCTACAAGGTCGTTGTCCGGCCTGATTCCTCCTGAATACGAGCAAGCTATGGGAACGTTCAGGTCAGTCGAAACAGACCTTCAACATTTCGAGAACGACCTTCTTAATCATACCTATCAGGTGGGGATCAAAGAGTCGATCTTCTCATACTGTGGGGTTGCAGCTCGTCTTGTCGAGAATTCTTATCTTCCGCATGATCACTCGGTTCTGCGGACGATTGAGACAGAAAGACTGGCCAACTTTGTAGTGTGGCAAGTCTCGCCCTGAAGCATGCTGCAGAAGAGGCTGCCAAGGAAACTAAGGCTCAACTGAGGGTGATGTTGCTTAAAGTCGCCGAGTTCACGTCTCAGGAGGAAAGGCTCGAGAAAGCACTGGACGAGGAGGCGGCGGCCCTATTGACCGTCGAAGAAAACTTGAAAGCCGAAGTAAGTCTTTGAAATCAAGATGATGAATGGTTGATCGTAGAAGAGGGGGAAGCGAAAAATGGAAAGAGGCAACCTTCAAGACAGGCTGACCGAAGAGAAGTTGAAGAGTAAGGTGAAGAGGGCCAACCTTCAAGATCAAATTGCCACCCTCCAGGCTCAGATCACCGATCTAAAAAAGATGTACTCGGATAAGATTGATGCAGAGGCCATGAAAAAGTACTCCACAGACTTTGTCGCTCCCCAGATGTCTCAATTATTAAGCTCTGGCTTTCTCCGTTGTCGATAGGAGATTGAGCGAAAATTCCACAACTCATGGATCGTCTTTAAAGAGCTCGAGATGATCTCTGATGAAGATAAAGACGTCGACCTTCCTGCTGCTGAGGGCACCACAACTGCTGAGCCTGAAAATCGCTGAAGTGACCCCTCCTAAACCCTTGACTTCTCCTAGAGCTCCAACATCAGAGCTTATTTCTTGTATTTTTGTACCGCTGTCTTCTTTGTACGAGCTGTGTTTTCCCTTTATTAATAAAGCAGGTTTTATTAAAAGGGGAATCTGAGCTCGTTCTGAAGGACGTCTCGGATAATCTGACTCTTGTAATCTGACTCTTGTATAGAGAGCTCGTCATAAGTGTCTTTCGAGATTTATAAGTTCATAGATGTGTGCTCTACATTATTCCGCTGCGTTTTAAATTTTTAATATGTGTCATACACCATATTCACCCCCCTCTATGGTGTTTTTTCATTTGTCTCTTTCCATTCATCACACACATTAACACCACTGAATTCTTTACAGGCATTGGCCTTGTGGCAAAGTACTGCATGATTTCCTGGTATAGTTTGATGAAACCAGGGATCGACCTAGGTGGTAACTTGTGACATAACTCTTTTGGGCTATCTTTGAGTGTCCTCTATAAGGTCCTATAAAGATAGCATTATAAAGTTCCACCGTCTCAGTAGAATATTACATGTGGTTGTATGATTACACTCTTGTTAAATGGGGGATCATATCCTTTTTTGTCTGAACTTTAACGGTATTTCTTTTTTCCTTGACTTCAAGTAGAATAACTAATGGCTTGTGCTCTATACACACGTACGGTGTATATCGGGTTGCGTTCCAAATTTACAAAAACATCTGGGTGATATTTCCCCCCGTTTGGTATCGATTTACGCGTCGTTGTTACCGTTGGAAATCTTGTAAAGTGTAGAATCCCGTTAAAAATCTTATGAAGAGCAGAATCCATTGATGCTACTTTTGTGTCCTTCCTTTGGCGTTTTCATCGAGTATTTCTGTCTTATTTGAAGAGCCAAAATTTGACATAAAAACGTCAAAGATATTCAACGAAATTGAGATCAATGGATTCTACTCTTCAGCTTTTCAACGATACCAACGACGTGTAAAACGGACACCAAACAAAAGAAATATCGCCGGGCAAAAAGATTTTTTTTTTAAATTTAACATGCACCTGATATGTACCGCGCGGTATATATAACACACCACTAACTAATTATGTCGGTATCCATGACCCAGGTCGACCCGATCAGGCTTCAACACCAACGGTCATAATTCACCGTTGTTTTTTCCCCACTTTCTCCAACGGTCATAATTCACCCACTTTTTTGTATTTTTAAAATTTCGAAAAATTCCGCTATAACTTTGCAAACCATGTTTCGATTTGAAAAATGCGCCCATTGGTCTATTCATCGAATCCTAGCCCTTAAATTCCTCATCCAACACACCACTCAAAAATTACTGCATCTCTCTCTCTCTCTCTCGGTTCTATTATCTTTCACCTCAAATTTAGGGCTTTCTTCTAATAATACTCAAATTTAGGGTCTTCAATCGCAGCGGAGAATGGGCCAGATCCAGTACTCCGAGAAGTACTTCGACGACACATATGAATATAGGTATCATCCATCTTTTAAACATTATAAAAAACCCTAGTTTCCTCTTTGATTTGATCTCTAACTGCAACAATGTCGACGCGTCGAACTGCAGGCACGTTGTCCTCCCACCTGAAGTCGCCAAGATGCTGCCCAAGAATCGCCTGCTCTCTGAGGTAAAAAAAACCCCCCAAAATTAAATTTCTAGGGTTTTCTTTTTTATGTTCTTCAAATATTGAATCTTTCTTGTGGGAGTTTTGACAGAACGAGTGGAGAGCCATCGGGGTTCAGCAGAGCAGGGGCTGGGTTCACTATGCGATCCACCGGCCGGAGCCTCACATCATGCTCTTCCGCAGGCCTCTCAACTACCAGCAGCAGCAGCAGGAAAATCAGGCCGCCTTGCCCGCCCAAATGATCCATAAGTGAAACCGCCCAGCCTATTCAAAATCCCTGCTGCTTTCAATATTTACATTGAAATTAGGGATTTGGGTTGTCTCTGCTGCCTATCACCTGTTTGTTGAAATGAAACTGATAGATATTTGGTATGGATGGATGTTGAACCGTGTTGTTGCTTCTTTAACAATTTTATAGATGCTTGTTTTAAACATTAGCTGCTAAATATACATGCTTCTAATTGTGTGCTATTTTGTTGATGCTCCTGGTGTTGGTGTCTCTATAATGCATTATTATTTGTTAGCAAACGGTAGTTGATCCTGATAATTCGGAATTAAATGCTTCTGGTCTTTTTGATTAGGCGATATTCATGGTTGTTCTTTTGTACTATGGCTAGTTTTGATTCATCTAGTCAACGGTGGACCTACATTGAGAGGAGTGGGGTGCACGGGACCCCACCAAAATTTGAAAACAAATTATATTCAAGTGTATATATGTTGTATCTCTCTCTCTCTCTCTCTCTCTCTCTCTCTGTGTGTGTGTGTGTGTGTGTGTGTGAGGCCCCACAAAAAAACATGTGTATGCATGCATGCACATACCTGGTATCGTTGTGTAGTTGGTTATCACGACAGTCTAGCACACTGAAGGTCTCCGGATCAAGCCCGGGCAACGCCAATTTAACTTTTGCAACCATGTATTTTGCATTTGCATCCTTGTTTTTTTAACACTCTTGCATTCTATTTTGACGTTTGGCACATTCAACCGCAACAACACTCCTTTTTAAGTTCTGCTATCGACCGGCTTTCGATTTACAGTTTGCATTAAGTCTTCTTTGGGATTGTTTTTATTAACTTTGCTCTATACTCATTTATCCTACATTATCCTTTTTTTGGACTCCCTTCATTGCATATTTTTCTCACTTAAGTCTTGACCTAAGTGAGATAACTTAACATAACCCTTGGTATCTCACATTTATAAGGATAATTAATTTGCATGGAAGATAAGTTAGAACCCCTAGAAATTGAATTGGAGAAGTTTGGACTTGTCATGGATTAAGTTATAATTGATCTAGCCATGTTCAGGACAGAAGTCGACTTCCTGCAATGAAAGAGTCGACTAGTTGCTGAATTTCAGTACCTGAATATGCATATACCAGGACACAAGTCGACTCCTATAGTGCAGGAAGTCGACTTGCAGATGTGTTTATTAGCTCTCTAGAACTGATCTATTTTGATTTTTTGTTGGGTTTGTGGGTTTGATCTGTGTTTATTTGACTCATACCCGTTTCTTAATGGGTTTATCTGACTTAGACCTACATATGGGAGTAAATCCCAGCCCTCCATCTGCATCATATGGCTTAGATTATTTCTACTCTACACAAAACCCTAGCCGTGCCCCAAACTCTCTCATTTCTCTCCAAAGAAACCCTAAACTGAAATCCTCAAGACCCTCCATTTCCTCTTGCTACTTGCTTCGAATTTGAAGGACTTTGCATAGTTGTTTCATTTTGTGCATTGCATCATTTTTTAGCTTACATCCATATTAGTTGTGTTAAGATCACTCACAAACACTTTTTGTAAATCAAAATGCATAGCGGTACTAATGGACTAAACTCCAAAGAAGAAGACCTGAATTGTCCTCAACCATCCTCTTCACATCCTCTATCAGAAAGTTCTTTTATTGTCCCATTTCTCAATAGACCTGAATTTATTAGTGATTATGAGAAAATTTCATGCCTCAATATTTCACAAGAAAGATTTGTAAATTATGATGATCAAGGACTTGAGAATTTGTTCTCAATTAGTAGTTCTTGTAAGTGATATTCTAGAATGGTTTACCTTTTTGTAAATCAAAATGCATAGATGTACTAATGGACTAAACTCTAAAAAAGAAGAGAACTTCTCAACCATCCTCTTTTCAACCTCCATCAGAAAGTTTTTCTATTGTCTCATTTCTCAATAGACCTGAAATTATTAGTGATTATGAGAAGATTTCATGCCTCAATATTTTGCGAGAAAGATTTGTAAAATATGATGATCAACGACTTGAGAATTTGTTCTCAATTAGTAGTTCTTGTAAGTGCTATTCTATAATGTATTACCTCTTCTAGCTTTTCCACTAAGATGATGAACAATCGCTTCACTCTTTCACTCACTGCAATAGGAATCATATTAGGCATTTCTTGCCAGAGGAAAAATTCTTAGAGAGATTTTTATGAATGACAACGATATCATAAAACGCATGTTCTCTAAAGGAAGATCATATGAACCTGGCATTACAATAAGTTCTTTAAGACCATTGGCTAGAATTCTTTCATACAACATCCTTCAGAACGTTGGAAGCCCACACAACTGGTTCTGAGAGCCTAGCTAAACTTGTCCATGTTCTTGTAGCTTAAGTTCTGCTAACAACACTCCTTTTTAAGTTCTGCTATCGACCGGCTTTCGATTTACAGTTTGCATTAAGTCTTCTTTGGGATTGTTTTTATTAACTTTGCTCTATACTCATTTATCCTACATTATCCTTTTTTTGGACTCCCTTCATTGCATATTTTTCTCACTTAAGTCTTGACCTAAGTGAGATAACTTAACATAACCCTTGGTATCTCACATTTATAAGGATAATTAATTTGCATGGAAGATAAGTTAGAACCCCTAGAAATTGAATTGGAGAAGTTTGGACTTGTCATGGATTAAGTTATAATTGATCTAGCCATGTTCAGGACAGAAGTCGACTTCCTGCAATGAAAGAGTCGACTAGTTGCTGAATTTCAGTACCTGAATATGCATATACCAGGACACAAGTCGACTCCTATAGTGCAGGAAGTCGACTTGCAGATGTGTTTATTAGCTCTCTAGAACTGATCTATTTTGATTTTTTGTTGGGTTTGTGGGTTTGATCTGTGTTTATTTGACTCATACCCGTTTCTTAATGGGTTTATCTGACTTAGACCTACATATGGGAGTAAATCCCAGCCCTCCATCTGCATCATATGGCTTAGATTATTTCTACTCTACACAAAACCCTAGCCGTGCCCCAAACTCTCTCATTTCTCTCCAAAGAAACCCTAAACTGAAATCCTCAAGACCCTCCATTTCCTCTTGCTACTTGCTTCGAATTTGAAGGACTTTGCATAGTTGTTTCATTTTGTGCATTGCATCATTTTTTAGCTTACATCCATATTAGTTGTGTTAAGATCACTCACAAACACTTTTTGTAAATCAAAATGCATAGCGGTACTAATGGACTAAACTCCAAAGAAGAAGACCTGAATTGTCCTCAACCATCCTCTTCACATCCTCTATCAGAAAGTTCTTTTATTGTCCCATTTCTCAATAGACCTGAATTTATTAGTGATTATGAGAAAATTTCATGCCTCAATATTTCACAAGAAAGATTTGTAAATTATGATGATCAAGGACTTGAGAATTTGTTCTCAATTAGTAGTTCTTGTAAGTGATATTCTAGAATGGTTTACCTTTTTGTAAATCAAAATGCATAGATGTACTAATGGACTAAACTCTAAAAAAGAAGAGAACTTCTCAACCATCCTCTTTTCAACCTCCATCAGAAAGTTTTTCTATTGTCTCATTTCTCAATAGACCTGAAATTATTAGTGATTATGAGAAGATTTCATGCCTCAATATTTTGCGAGAAAGATTTGTAAAATATGATGATCAACGACTTGAGAATTTGTTCTCAATTAGTAGTTCTTGTAAGTGCTATTCTATAATGTATTACCTCTTCTAGCTTTTCCACTAAGATGATGAACAATCGCTTCACTCTTTCACTCACTGCAATAGGAATCATATTAGGCATTTCTTGCCAGAGGAAAAATTCTTAGAGAGATTTTTATGAATGACAACGATATCATAAAACGCATGTTCTCTAAAGGAAGATCATATGAACCTGGCATTACAATAAGTTCTTTAAGACCATTGGCTAGAATTCTTTCATACAACATCCTTCAGAACGTTGGAAGCCCACACAACTGGTTCTGAGAGCCTAGCTAAACTTGTCCATGTTCTTGTAGCTTAGATTAAAGTGACTTTAGCAAGTTTGATTTATGATAACTTAGTGTACAGTAGTACCATGAATTCTTTCTTACTCTCATTTTTAGAGACCATGGCATTGTCCTAGACAATGAGACTTTAGCTATTTCACCCAAGCTAGATTTGATAAGATTGTCTTAAATAAGAATGAAACCTTATCAAAATCCTGCTGACTATCCTCCTAATTTTGAGAAATCTAAGTCTGATGATGGAGAGCTTGAGGATGAGCCTATTCTGATGGCTCATCTAGCGCATCCATTGACACACCTTCGTACTTGATTGAATTTCAAATCATTCTGCTTTTGAGGTTAGATCATTTACAGCTTGACCTCAAACAGGAGTTGAGTAATGTTCATCAGAGGATGGAACAGTTGAAGGCTGATATGTATGAAAGGATTGATGTGTCAGATTGCAGTATTGAAGATTTGCTTGAGTTTGAGGATAAAGCGAGAGTGAAGATTTGCATGAGTTTGAGGATAAAGCGAGAGTGTTTGGACAACCTCCTCCCTCGGATGTCTTGAGTATGATTTGGTTGATGATGTATTTTGATGACGTTTGATGTTTACGAACAATGATTATGTTTATGTCCTTGGTTTGTATGTTGGAACATCTATGCTTGAGACACTTGGTTTGTATTATTTGGTTATGCATATGCAATTATATTGTCTTTTGATATGCTTGAGACACTTGGTTTGTATTATTTGGTTATGCATATGCAATTATATTGTCTTTTGATATGCTTAAAATTCTTGTATCTTTTGAGATGTTGAGACTTGAACTTGTGTCATGAGATATTACAATCCTTGATGTGTGATACATGCAAATTACTTTTGAGGTTATTTGCATCTGGTTATCTATTTATATATTTGATATTGATTGGAGATTTATATTCTTGTTATAATTATGGTTATTGACACCTATTGCGGTAATTGAGCATTTGTCACTATTTTAGATATCACATGTTATCTCAAGTCAATGCAATTGACATCTCTTGATATCTATTTCTGTGGCTCAATTTATCTCATATGATATATATCACTTGGTCACAAATATTTTCATGACTTATACAAACTTGTATCTCATTCATATTTGAAGTTTATGGAGTTTGTATACATAGTTCACAAGGAATTGCATTGAGAATTTTTTTTATATTGAGTCACACTGTTCATTTGTATATTATTGGTCTCCCAACCTTTTTTATCATGCCAAAGGGGGAGAAAATTAGAATGCATATAAAATTTGATATAGGGGGAGAAAGATGTTCATGTAATTTGCTTAGTAGTTCATTTATCCATTTGTTTGTACTCATACACACGCATGCCATAATAGGAAAATGTCACTTATTTATGCGTATCCTACCATACAAAGATGCAGTGGGAGTTCAAAGATTATTGATAATACCATGCATCAATGTAGGGGAGTAAGTATATTTTGTAATTTCATATTATTTCTTATTTTATGGCATTTGTTTGTCATCATCAAAACTACACTTAAGGTGTCTCAATATCTAACAATTTGTTCCTAAATTTTAGCACAAATGCGTCCACCTTATGGTTTCTCTTGCTTCCATTTGAGATCTTTTTATGAAAAAAATATTTGGAAGGTTGATTGCAATGTTTGCAATCTTCATTCTGTGTCAGCAGCAAAGCTGGTGGTGCCATGTTTATGTGGTTAGGTCCGTTTTCTGAATGAGCGAATGCGCTGCATTATTTTTTGCAGATGCATTGATCTGCTGGTCACCACGTGTTTTTGAGTGCCACGTGTGATTTTCTGTTCATGCAAGATATGGATCGTTTAGATGCAAAAGACATTGTTAGATGAGGCTCATAACATTTGTTTACATAGGTAGAAGTGATGCCTTTGATATCATTGTGACGCTAGTGATGCCTTTTATGTTGTGAATTTGGTAAACTAGAGACGCATGAGATATATCTGTTTGGATTTTGGTAAACTGTGCTCCTTGCAAAATTGATGCCTACTATTCGAGGTAAATTTGGACTCCTAGTGATTCAGATTATATTATGACTGCTTATGATGATCAATGTCTCTTAGCACTAGTAGATCAGGGATGTACTGCAGAAGTGTTTGTTTCTTGGTGGGAAATTAGGGAGATGATGGTGCAGCTTCACATAGGAGAACACCGTACAGATGCTCGAGCAGGTATCTTTGCGATCATGCCTGATGCATCTTCGCTGCTTCTTTTTTTGTGGTTTTTTTGACCTCGGTCTTTTTGCAGAAACAAGAAGACATTATGCATAATGTGGTTTTGAATTGGCCTAATCTTTTATGTTTATGTGAGAGAGGATATTGAATTGTGAATCCATCATATGAAGTAGCTGCTCGCCCTCTCATTCGAACTTGTTTGTAGTTGCTTGATGTGTTTTTTTGTCGATGTTCATTAAACTTTGAAGAAAAAAAGCCGGCGTTTGAGATGTACTCAAGTGTTGGCTTTTTTTGAGCAGGCTGTGGCTGCAAATGTTATGCAGTCTGGAGCATGATGTTGAGTTATGAATTGATGAATGTATCATATGAGGCAGCTCTCCTTGGCCTTCTCATTCTAATAGTTTGTAGAGGTTTGTTTGTTTTTTTGACAAGAATGAGTGTCTGATTCTTAGAGGAATGTGGATGTTTGGTTGGTCAGAGAGGAATGCCTTCTTATGTACACGTTAAAAAGGTCTACCCTTTTGTTATATTTGGTTTGCTATATACACCACATTTCAATGCATGCAATTTTTTTGGCCCGTGCTAAATGCTTTGCGCCGTGAATATCGTTTTCTGTGCAATTCGAAAAGAACTTTGATAGGTGATATTTTCGCCGTTTGGTGTTTGTTTTATGCATCGTTTGTACCATTGGAAAGCTTACGAAAAGAATGATATATTGATACCAATTTTGTGGCTTTTATTTATCATTTTTGTGAGTATATAGCGAACATATAGCAAAAGGCCAAAATCTGACACCAAACGTCGTCGAAAATCTTGCCTGTCAAAGTTTTTTTTGAATTTACACGGAAAAAATATACACCGCGCGGTGTATTTAGCATGGTCTATTTTTTGGACAAAAAAAGAAAAACTATCGCATGAGCTGTCCTTGAGCTGTCCTATCTGATATGACAATTATACCCTTTTTGGAGGAAAAAAATTGCATATACCACATAAAATGCGTTGTTATATAGCAAATTGGCATCTTTTAAAAATCTAATTATTGCAAAATGTTATATTATTCAAAACTGTTACTCTTGTAATGATAGGTCAATTAGATAGTTGGTGTGTTATGATGGTCATCATTGGAAAAATATGTGACAATAGACTTTTTACAAGTAAATTCTTTTTTTGGATAGTTCCCACTCATTTCTTCATTTATATATTATGGATTAAAATATTACTCATATCGATCTCGTCCTCCTGTAAAACATGATTTATTTTTAAAAAAATTCAGCAGTGTTGTGAAGGTGACGGCTACGGAACATGTAGCCATATATTTATAGGAAAAGATTACATAATGGGTGGATATACTAGTCCTAAGTGGGCTCCACATGGGCCTACAAAAGCCCATTCATAACACTTCCCCTTATCCATCCATCATTGTAAGCTTAGTATATGGATGCTTCGGGATTCATAAGGCTTATCTGATCATGAGGATTTGGATACTTTTGGATCCTAAGTTGGAAGGTCTTGCCTCGTTAAAATCTTTGGCTATGGAAAACCCAGTGGGAAAAAACCAATAGCTAAGGAAAAAGAGTACAATTTTCATTAACTTCCCCTGATCGGTGGATATCACTAAGGGTGGATACTTCTGGATCCAGAGTAAATGTGGTTGCCTCGTTAAAACATTTGGCTATGTAAACCTAGTGATAAAACCGAATAGCTAAGGAAACACAGTACAACTCAACTTTAACTCCCCCTGTTGTGTACAAGATTCAGGCTTGTAAGTCTCTCAAATGTCTCATCCCAATCCCTTTTACAAGATTTCTAAAAGTACATTGAGGTAGTGCTTTTGTAAACAGATCTGCTAAGTTGTTGCAAGACTGAATTTGTTGAATGTCGATCTGTTTGTCTTCTTGTAGTTCGTGCGTCCAGAAAAGCTTAGGGGAGATGTACTTCGTCCTGTCACCCTTGATGTAGCCACCTCGTAGTTGAGCTATGCAGGCTGCATTGTCTTCGAACATGGTGGTTGATTCAAGGTCGTCTGTCTTCAGGTCGGTTGTCACTAAGATGTGGTGAATGACTGAACGTAACCAAAAACATTCTCTGCTAGCTTCATGAATCGCAATCAATTCAGAGTGATTGGATGAGGTTGCTGTCGTGGTATGCTTCACAGATCTCCATGAAATGGTCGTCCCACTGCAGGTGAACACAAACTCAGTCTGTGACTTCTTGGTGTGGGGATCTAATCTGTAACCTACATCTGCATAACCGATTAGGTTGGAGGATACACCTTTCTGGTAATATAATCCCAGATCGATTGACCTTAGAGAAAGCGCAGAAGGTGCTTCTCTCTGTTCCAGTAGCGCTTTGTGGGCGCTGCGCTGTATCTGGCTAGTAGGTTTACTGCAAACGCTATATCGGGACGCGTGCAGTTTGCCAGATAGAGGAGTGCTTTAATGGCACTTAGGTAAGGTACTTTAGGACCAAGTGTCACAACCCACTTCCCATTATACTTGGGAGCGAGAACGCGAGCAAGTCCGCATGTGTAACGGCCAGTTTTCTTAGTGCACATTTTTCTGTAACGAAGATTATTACAAACGATTTCGATAATAACTAAATGATTTTCCTACTATTTTTCATCGTTCAATCTTAAAATGGACTTCGTGTTCGTACTTCTCGCGAGGATATGAACCCGTATCATTCCCGTAATTTCCGGAATAGGTTGTGAAATCGGTATTTTAATGTTATAATCACTCTTCTCCGATCGCGTTTACCTTTCTACCATCCACTAAATATTTTTACTAATTACTTTTACTAATCAGTTTATTAAATTACCATTATCATCTACAAATTAACTTTAGTAATTACATTTACCATTTACTAGGTAACCTTATTAAAATTACTGTTAATACTCACTAATTACATTTACATAATTACTTTACTAATCTATTTCTTACCCATAATTATCATCTACAAACCTCCTCTTCAATTCCCACCGAATTGTGAGGTGAGATCCAACAGCTCACCCCCTCTTCATGTCACCTCCTTTGGCAGGTGAGATCCAACGCTCTCTGTTCTTCTCCCCCCACATCCAGCCTTTCCCCATCTCCAACTTGTCTCCCCTCCTCTGTCATATTTCTACAAGCAGCAAGCAACCACAGGGAAACGACGGCATATCTTCTCCTGCAAAACAAACCCAACCAGCAAACATTTCTACAAACCCTTCTCTTCCCCTGCAAAATTTTCCAAGCCAAAACACAAACAGAACCCAAATTCTTCCCCAGAGAAATCTGTTCACCATCCTCCCAAACTTCACCAAATTCCAATCAGCCCTCAAACAACATCCATTTCCCAAACTGAAACCCAAATCTGGAAACAAAGATCCAAAACCCAAATCAAACCAAATCAGCCCTTCCCCAAAATCAATTCCCTTACAAACAAAATCTCCAAGCCAAAATCAATCCCAAACTGAAATCTAGAGAGGAGAAAACTTAAATCAAGTTCAGATTCTTACAAATCAATTTCAGATTTTAACCACAAAAGAAAACTCAAACCCAAACAACCTCATCTTCCTCCCTTCTTCTTCTTCTCTTCCTCCTCCCTCTCCCTTGGCCGGCCTCAACCCCCAACCCGCGCGCACGCGCCGGAAGCTGTCGTCGACCGCCGGACTGGGCCACCCGTCGTCCGCCCGGCGCGCCGCCGTTACCGCCGGACCCCTGCGCCGGCCGTCCCCTCCTCCCTCGTGCCGCGCGGTGAGACCCCCTTGCTCCCATGGTTGCGTGAACACCCCCTTGCGTGACCTGCGAACACAAGATGAGGAAAAAAAAGAAATAGAAGAGAGGAAGGCAGGGAGACAGAGAGACACAGAGAGTTAAAGAGAGAGTAAGAGGGGGCCTGAGAGAAAGGGTTAGCCTTAAAAGAATAAAGAAAGAGTAAAGAAAGAAGATAGTAGTAATGAAAGGAAATAAAAGATAAGAGAGAGGTATAAAGTTTCTTATTGGATTTGGATTTAAAGTTATCTTATTTGGGTTTCAACTCCTATTGGGTTTAAGTTTCTTATTGGGTATTGGGTATGGCCCATTGGGTTTTAAGATTATTGGGTTTTGGGGCATCATTGCTATTGGGTATTGAATGTAATATTAAACATGATGTTAACCACACCATTAGCTTAATGTAAGATTGGTATTAATAGGGTATTAATTTTAATTTGAACATTAACTCGTTATAATTTCAGCATATTAATAATTGTTAAACAACGTTAGGTTAATAATTAGAATAAAATGGGGCGTATCAAGTTAATTTAGCATAATATAAACATCACCCTAGCCAGAGAACCCAATAAAATCAGACGAACCCAAGTTAGGAATTATTTTAATATTGTGTTCATTCACGAAAAATCTAATTCACTGATTTGTTTAACCGAAACAGAAAACCGGACATATCGACACGTAGTACCCATCGAGACGAACCCAACGGCACCAAAATCGCCGAAATCAGGCAAGTATGCAATTTATATTGAATTTCTGAAAGTAGATACTCTTTTAGCCTTTTGCATGTAAAGCTGTATAACTCAAAACCTGCACGTGAAATGACGCGTGAAAACAGTACCACGCCATCCGTGGCTAAAAATGTGATCCAACGGTATATAATTTGATTTATCTTATTTCAGAACATTAGCGAAGAAAATCAGTTTTCATGTCGTACTTGTTAAATTCTCATACTCAGCACTTTATTTAAATTGTTGTAAATGTTGTTCGATACTCTCGTAACCATGGAAATTGTTATATAAAAGATAAATGATCATGTTACTTAATTGCTGCATGTCTTAAAATGACTAACAAGAGAGTGACATCGTGAAATCGTGCGCCTCGAAGGCGAAATCGTGACTTTCGTGATGTCATGTGAGTTGACTAGGCTGGCTCGTATTCCAGCACAAATCTTGGTGTGGGGTTAGGGTTGAGCGGATTCTAGGCGTATGACGGAGTACTCTCTTCAAGGGCACCACCCGTATGCGATGGGTTAGCGCCAATCACGGTAAGCCCCCGTGAGAAGAACGACTCACTCATCACGTCCTAAAGGTGAGAACCCTATTATAAACGTGTGACACTAACATGGAACTTGCAAATTGAAATTGTTACCTCAGTGAAATTGACATGCTTTACTTTACTCGTCAGATTGTTTAGAACTGCATGATAGGATGTATTTACTTTAAAATCAGCATGTTTAAACTTTTATTGTTATCTCGTTTAATTTGTAATTGCCTCTTAAAATTCCGTATAAATTTGTATATCTTGCCGTGGGTTCTAATCTCTACTTGCAGATCCTTGCTGACATACATTCATGTTTTTAGATGTATGTCAGATCCCGAGCTTTAGCACCAGGAGGACTAGTTGAGATAGCTGAACCAGTGGACCAAGAACTGTCAAACTAGAGAGCTTTCATTGCACTCTTTTCACTTGTTGTACGGGTCATAAGACCCACTCTTCTTTTCTGCATTGTTGTAATTCCGTTGAGACGTTTTGAGATTGTAATAATGTTTTACTTATCTGTGTTGTTTTTAAGTAATGCAAGTAAGAACCTGCGGTTTTTCACACAGACGCTTATTGTGTTAAGTCAAGGATGAAAGAAAAGCAAAAGTACATCCTCCCAACTTGCACAAGCGGGCCTGTTCGCGTCCTCGCTCCCAAGTCTATGGGAAGCGGGGCGTGACAGGTTTCAGTGGTGGCACATGCAGGCCTATGCTCATGCAAAATACTCTAAAACAGCATGGATAATATTACAATCTTGACTCTCAAACAACACCTTCCCTAGAATCTTCTACCCCGATCAAATTCATTAGAACATCCTAGTCCTAAGATTCTCGATCCTTAGTCAACCAAACCAGTATATCCTTGATTTTAATCTCCCTTCATTTTTACATTCCACTTTATGACCTTAGGAATCCATCGTAGCCTTTCACTGATCATTTTCTACTCGTACTCGCATTTGATCATCATATTCCAATCCTTGCTCTCGATCCACGTGATCTTCCTGACAGCCAACTTTGTCCTTTTGAATCATCCACATTACTGTACTGATTCTACTTTCGCTAATAATCTCCTTCGTCGATAATCCAAGTAATCTTCGATATTAATAAAACCGTACAATTGATAAAGACTTAATAAAAGTTGGTAACTAAAACTTTGAATTTTTAGGGTTTAGCTAGTTAATTGGATTAATTAGTTGTTATATTAAAAAAACCTTTATTGATGGCACGCATATAAATGATAAGCTTCCTTCAATAGACCATGATCCGGTCAATATGCTTGGCTAAGTTTGTTGGATCACCCTAGCTAGACTAGGGGTAAGTGATCATGGCTTAGTCACTTCCCTGGCCGTGTCCGCTGGACCGCAAGGACGTAAATCATGATTATGTATGGCATTTTCTTTTCTTACTATACTACAACGGATTTCAAAACAACCAATCATATACAATTTAATACTAAGTAGAACTCCAACTATCTCAGTTTATCAGTTCAGCATTCATCGTGTTCATACTTTAAAAATTTTAAAATCTATCTCCATTTACGAAACAAACACAACCTCCCTACACCCTTGACTCTTTCGTCTTTTGCTTACCTACTATTTTAACTTATGCCACCTACTCACTATCCTTATATACGTCATTGGGATATTTTCACATTTTCACATGCCTTCCATTCTCCTATTTAATCATTCATAACCATCTCTATGCGCCTGATCAAGCTAACTCTTGTCACGGCTACTGATTTGATACCACTGTTCTACAGACTAAGTCGAGACTACTCGAACGTGTTAGAACGGTATAATAATAAGCGGTCTTAAGTTATTACTGGATCAATGTCTAGAGAGGAACGGGAAGGGGGTTGGTCAACCAAATGACTTGTCCTGCGGTCATAGAAGTGACATGTGCCTTCAAGCCCTGATGCCTGGCTGGTTGGGAGTTAAGCTAGACTTCTTATTATTAGGCCAGCCTACACTATTAGGTAGTCAAGCGGCATTTGTTTTCCCCATGCTCGCTCATTACTTGTCCTTTCCAGTGTCACTACGTCTACCTGGTTGTCTTACTATTGTCATCACATCTCTTGTTGGTTAAAACATTGTTGCTACCATATACCGTGCCACCATCGTTACTTTTGCATTTACACAGTCACCTTTACTTTATGCATTACATGCACTTTACTTACCACACTTGAGCAGCCATCTGTACTTTACTTTCCACTCGAATATGCATGTCTGTTCTTACTTCTTGCACCTGTAAGATCATCTTTCTGATCAAGCTAACTCCATATCCTTGCCTCACCTGAAACCGTTCATCACAATCTTGACCGGTTACATCTTTTAACTCTAAATCCTACACTATGGTTAGCTATCATTAGTGCTCGTCATTACTTATTACAACCTCAGCAAGATTCGTTTTAAAATTACGCTATAGCCCTTTAAATTTTCCCCTCTATTTCATTCCAGCATCAGCATTGTTAATTTATGTTAATCGTCATATTGTTAGAGCATTAGATATGATTATTATTTTTATTGGATTATGTTTCAGCTAGAAATAATGTGAGATGATAAAAGAGTAGTTGTGATTAGTTGATTATGAACACAAAGAACTTAGATTATGCCATTTTATATGGCAATAATAGAATAATGTGTTCAAGACTTACATTTGGATAATACATAGGCCTACAGGATTCAATGGAGTTTCCTTTAATACACAAGAGGACGAGTATATTACAGATTTGGGATTCAGATGAGTAACAGCTGAGAGTAGATATGAAAGCACATCATGATTCATAGGGTCAATGATACAGAGTATGGTATTTAAGTAACAAGACCTAATTATACAGGTAGAGTGATGAAGACATTGGAAATGATACGTTATATTGATAAGAATGGATAGTTATGTAGATTGATTGAAATTGTTTAGAACAAGATACAATGAAAAATGGCAAGATGTGATTTAGTGTTTTGTCAATTATGGTGAATAAATTTATGAGTTGTCACGAGGAAGAATGTGTTGGGAGCAGGACAATTATTGATTGTAAATGGTGATGTATACTAGCGTAGTTGTAATTGTCATCATACATTAGAAATTGGTATATCATCATTATATTGATTGCTTGATATGAAGATAAGATTGGAGTTGGAAGATGTCTCAGTTGTAGTGTTGCAAATTAGGTTATGCAATGGACAATGTGATGATGTGTAATGGATAAGATCACTTAGGAGAATAAATAATATTAGAGAATTTGGCTACAGAGGAACTATACATTGGAGATTTCATAGGAGATGTTATTGCTCTAAAATCAATAACAAGTGAAGGGTGAAGAAATTTGCAAATGGTATTGGTTGAGGATACTTAGTATTTTTCCTTTAAAGGTTATTTAGTATAAAGTATTGATTATTTTGAAACAAGAACCTTGAGTAAGAATTCGAACGATAAGGTCGGATCTGTAGCTAAGTTTTATGATATGCTTATAGTTGTAACATGATTCGGTGATGGGACGAGTAGTGATGATTTATTTGAGGAATACTTGATTGAGATTACAGGTTTAGCGTGCAATATGTTAGAATATGGGAGTTGCAGTTGTAAGTATATATACACACATTGTTATTCATCACTCATCCTCATCCCTGCACATCTTGGGTATCCGTCCCTAGTCTTTTCTCTTGCCCACTAACGATTAAGGCCATCGATGGTGCTTAGTCATCCGAACCTCTTTTTGAAACTCAATCTTAACCACATCACATGTATCACTTCCTGACTAGTTTCACTTTTTCATCTTGAAGTATTTTCAGATCATAGTTTACCTCGTAGAATACGATGAGATACATAAGTATTATCGGCATCTCCTCATAAACTCAAATCCTAAGAAATTCCGAGGACAGAATTTTTATAAGGTGGGTAGAATATAACGGCCAGTTTTCTTAGTGCACATTTTTCTGTAACGAAGATTATTTCAAATGATTTCGATAATAACTAAATGATTTTCCTACTATTTTTCGTCGTTCAATATTAAAATGGACTTCGTGTTCGTACTTCTCGCGAGGATATGAACCCCTATCATTCCCGTAATTTCCGGAATAGGTTGTGAAATCGGTATTTTAATGTTATAATCACTCTTCTCCGATCACGTTTACCTCTCTACCATCCACTAACTATTTTTACTAATTACTTTTACTAATCAGTTTATTAAATTACCTTTATCATCTACTAATTAACTTTAGTAATTACATTTACCATTTACTAGATAACCTTATTAGAATTATTGTTAATACTCACTAATTACATTTACATAATTACTTTATTAATCTATTCCTTACCTATAATTATCATCTATAGGGGTGGCAAAATGAGCCCGACCCGACCTGACCCGACCCGAACCCGGCATCCTAAACCGGGTATGGGTAGGGGTCAATACGGGTCAAGTAGGATACGGGTTGACCCGACCCGACCCGGATAAAATCTGGGTCGGGTATGGGTTTGGCATGTCAACCCGAATGACCCGAATTCGACCCGGTTTACTTTCTCTATTTATATAAAAACATTTATAATAACTTCAATACACAATTGCAATGGGGAGTTGTGCTTGTACGATTGAATTTTTGTCCTCTTCTTTAAGAGTTCTTGTATTCAATTCCCTTTACATACAAATTTTTAGTTAATTTCATTACTTCCGTTAATAAAATGGTAACGTTAATTTTACTTCATTAATGTCATCGGTGTGGTTTAAGCGACGAGCTACTGGAAATTATGCAACACTTAATAAATTGTCGGTGGATCTTAATAAATAGCTGGATATCGAAAAAGGAACAGTTGTGTATAAGTCAAATCTTAACCCGACGGGTTAACCCGAACCCGACCCGGAAATTTTCCGGGTCACCCGAACCCGACCCGGATTCAATCCGGGTCGGGTTAGGGTTTACCCCTAAACGGGTCGGGTCAAATCTGACCCGACCCGAACCCGAAGCCACCCGACCCGTTTGCCACCCCTAATCATCTACAAACCTCCTCTTCAATTCCCTCCGAATTGTGAGGTGAGATCAAACAGCTCACCCCTCTTCATGTCACCTCCTTTAGCAGGTGAGATCCAACGCTCTCTGTTCTTCTCCCCCCACATCCAGCCTTTCCCCATCTCCAACTTGTCTCCTCTCATCTGTATATTTCTACAAGCAGCAAGCAACCACAGGGAAACGACAGCATCTCTTCTCCTGCAAAACAAACCCAACTAACAAACATTTCTGCAAACCCTTCTCTTCCACTGCAAAATTCTCCAAGCCAAAACACAAACAAAACCCAAATTCTTCCCCAGAGAAATCTGTTCACCATCCTCCCTAAATTCACCAAATTCCAATCAGCCCTCAAACGACATCCATTTCCCAAACTGAAACCCAAATCTGGAAATAGAGATCCAAAACCCAAATCAAACCAAATCAGCCCTTCCCCAAAATCAATTCCCTTACAAACAAAATCTCCAAGCCACAATCAATCCCAAACTAAAATCTAGAGAGGAGAAAACTGAAATCAAGTTTAGATTCTTTCAAATCAATTTCAGATTTTAACCACAAAAGAAAACTCAAACCCAAACAAACTCATCTTCCTCCCTTCTTCTTCTCTTCCTCCTCCATCTCCCTTGGCCGGCCTCCACCCCCAACCCACACGCGCGCGCCGGAAGCTGCCGTCGACCGCCGGACTGGGCCACCCGCCGTCCGCCCGGTGCGCCGCTGTGATCGCTGGACCCCTGCGCCGGTCGTCCCCTCCTCCCTCGTGCCGCTCGATGAGACCCCCTTGCTCCCATGGTTGCGTGAACACCCCCTTGCGTGACCTGCGAACACAAGATGAGGAAAAAAAGAAACAGAAGAGAGGAAGGCAGGGAGACAGAGAGACACAGAGAGTTAAAGAGAGAGTAAGAGGGGGCCTGAGAGAAAGGGTTAGCCTTAAAAGAATAAAGAAAGAGTAAAGAAAGAAGATAGTAGTAATGAAAGGAAATAAAAGATAAGAGAGAGGTATAAAGTTTCTTATTGGATTTGGGTTTAAAGTTATCTTATTTGGGTTTTAACTCCTATTGGGTTTAAGTTTCTTATTGGGTATTGGGTATGGCCCATTGGGTTTTAAGATTATTGGGTTTTGGGGCATCATTGCTATTGGGTATTGAATGTAATATTAAACATGATGTTAACCACACCATTAGCTTAATGTAAGATTGGTATTAATAGAGTATTAATATTAATTTGAACATTAACTCGTTATAATTCCAGCATATTAATAATTGTTAAACAACGTTAGGTTAATAATTAGAATAAAATGGGGCGTATCGAGTTAATTTAGCATAATATAAACATCACCCTAGCCAGAGAACCCGATAAAATCAGACGAACCTAAGTTAGGAATTATTTTAATATTGTGTTCATTCACGAAAAATCTAATTCATTGATTTGTTTAACCGAAACAGAAAACCGGACATACTGACACGTAGTACCCGTCGAGACGAACCCAACGACACCAAAATCGCCGAAATCAGGCAAGTATGCAATTTATATTGAATTTCTGAAGGTAGATACTCTTTTAGCCTTTTGCATATAAAGCTGTATAACTCAAAACCTGCACGTGAAATGACGCGTGAAAACACTACCACGACATCCGTGGCTAAAAATGTGATCCAACGGCATATAATTTGATATATCTTATTTCAGAACATCAGCGAAGAAAATAATATTGGTCTCCAAATCATGCAATTCTTCATTTGATAAACATGAGACTATAACATGAGAGTCATTAGCAACGTCATAATGTTGTGGTCATCATCAAAATAATATTGGTTTAAAACACTAATACCTAACAACACACACACCACAGTTTTAATTAAAAATTATATGCTTGAAACAAGGCGGCATATACATATAGCTCCCAAGTTTGACTTCGTACTATCTTAGTTGACTTGATGTACATGTGTTCAAGCATTGTACTCCACCATGAATACCCTCCAATGTATTGTAATTTCTATAGCCTCGTCAACCAACGGATGAGTACAGAGTCTTTGCTTGGATTTAGAACAAATAAGGTTCTAATCATATATAACATGTATGTACGAGCATATCGTTGACTCTACTCCCCTGTTGCTTCTACAAGCAAACCCATAAAAGTGTCTTGAATGAAGCCAGCTAAGCTTCACCTTTGCTCATTGGTTTTCTGTGGATGCATGTCACAGTCACCTCTCCATCAAATCTCCCCAAGAGCTATTTCTTTCATCTTGGTATATGGGTGTCTCTCGTCAATAGGTAGACCAGTGATAACAACCATGTTGTGCAGTATGGTTGTCATCTCACCGTGCCGCATATGGAATGTGTTGGTCTCTCTCCTCCATCTCTCAACCAACGATGTCAGTAGTGACCATATTAACCTAACTCACTTCTGTAAGGGAATATGCTAGGTATGCTTAACAATTTAGCACACAGCGAAAGACTGATAAATTAAAATTTTTCTACGATTAGCATATTCTACCAAAATCTACTATAGTACTTGAAATTTATGCTAATTAAATGTCATATATTTGCACAGATATTCTTACGCGATATCCGCAGATCCAAAACTTTTCTGATGAAGTCCATGTGTCACCGCTCATCCACCATGGTAATATTGAAGTCACATAGCGGTGACCACCCTGTCACGATCCACGAGCTCCTCTTGAGCCCAAACTCAACTCCCAATCGTTGTGGCCAGAGATTGAAAGGATGCGAAGGACGATCTTCATCTTACCGTAACTATTACGTCGACTTCATGTGCATGTGATCATTGAATACATACCGCTACAGGTGAAATTATCCATGCAAGCGTATGCATGGATCATTCTCATTGGTTGCATGGCTTTTCATGGGTTTGCATAGTGCATATCTTATATGCGTGAGTGGTTTCTAAGGGGAAAAGAGAACATGCAACCATTGCAAAAAATCTCCACCAATAAAATCATCTCCCTTATAGCTATCCACGCATGAGAATAAGTGAGACATGCATTAAAACACTGTAAGGACCGTCTATCTTGCAATACTAACAACAAACACTCTAGAGGGGGTAGGTGAATAGAGTAATGTCAATAATTTGCAATTAAAAATCAAACTTGCAAATGCGGAATTATAAATGCAAGAGGAGAATAATTCACACAATTAAGCAAATACAAACACAGAGAAATATACACTGGTTCCCCAACTTGGATACATCCAGCCACACCAATATTCACTATTATCCTACACAAGGTAGTAAATACAATCCCTACACAAGGGAAACCCTACATAAGGGAAACCTTACACAAGGGGATTTGTCCTACACAAGGACTCAACCAACCCTACACAAGGGTCAAACTCCCACATAGAGAGTAACTAACTACCATAAAGAGAATTAGAGTTACAACTCAACCAACCCTACACAAGGGTTAAACTCCCACACAGAGAGTAACTGACTCCCACACAGAGAGTTAGGGTTTCAATCACAAAGATGAAATAAATAGACTCTTGCCTATGCTTTGATGAGATGAACTTACTCAATGTTATATACAAGGCATGGAAGAGGATCTCCAAGTGTTGAGATAAGCTTTCATGCACTTGGAGGATTTCCCTTCAGTTAGCTTCAATGCATGAAGATGATTAGAGCTCTAAAGAGGGAAATGAGAAAAAGGAGTGGCTTTTAAGATTCTTAATGATCTTTAGTGTTAACCAAGGGTTCTAATAAAACTAAGCCCTCTCATATATATAGTAAGCCAAGAAAACCCACGAAAACCAATCAAAAAGGCCAAATGAACAAATCTGCAACGGCTAGAATTTGGGCTGAAATGGCATGGACATGCGCCTGTAGAACAAGGGTCAAGCGATCAACTGTTATAAAAATCTTAGCGGCTATAACCTGAGCCAAGACAGGCGACTGTAGAAGACTACACAGGTGCGTGTACAACTGTGCAGACGCTTGTAAAGACGATGTCAGGCAACTGTCACATGGAATGGAATGGAGCTGATGAATGTCAACTTACGCACTTGTGCATTCAGGCGACTGATGAACAAATTTTAGGCACCCGAGCATTGACAGGTGACTGTAAACTCTACATTAGTCAACTGACACATAATATGGAGTAAACACAAAATTGACAAGTTACACAGTTTTGCACATAAGCGACTGATGAACAAAGTCCAGGCGCCTGAAGGTTAGAAGGCACCTGTCTTTTGTGATTCAGTCGCCTGCACCACAAGCTCAAGTAAGAGTCAAGAAAATATTAACTTGAGCTATACAGATTAGCCGCCTGTAGAAGGCTAGCCAGGGGCCTGGTGAACCACCAGTTGTCTGCCCTGCCTTCAGCAGGGCCACAGACTCCAATACGAGTTCATGGCACGTGGAACCTATTGTGTTGGATTCTATTATGATCCTAAGGTTCTCTAAGATGGTTGATGCATATGCATGAATGAATGAGACCATCTAATCAAGGCATTACAAATTCATAGACTCAAAAAGAGAAAAGCAAGTAATAAGAATTACATGGATTACAATTTGCTTCTCCTAGAGTCTAAGTCCTCAAGCATGAATAGCCTTGATCTCCACATCATCTTCTAAGCTTTGGCACCGCTTGATGAGCTTCCTTTCATCAAGTTCCAAGCTTTGGCAATGCTCATCTTGATGTCCATCCTTACACCAATCTTTTAATCTCCAAAATTCTATTATTCAATAGTTAAACATGAGACTAAAACATCGATAGTAATTAGCAACAACGTAATGTTGAGATCATCATCAAAACAATATTGGTCTAAAACACCAATACGACAACACCTAACAAACACATGCTACATAAACTCATTTTCAAAACTAGCCGCACCTGGAATTATGCTTATCTTGAATAATCAATCCACATGCAACCCGCCGCACCTTAAATCATGGGTATTGGAATTATTCTTATCTTGAATAATCAATCCACATGCAACCCGCCGCACCTTAAATCATGGGTATTGGAATTTTTCTTATCTTGAATAATCAATCCACATGCAACCCTTTTATAGAGAGATGAGGAGGATTTCTACTAAAATCAGCACATCCAAAAAACACGGTAGAAGAATGCACAAATGTTTTCTAATCCAATTAGGCCTCTTGATTTGAATCCAAATCAAATCCCAATATAAGGTGGATTATTCAAATCAAAACTCCCATGAATATCCTAACACTTAGGAATTCATATTAGAATCAAAATCTATAAGTTCGGGTTGGTTTTGGATCCAATTATTTAATCAAACTCACACCCAAATGCTGAACCAAAGCCCATTATGCATCTGTGCCAATTAGTCGACTAGTGCTTTTGCAATAGTTGACAAGTGCCTACTAAGTCGAATAGTGCTAAAGCACTAGTCGACGAACTAACTCTCTATTTTTCCTGCAGGTTGATTAGTCGATTACTTAAACATCAGTAGTCGACTAATCACCTGTTAGGGAGCTGGTTTGGAGTTTATGCCTTATTCTTTTGCTTGGATCATTTATAACACCTTACGGGTATTTCCAATGCGCGCAACTCCTTGCGACACCCCATTCTCTCTCTAATAAGCTTGATCAAATGTCTTGTGATCGGTCCCATACCTCACACGTGCATGAAGCTCATTCCTTTGTTTCTCGGGAGAGGTCGTCACCTATGTGTGTGACTCTAACAGCCTGATTCCAATGAGCATGATTATATCGTGTCCTATATACAACAGCGGTGCTAGCCACGCATACCGTAACACTCGCTAAGGAATCATTGTTGTTTGGTTAACATATAGACCGGATTCTCTAGGAACTAAATCACGGGTCTTACAATGACAGATTCCGTGCAGTCTGGTCCCTTCTATTAGTTATTGCAACACTCCAAGTTAGTTTTGATGATTAAGCAAACAATTAGTGTTGCTAATTATATTTTGTGAGATACTTTGTCAATGTAGGATTTAAAGTCAACAGTGGTCAACCCAAACTTAAAGTTAATGATGCTAATGAAGCAAAGCTTGATGATGGAGAGCCAACTTGGAGCTCAAATTGAAGATCAAAGCTTAAGTCAGGGACTCATGAATAATGCTAAAGCAAACGAAGAGCATGTATGGCACATGGAGTAAATGAAGAGCAATATGGAGTTCAATCAAGGCATTAATTTCAAGAAATCAAGAACCAAAGATAAGGACACCTACTCGAAGAATCTACATCAGATAGCTTCAAGTGAATATTTTGATGTAAGTTTTTATATTGTCTAGATCTTTGAATAAAGACTTGTTATTGAAGCTCACACACTTAAAAAAAAAAATTTCAATGTTGTAAACTTATTCAATTATTTAGAACTTTTTAAAAATGATTTGAAACATTTTTCTAAGGCATTTGAGATATTTTCACGTGGTTCAGCAGAATAGCCGACTACTTTTTATTTAGTAGCTGATTGCCTTGTATTAGGAAAAAGAAAATTCTATACGTAGCTCAAAGTAGTCGAATAGAGTTATAAAAGTAATCGACTACAATTATAGAAGTAGCTGACTATCTATTGTTGGATATTGGACTCCCCGGATTTGGTTTTGGATGATGAACAAACATAAATATAACGTGAACTAACACTTTGTGAGCACAGTTATGGAGATCGTCGCCAAATTCATATGAATATCAATTACGACGTCTCAAGACTTCTCAAAGCACGTGATCGTATGCCTAAAGCTTCGTTGAAGCTTATGGACCATTTTAGAAGTCATGAATATTCGATTGAAGCTATTGAAGACGGTATCGTCAAGTTTTATTTATAGTCTTTAAGCTTCTTTCGTAGAATGTTAAGCCTTGAGTAGGTCTTACGGTTTAAATCTTCATAACGCTCATATCTTAGCTCTAGGATCTTAGTAGAAGTCCATTCAATCCTTCCCGAAGCTTCGTGCTTCGATTCGTGACTTCTTGTGCATGTTAGTTGGTTCAAGAAGAAGAACTGACCGACTAGATGGTGATCTAGTCGGTCGGCAAAGCTTCTTGGACCGACTAGTTCTTCTCAGTCTTTTTCAAGCTCTGTACTGTTTACAGTTAGTCGGTCTAAGTTGACTCACAGACCGACTAGTTTGTGAACTAGTCGGTCAGTGATGCTTCTGTGACCGACTAGTTGAGCTTTCCCTGTACATGCACATTTGAACCTAAGCTACTGTTTATCATTAGTCGGTCTGTGTTCATTGATCGACCGACTAGTTGATGAACTAGTCGGTCAACTTTCCTTCTTGGACCGACTAGTTTACTTTTACTGTACATGCCAATTTTTCACCTAACTTACTGTTTATCATTAGTCGGTCTGTGTTCATTGATCGACCGACTAGTTGATGAACTAGTCGGTCAACTTTCCTTCTTGGACCGACTAGTTTACTTTTACTGTACATGCCAATTTTTCACATAACTTACTGTTTATCGTTAGTCGGTCTAAGCTCATTTGGCGACCGACTAGTTGGTGAATTAGTCGGTCAACATTTGTTCTTGGACCGACTAAGTCTATTTAAGCTCAGACTTCAGTTTTATCTGTTAGTCGGTCTCAGTTGAGTAACCGACCGACTAGTTGTGAAACTAGTCGGTTAGCTACTCTTCTTGGACCGACTAGTTCCTTGTGTCTGTGCTTTGATCTTTTCTCTGTGCACTCATTAGTCGGTATACGTTAATTGACCGACCGACTAGTTGATGAACTAGTCAGTCGGTGGTTGTTCTTTGACCGACTAGTTGGGTTCAGAAAAGAGCCGTTGGAGCATTTAATGACTCGAATTTCTTTCTCTCTCTCCTCTATCCTATAAATACTTGTTGAGCTGCATTCATTGCACTCAAGGCTGATATTATTACAAGTTTAGAGATCAAGAGAAATCATTCCAAGCTCATTCAAAGCTCATTCATTCCATTCAATAATCTCTCCTAACTCTTACTTCCAAAGAGAGATTCATTGAGTGTGAAGCCTTCCAAGCCAAGTGCTTGATTCTAGGTCACCAACATCCCCATAACTCTCCATCGCTGATCTACATCAAGGAGCTAGGGTTTGGTGCCACTTCTTCTTCCTCAAAATCATCCTTGCCCTAATTCGTAAGTATTACTCAAGGCATAGGTATTTTGTCGGTAAGAAGTTTCTTATTTCATTTCATAATTGAATTGTAAGTTTCACTCTCGGTTGTGAGAGTGTGGTTGTGATCCCGGGTTGTGGGAGTCACAAATTACATTTTGTATGATTTGACTTGTGGAGGTTTTTCACAAGTATTTCATAGTGGAAATCTTGAGTTAGGGTTTCTAACTCAAGTATCCGGAGGGGATCCGGGTGGTTGGGACGTAGGATCACCGGGAACAAGTCGGGGAGACTTGGGTGGATCCGAACCCAGTAATATCTCTTGTTAGCATTGTTATTTTTGTTGTTGTCTTCAATTTAAGCTTCCGCAAATTGATTTGGTAGTTGTTTGCACTATAATAAGGAATTATACTCCTTGTTATTTTTAAAGTACTATTCACCCCCCCCCCCTCTAGTACTTGTGCAGTAGCTTGTAGGGCATTACATCTATAACATAGTAGACGACTACTTTAATATTCACAGACCAAAAAATACATTTCTGCTTTTTTTGCAAGGCCGTCGAAAGAGCCGTTTGAGGGGCATTTTGGGAAGAGATTTTCAACAGTTTTGGGCTCTACTTAAGGGGAGCTTCCCGATGATTTTTGCATCGATATTGAGCATAATTTTAAGTTTTCTAAGCATTCTAAAAATCTCTCAAAGCTCTCTAAAATTCCAAAGGCTTTTGCTTTCAAATTCTTTAAAGTTTTAAAGTATCTAGCATTGAATAATTTGAAATCTCTTCAAGCTTTAATCTTGATATTGACGTGCGTTTATGTTTCATATATTCACGCACGTTTTCTTTTGTGTTCCTCCGTGTTTTTCGCCGTCTTTTATTCGTTTTCTCGTATTTTCTCGTTTTCTTTCACTTTTCTTTGTTTATCCATGTTTACAGGAGATTGACCGTGTAGAGGACGTTTAATGACGATATCTCAAGTCCCCGGGGCAACGGGAGGAGTCACGCGTGATCCAGGGGGTCAAACGTCAAAGAATACATCTTTCAGCCCCTCACCCGGTCGGTTGGCCATCTCCAACCGATCGGGTGATGCACGCGTGCACCACCCGGTCTCAGCCGGAGCTCAAATGGAAGTCACCCGACCGGTTCACAGACCGGTTCAGCGGGGGCCTGTTCTCTGTCTTTTCGAGCAAAATTCCAACCGATCGGGTGACTCTCACCCGATCGGTTCATCTGTAGCTGATGCTGAGGAGCTGAAGACACGGGCACCCAACCGATCACTTCACCCGATGGCGCCAAGATCCAACCGGTCACTCCAAGAACTCACCCGACCGGTTCATATGACCGGGTGAAAGCCCGCCGTTTTCTGTTGTTATCTGTAACGGATCACCCGATCGGTTGACTTGTCAACCGATCGGGTGATGCGAGAGTCTATAAATAGAACCCCTAGGGTTCCAGAAACGGGGGAGCTGCTAGTTTTTACTGTTTTCTCCTATTGTGACGGCTGTAATTTTTGTTCTTTTGTAAGTTGTCGGATCTTTCTCAAATTTTAGTATTGTCTTAATTACTCTATTACTTCCGCATTCCTATCGTCTGATTATGATTCCAACGGTTCATTTTCATTTAGATCGCTTTTTAATGAATTTTTGTGAGTAGTTCCCAAATCTGGGATTTTGGTGGAAACCCCTTCGGGGGCTCTTCCCGATGCATCCATGGGGTTAGGAAATCGATAGGGATTAGGTTTCTAACGGTTACGCGGGGTGTTTCATTGTCATCGGCGGGAAAAAGACCGTCTTTGACCGTTGGGCCAAGGGGGAATAAACTTGGCGGTTGACTCCCTAGCCGTAGCTCACGCCCATAGCGTAGACGCCGAATCCTAGCACGCGGGAGCGGCATGATGAGACGTTGGGAGTTATCATTGCGAGCTTAGTGCTCCCGGAATCGATCAGTGTTAATGGACACGGGAGTGCCCACTGATTGAATCCGGGAAGTCTGGTGTATCATCCTGGGCACCGACCGGAATATCGGGCCCATGGGATGCCGGTACCACTTTCGGAGGCAACGTCTCACCATTAGACCCTAATTCCGATCGCTATCCTACCCGTAGGTCGTATCGGAGAGAGTCGCTCATTGGAGTGGAAACCAAGGTCCCGGGTTTATTTTCTTATTGTTCATACCTTGAATTCCTATATAGTGACAACCATCAACCGATTCGGGCTAGCTCGCCCACGGGGTGATTTTGGTCCTCCTTGACACAAGCACATCCTAGCCTCCCTGTGTTCGACCCCCAAGCCACACTACAACACCGTGTGCTTGCGGTTACAAATATTTTAAACCCCTTGCCTGCCACGCGGCCACGCGCGCGCGCGGCGGGCACCGGTCAAGTTTATGGCGCCGTTGCCGGGGAGGCAACATGCTTGTTATTTTAGGATCTCTTGAACCCTAGTGTCTAGCTCCCATCCCTACCTCGCGATAATTTTCGCATTCTCCTTTTTTTCCTTTTTATTTTTCTTATTTATTTTTCTTATTTTATCTGTTTCTTTCCCACTTGTCGCTTCACGGGTGTTTGTTGTTTTTCATGCGCAGGAGTTCAAGAAGTCTCGACGACTTGATTCCCGTTGATCCAGAGATTAACGCCACCCTTAGGCGTTTGGCCGCCGAGAAGCGAAGAAGAGAGGATCTCGAATCCATGGAGGAGAACACCCCGCCTCACAAGTCCCTGTTGGAGTACTCGATGCCATCTATCGAGTCCACTTCCGCCATCCGTTCTCCAGCTATTGCGGCCCAAAGCTTCGAGCTAAAGCCGTCTTTGGTGACGTGGATCCAGTAGGATCAGTTTGCGGGTGCACCCATGGAGAGCCCGATCGAGCATCTAGACTCCTTCTTGGAGAAGTGTGACACCTTCCGGATTAATGGTGTCACGACTGAGGCTATCCGTCTGAAGCTGTTCCCCTTCTCTTTGCGAGACAAAGCCAAGCAATGGCTTAGGGGGAAGGACCCCAACACTTTCAATACCTGGGAGAAGCTCTCCAACGCTTTTCTGACGAAGTTCTTTCCTCCGGGGAAGACCATGAAGTTGAGGAGTGAGATCTCCTCCTTCTCCCAGGCCAGCCACGAGTCCTTGCATGAAGCTTGGACGAGATATAAGGAAATGCAAAGAAGATGCCCTCACCATGAGCTTCCGAAGTGGCAGATTATTAATCTGTTCTACAATGGGATGAGGGATGACCTGAAATCTTCTATGGACGCCGCGGCTGGGGGTTCCTTCATGTCTAGGAGCGAGGAAGATGCCGGACATATTCTAGAAAATATGGCATCCAACAATGAGCGGTGGTGTGACGAGAGAGCCACACCCAGGTCTGGCGGTATACACAGAGTCGAGGACGTCGACAAACTTTCAAGCAAGTTCGACCTGCTTTCGACCCAGATCTCCGCACTAATGGTAGGAGCCGGTGGGGCCGGTACGCAGCAGATTTCAGCGGTAGAGTTCGAATTCTTTGGAGAATTCGACGGTGGTGACGTTTCACCACCGTTGGACCAGGCGAGCGCACTATTTTACAACCCCACGGGAAATGCGCCGTATCCGCCAAGAACCAATTCCAACCCGGCCTACTCTCCAAACCACCGGAACCACCCTAACTTTGGTTACCGGCCACCATTTCAGCCCTCGCCACCTCAGTAGCCGCAGCAACAAACATATCAGCCGGCTAGGCCACAACAGAGTCAGTTTCAGCAGCAACAATATCAGCAGCAGCCTCAGCAACAATTTTACGCCCCCAGGAATCAGCAGCAGCAGCAGTATGGCCAACAAAGGGCCGTCTCTCCGGTTGAGTCTCTCTTGACTCAATATATAACCAACCAGGAGAAGATCAATCAGAAGCTGGAAATGGGACAGCGGGCCCTCACGGACCAAGTAACCCAGCTGGGGTTACAAGTGGCGAACCTCTCAAGGTCACAAAACCAATTGCCGCCACAACCGGAGGTGAACCCGAGGGGAGCAACCCAAACGTCGGCACTCGTGCACGAGCATGCAAATGTGTCCGCTATCGTTCTGAGAAGCGGGACACAAATCCCTACTAGGGTGCCCCCTAACAGACCGGAAGCACCGTTGGTCGTTGAGCGACCGATCGAAAAATCAAACGACGTCGGTGCTTCGTCATCAAGTCCCATGACTCCGGAGGGAGTCTCTGAAAAAGAGAAGAAAAAGAACGAGGAAGGGAGCTCGAAAGTGTTCAAACCCGTTGTGCCATTTCCACAACGGTTAGCTCAGGCCAGAATCGACGAGAAATATGGCAAGTTCTTCGCCATGGTCAAGGACCTGAGCTTGCAAATCCCCTTCCTGGAAGCAATCGAAACAATCCCCTCCTATGCAAAATTCCTGAAGGATTTGGTGACGAGAGGGTCTAGAAAAGAGAAAGTAGTGTTGACAGCAGAGTGTAGCGCTCTCATCCAGAGGGCAAATCCGCCGAAACTTAAAGACCCGGGGAGCTTCTCAATTCCTTGCACGATCGGGGCAGTAAAGATTCATCGTGCACTCGTCGATCTCGGAGCGAGTGTAAGTTTGATGCCCTTGTCGATGTATAAAAGGATAGGAATGGGTGATTTGGAGCCCACCGGTATGACCCTACAACTAGCTGACCGGTCGGTCAAATATCCGGTGGGGATTGTTGATGACCTCCCCGTCAATGTGAAAGGGGTGCATGTGCCAGTGGAATTTGTAGTCATGGACATGCCTGAAGACACACACACCCCCATCATATTGGGACGACCTTTCATGGCCACTGCTGGCGTTTTGATTGATGTGAAGAACGGAAAACTTTCTCTAAACGTCAGCGGAGAAAAAGTTGAATTTGATCTGGGGTTATCCATGAAGTACCCCGATCCCCCAGACGACCCTCGGTGTAATTTGCTGGAGATGGAAGAAGAAAAAGCTGTTGAGGAGAGCTCCTGGGAGATTCTCTTAAGAACCCCCCCCCCCCCCCCCCCCCCCCCCCCCCCCCCCCGATGACTTGGAGGATTCAGGAGACCGAGACGGCCCCAAGAGCAAAGATGCTGCTGGGAAAGCGAGTGCAGCAAGTACGACCCCTCCCGGGTTCCCCAAGGCTCCTCCTGCGAGGAGAACGGGGAAAGAACCAATGGGCCTCACTAAAGACGAGGTCCGGGTCCTAAAGAAGATGACGGGAAGCGCCAATACGAAAGAGAAGCCCCCGGATCCCAAGAACAAGGAGAGGGTAGTCGAGCAAATATTTCTCCAGCCGCTGACTGCTCCAAAGGCCGTAAGCTCCGATGAAGAAGAGATGCCAAACTTCGGGCATCACCCGTATCAACCACCGTGAACATCTCTTGCGGGCGTCGAGCCAACGACGTTAAACAAGTGCGCTTCATGGGAGGCAACCCATGCTCTAAACTTTTGCCCCACTTTTTAGTGTTATTTTTGACTTTATTTTATCTATTTTTATAAATAAAATCAGCCGCGAGAACATCCGTTCAGGGACTTAGACAATCTGTTGGTTTTTGCAGGAAACAAAGCCCCAACCGATCGGTTGATAACTCACCCGATCGGTTGGGATGTATCAGATACAAGCCGAAATCTGTCTCCAAATGAACCGATCGGTTGAAGAATGAAGAGACCGGGTGTCAGACTGGGTGAGCTGGGGAGAACTCTCGGGAAATTTTTGGGGAATACAAACCGATCGGTTGAGTTCGAGCGCGATCGGTTGAAGCGACCGGGTGAGCAGCCCTCAATTCTCGGGAAAATGAGTGGAGCGGCCAACCGATCGGTTGACAGGTCAACCGACCGGTTCGCCTGTAGAACTTCTTCGGCGAGAATTTTTGACCTAACCGTCAACCGATCGAGTGACAAGTCACCCGATCGGTTCGACTTAAAACCCTATATAAACCCCCGACCACCCGTTCGTTTTCATCCTTGCCCGATCACCATTGTCGCCATCGTTTCACCTGCCTCTCCTCCCCAACGACCCATTCTCACTCCCCCACGTCCTCCACTCCTCCAATACTCCTTTCCTCCACCTCCTCCATCAACCATTCCATCATCTTCACTCTCTCTCTCCTTCCATTTCAAATTTCTGACCTAATTCCCCCAAACAACCCCCATTTCGAAAATTCTTGCCGAAAGAGGTCGCCGCGGCTCCACGCTACTCTCGTTGCACAGTGTGGAAACATCTACGAGCAAGCTTCGCCATTTCGCTTGGGTACACTCGCTCCTACGTTCATATTTCTATTTTTGCCCTATAAATTGTGCTTGCTCATTTTGCTTGTGTTAGTGTGCATTCATCGCTTTTGCACTCATTCTTACACGCATACTCACACATGGCTAAGGATAAGGACAAGGGGAAGGGGATTTTGCAGGAAGAGGAACCGTCTCGAAAGAGACGTAAACAAACACGTCCCCCTTCCTGCACACGAGCACTGACACTTGGCCCTCCCCCGCCTGTTATTCCCCCTGTGGACCCAATGTTGGGCCCGCATGGGTATATCTTTAGGAACCAGGAACACAAGGATTTTTACCATAGGCTCGATGCTCGGGGGCATCTATCTACTAAGTTCCCGCACTCACAAACACTTGTCGATCTCGGTGTCTACACCGAGGTCGAATCTCTTTTCGCTAACTTAGGATGGTTGGCCTTTCTTAATGCATCTGCCGTATCCTATCCGGTACTCACCCTCGAATTTCTCTCTACACTTGTTTGGGAGTCCGGGTCGATCATTAAATTTCGGGTGCGTAACAGGAGTGTCACCACAAATCTGAACACAATTAACGATATATTTGGTTTCCCCAATCTTGGGGATGACTCCATCCGACACTACGGGTACACGCCCGAGTTTAACGTCGATCAATTCTGGTTCCGCCTCACTCTGCTCCATGACTATCCCCGAGGAAGGGCCAAGGCCTCCTCCATCATTCATCACGTGTTTCGTTTGGCCCACAGGATCATTTCATCTGCATTTTTTCCTAGGGACGAGTCCGGCACCGTGACTATCCCTGACCTTTTTATCCTTTGGGCCATGACTTTCCCTTTTGTCCGGGACGATGATGGGATTAGCTTCAGGGCCCCTACCGTCCCCATCCATGGCGGCGATTGGCTTGTTTACAAGCTACTCGAGATCAGCCAGGCCGGTAAGGGGAAGTTTTGTTGTGGGGGCATCATTACTATCATTTGCTCTTACCACCAATTTAATATTCCCCTCCCCAATAATCTTCCCACTGCCGCAGGACCCTCACAGCTTGATATTGATGTCCTGCGGCACATCCACATGATTAGACCCCACTCAGATGGCCGCTTCATCTTCAATTATGGCCACCCCCCAGCCCCTTACACCATTCTCCCCAACCCCGCTCGCATGACCATTGCTCTTGTGGGAGATTGGACCTTCCCACCTGATCCCGACTTCCTAGCGGGGTTGAACCTTCCTTTCCTTCCCGCAGACGCACGCAGACCACCGTCCCCTGCCGCCCACTTAGGCGAGCAGGATATCCCTGCGTCTCGGGGAGATTTAGGAGCTGGCCTGAGTCGTCCTGTTTCTACTCCGGGACCCATCACGTCTGAGTACCTCTTTGCGGCCATTTCTGGCCTTGTCTCCTGTGCCGGCATGACCACTGCCGCCAGCACCACTTCGACCTTACCTGCCGGCACCACTTCTGCCTCACGTCAGTCCACATCTTTTGGTCGCCGTCAGGTCTCTGCCCGTCTGGGTCTAGAGAGGGAGGTCGCTGCCCTTCGTGAGCTCGCCATGTCCTCTGCCTCCTCGGACCCATCACCGTCCTCTTTTCTTACTCACCCACGTTTCCTCGCACTCGAGAGGAACGTGGCCGCCATTCTTCGCCTTCTCACTCATATCCATGGACCACCTCCACCTTCACCACCTCCACCTTCACCACCTCGGCGATCTTCTCCTCCACCCTCCCACACATCCCCGCATCCATCACCTCCCTCACCACATTCTTCTCCTCCCTCATCTATTCCCGTCCCGGTATCCACCTCCCCCCTCCCGACCACTTCCATCGCACCCACGCTACCTCCTCCTTCATCCTCCATCACTGCATGCGTACGTCGGAGGAAATTACCGGTGCGCTCCAGATTTCTTCCACCACCACCTAGCACCGTCACCACCGCATCTTCTTCCCCCATTTCTATTCCTCTCACCATCGCCTTGATCGCCTTCCTACCACCACCACCCACCTCCACCGACACCCCTCCCATTGTTCACACCACCGCTGCACCTATTCCTCCGCCTCATTCCCCACTTCTCCGCACACCCCCAGCCTCCACCGACCACCCAATCCCACCCTCTTCCGAGGAGGACAAGGACTCACCTTCTCTCGCTTTCTGATTTCACCTTATTTGTTTTTGACTCCCCCTTGCATATCTCTGCATTTCATTGATCATATCATTTTGCTAGCACTGTCATGTCTGGCTTGGGGGACGTCTATTTTGGTGTGCTGTCGTGTTTTGTTTGTTTTTCTCATTTTTGTGTGTGTGCTTGTTTTTCCCCTTTTCAGTGTCGTGTCGTGTGATTTTATTTTTATTTTCGTGTCGTTTGATTTTGATTTTGATCTTTCTTTATTTTCAGTTTCATCTCTGTGTTTTCCTCGTTTTCATTTCTTTTTGTGTCAGTGCGTATCCCCCCATCTTCATTGCCCTCCCGTACTCACTCAAATTGCATTGAGGGCAATGCAAACTTCAGCTTGGGGGAGTCGCACTGTGTGCGTCATTTAAGTCCTTCTTTTTCGTTTTTGTGTCGTTTTCATCGTGTTTTTTATTTTATTTTTTTCTTCTTTTTTCTATCTTCTCTTCTTTTTATCTCTTTCTCCTAGATATGAATCCTATGATGAATCACCTCAAAGTCACACACACCTAGCATGGCATCGATAATCACACTCACTAACCCTAGGATTTCGAGTCCTCTTGCATTTCACGCATCGTGGGTCCACTTAGCTTTTTGTGAGTCGTGCGTCGTGCCTAGCTATTTGGTATGCTTCTACTTTGTGATTTTATTTTATATACCTGTCCAGGAATGACCCCTAGATTATCATGCTTCGATTTGAATATGCGGTATTTGATTCTACTATATGCATGCTATATTTATATCGTATATCTCAATTCGCATGCGTCGGGATTCCACAATTAAGGACTAGGATAACCCATTTAGCCTATGCTCTATTTAGCGAGAATAGTTTCCTTTGCCCAAGTGTTTAGATTTCGACTTCTTTTTTTGTTTTACTTGGTGCAAATCCCCTCGTCGTGTACCGTTCTCCCACTTGGGAGAGTACACATGGGTATAGCCAAAAATCCAAAAAAAGAGAAAAAAAAGAAAAGAAAAAGCAAAAAAAAAATACAAATGCCCAAAACCCAAAAAATTCCCGTGTGAATATTTTTTCCTACCTACCGAGAATAAAGGGAAGGCGAGAATTTGCATCGAGTGTTCTACTCCACATCATCTCAACCCCCGTCGTTTTCGAAAACACTTGGCTTAGGAACTTTTTAGCTAGTATCTAGGCTATAGTGGCGTGATTTCCTAGACCCTAGTTGTGGAGTCACCGATGCATGATACGTTTCACTTCTTATACTCTTCTCATGCATGCTTGAACTAATATTCACCGCAATTTCAAATTCAAATCGGTATTTGGGTCATTTCCTGGATTTGCGTAAATGAACTCACAGCACATTGTAGAAAGCGACACCATTTGCTAGCACACGACCGCACTCACTCGCGCTTCACCGCGTGAGCCCACGACACTTATTGGGACTCGTTTTCCTAGGTTTAGTGATGCGATTTGACGTTTGCTTGCATGGTGTGTCGTTTTTGATTTTGTTGGCTCTGACGGACGATCTAGGATTTAGAGTTTTCTTTTTCTCTCTCTCTCTCTATTTTTCCCCTCCGAGCTCCTACTCTCACTCGTCTTCCTCGAGGACAAGGAAGAGTTTAGCTTGGGGGATTTTGACGTGCGTTTATGTTTCATATATTCACGCACATTTTCTTTTGTGTTCCTCCGTGTTTTTCGCCGTCTTTTATTTGTTTTCTCGTATTTTCTCGTTTTCTTTCAATTTTCTTTGTTTATCCATGTTTGCAGGAGATTGACCGTGTAGGGGACGTTTAACGACGATATCTCAAGTCCCTGATCGCGCCCCGGATACACGTCCCGAGGCGACGGTTGTAGTTTTACCGCAAGCGCACGGTATGGTGGCGAGCGGGTATCGAACACAGGGAGGACGAATGACCGTGCTTGCTCCTGATCAACCTGGCTATTTAGGAACAGAGATAATTGCCTTGGGCGATCCTGTCACAATCGTCAGACAAATTTGCGAAATATCAAATCAAATAAAGAACGTCTAGGGAAAGGGGAATCCCCACTACTCACCGTATTTCATAAATGTGGTTCGCCGGTATCGAAATCGCTAGAACGAGAATTTGGATGAACTAGTTGCAACTAAATGTGGAACCAAGCCCACGCTCTCGCGCTGTTGCCGGTCTATAGCTATCCTAGGTTTCGGGTCCAATCTCTTGCAAACCCTAGCCTAGGGAAGCTAGCATTAGGATCAACATCATCGTCCAACTGCGCACCGAGCCCAATCTCTTGCAAACTCGGTCCACAATCTAGATTAGGATAGTTCCTACCCGTCCAATCTCTTGCAAACGGGTATCGGCACGGAATTGCAACCGGAGGTCCTAGTATCGGTCCAATCTCTTGCAAACCGATACTTCGAAAATCCGACTCCAACCAAATTCGGATTGCTAGGGCTTCCTATCAAATTGGGATCCAATCTCTTGCAAATCCCAATTGATATGAATACCTAGCTATCCGTAGTAATTCGATCCCAATCTAATCCCTAATAACAATCCCAGCTCAATTTCTACCAATTCAACACAAATAGGAAATAGGGCTTGTAGGGTTCATCCCCACGCCCCGAGACGTGGAGACTACTCACAAATCATAGCAATAGCACAAAAATAATCAATGAAATAGGCAATGGAATTCATCACAACAATGATATAAATAATAAAAATAGAGTTTTTGGGGAAGAGAATTGCAAACCAATGTAGATCTTCAATTAATCCAACAAAAAATCCAAGTTTTTCTCTTCTCCAATCACAATTAATAAAGCTAAAAAGTAGACTCAAAAAGCTGCAAAAAATCTGAGAGAGATGGCTCCCAAAACTAGGGTAAAAACAGAGCTTAAATAGCCCCAAAAATCGTCTAAAAATCCTGACCAAAACGCCCCTGCACAGCCTGTTTTCCGCAAATTTCGCTACAGGCAGCGCATCGCACTCGGCCGAGTGACAAAAGTCGCTCGGCCGAGTGAAAACCCTGTCATTTTCCAGTAAGTCGTGGGCTTCAGGGGTCTTCAGTTCGGGGGCGGCTTGGCCGAGTGAGTTGTCGTCACTCGGCCGATGGCTTCACTGTACTCGGGCGGACGCGGTTTACCACTCGGCCGAGTGGGTCTTCTGAAGCTCAGGTGGCCGAAAAACAGTAACTTCGATCTTTTTGAGGGCCTTCATCTGGGCGCCACTCGGGCGGACGTGGTATCGTCACTCGGCCGATGTGGTCTCCGTCGCTCGGCCGAGTACACATGGAAATCGTGTCTGAACGGGTCGGCTGAGCAGTGTCTCGCTGGTCGGCCGAGTGGCTCCTCCACTCGGCCGAGTGGGACACAAAAAATGCCCAATCTGATTGTTTTGGCCTCCTCGTCGCTCCTGCGACATCCATTCTTCTTCCGCTCCTCTCCAACAGTAAAATATCCCTCGGGGAGGTCGTCGGTGGCCGTCTAGATTATGCGCATCTCGAGATCACTCCTAATCGCGCCAAATCTCCTGAAATGCGACAAAAACAACAAATCGTGAAAAGCATCGCAATATCGTCGATATATCGTGAAAAACATGATTTGGGCGATCAAAATGGCATGCAAACATGCGGGAAAAGGGTGTAAAATAAGGAGTGATCAAAATCCCCCAAGCTTGCCTCTTACTCGTCCTCGAGGAAGATAAGTAAAAGGCGAACCCGGTGGATTCGGAAAACGAAAACGGCGAAAAACGAAGAAAATGAAAAACGAAGAAGAATGAAAACCAAACGAAAATAAAGAAAGAAAGAAAGAAGAGGTAGGATGCTAGATCATTTTCTTAGGACGTGGGTTTCACTTACTCTTATAGCATGCACCGAATGAGAAATACGTGTCAAAGAATCTTATTTTGATATCATAGTATAATAGTGCAAATAGAAATAGAAAACCCACGAACAACGGTATAATCATGAAAAACGGAATGATTTTAAAATTAACATTGCCTGAATCATCTGAAGCGGTATACAAATCTCAGATCACACACTTTTCAATTGAACGCTTTCTATCTGGAGTATAAGAGTATCACATCATAGAATAGAGAGAATAGAAAAGTATGGATTTCATGAAATGAATGCTAGGCTTAGATTTCTGGATTTCGTAAAGCTAGAAACAATCTCACCGAGTATAGAATATTACTTAGCCTAGGTTGTCGTGCAATGTCAAGTAGTCGCTCTCTCTCACATCAATGGATCTCCTCCCCCAAGCTTATCTATAAGCGTGGTGGCACAAAAATATTTACATCCCCATTTTTATATAGCTCCAAAGGCAAAGAAGAGAAAGAAGAAAGAAAGTAAGCGAGATGAGATCTTTTATTGAGGATTTTTCCTCTATTTCTTTTCTCTTTTTTTTTTGCAATAAGCAATATATATACAATGATCCCAACTCAGAGAGAGGTAATGATATACAAGAATGTTTTTCTCTCTTTTATTCTTCTCTCCTTTTTTTAGAATAAGAAACTTGGAGCTAGGAATTAATAATGGGGGAAATGCCATAAAAATAGAATCACTAAGGGGGGGTTCACCAATGATTTTAAAAGTAGAGAAATGATGTTCAAGATTTGTGGAGAAAGAAATAAATGTAACTCTCAGTTCACTCTATAAGACATGCACGACAACTTCAGCAGGGTAATCTAATCTACTCAGTTTCGATCACAAAAAAGCTAACTAATCCAGATATATCATAGCTAACATCATTCAATCATCCTGAAGTGAAGTGTACAATTCATGCATATAGAAGTGATATAGGAAAAGAAATCAGTACTCCAGATATAGGCATTCAATGCGTGAATCTTGGTGTGTTTTCTGTGATAGCATACATATGAACATTCAGGCTCAGCTAATAATAAAACTTCATCCATTTTCATTTGGAAAAAGTGTGGGTTACTATTTCTAAATGCAAAGCAAGTCATAGCATATGATATCAGAAATAAAACCTAAGACATGACAAATGTAGCATGCATATAGAATAAGCTAACTCCACGTAGACATCATCACAGAAAATTCTTCTCTAGCATGAGATGAAAAAAGGAAAGAAGTAAAGATAAAAGGAAAATAGAACTATGCAATGCGGCACACAGGAAAATAAGAAAAACGTGATGCATGGCAAGATAAAGGAAAAATAATGAAAAATGAGTGCAAAAGTGAAAAACGATGTGAAAAACTGAAAATAAAGGTGGCTAAACGAAAAAGAAAGTGAGGACTCACTCCCCCAAGCTAAACGCCACAGTGTCCTCAATGTGGAGAGTGTGGCACACAGAGAGACAAGGAATGAGAGGTGCAAGTGAGGATGCATGCATGATGGAAAGAAAAAAAAAATAATAAAAGGAAAAAAATAAAGGAGTGAAAATACGATGCGGAAATGATGCATGCACAAACAGGAGTGATATGAAAATAAATACGGCACCAAAAACGCTCCCTCTCTCCCAAAAAGATATATATAGATGTGATCAAAATGAGAATCCCAAGTAGATATGATATGATATGCACAAAAAGATATGATCAAAGATATAATACCAGAATAAGTGAGGGGAGGGGGGTGGACAAAAGTGCATCAGGACCCAGCAGAGACGGGCAGCACGACGGCAGGAATGGATAAAGGCATCAAGAGTGCCTAAGAAGGCGGTGCCGCGCCGTCTCCGTCCTGAGGCGGAGGGGGTGGTGGTGGTGGTGTAGGCCGCTGAGCTGGGGTGGGCGTGGAAGTGGAAGCAGGTCCAGTGTGTGTGGAAGTGTGAGTGGGAACCTGCTGGGTGGGCGGGGGTACGCGCGGAAGACGCTCCAGAACCTGTGTAAGGCAGTAGTGGATCTGAGGGATCAGCGCGAAGCGTCCAGCCATCGCAGAGACGGTGGAGGACAGGGTCCTAAGGTCTCCTCTAAGACCACTCACCGCCAACTCAAGAGCACGTATGCTCTGCAGTACAGTGTCGGGCGGGGGTGGTGCAGAGGGACGCACCTGTCGGGGCTGCGAAGGGCGAGGCTGGCGTACGCGAGTGGAGTATGTAACGGGCTCAGCAGGGAAGGGGACGAAGGGTGCCGCGCCAGCAAATGTGGGCCTGGCCTCAGTGTGAGGCCGGGACGCCGGCTGGTGAGAAGTGGAGGCAGCGGCAGCAAAAGAAGCGTGCAAAGGTGGCAACGAGGTGGCAAGAGAGGTCAGTGGCACAGAAGTGTGGACAGACGCCACGACGCTCTCGGAGAATACGGCGGCTGTGGAGACAGAGGAACCTACCGCTGGGGTGGAAGTGTGTGTACCAAAAGGCGCAATCCCAGCGGAGATCATGCTAGCCATGGTCTCCACGACCGCGGCGAACGAGGGCTCTCCACTCTCAACAAAGGTCTGCGGGCGCTCGGGGAGTGCGGAGCAAAGAGGCTCCACGGACAAAGGGCCGGAGGCGGAAGTGGGAGTGGTGGTGACAGCCTCGGAAGTGGTGACAGTGGTGGAAGTGGGCTCAGCAAAAGTACTCTCGACACTGGCAGAGGTGGGGACAGAAGTGTCAGGAGCAGCAGAAACGTCAGGAACAGGCTGAGGGGCCACAGGGTCGACAGGGTCGGCAGCAGGCTCGGCAGGGTGTGCAGCAGGGTCTGCGGGGGCAGCGTGGGCAGCGTGGGCAGCGTGGGCCTGCTCGGCCTCCTCGGCCTCGAGCACGTAGGCGGCGGGGATGAGGACATCCATCGCCGGAATCCAGTCAACGTGGGCTGGTGCAATCAGAGTCCGAGCAGGGCTCGGGAGAATCATGTAATCGGCCCCATAGGGGCCGTGCAACCAGACCCAGTGACGCTCACCATGCGGACGCAGCATCTTCATCCGGGCCATAACGTCTATCGACAAGGAAGTGGGGCCCGGAACGCGTCGCAGGTCGTCGGGTAGGTCCTCGCCGGTCATCATGGTAAGCAAGGTGATCAGACCGCCGCAGCATATCGGTGAGCGAGCGCCCACCGACACAATGATACGGTCTAGAAACCAAGCCGCAATGTCGATCACGACGGCGGGGACAAGCTCGTGTCCATCCCTAGATAGAGCTCTGGGACGTGTCATCGAATAGAGCATGTAGAGCTCTGGCGTAGACATCGTGCCCGGCTCATATCTGGCCAGAAAGGTGGTCGCCATAAGGCGCTGGGCAATACGTAGGCAGGGGTGGACAATGGCCGAGGCCTTGGCCCTACTAGGGTCAAAGGCGGCGTGGTGGCCTGTAATCCGGGCCCAGAAGGCGCCGGCGTCGAAAGAAGGTGGGGGGATGTGGGTAGGGCCGTAACCGCGATCGGCTCCGGGGATGGCGGGCCATGAGAAAAATGCTCTCATCATATCGAGAGTGACCTGGCACTCTCGATCCATGAACCGGAATGAGCATCCCTCATCGGTCCGGGCGATCGAACTCAAAACCTCAAGTGTCGGGCGGGTAAAAGTATCCGCCGACACCTGAAGGAAGTCGCGCCAACCCACGTTGTCGTACAACGTGAGTATCCCCTCAAGTACCCCCAGGCGTCCTAGGTCAGCGAGGTGTGCAAACCTGGAGGGTACGATCGAGCGCTGGGAGATACGGTCGAAGACGGCGCGGTGTGCATCGTCTCGGAACGTAATCCCGAGCGGCCCGACCAGTGGAGCCGGGGGTGGTGGCTGTGGATCGGCAGGGAGAGGCTGTGCGGACTGTGGGTGCACTGCAGGCTGTGCGGGGTGTGTGGGGCCTGCAGGCTGTGCTGGGTGTGCGGGGTGTGTGGGGGACGGTGGAGGAGAGTCATCCAACTCGTGGGAGGGGCTGGCATCATCCGACCGCTTCCGCTTGGCGGAAGCTCTCTTCGACCGCGGCCGTGTCCGGGGCGGCATATCGGTCCCGAGCGCGTGCCGAAAAGTGAAAAGTGCGGCGTGTGCACAAAGAGTGGAAAGAGTTTACCCAAACACGCCACGAGTGCTAAGTAGTGGAAGCGTGCGAAGTCCGCGCCTCCACGAAGTCCTGAGCAGCCCATAGAAGCTCCCCTGAGCTCCCCTAAGCTCCAATAAACAACCTGCGCGTGAAAAAGCGATATCAGCGAGTAATAATCAAAATGTATGGAGCAATAGGGGTATAATGGATAGATATAGAAATTGATTTGGGTTAGGGGGCGTTTAGCACATGGATCCTCAAAAAAAAATACACGAAAAGAGGAGAAAACGGTGAAAATAAGCGAACCGGAGGTGATCGGAGACGGGGCTGCCGGCGGCGACTCGGGCGGGGTCCGGCGACGGTCGGCCGGCGGTGGCAGGCCGAGCGGCGGCGCGCGCGGGCTTGGTCGGGCGAGTGGGGGTGAGAACGAAGCGAGTTCGGGCGAGGGTAGGCGAGGGGGCGCGGGCGGATTTGGGAATTTTCGATTTCGAAATCCGCGCCCCCTTCGTCACTTATATAATAGAAAGTTACGACTCGGCCGAGTGACGTGGTCACTCGGCCGAGCGAGGCAATAGAAATTTTCTCCCCGATATCGCTTCGGCCGAGTGGCTTTGCCAGCCTCGGCCGAGTGGAGTAAGTCCATTCGGCCGAGTGACTCAAGCTACTCGGCATGACTCGCCCTAGGAGGGTATCCGTTTTACTCGGCCGAGTGAATATATATACTCGGCCGAGTAGCAGTTATATCGAAATCAAGAAAATAAACAGAGAGTTGGGTTCAGCAGACTTCCCTCGTTCGTGAGCGGCTCGGCCGGACGAACTTGTGTACTCGGCCGAGTGACTTGTATACTCGGCCGAGTGAGCCTTAATTTCTGCTGTTTATCTTCGTTTTGGCTCTAAACTCCGTCTTTCTTTCTCCAGTCGATTTCCTCCTCCTCCCGAGCGTCGAGCGCCTTCTTGGGGCGCTCCTCGTCGTCTCGTTCATCCTCCTCATGGCGGATCTACCTATCTCCTCTCCTGTCAAGAAAATTCGGACCCGTTATCACGAAATTTTTGGTCGGATGACTCAAAATACTAAAAATTTCTAAAACGAAAATAAAGAAAAAGTAAAAGTAAAGCAAAAACCGTCGGGTTGCCTCCCGACAAGCGCTCGTTTTAGGTCGTGAGCTCGACCCCCTATAATTTTCAATCAATGCGGGATGTTTGGTGCATATGAGATGCACCCGGCAAACTTGCCGGGGAGCGCGCTTGGATTCGAACGTGGCGGCGTAGCGTTCTCCCGCGGTGGTCTCCTATCTCGAATAGTGTTGGGGGGAGGCTCCCCCAAGCTAGCATTTGCCCCGGTCAACGGCTTAACCGGCGATGCCGATTTCCGTGCCGGCGGAGCTTTCTTTGGAGACTTTAATTTCGAGAGCTTGCAGAGCTCTCGAATCCTCGCGACATCAGCGTCGCCTTCATCTTCATCAGCGGAGAAGTCGGGGGAATCATCTTTGTTCTCTTCATCTTGGCCTAAATCCGGGCCTTCATCAAATTCTTCATCAAAAAGGGCACCAATTGAGTGAGGAATCGCCTCCTCTATCACCTCATCAAGGAGGTCCATGTAGTCGAGTTCCTCGTGATAAGGCATATGCTTCATAGCCTTAGGAATGTGGAGCTCCACCTCAATGTTTCTGACGTTCAAGGTTAAGGTACCTTCGCGCACGTCGACGATGACTCCGGCGGTGGCGAGGAATGGGCGTCCAAGTATCAATGAGGTGTCTCCCTCCTCCTTAATGTCCATGATGACGAAGTCACATGGCAAGCATATTCCACCCGGGACTTGAAGTGGGATGTCTTCGGCAATCCCCACCGGCCTTGTTATCCGTCCATCGGCTAATTGAATGCGCATGTCGGTGGGTTTCAACTTTGTCCCGGTGTTAAGCTTTAAGAACATGGAGAGGGGCATGAGGCTCACACTAGCCCCAAGGTCGACCAACGCCTTTTGAAGAGGCACGCCGCCCAAAGTGCAAGGAATCCGAAAACTCCCCGGATCTTTAAATTTTGCCGGCTCCTTCTCTCTCTTGGTGAACCAAGAGCCCTCCTCGGCTAGCATTATCTTCTCCTTCCTTTTCCTCCCCGAAATCAAGTCCTTCAAGAATTTAGCATACGTGGGGATCTCGACGATGGCGTCGAGGAAGGGGATGTTAAGGCTAACTCCTCTTAGGTACTCGAGAAATTTTGCTAGCCTCTTCTCCATTTTCGCCTTAGCGAGCCTTTGGGGGAATGGGACCGGTGGCATGAAGCGCCTTTCCTCAATTAATCGCTCCGCCCTAGATTTCTCCTTGTCTTGTGGCTCCTTCTCCTTATCAACCTCAACTACCGGCTCAACCGGCTCCAAGCTTTCCTCCACGGCCTCCTCAATAGGAATCATGGCGGGGTGGTGTCCTTCCCGCCTCTAGTAGTGACGGCAACCACGGCGTTGATATGGCCCGTGTTGCCCCGTGGGGTTTGCTCCGGTTGCGCCGGCAATCTTTGAGTGTTCCGGTTGAGCAACGCTAATTGCTCCGATATTTGAGCCACTACGGTATTGAGAGATTCTTGCCCCGCCTTCAAAGTAGCATTCACCTTATTTTGCTCGACCATGAACGCCTCCACTCTAGATTCGAAGTCGGTTCGTTGAGGAGCTTGTGGAGGGTTTTGATTTTGATTCCTCCACCCTTGGTTGTATCCGGGAGGCCTATACGGTGGGACTTGTTGCTTCGGTGGAAAGTTTTGTTGCGGAGGCCCCCTCGGTGGATAGTTTTGTTGTTGGGGTGGTGGTGGTCGAGCTTGTTGAGGCGGTGGTGGTGGCGGGTTCAAGGCTCCTTCATTGTTGGCGTAGGAGAATCCCGGATGATTTCTTGCGGCCGGATTGGACCAATAGCCTTGGTTCCCCGCAACATATTGTATTTGCTCCAAGGATCCTTCTCCTTGCTCTCCTCCCGAGTACATGACTTGAGATTGGTCTTGCCAATCACACATTTGGTTGGTCGGTGCGGAGGTGGATGGGCTTCCTTGGGGCTCCGTGATATATTTCTCCAATCTCTCCACCACCTTGTGGAGAGAATCAAATTTGCTCGTGAGCTCCGCTACGGCCTTTGCCTCGTAGATGCTAGTTGGCTTTAAGGAGGACGTGGAGTGTCCTCGCTCATCGCCCCATTGTTGATTATTTGAGGCCATCTCCTCAATTAGGGCCGTAGCTTCCTCGGGAGTCTTTGACAAGATTGCACCATTCGCCGCGGCATCAATAATTTGTTTGGTCCCCGGTTGGAGACCGTTGTAGAAGCTATGAACTAGCTCCCAGTCCTCTATACTGTGGTGCGGGCATTGGTGCTGCAAATCCTTAAATCGCTCCCAAGCTTCATAGAGCGTCTCCTGTGGTCCTTGCTTGAAGGACATGAGAGCGCTCCGGATCTTCACCGTCTTGGATGGCGGATAGAATTTGTCAATAAATGCGCTCGCCAACTCGTCCCAAGTAGTGAAGACTCCGTCAGCCTGCGTCCTCAACCAATAGAGTGCCTTGTCCTTAAGCGTGAAGGGGAAGAGGCGCAGTCTGATAGCGTCATTGGAGACCCCCGGCATCTGGAATGTGGCGCACTTTGACAAGAATAGTTGGATGTGGTAGTGGGGGTTCTCATGTGCGTTCCCATGAAACGGGTCTTGTTGCATCAACACCACCAATCCAGTCTTTAGCTCGAAGTTCTTGTCAGCCGCCAACCCCGGCATGGCAATGGATGAGGTGGTAGAAGAAGTCTTAGGCCGAAGCCTATCTCGAATCGAGATTATCCTTGCCATCCTTGCCGCCAATTCTTCAGGAGTTTCCGGGTTGGTCATATACCTCCCTTCCGGATCTTGTCTCTTTTCCGCCCTAAGTCTCCGCGCGGTACGTTCGATCTCGGGATCAAATAATAAGTCTTCTGGGTCCGCCGTAGATCTCGTGTTCATGCACAGGGGAAACAGAGTTTCAAAGAAATGATTAATACCGTGGAAGGGTTAGGCAAGAAATAAGAAATAAAAATAATGATAATAATAAAAAGAAAAAGAGTAGCTAGGGTGAAAAAGAATCAAACGCAATCGCCTCCCCGGCAACGGCGCCAAAAACTTGATCGCGCCCCGGATACACGTCCCGAGGCGACGGTTGTAGTTTTACCGCAAGCGCACGGTATGGTGGCGAGCGGGTATCGAACACAGGGAGGACGAATGACCGTGCTTGCTCCTGATCAACCTGGCTATTTAGGAACAGAGATAATTGCCTTGGGCGATCCTGTCACAATCGTCAGACAAATTTGCGAAATATCAAATCAAATAAAGAACGTCTAGGGAAAGGGGAATCCCCACTACTCACCGTATTTCATAAATGTGGTTCGCCGGTATCGAAATCGCTAGAACGAGAATTTGGATGAACTAGTTGCAACTAAATGTGGAACCAAGCCCACGCTCTCGCGCTGTTGCCGGTCTATAGCTATCCTAGGTTTCGGGTCCAATCTCTTGCAAACCCTAGCCTAGGGAAGCTAGCATTAGGATCAACATCATCGTCCAACTGCGCACCGAGCCCAATCTCTTGCAAACTCGGTCCACAATCTAGATTAGGATAGTTCCTACCCGTCCAATCTCTTGCAAACGGGTATCGGCACGGAATTGCAACCGGAGGTCCTAGTATCGGTCCAATCTCTTGCAAACCGATACTTCGAAAATCCGACTCCAACCAAATTCGGATTGCTAGGGCTTCCTATCAAATTGGGATCCAATCTCTTGCAAATCCCAATTGATATGAATACCTAGCTATCCGTAGTAATTCGATCCCAATCTAATCCCTAATAACAATCCCAGCTCAATTTCTACCAATTCAACACAAATATGAAATAGGGCTTGTAGGGTTCATCCCCACGCCCCGAGACGTGGAGACTACTCACAAATCATAGCAATAGCACAAAAATAATCAATGAAATAGGCAATGGAATTCATCACAACAATGATATAAACAATAAAAATAGAGTTTTTGGGGAAGAGAATTGCAAACCAATGTAGATCTTCAATTAATCCAACAAAAAATCCAAGTTTTTCTCTTCTCCAATCACAATTAATAAAGCTAAAAAGTAGACTCAAAAAGCTGCAAAAAATCTGAGAGAGATGGCTCCCAAAACTAGGGTAAAAACAGAGCTTAAATAGCCCCAAAAATCGTCTAAAAATCCTGACCAAAACGCCCCTGCACAGCCTGTTTTCCGCAAATTTCGCTACAGGCAGCGCATCGCACTCGGCCGAGTGACAAAAGTCGCTCGGCCGAGTGAAAACCCTGTCATTTTCCAGTAAGTCGTGGGCTTCAGGGGTCTTCAGTTCGGGGGTGGCTCGGCCGAGTGAGTTGTCGTCACTCGGCCGATGGCTTCACTGTACTCGGGCGGACGCGGTTTACCACTCGGCCGAGTGGGTCTTCTGAAGCTCAGGTGGCCGAAAAACAGTAACTTCGATCTTTTTGAGGGCCTTCGTCTGGGCGCCACTCGGGCGGACGTGGTATCGTCACTCGGCCGATGTGGTCTCCGTCGCTCGGCCGAGTACACATGGAAATCGTGTCTGAACGGGTCGGCCGAGCAGTGTCTCGCTGGTCGGCCGAGTGGCTCCTCCACTCGGCCGAGTGGGACACAAAAAATGCCCAATCTGATTGTTTTGGCCTCCTCGTCGCTCCTGCGACATCCATTCTTCTTCCGCTCCTCTCCAACAGTAAAATATCCCTCGGGGAGGTCGTCGGTGGCCGTCTAGATTATGCGCATCTCGAGATCACTCCTAATCGCGCCAAATCTCCTGAAATGCGACAAAAACAACAAATCGTGAAAAGCATCGTAATATCGTCGATATATCGTGAAAAACATGATTTGCGCGATCAAAATGGCATGCAAACATGCGGGAAAAGGGTGTAAAATAAGGAGTGATCAGTCCCCGGGACAACGGGAGGAGTCACGCGTGATCCAGGGGGTCAAACGTCAAAGAATACATCTTTCAGCCCCTCACCCGGTCGGTTGGCCATCTCCAACCGATCGGGTGATGCACGCGTGCACCACCCGGTCTCAGCCGGAGCTCAAATGGAAGTCACCCGACCGGTTCACAGACCGGTTCAGCGGGGGCATGTTCTCTGTCTTTTCGAGCAAAATTCCAACCGATCGGGTGACTCTCACCCGATCGGTTCATCTATAGCTGATGCTGAGGAGCTGAAGACACGGGCACCCAACCGATCACTTCACCCGATGGCGCCAAGATCCAACCGGTCACTCCAAGAACTCACCCGACCGGTTCATATGACCAGGTCAAAGCTCGCCGTTTTCTGTTGTTATCTGTAACGGATCGGGTTGACTTGTCAACCGATCGGGTGATGTGAGAGTCTATAAATAGAACCCCTAGGGTTCTAGAAACGGGGGAGCTGCTAGTTTTTACTGTTTTCTCCTATTGTGACGGCTGTAATTTTTGTTCTTTTGTAAGTTGTCGGATCTTTCTCAAATTTTAGTATTTTCTTAATTACTCTATTACTTCCGCATTCCTATCGTCTGATTATGATTCCAACGGTTCATTTTCATTTAGATCGCTTTTTAATGAATTTTTGTGAGTAGTTCCCAAATCTGGGATTTTGGTGGAAACCCCTTCGGGGGCTCTTCCCGATGCATCCATCGGGTTAGGAAATCGATAGGGATTAGGTTTCTAACGGTTACGCGGGGTGTTTCATTGTCATCGGCAGGAAAAAGACCGCCTTTGACCGTTGGGCCAAGGGGGAATAAACTTGGCGGTTGACTCCCTAGCCGTAGCTCACGCCCATAGCGTAGACGCCGAATCCTAGCACGCGGGAGCGGCAGGATGAGACGTTGGGAGTTATCGTTGCGAGCTTAGTGCTCCCGGAATCGATCAGTGTTAATGGACACGGGAGTGCCCACTGATTGAATCCGGGAAGTCCGGTGTATCATCCTGGGCACCGACCGGAATATCGGGCCCATGGGATGTCGGTACTACTTTCGGAGGCAACGTCTCACCATTAGACCCTAATTTCGATCGCTATCCTACCCGTAGGTCGTATCGGGGAGAGTCGCTCGTTGGAGTGGAAACCAAGATCCCGGGTTTATTTTCTTATTGTTCATACCTTGAATTCCTATATAGTGACAACCATCAACCGATTCGGGCTAGCTCGCACACGGGGTGATTTTGGTCCTCCTTGACACAAGCACATCCTAGCCTCCCTGTGTTCGACCCCCAAGCCACACTACAACACCGTGCGCTTGCGGTTACAAATATTTTAAACCCCTTGCCTGCCACGCGGCCACGCGTGCGCGCGGCGGGCACCGGTCAGATATTTATAAGATTTCAGTTGTGCTTTCATTTGATCTATCTTGCTTTAAACTTCATTCTTTTGAGATCAAAAATAATTTCCTTAGCCATTCATAAAATACACAAGCTTCATCTACACTGTCTATAGGATAAAGAGTTGTGAATCAAATCTTAATTCAAGAAATGTATTGTAAAACCACAAAGCGTGGTGGTAAGTTTTACTCGTGTGTTTGAGTTGTAAACGTCTCAAGGGATGTCATATATAGTAGATGAGTTTCATTGTGACCCTTGCTTATTTGCGAGGTTGGTTGGTTTGTTGGAATTTCCTAATAAGAGAAGCTAGATGTTTGTAACCCCTCATTGGAGGCATTTACTCTCTTGGGTGAGAGTGGTATAGCGGAAAATCACAACAATGAAGTTGTGTACTAAAGTAGCCAGGGTTGATGAATCAGGATAAAATCATTGTGTTTGCGTTGTGATTTTTGTCTCTCCATTTCTTACTTGCATTTGTGATTATATTCCGCTAGGCACTTCTCAATTCATTGCAAGTATTTTATATTGAGTTGCTTAAGTACTTAAGGAGTAACATCCTTAAGAAACTTAAACGAAATTTAGAGGGATTTATTTTATCTGTGCATTATTTTTAAGAAACAATAATCACCACACTCTAGTGTTTAGCTTGCCATTTCCAAAGATCCAACACCATTCGTCATTGCTATGTTGCTAAGGTGTCTAGGGTACGGCTTCTTGTCAAAACCTACATTACAACCAGAGTGAAATAGGATCCCATAGTTAGATGTTTATATACAACTTGTTACGATAACAAGTTTATTTGTCTGCCTTGGCCCAGGATTTAACCATGAATCACATTTGAGTCTGTGCGACACTAACCTCCCATACAGAGGAGATGAATCCCGCACGATTCCAACTTTACCCAACGAGCACCTACGTATCTAGTGTAATACTGATGTTCGATAAAAGCATAAGTATAGCCTTCCACATGCAAGGCACTTTAACACATCTCAGGTTATAAGGACCATGCATCACATACTATCACCTGGGAGCTTTCGGTTGACAGCCAGCGTATTAATACCGTACAACGTCCCCATGTCGAGTAGCTATGAGGCCAGTCACTAACATCCAATGGTTAAGCTCAACGCACAATGGTATATCCGGACTACCGATATCCCTTTCTCAAATATTTCAACGACCAGAAACATTTTAGGAGATGCCATTATGCCACATTACCATTTTCAGGCGTAAGATTATTATTTGTGTTGTGAATGGGTATTTACTGGGTTGGTGAGTTATTGGGCCAACCCAAGTGGTTGGGCCCATACCCACTTGTATTCTCCCCCTTTGGCTATAAATATAGACTTGAAGGCTCTCCCCTCAACAGTTGATTCATAACACGTTATCAGCACGAGCCTCTAAAAATTTTTTGTTTTCCACAAATTTTCTCCGTTCGTTGCAAAGGCGAAGGCGAAGGCGAGACGGGAGATCGACGAGCGCGGTGCAAGGCTTCCTCCATCAAGGGTCGTCATCCGCGTAGGGCTTCGAGCAACCGTCGCTATATCCGGAGGACGGATATAGAGGTAAAAACTCTAAAAACAAGGTTTTTAATCATACGTATGATTACCCCTCCCCTAGATCTCACAAGATCGTCATGGGGATCCATCGTCGCCTTGAAAACGACGGATTTTTCTTCCCAAAAATCAAAATTTTAGGGTTTTCTTTTTGGATTTTGTCAAACCCTAAACCAAAACCCACCGACGGCCTCGCCGCCGGCCCCCCCGCCCCCCGCCCATCCCCAGGCCACGCCGCCCACCCCCCATAGGGGGGCGGCTGCCGCCGCACCCCCCCTGCAGGGGGGGCGGCGCCAGCCTCTGCCGCCGCCCTCCCCTGCAGGGGGGGCGGCCCCCGCCGTCCCCCCCTGCAGGGGGGGCGGCGGCCCCCCCTCCCGTGCCCCGCCGTCCCCCCCGCAGAAGGGGGGCGACGGCCCCCGCCGTCCCCCCCCCCGCAGCGGGGGGCGGCGGCCCCCTGGCCACGCCCCCCTCTGCGGGGGGCGACGGCCCCCTTCGTCCCCCCCCCCGCAGCGGGGGGCGGCGGCCCCCCTGGCCCCGCCCCCCTCTGCGGGGGGGCGACGGCCCCCGCCGTCCCCCCCGCAGCGGGGGGCGGCGGCCCCCCCTGGCCGCGCCCCCCCTCTCTGCGGGGGGGCGGCGGCGGCGGCGGGGGGGCCCTCCCCCCGCCGTAACCCTAACCCCCTAACCCGCAAAGAACAGGGAGAAAAAAATAAAAAATAAAAAAATAACAGTGCTGTGGGCCTGAAGCCCACAGCAGATCTGTGGGCTTCAGGCCCACAGAACTCTTTCAAAAAAAACAGATCTGTGGGCCTGAAGCCCACAGCAGATCTGTGGGCTTCAGGCCCACAGAATTTCATAAAAAAAAACAGATCTGTGGGCCTGAAGCCCACAGCAGATCTGTGGGCTTCAGGCCCACAGTTTTTCATCAAAAAAAAATTTGGGGGGAGGAAATAGGGCTATGAATGTGCCTTAAAAGGCAACCTATTAGCCTAAATATTAATTTAAAATGGGGATTCAAAGGCAAAATATTCGTGAAAAATCACGGTAAATTACGGGACAAATATCGGGCAGACAAGGGCGTTTTGGGGATTTTTAGGGGGGGGGGGACTTTTTGGGATGACGAGGGAGACTTTTCCCTCTGACAAAGAAAATGTTAATTTTTGGGCTCTTAATCAATTTGATTGATTAAACCCATTTACTTTACAACCTATGCATCGTAATCTCTTTTACATGCTTTACATCTCTAGCAAAATTATGTGGATATTATTTGTGTGGTTGTACATTTTATTTAAAAACTTAATAATTAGGAAGACCCTGCGACCGCTCTGCCGTTAGTTACCTAACCTAACGGTGTATGACGTTGCCCAGTGGTCCAATAATTATTAAGTGATTAAATATTGCTTTATCCTCATATGAATAAACTGCCTGTGATGTCTGTGGATGAAAATGTTGATGAGCACAATATTCTTGCATGAATTGCTAAATGTGGTTTTTGGATCGGCCGTTTAGTCCCACAGTTCATTTCCCGCACTTTTCTTTTACTTTTGAGAGAAATTATAGTGATGAATTTTTGTAAATGTCAAAGAAAGAAGACCTACTTCCATGGAGTCGGAAGCTACGCTTGAAGACGAAGATATTAAAATGGGACCCACGGGGTTTCCAAAGTTGTATTTTCATTTTAATTCAAGCTGCAAATTTGTATAATTTGGACTGTGGACTCTTGGACTCTTTCTTGTGGGACTGGCCGATCCACACATTTAGCTTTTCATTAAATATTGCTTCCGCATGAAAATGTTTTTCTGGTTGATTATTAATTCATGCATGTTTGTGCTCTGCTAGATAAATGGCTAAAATTGCAAGCGTTGACTTTGAAGTGCTGGATGCATCAGGCAGAAACTATCTAAGCTGGCAGCTAGATGTTAAGTTTCACCTGCGGGCCAAGTCCCTCATCACTGCTGTGACTGAAAAAGAAAATGTTAGCGATATAGAGAAGGCGCAAGCCATCATCTATATTCGCCGCCATGTGGACAAGACCTTAAAGGCTGAGTACCTTACGGTCGAAGATCCACTTGAGCTATGGACCGCCCTTGAGGACAGGTATAAACATCAGAGAGATGTTATACTACCAAGGGCGAGATATGAGTGGGAGAACCTGAGACTACAGGACTTTAAGTCCATTGCTGAGTACAACTCAGCACTTTTTAGCATCACCTCACGCCTGAAGTTGTGTGGTGAAAAAGTCTCAGAAGATCGCATGCTGGAAAAGACATATACGTCTTTCCATGAAAAGGATGCGATACTTATGCAGCAATACCGTGAACGTAAGTTCACCAAGTATTCAGAGCTGCTGTCATGTCTTCTCATGGCCGAGCAAAACAGAGAGCTTCTTCTCGCCACTCACAATATGCGCCCTCCCGGCACTGTCCCCCTACCAGAAGCTCACCATACCTCTTCCTTCAAAAAGAAGAGGGAAAATAAAAGAAAAGAAAGACCACAGAAAGGGGGGCAACAGAAAAGAGCCAAGGGCCCACCACAGCAGCGCAAGAATGAAGGGAAGCGCAAGTTCACCTGGCGCAGGAATGATAACAAGAAAAACAATGCACCCCCACCCAAGAGGGACTGGGAAGACCAGTGCCACAGCTGTGGCATGACAGGCCACTGGTCTAGAGTGTGCAGGACCCCAGTGCATCTCCAGGAGCTTTATAAACAAAGCAAGAAAAAGAATGCTGAATCAAACCTGGTGGCTGCGAATAATGCAGTCAAATTTACAGCAAAAGACTTCGAGTCAGATAATCTGCTTGATTAGCCCGTTATAATTTATCTTAGCATTTCTATTGTATGAACATTTCTATTTCATGAGAGCTTTTATGTATCTTCAATTCTGCTGAATAAAATTTAGCTTTTCTGAATGCAAATGTTTACTCATTTTTTTAGATGGAATGCTCTCATGACTGCTTAGTAGACAGCGCGTCAACACATACGATCCTTCAACACAAATGCTATTTTCATAGCATTATCCCGTATAAGAGCCATGTAAACACAATTTCAGGGCCATCGGACATAATTGAATGTTCTGGGAATGCAACCTTGTTGCTCCCCAATGGAACAGAAATAAAAATAAAAGATGCACTTTACTCTCCGAATTCCAAGAGAAACTTACTAAGTTTCAAAGATATCCGTTTTAACGGATTCCACTTGGAAACAGCAAATGTCAAAGAAAACAAATTACTGTATGTAACGTCTCAAGAAAATGGAGTTAAAACCATTCTTGAACGTTTTGAGAGCCTCTCATCAGGCCTCTACCATACAAAAATTCGGAGAGAGGAAGCAAACCTGACGGAGCACCTGAAGTGCCCGACATCGGCCAAATTCTTACTTTGGCACGATAGACTTGGCCACCCCGGATCTGTGATGATGCACCGCATCCTAGCACAATCCCACGGGCATAACCTGAAGAACCAGAAGATTCTTCAGAAGGGAGAATTCCCTTGTGTACCCTGCTTTAAGGGTAAATTAATAACAAGGCCATCACCACTTAAAGTGGATATCGAGTCTCCTAGCTTCCTTAAAAGAATACATGGAGACATATGTGGACCTATCCACCCCCCTAGCGGGCCTTTTCGGTACTTTATGGTACTGATTGATGCATCTTCGAAATACTCGTATGTGTGTCTACTTTCAACCCGCAACTTAGCTTTTCCAAAGCTTTTGGCACAGATAATAAAGTTGCGGGCGCATTTCCCAGACAACCAAATAAAGAAAATACGTCTGGATAATGCGGGGGAATTTACCTCTAAGTCATTCCAAGAATATTGCCAGGCAACGGGAATAGAAATTGAACATCCGGTGCCACATGTTCACACCCAAAAATGGGTTAGCTGAGTTGCTAATCAAAAGACTCCAATGGATCGCACGACCATTGCTGATGAAATCCCAGTTGCCGGTGGATGCATGTGGACATGCAATTTTGCATGCTGCATCACAAATAAAAATAAGACCCTCAGGAGGTCAGAGTCTATCTCCAATGCAACTCGCATATGGAACGCCGCCGAACATCTCTCACTTGAGAATCTTCGGCTGCGCAGTTTATATCCCCATTGCACCACCACAGAGCACCAAGATGGGCCCTCAACGTCGCCTAGGTATCTACGTAGGGTTTGACTCACCCTCCATTATAAGATACCTAGAACCCCAAACGTGGGACGCCTTCAAGGCACGCCTTGAAGACTGCAATTTTGATGAGACGTATTTCCCCAAAATGGGCCTAGACATCGAAAAGTCTAGTGCAAAGCAAATGTTGACGTGGGATACAAAAAGCTTGACCCACTACGATCCGGTAACAAGACAATGTAATGATGAGATCCGGAAGATCTTACACATCCAGGACACAGTCCATAGATTACCGGACTCGTTCACTGACAACCAGAAGATTGTCAGATCACACATCCCTGCTGCGAATACTCCAGCTAGGATTGACATCCCGAAGGATGGATGCAATCCACCGACAGCAGAAGTGGCTGCACCTCAACAGAAAAGAGGCAGACCACCAGGCTCCAAGGATAAAAATCCAAGAAAAAGAAAAATATCCGGAGACCTTGGGACGATACCCCCACAGAGAAACGAGCTCGTGTCCATACCCTCTCCCCTCCCGGAATCCACTGCAGAGGAACTGCCGGGAGAAACAGAAATATCACTAAATTATGTACGTACAGGGGAGGTATTGGACAGAAAGAGCACAGTCGTCGACGATGACTTCGCGTTTCACATTGCCATTCACGTTGCCGGAAGCGATGATGATTATGAACCACACTCCGTTGCTGAATGCAAACGTAGAGATGATTGGCCAACGTGGAATCAGGCAATAGAAGCCGAACTGGACTCGCTTCAGAAACGAAAAGTCTTTGGGCAAATAGTCCAGACACCTACCGGTGTCAAACCTGTGGGATACAAATGGGTATTCGTCAGAAAAAGAAACGAAAATAATGAGATCGCACGCTACAAAGCTAGACTTGTAGCACAGGGATTTTCCCAAAGACCGGGCATATACTATGACGAAACATACTCCCCGGTCATGGATGCGATCACGTTCAGATTCCTGATAAGCTTAACAGCAAAGGAAGGCCTAGATATGCAGCTAATGGATGTTGTGACTGCGTATCTATACGGCAATCTCGACAAGGAGATCTACATGAAACTTCCTGATGGCTTTTCAATGCCTGCTGAACTGAAAGATAGACCTCGGGACGTCTATTCTGTTAAGCTACAAAGATCATTGTATGGTCTCAAACAATCAGGAAGAATGTGGTATAATAGACTCAGTGAGTTCCTTGTTCAACAAGGATTCACGAACAATGAAGTCTGCCCTTGTATCTTCATAAGAACAAAGGGAAAAGGATTCGTGATAATAGCTGTCTACGTAGACGATCTGAATCTCATAGGATCTTCCGAAGAGATCACTGAGATATCTGTAAGCCTAACAAAAGAATTCGAAATGAAAGACCTAGGCAAAACCAAATTCTGCCTTGGCTTACAGATTGAACATCAGAAAGACGGAATCCTATTACACCAAACCACATATACGAAGAAAATGTTGCAAAGATTCCATATGGACCATTGCCATCCATTAAGTACACCTATGGTAGTACGATCACTGGATGCACATAAAGACCCCTTCCGGCCGCTGGAAGAGGGGGAGGATATACTTGGTCCGGAAGTTCCCTATATGAGTGCCATCGGAGCACTACTATATCTGGCAAACTGCACGCGCCCCGATATAGCGTTCGCAGTAAATTTGCTTGCCAGATACAGTGTAGCGCCTACGCAGCGCCACTGGACCGGGGTAAAGCACCTTCTGCGCTACCTCCAAGGGTCTACAGATTTGGGACTCTTCTACAAAAATGGAACATCCTCTACACTTGCAGGTTATGCTGATGCAGGGTACTTGTCTGATCCCCACAAAGCAAAATCACAGACTGGGTATGTGTTTACCTACGGAGGGACATCCATTTCCTGGAGATCCATCAAGCAAACCTTGACGGCAATCTCATCCAATCACTCGGAGATCATTGCCATCCATGAAGCAAGCAGAGAATGCGTATGGCTACGCTCCGTCATCCACCACATCTTGTCTACGACCGGACTGAAGACAGGAGACCTCGAGCCCACTACCATGTTCGAGGACAATGCTGCTTGCATAGCTCAGCTACGAGGTGGCTTCATCAAAGGCGACAGAACGAAACACATTTCACCAAAGTTCTTCTGGACGCATGAGCTACAGAGAGATGGCAAGATCGACATCAGACAAGTGCAGTCATGTGACAATTTGGCAGACTTGTTCACCAAAGCCCTTCCTACTGCTACCTTTAGAAAACTTGTACATAGGATTGGAATGAGACGCCTAAGAGATCTGAAAGCTTGAGAGCTTGTACAGATCAGGGGGAGTTTGGCAGAGTTTGCACTCTTTTTCCTTAACTATGGTTTTTCCCACTGGGTTTTCCATAGCCAAAGGTTTTAACGAGGCAAATCTCACCAACTCAGGATCCTGAAGTATCCACCCCATGTGAGACCCATACAGGCTCAGAATCCTGAAGTATTCATGAGCGGGGTCCTCAACCATGGCTGGATAAGGGGGAGTGTTGTGAATGAGTATTTACTGGGTTGGTGAGTTATTGGGCCAACCCAAGTGGTTGGGCCCATACCCACTTGTATTCTCCCACTTTGGCTATAAATATAGACTTGAGGGCTCTCCACTCAACAGTTGATTCATAACAATTTGGACATATTTCTCCAATTATTTTCCAAGACAAGTTCTTTACTTTTCTTTTATCATTGCCCTGAGAAAAAGCAAAAAAAAAAAACATATGGGGTCACCGGCACGTGCCGACCTACAGCCGGTGAAGGTGGGGTGACAGCCTGCAGTCTCGGTTGCAGCGAATCCCCCGGATAAAAATGGCCCTTCATCATTCGTCTAATCTCCACTGAATCTAGCCTTTTTCGTCGATTCCCCGTGAAATTAATTTTCTTTAATTTTCATTTCCCTCTCTGGGATCAAAACCGCTCAACTCCCACACAATTTCTTCCGTCTCCTCAAAAAATTAGAGGTAATAATTGTCATCGATCCCCCCGTTACTCAATTAGATCGATCGGTTTCTGTATTTGTTTGGCGATTTCGTTTTGGGGTTATTTAGGGTTTGATCTCATGGAAAACCCAAGATTACGCACGCATCTGTGAACAATTTAGGGGTTTATGTTTGCTACAAATCATGCTCGGAGTTGTGAAATACCCGATTCCTAGTTTTTTAAAAAAATTGATCTAGTTATCTCGAGTTGATCAGGTCTCTACATGAAATTTTATGCTCTTTGGTTGACATTTAAATTTTTTAATGCTTTTTAGTCTACTCATTAGAATTTTTTTGTCACTTTTGTAGTGGAGAAAGGTTAATTTCTATTCAGCACAATATACAATAGTTATTTATTCATCAGCATATATGATCCTTTTGTTATCTCTTCCATTGCCCTGATTTTGTGGCTTATTTGCACTTCATCTAGATCAATTCGTTTGCATCACTTAAATTCACGCCTTTTTGTAAACTTTAGTATCTTTAATGTTAGCTATATTGCATGGTTATATGTACCATTCTAAAGTCTTTGACTTGATTTCACGAAGAATTTAAATCTTGCTGGTTCTCTTCATAATTTATCCAATGATTGTCGATTACCATACACCAGTTATCATTAGTTGAAATTTTCTAAAGAACAAAGTGCTCATATGACTCTGTGTGTAGAGCGTATGCCATCAAATTGTCGTGGTTTTTAATCTGTGGTTAGACGGCTTTTACGTGCTAGTCTTGTAATTCATCTTATGTGCATTTTTTGTCTCTTGTATTTTGGAATTTAATGGTTTGATTAATTTAGGTCTTTCTTGAAATGGCTGATGATGAGATAGAGGGGCAGGCAATTCCAGAGCGCTCGGCTGACTGGGAAGTTGTTACTCTTACAGCATCAACATATGCTGCTGCTCCAGATCCGAAAGGTTTTGACCAAAAGGACGAAGATACTGCAAGCAGGCAAGAATCTTCTAGTGCAATATTCATGTCTGATCACTTTGTTTTCCCACCAAGCGAGCATGAGAATCTCCCATTAGAACCTGATTGCAGTGAGATACACGACATATCGGAGGGTAAATCCATAATATCCATGGAGGAGGGAGGTGATGGAGGAGGACAAAACAAGCTTGACGATGACTCACAAGGAACTGAATTCTTTGATAACGGGGACACTTTTTCCACTCGTAAGATGGAGTTTGAAGAGGGCGAGGGAATGCAAGGGCTGTACTCAATCCTTGATCCTGAAAACACTGAGATTGTCGATTCATGTGATTTTCCTAATCAGGATCTAAATTTTCCTCCTGAGAACGGAAAGTCGAGTGATGGAGATAATCATGATGGATCTGACCATCAGTGTGCAGCCTGGTGGAAGAAGCATGCATCATCTTTATATCGCCATGCAAAAGAAGCAAACACATTTTGGTCTATTTTTGTGGCTGCTGCTTTGACAGGGCTTGTCATTTTGGGGAAACGGTGGCATGCTCAACAAATTAAGCAGCACCTGAGCATCAATGATGAGGTAAATTGAATTTTGTCCTGAGAGTGCATCAAGGATGTCCCCTTAGTTTGAATACATACACACTATTTTAAATATTGGCCGATACGGTCGATATATCCATATCGATATATCGATAGCCAAATGATACGATATGGACTTCAATATTGGGTTTTAAAATTTGACCAGATATAAGGTCATATCGACTGATATGCTTGATATATTGGGCCAATATCAGATGATATATCAGCCATATTGGCCCCATATCAGCCGATATTGCAACTTTTTTTCCTTAAGTTGCTTTCCGTTTTATTTTCTAATGTTATGTAATCATTGTGATTTAATCATTTTAAAATTCGATATAGGCAATTATTTTAATATTTGATGTGTGTTTTATTTCCTAATCACTCTAGTTGTTATGTTGATGGTTTAAATTTTTTATAATCTTAAATTCTTTTGGAAGCTTTTTAAATTTTTGCAGGTAAGTCATGTCAAGTATTGTTTTGTATGCGTCTAATAACATGTAAGTAGCATTCTAATTGATTAGATACAAATAAAAGGTATGTCACACTTATTGTTAAAGTTTTTAAATACATTTTATAGTCAAGTTATATTTTATTGCTTTATATGATATATAGTAATAGTGTATTTTGGTGCATCATTGCAACGTCGTTTGATCTTATTGATGATATGTATTGGTTATTTAATCAAATATGAATATTTCGGATGTTATAACTACTCCTTGATTATTAAGATCTGTATATTTATAACTTCCAATATGAGCAACCCAGTATGGATATGTATTCTTGATATATCTCCGGTATGCGCTATTCGATATGAAAATCAACCCTCCAATACGATACAGATATCTGACATTTAAAATACTATATATATAATCTATTCTATAAATGATGAAGATTTTGAATCTTTTCCTACTAGGACAAAGCTTTGTCCTACGTGACAAGTTTGTCCTAGATGGCAATGACAATGTTGGGGGACTTAAATTTTGGGGGGAAACTTAAATTGGGGGGGACTTGAAATTTGGGGAAACTTGAAATTTCTAAAGGGGAAAACTCAGCCATTAAATAAAGCGTGCCCTACGGGCACGGGTAATGACTAGTGGTATCATATATGTACTCATCGTAGAAAATTTCTGGTGATGACAGCACAATAAAAGTATTTTTCCCAACTTTATTTTGATTTTAGGACGGACACATTCGAAAACCACAAGAGCTCAAATATGGGGGAACGCTAAAGTGATTTGACCCTCGATCCATCAGTTACAAAAAGTTATATTATTGTTAAAACCGTTGAATTTGTAACAATTGGATCAATGGTCAAATAGCATAGATTTACTTTATTTTTAGTATGTTGATGAATGATGTGTAGAACATATTTGGAAAAAAAAGTGTATATGTGCTTCAGACAACACATACATTATTCTACGCACAATTAACTTCATTTAAGATCTGACATGTATCCACTTCACTATATCAACTAAGTTGAATAAGTCGTTTAAATATTTGTTCCAATAATATGGTCTGTATGATGTCAAAATTGATTTGAGACGCTAATAAAGATGTCTTACCTGTTATTTGGAGGAATATTTATACATGTATAGATGTCTTGCTCAGTTTCCCACCATTCTAAAATACTTGAGAATGTACTGTTTGCCTATAAGACATTTCAAGGGATGGTTGTTTATGTTAGAGAGGGGTCATTTTGCTGGGAAAATATCTATAGCCAAGGAAATGAGATATACAATTAACTAGATATATATTTTTCACAAGTGAATTGAAGTGATGAATCCTATGAACTTTGGATTAAGTGTATGAAGTATAGAAACAGTCACATCTTGGTAACAAGTTCTTTTTCAGAGGTTCAGCTAATAGAGATGTACTTGGCAAGCGGCAATGAATTGGATCTTGTGGTATTTTCTTTATAGATTGAACTCAATCATAAATATTGCAGATGTGAACTTTTGTAAGTGAAGAATCAACGTAACTTCCTATAGGGTTCATGTTTCAATAGAACTTTTGTAAGTGAAGAATCAAGTGTCTTCCTACAAGGGTTCATGTATCAATTGTACATTTGCATGGAATGATGATAGTATTGGATTGAAAAAAGAGATTTTTTCTATTATTTAAAGGGTTAATTGCATAAAAATACCCTCACGTTTGGGCCATTTTCACGTAAATACCCTCAGGTTCATTTTGTGACAAATTGATACACTGTAACGGAAAATGTGCTGACGGTGTTAGATTGGACCATTTTGCCACACTCTCTCACGTTTGGGTAAATACCCTCACGTTTGGGCTAGTTTTACGTAAATACCCTGAGGTCTCTTCTCTTTCTCTCTACCGAATCTCTCTCTCTACTGATTCTCTCTCCTCTCTCTACAAATTCTCTCTTTCTCTCTATATAACGAATCTCTCTCCCCCGATTCTCTCTCCCCCAATTCTCTCTCTCTCTACCGATTCTCTCTCCCCCAGTTCTCTCTCTCCCCCCCAATTCTCTCTCTCTACCGATTCTCTCTCTCTACCGATTCTATATATATATCTACCGATTCTCTCTCTCGCTATCTCGCTATCTCTCTATCTCTCTCTACACTGATTCTCTCTCCTCTCTCTCTACAGATTCTCTCTCTCTTTCTCTCTCTACTCCGAATCTCTCTCTACCGATTTCCTTTCCTCTCTCCCTCCAATTCTCTCTCTCGAGTGGGATGGTGCATAGGGTGGGTGAGTGGGGGTTCATACGTGGGGTGGGTAGGTTGTGTGTGTGGGGTGTGTGCATTGGGGGGCTGGGGTGGGGTGTGTGCGCGTGGGTGGGTGGGTTGTGCGCGTGGGTGTGTGCATGGGGTGGGTGTGCAGGGGTGTGTGGGGGTGTGTGCGTGGGGGTGTGTGTGCGTGGGGTGGGAGTGGGTGTGCGTGGGGTGGGAGTGTGTGCGCGTGGGTGTGTGTGTGCTTGGTGTGTGATTGAACCGGAAAACGCGCAAAGGCACGTCTTCCACTCCCATGCGTAGGAGCGGCAATAAATTTATAAATAACCGGTGAGTATCGGGTCGGATCACAGGGACAAGTTGTTCTACACTCGTAAAATTTGAACGATAAAGAAAAATAAAGCGTGATACAACAACCTCAACTAACGGTGGAAAAGTGGGAAAAATGTGTGGTGAAACTACACTCCTAGCATACGCACTAAGGGTGGAGAGCCGAATCGGTAAGCAACGAGGAGGACTCATGCGATGTGTGTGAATGAGGCCGTGGGCATGGGAATTCATCCCAAATATAACTCAATTGATCTCCCGGCTAAGGGACGATCAATCGGAGGATGCTGCATTTCATCGAACGTGTGTGGTGCAATAAGTAATGAATGTAACTCATATGAGTAATAATCAATGAGCACATTAGAGATGGTCCACTAGGATGAGCCTCTCTTTGGATTTCTCCTTAGGGTTCCAATAAACAAAACTAACTTAAAACTTCATCCACAATTTAGAAAATGAAAATGTGCTAGAGATGAAATTCACAACCCAACAACAACAAGCACAACACAACCACCCAAGAAATATTCAGAAATTCATAATGAAAAGGAGAAGTTTTTACTCAAAACAATCATCCAATTATAACACAAAAATCTAAATCAAAATACACAAGAGAATGGAGAGATTTCACCCAAGTGTCACTCCAAGATGAGTTCTTCCACTCTCAAATGACCCTCCAAGCTCCAAGCTTCATCAACCTCCCATATGGCCTCCAAGCTCTCACCCAAGCCCTAAAAAAAATGAAAAAACGAAGAAGTCGCAGGAAAACCCCCTGGCTGAAAATACCCAAATTAATGCATCTGGGCCTGCGGGTCGGGCGGCCAGCGCCCGACCCGCCCGCAAACAAAGCCGCGCGCGCTTGCTCTTCGTTTGGGGCGGAGCGGGCCGCTCCCGCATCAAATAGCGGGGCAAAGCCCGCTCGAATTGCGGTCAGCCCGCAAAGAAAAGAAGAGCGGGCCGGCCCGCTAAGCGCACGCGGGGGGGGGGGGGTTTATTTGTTTATTTATTTTATTTATTTTTTTATAAAATGAAACGACCGGCGGCCCACTCAGGAGAGCCGGCCGGCCCACAAAATTGGGTTTTATATTTTTTTAGTTTTCTTTTTTAAAATTTCAAAAATGCTTCTTTGGCTCCAAAAATTCCCCAAAAATACCCATAAATCCCGCAAAAATCTCAGAAAATTCTGAAAAATATCAGAAAATTCTGAAAAATCCCCAAGACTCCTAGGAGTACCTGAAAAATAGGAGAAGTAGAAATTAGTCCATATGATGAGACAATTAATATAATGACTATTATAAATTAATATTGACCTCCGCAATGAATTATTCATATAAAATAATTCATTGCTCAAATAATTCTCAAAAATTGACAATATGATCACAATAATACCAGGAGCATATGAAAAATATCAGGAAGCCAATAAAGACGATAAAAACCATATTTTGTGCCAAGAATGAGAGTAAGCCTTAAAATGAAACATAAAGTGAAAATTCACTCAAAAGAGCAATATTAAGTATAATTCTTAGCACAAAATGGGGGTAGTTAGGGGGTATAAATATATACTTTCCACCCCGAATCATATATACTTAACACCTTCATCATCAGCAAATTCCAACTGTTTCTTACCAAATTTCCCTTCTAGAAGAAGATTAGTTGAAACGGTGGTAGAGATGATAACCGATCTTTGTAAGAAGACAGCTGCATTCTTTGATTGAAACTTGTATACCCGAGAAATCATGTAAAAGAGTGTGAAATTCTCTCATTCATTTGTCATTTCTCCTTTGTTTTCACTTTCCAGATTTTTTTTTCCAGTTTTTCCTTTTAATATTTTCTTATTTACAATTCAATTGAGTGGTTTTCTTGAGGTTAGCTTGTTATCTTCAAGTAATCTTTTGAAACTTGAGGAGAAATTTGTGCGCATGGCTCCGCAATTGGGGAATCACAACCGTGGTCCCCAACACACGATGATGTCAGTTGAGAAAAAAGGCTGAGAACCTCACACGTTCCACATTATTTTCACTTATATATGACAGGAATGCAATGACCTAATTCGGCAGTAGTGGGTCAAATGAGGAAGCATTAATTTTTTTCATCATCGACATAAGAACAAAGAGAGAGCTCCTTATCTTTGTGTGTGTGGATAGGTTTAGTGAAACATGAGGCGATCTTTTCACTTGTTTGGGTAGATACTAACAAGGTAGAGAATGGCGATGGCTTTAAGTTTGGCTCCTTTTGTTGCTATTGCGAGTGGCCATATCAAGATGGATAACTTGCAACAATTGTACTGCATTTTTTCTTTTTAAGGGGTGATAACAAAATCCATAGTCTGGTCTTGAACCGTGCTATAATGGATTTTTTAATCCTCTTAATATTGTTTAAAGATGGATTGATGGTTATTTGGTATCGGGTGCATGATATATTAATGGCTTCGTTGTGTTGTATATTTCATATGAAACTTAATTTGGGTTAAAAGAAAAGAAAGTAAATGGGATCAAGGGCGGGTTAGGCGTATCTCTCTTTCTTCTTTGAAGTGTAGCTATGGCGAAGGAGATGTTTTGGTGACTATATTTTAGAATCATCGTTTTAACTAATAGCATGGGTGCCTTCCTAGGAGGAGGTTGCCCCGTAGGATGCTTCGATTAGAATTAAGTGTTAGTGGTTTGGATTGATTTTGCGAAAAAGAACAAAAGCATAAGAGAGAAGCTTGTTGTCGTTGCCATCGTCAATGTCGTTACTTGTTGCTACTGTCCTTGCTTTTGGTCGCTGCCTTTGTTGCAAGAGAAAGAGAATAGAGGAAGGGGTTATGGGCCTCACGTAACCCCTTTCTCTAATTCTGTCCCATCCTCCTTAACGTCTTTCTCTCATTGTGTTTCCTCGCTGTCAAAACAACATTTGAGAGTGATGATGGCAGCGACAAGTGGCAACATCAACGACAACGAGCTTCTCACTTCTATTTTATTCTCTTTTATCTCAACACGATTTTTTCTTTTTTCTCACATATTCTAGAGTTTCTATTTTTTTCCCTCTTAATATTGAAGCAATGTCTAGGCGCTATGCAAGGGCTTCGGCTTTCCGCTCTGCTTAGAGCATTTTAATACATTGGTTGAAATGGCTAATAGAAAAGTCAATATGTTCTTGTAAGGGAATTGGTCACATGCATTGATGATATGCATAGGGCAAAAAGGTTTGATGTTGGAAGAAAACATTGATATGAAAGAAGCAAAAAGGTTTAATGGTTATTCGAATTAGTGGAAGAGAAAAATTGACATGTCAGTTGCAGAGAAAAATTGTCATGTCAGTTGCAGAGAAAAATTGGTGGAGCTTAGTTGAACCAGTTAGCTGATATGTTTTCATGAATTGATGAATTAGCTGAATTGTTTTCATGCATTCCAGCTTGATGTATGTTGATAGAATGATATGAATTTTAATTGGGCAACATGCAAACTTTATTAGGTCTCTCCTAGATTACATTGAAGTTGTATCAACAGAAGTAAATTTGTTTTTAGGCATGCTTGGGATATAGGATGTAACTAATTAATTTTTTGGTCTGTCTAACTAAGTTTGGGGTTTCTTGTTTATGTTTATTCTTGACATATCAATTCAATAAGGTTTGAAATCTTTACTATGATCTCGATAACTGATGTCCATTTGTAAGTAATATCTGAATTATTGAATGATACATTTTGGAAGCATTGGTCTATATGTAACGATTGTCTTATCTCAGCATGACTTTTAATTGCAAGTAGATCTTCATCTTTAGTAAGTGCATCTATCCATAGATAATTTCTATCGTATCCCGGACATGATCTTCTCTTTTTTCGACCTGTTTCCTCAAGGGGCATCCTCATGAATCATCTAAATCAATTTTATACTATAGCTGAAACAATTTGATATTATACCAATTGCACAACTTGAGTTCCGTTTTGTGTGCCAATATTAAGGTGTTTTTTCTTATCCCAACTACAAATCCTTTCTAAAATTGCTACTTTGTATTGGTATTAGCTAATTCAAAACTGTTATAATGAGTTTTCACCATTATATGAAATAATATATTTTAAATTTTGATCATTCAAACCGTGCATGATAGTTAATATCTTGCAATATGTATCATACAATACGATATGGTTTAAAGGGATTTTATACTATAGTCGAAACAATATGATATTATACATCTTGTGAAACTTGAGTTTCACATTATGTGCCAAATATTAAGGGGGTTTTTCTTATCCCAACTACAAATCCGTTTGTAAATTGCTAGTGTGTTTTATTAGCTAATTTTTTGAACATTGAATTCGTTCTAAAATTGCTACTTTGTATTGGTATTAGCTAAATTCAAAACTGTTATATGAGTTTTTAACCATTATGTGAAATAATACATTTTAAATTTTGATAACTCAAACTTTGAATGTCTTGTTATCATAGTTAATATCTTGCAATATGTATCATACAATATGATATGGTTTAAAGGGATTTTTGTACTATAGTCGAAACAATATGATATTATACATCTTGTTAAACTTGAGTTTAACCTTGTGTGCCAATATTAAGGGGTTTTTCTTATCCCAACTACAAATCCGTTCGAAAATTGCTAATATGTGTCGATAATTAGCCAATTTTTCGAACATTGATTATGACTGTTGTAGAAGTTTTTTACTGTTATATGAAATGATATATTTTAAATCTTGTTATTATAGTTAATATTTTACTATGTTCTATATGTATCATACAATACGATATGGTTTAAAGGGATTTTGATACATATCAGACAATTATATCATAGTTGTGAAATATGTTACGATATGGTTATATTGGACATATAGAATTCGTGTTATGGTCAGGTTTGGTAGGTCGAATCTACATTTAAGTTCGATTCATTTCATATTTAGGACTAAAATTGATCGATTACTCATAGTATCATTGAAAAACACATAAATCTCTTATCTTGGGTTGCCATCTTGTTTACGCCTATTGATATTCGTCATCCTTTTTGACACGTGCCAACCATGTCCATAGCGTTTTGTGTATCAAGCTTCGGCCACCCTTAAGGATACACATAGCCTCACCGATCCTGCAAGAGGCTCCCTTGACTCTAACCTGCCCTTGCGGAGGCCCGATCAGCACTTAACCTTCTTGACTCCCACCAACCTTTATAACTGCAATTTTCAAACTCTTATTATATTTCATTATTTATTATTTGTTTAATGATAAATCTCTTCATATTTTTAAGTTATATTTAGTTATTTATGTAATTTGCTTAATCCTTGCACAATATTAATTTATCTTACGTTATGCGGATATGATAATTATAGAAAATGATAAACGATATATATCACAATATGACAACTTCGCTTATTGTATTAGTTGTTATTAGTTAGTATCCATGGTATCGGCTATTTTCGGATGGATTGAACAGCCGTGTTTGAAATCCATCCGATATAGTACGAGTTATATACATTGGTAGCTTGAGATTTCAAGCCTTGCAAATACAGATTGTAGGTTGGTTCATGCAGGTAAACTTGCATTTGTTCACTAACAAGTCTAGGATCCGCTTGGGGAACCGAATCCCTAACAATTGTAGGATCCACTGGAGGATCCAATCCCACTAAGTTATATGAATCAGAGTTTATATAATCCAACTCTATTTTTTCTCCATCAAATGCGTTGATTTCATTGAGAATAAAATATAATTTGCTGTGACAGTATCTCTGTAAAAATGATTTGTCTAGAATTTTTTACCCCTCAACATGTCAGGAAATAACCAACTGGTCTTATAAATTTGGTTGGGAATAAAATGGATATTAAAACTAGAAATAATGTGCATATAACACATACATATTTCTTATTCAGTTTAATGTTTTGGATCCTTAAGGATCCTAATCTTGCTTCATGACAATACATTACTAATAAGCTATTGGATACAAGTTTCATGGTCCAGCGAAGTCTGGCTGGATCCAGATTGATTTGCCGGGTTTGGTGCGTGCTTCGTTTTCAATTGCCACTTCTGGTGTCGCCAATTTAGACTGTAGAAACCTCAAGCCAAAACTGATACCGATTAGGATCATGTGAACCCAAGTGCGACCTAATCCTAGATTGGCTTGGATTGGGCTTGAGGCTAGATTTAGTTGTCTCTTGTTGGATCTCTAGTTGTATCTTGTTGAATCTCTGTGTTTTGGGAGCCTTACATAGGCATTTCATTATCAGCATTTAGAAATAATAGCATTCTGATATCGAAAGCTTAAAGGAGGTAGAATGATTACTTCTAGTTTGGTGAGTCTCCATGAGATGAAGGGGAAGACATGGCCGAGTGAGGCAAAGCCTATCAAAATGGCAGCACTGGAACAGCTGCTGTTTATTTATTTATTTTTTTTGAAATTCTAATTAATTCCTTTTTGGTGAAGAAGTCTCTGAAGTGGTGAAGTGGACACAAGGTTGATCAAAACAAAGAATATAGAGGGAAAAAGGGCAGTAGAGGTTGAGAATGAAAATCTCAAGATGAAGCAAAAATAGTTCGTGTCCCTTTTTCTGATAGTACAGTCTAATGAGAAGAGTGATGAATTATATGTTGTTTTAAAAAATATATTGGCGTGTGATATATGGAAAAACTCAAGGAACTTACTATTTATGTCTTTCATTCAAAAGTTTTGAGAATGCTATGTTTGGTTGGGCTTCCTTCATTCTTGGTTGCTTGGTATACAATTGAGTTGGATGTTAACTCAACTTCTGCCAATTGTAGAGTTCCCAAGTAAGGAGGGGCAAATTCTAGTTAACCTGAGTTTGCCTGCATCTTTACTTTTTACTCATTTTCATGTTCTTTCTTGTGAGTTGCTGCCTTTAAACTCGTCTGGGCTCAACTTCCCTCCGGGATATTATCACACCTTCATTGCTTGCATTCCTTGTTTGCTTTAGAACTAGAAATAACCCGTGCACACAGTGCACAGAGCAAAACTCCCCCCCCCAAAGAGGATGTGGTGCATGCGCGTAACCGAAAAGGAGTGAGAAATGTGGGTGTGTGTGCTGGTATCATCGAGGGGTAAAAAAGGAGCGAGAAGTGTGGGTGTGTGTGCCGGTATCGTCGGGGGGTAAAAGGTGCAAAAGGCAAACATGTAAATAAGTGTCTTGGGGGTGTTTTTTTTGGGCTTTTTGGGGGAATGGCAACCATATAAATAAGTGGCTTTGTGTGTGTGTGTGTTTTTTTTTTTTTTTTTTTTGGGGGGGGGGGGGGTTTCCCAGACAACTTGTGACTGGGACGAAGCGTGCCACCTGGACAATCCTAGGTGGACATCCCTTGTTTGTATAATAGATTGGCCATTCAAAATATATGGAATGGAATGCTTGCTGGCTGAGTGGGAAGTTTATTGAGGTTTGATGATCATCACTACTTCATGTGAATACCTTATGTCAGGAGTGGCTTTTTCATGAGGCTAACATTGCTTCAATGAGTTAGATTTTTAAGAGCTTGACAACAAGATGCTGCATAAAATATTAAACTATAAATGTAAGGTCCATAAAAGTTAGAGGAAACATTGGTTCTTTTTTGTTTTTTAAGGCAGGAAATATACATTTTTCCAGTGCATTGCTTATTGGTGTTTCTTATTTTGTTGTTTGTGAGGAAAAGCCAGAATTCTCATGGGCATGTCCTTTGCTCTCTCTCTCTCTCTCTCTCTCTCTCTCTCTCTCTCTCTCTTCCCCCCTACTTTCTACATGTGTGTGTCTCGACTTTGTTTTTGTTTTTTTTTGTTTTTTGGACCGCTTTTTTTTTTTTTTGGGGGGGGGGTGCACATGTGTTGGATCGAAAACTGTGTAAAGAAACATTTTAAGAAGCGATCTTCGTCTTTGTTTTGAAAAAAAACATCTTTGTTTAGTGTTCACATGTAATTTATGTCCCATAATATGCTTGCAAAATTAAAGGGAGCTTGTCACTTGATAAATTTAGCTGAAGTTAGATGTCTAAAGCAAGTAATACATGATAAGGAAAGTGCTGATTTCTTTCTGCAAATAACTAATTGTTGGTTTTTACACTGTTGAGAAGATAGTTAGCAATGAATCTGTAATGCTCATAGTATATTGATATTGTTTCCTGTGTTCCATTATGCTCTTAATGTGATGATGTAGTCTTTTCATAGATTTACTTGTAGTCCAGCTTTTGGGTTCCTCCACATGAACATACATGAAACCTAAGCACTGTGGTAGAGTCGTTACCACTACATAGATAATCAGATCATGGTTATATTTAAGCTTTTGGAATCTTCTAGTAGGAGGTATCAACTTTTAACACTGCATTGAATAAAATCTATTTACTATCAAGGATGGAACAACTTGTAGATTCGGTTCAGGGATGGATAGTTTGATTCTTATAACCAGTCTGTGAGGCACATGGATCGAGCATAGATGTCTCAAGTCATTGAATCTGTCAGGTTGTTATCCACATATTCTAAATTTATCACAACATAAATTAATATGATCATCCGCATATTTGATTTGTTTGCTGCTCATATTCACATTCTAAGCCTTACATTTCCCAATTAATAGTCAGATGACACGCACACGCGCACACACACACACACGCACACACGGGGAGAGGGGGAAGAGTCACATTCTACACATTGAAGTCTTATGTTATTGTCCATAGTAATAAATACTTATCTCGAACATTAGGTTGGTTTGCCTAGTACTGGGGGGCATTACTTACCTGATACTCATTAGTTGGAGTGGAGATTGAAAAAATGATCATCAAATGGTTTGGTAATTATTCATCTAATTAAACAGATACATTTTATTACTCACAATATGGCTGAATTTGATCATCCACATATCTGATTTGTTTGCTTTATCGAAATATTCATTTGACTTATATGCATATCCTATTACCCATGCTCATATAGTCACATTCTAACCCTTGTGTTCCCCAATTAATAGTCAGCTGACTTGATTTGTTATCCTATTACCACGCTCATATATTCACATCCTAACCCTTACGTTCGCCAATTAATATTCAGGTGACACGTGCGCGGGGAGAGAGTCCAATTCTACCCATTGAAGTCTTTTGTTATTGTCCATACTAATAAATACTTATCTTGAATGCTAGGTTGGTTTGCCTATCATTTTGGGCGTTACTTACCCGATACTCATTAGTTGGGGTGGAAATTGAAAGAATGACCATCAAATAGTTTGGTAATTATTCATCTAATTAAACACATGCATTTTAGTAATCACAATGTAACTGAATATGATCATCCACATATTTGTTTTTTTCGCTATATCGAATTATTCATTTGACTTAAATGCAGTTAACTTGTCGATGTTTATCTTGTTACCCATGCTCATATATTCACATTCTGACCCTTTCATTCCCCAATTAATAGTCAGATGTGTGCGCACACGGGGGAGAGAGAGCCACTTTCTGCCCATTGAAGTCTTATGTTATTGTCCATAGTAATAAATGCTTGTCTTGAATATTAGGTTGGTTTGCCTATTATTGTCGGGTGTTACTGACCCAATACTTATTAGTTGAGGGTGGAAATTGAAAGACTGATCATCAAATGGGTGGGTAATTATTCATCTAATTAAATTGATTCAATTTAGTAATCACAATATAACTGAATATGATCATACACATGTTTGATTTGTTTGCTTTATCGAATTATTCATTTGACTTGTATGCATTTAACCTGTTAATATTTATCCTATTACCCACGCACATATTGCCACATTTTAACCCTTAAGTTACCCAATTAATAGTCAGATGACGTGACGTCCGTGACATTCTCCCCCACTTATCGGCGATGCCCTCATCGCTAGGCGTTCTCCTTGCGAAACTCCTCCATCAAGTCCTCGAACTGTCATATTGCTTTCGCTTCGCAGGCTATAGCTACTCTCACTTTTTGGCAATCCCTTCCACTTGACGAAGTACTGAAGCCGTGGATGGTTGATTGCCTCATGAACCACCCTATCCGCGATGATCTCCTTGGCCTCCTTGTTGAATTACATCCGCACTCCTGTCGGCGCACGAGAGGACTTCACTCGGCTCGAGTCCTCCAGATCTTCATGGTATGGCTTCAACATACTCACGTGGAAGATGTGATGGTACTTGATGGTCGGAGGAAGTTCTACCTTGTAAGCGAACGTCCACACTCTTGATGAACGAAAATGTGCCTTCATACTTATCAGGCTTTTTGTAGTCCTTTGTGCCGATCTAGCGTCGAAAGACTGACAAGTACTAAGTCTCCCACTTGGTATTCAGCATGTCTCCTCTTCTTATTAGTCAACTTCATCCTCTTTGCAGCCTTGCTAAGGCATGATCTTGCTAACTCGTTCTGCTCTTGTCATCCCTTGTAGCCCGTTGCAACGGTGTTTGGAGTAAGTGGTTGTCCCATCACAATCTCGAACGGACTCTTTCTGGTTGTCACACTCCTCTGAAGGTTGTCCAGCAATTTCGTCCAATCTTGCGTGTTGGCACTCACATAGTGTCTCAAGTACACCTTCAGTATATTGTTCACCCTCTCTTTCTGGTCATCCGTCTGAAGGTGGAAACTGGTAGAAAAGCTCAAGTCAGATCCCAGCAATCTGAAGAGCTCCGACCAACATCTCCTCGTGAAACGAGCATCTCTGTTGCACATGATGGTCTCCGATAGCCCCTAATATTTTACCACGTTATTTAGGAATAGCGAGGTTATCTCTGATGGACACTTTGCTAGTGCTGGAATAAAGATCTCGTACTTGGAAAATCCGTCGACCACCACCATGATGATGTTGCACCCTTCTTACTTGGGCAATCCCATGATGAAGTCTGAAAATGCGCACGAACGGTCTCTCCGGAATCTACAAAGGGTCGAGGAGTCCTGCCTGTTCTCTTTGATCTACATTGTCTTGTTGGCACACATGACAAGTTTTCACGTAGGCCTCAATATCGTTCTGCATACGAGGCCAATAGTACGCATCCTCGAGTAGTGCCAATGTCTGATGCACTTTCGGATGTCTAGCCTATGGAGAGTCATGACACCGAGAACTTTCCGCCATATGTTTCCAAACAATGGCACGTACATCTGTAATTCTTTGGTGTAGAGCAAGTCGTCCTCGAGCCAAAACATCTGAGTCTTTCATTCCTTGGCATACTGGACTAGTGACTTCACCGTCGGATCTTACATTATGCATTCTCTTATGCGGTCGAGCAAGAAACTTTGTGAATGGCTCACTGTATATGTGAGTTCCGCCTTCCGACTTAGCGCATCCACCACCTAGTTTGCTCAGCCCAGCTTGTACTCCAACACGTAGTTGAACTCTGCCAAAAGGTCTTGCCATCTTGCTTGCTTGGGGGCACTTCTGAGTTTGGAAGTAACCGGTGGCTACATTATCCGTCTTTACTACGAACCGGGAACCAAGAAAGTAGTGCCTTCATAGCCTCAAACAATGGACCACCGCTGTCATCTCCTCTTGGACAATGTACCATCGCTCGGTGTCATTCAGCTTCCGACTCTCGTAGGCGATGCGGTGCCCTTCTTGCATCAACACCACTCCAATGGCGAAGTCGCTCACATCTGTGTGGACTTCATATGGTTTGCTGAAGTCTAGAAGAGAGGATCGGCTCCTCCGTCACCGTCCTCTTCAATCCTTCGAACGCTTCTTCGCATTTCAGGCTCCATCTCCAAGCCTGATTCTTCTTCAGCAAGTCTGTCAATGGAGCCGCGATAACCGAATAGACTCGGATTAATTTTCGGTAATAGTTGGCCAACCCGAGGATCGACCGCAGCTCTGTGACCTTAGTGGGAGGTTTCGACTCCTGTATGGCCCAACCCTTCCTTTGGTCTTTTCGAATCTGGTCCTTCTCGATGACGTGCCCCAAGAACATGACTTCCTTTTATGCAAACGAGCATTTCTCCCTATTCACGTACAGCTCGTTCTGTCGGAGGGCCTCGACCATTTGACGCAAGTGCTCCTGATGCTCAGAGATGTCTCGGCTGTAGATCACGATATCGTTGAGGTAGACTACGACAAAGCAATCTAGGAAGGGATCCACTGTGTACAACATGCAGAAAGTTGCGGGAGCATTTGTGAGTCCAAAAGGCATGACTAAGAATTCATATGATCTGTAACTTGTTATGCATGCCGTCTTTGGCTCGTCTCCTTCGGCGATCCGCTCTTGATAGTGTCCCAATTTGATGTCCAACTTGGTGAAGTATCTTGCCTGTCCCAACCGATCAAACAAGTCCGTCACCAAAGGTATTGTATTCTTGTTTTTTACCATGACTTTGTTAATAGCCTGGTAGTCGATGCACAGACGAAGAGATCAGTAGTGCTTCTTCTGAAAAAGTACATGTGCACCATAGGGACCTTTCGATGGTCGGATGTACCCGGCATCCAGTAAGTCCTTCAGTTGCTTTCTAAGTTCATCCAACTCCGTTGGAGCCATCCAATAAGGTCCATCGCTGGTGGTTGCGCACCCAGTATCAACTCGATTTTGTAATCTACCTCCATCTTAGGTGGTAGCTTGCTAGGAAGCTTCTCGGGCATAACATCTTGGTACTCCTCGAAGACAGATTGATCTCATTGGGATCTCATCTTCAATTGGGCCTTCCTCGATCTTCACTGCTGCGACGAAGGTCGGTTCATTCCTTCGAACCCCTTTAGAGAGTTGGATAGCCGAGAGGATCTTGCTTGACAGTGCTTTCTCACTTTGTATCGAAATCGTGCAAGTCTTACCCTCGAGGAAGCACATTGTGTTGGTATATGGAACCAACACGACATTCATCTGGTCCAGAAACTCCAAGCCGACGACCACATTGAAGTTATCTATCCATATCATCGTCATGTCCACTGATCTGGATTATTCTTCCATTTTCATTTGTATTTGATGGGCCATGCCGATGATAGGAGTAGGCTTCGAGTTGACGGCTTTGATAGTACCCTTCTCTTTGGTCACCGTGATGCTCAAATCTCCGGCCACCCTAACAGAAATCAAGAATTGGAAAGCATAGGTATCAAGAAGGGCTTTGAAGGTCTTATCCGCGATTTCCGTCTATGAAAATTGGCCCACGTGGCCATTTGTCCACCTTGGCATGTATGGCATTGAGAAGATGTAGTAAACTCGCTTCTCTTCCTGTTGCTTCTCCTCTTCATTCTAGATTAGATCGCAAGATTGGCCCTCTTTGGACATTCTCGAGCTTTGTGTGGACCTTCGCTGAAGTAGCATTGGATTTTTTTTCGAGCAATCCTCCTTGGCTCCCTTAATGGACTTCCATTCCACTGTTTTGGCTTAGGTTGGGAGTCTTTAAAATGTTTCTCTCTCTCCCACATCTTTGCCATGGTTGACCTTATCTCTTGGTTTGTCGGAGTCCATCTTTCTGAACTCGATCAGGCTCTCTGCAACCGCCATAGCCTGGGCGATGGTATGGACTCCCCGCCTCTGAAGCTCCATTTGGCCTATCCTGTGAGACCATCTATGAAAGCGAAGAGCGAGTCCTTGCTCATATTGGGAAATATCAAGAAGTAGCTTTGAAGATTCCTTTTCATAATCATGAATAAATCCCTTTCTGAGTGAGGTGTCGAAACTTACCTCGCGTTTCATTCTCAGCATTCTCCGGGTAGAACTGCTTCTTGATCTTCGACTTGAATTCTTTCCAAAGTGTTGATGGTGCATGATTCCCATTTCACATCGTCGCTCCATCTACGCTAACACATCGTAGCAACGTCTTGGAGGTAGAGAGGTGCCGTAAGGAGCTTGGAACCATCGTCACTGCATCAAAATATTTTTCTATATTCCATAGGAGGTTATCAAGTTATCGAGCACGCCACATACCTCCATAATGCTTTGGTTTAGGAACGTCTACCTTTGGCAAGAAGGGATGACTGACGACCGCTCCACTTACCCACGTCATCTTTTGTTGGTTGAGGTACTCTCCCCTGAGCTCATCTAACTCTTTCGTGAGAGAGTCTCTACTTGAGCCTCTGGGATAGCATTCCTCCGCTCCCCTCTTCCGGAGCATGTCCGAGTTCAAGACCGTTAGCATCGTCTTCCGAAGCTCGTCCCTTCCGGACCTAAGCTCCTCGATGCTTTCCTCCATGGCCTCGGATCCTTCGCCTCGGCCACGGTGAGCTCTGCCTTGCCCAGCTGTGCCTTGAACGCCGACATGATGTTTCTGGACTTCTCCATGTGAGGCGGCCTAGTGGTGCCATTTGTCATCTCGGAGTCACCAGCAAACTGGAATCTCACCAGTCGACATTCTCTTCTCCTAACCTGGCCCTGATACCAACTGTCACGAGCGAATTGTTTAGCTACTTGACCATCCCAATCTCGTGCGACATTTTGCTCGTTCCTCTTAGAATGGCTATGTTTGTCTTCTCTTAAACTCTCACACTCACACAAAAAACACAAGAGAGAACTTGAAAGTGTAGAATGCCTTCTATTGATTGCAACTGTTGATGGATACAAATGACCTCCACTTGTCTCTATTTATAGGTGATGCTCTCTTGCAAAGGCATTGGTGGATACAAATGCCTTTGCTTCTATTGATTGCAACTGTTGATGGATACAAATGACCTCCACTTGTCTCTATTTATAGGTGATGATCTCTTACAATCATTGGTTGAGATTAAGTTTTTAGAGTCTTCCATGATCCAATGGCTATGGAAGAGTCTCTAGAACCTTCCACATTATTCTGCACTAAATTCCATCTTTAAAGAATACACATAAATATACCAGAACATTCTAAATACAATATTTACAAGAGTACACCTTGGAACTCTCTAGAGAATGCCACCTTATGTGCCAAATAAGTGACAACTAGGTGATGACGAGGCGATGACATGACGTCCGTGACACTCACAGAGTCACATTCATCACATTATACCTGGTGAATTATTGTGTTAGTCTCTATTCTCCATAATAACATTAAAAAAAATAGGGAAATTAGTGATATGAATAATTCCTAAATAAAACTCTTTAATCAAATAGGAATAAGCTCTAAACCAAGGGTTGAAGTCCAGGTTCAACATCGCTGTCGGCCAGTAATTTGTTACAAGACGATATGTATTTGAAGTATTAGACCATACACACAAATTGTATTATCTCAATCTTGATGTTGGTTGCTGGTAGCGCTTCATCTATATATGAAATATGATTTATCTCTTATCATTGAAGACGTTATCTAATTTCTCTGACTCCACTAACGGGTTGTCATCATGAAAGTGTTATCTAAGTCAATTAGCTTAAATTCAATTTACCTTTTCAGATTTTGATGTTTTAGCCTCATATTGTAATTCAGTACTCTACATGTCATAGTACTTGAAGAGTCTTGCTGTGTCTCGGTAAAAATAACGGGTCCGATTCGTTTAACCTATACTATGCTGATTCAAAATGCCAATATATATTGATATCAGCCCTTTTTTTGAACCTTGGGTTGTTGAATTGGATCCTTTTGACACTTTATTTTTTAACAATAGATTCTTTGGACCGTTGTGTCTCCTCTTGTATTAGTTGTTATTAGTTAATATCGGCTTTATTGGCTGGTTTCACACGGATGTATTAGTATGCTTGAAATATGATACAGTCTCCGATTTTTTATACTATGATTCAATCACTAATTAATTAAATAAACTATCAATCTTATTTTGGTATTTGGTGAAAATTCAAGTTCAATTCATGTTCACAGTATCAAATTCAGGTTTAGTTCACATTCGAAAAATTATATGAATTCAGATACGAACTGCAGTGTTCGATGGGATTTGATTTATTTGATTTTGTTCATGTCCCAACCCTACCTAGTCGGCACATAGTCCTAGCTTGACAAGCTTCTAAGGAATCTATAAAACTACTTTCTATAAACCTAATGGTCGTATTGGATTCCTCGAGTGGAGAATAATAATCATCTTTATTTAATCATCATCATCTTTGTTATAAATCTTTTCCATAAAACTTCAAGCAGTAATGTACGTTGTATTGTATCCATCCAAATGGTTCCCATGTATGCCCATGGATCATATTTTGCAGCATGTGAATTAAGCATAAACGAAAATTGGTAGCATTTAGATCATCATGCCATCTTCCAACCCAACCAAAACCCATCTTAATCCAACTTCGTCGCCTTTCAGTATATATTTATCTGTGTGCGCACGCGCATGCGTGTGCAAACTCCAAAGGTTTTGTTGTGTTTGCATCTCCCCGTGATTCCTCTTGGTTGCTATTGCTGCTTATCCTACTGGTACTAACTGGAGTTGCTTCTCGTTTATTGACCCTCGTAACAGAAGATGAAAGGGGTGATTGGTCCCATAGGGCGGCTCAAAAACATCATTGTCGGCCGCCATCAGCGGAGTCCACTGATCGGCGGTGGTGTCTCGGCCATCCATTGAGGATTTCATGACAATGACGACGAAGATGAAGATGAAGATGATGACGACAAACAGAAAAAGGAAAACTTTTCTTTGATGAGAGAGAGCCGTCCTTGTGTAAATTTTACTGTATCCTTGTGATGGAGTTTGTTAATATTTGTGTCACTTGAAAAACATGTATATTCAGTCTATCCTCTTCTGCTGGTTAATAATGTAAGGATGGGGGTAGTGATACAATTTTTACCTTTCTTTCGCATTGTTGTCTTGTGCATTTTTTTTCCTTTCACAATTTAGTAGCGGCTGCAGCAGTGTTATTATTATTATTTGTTTGTGGATCAAGTATGGGCTTAATTTATAAAAATTATCTTGTACTATCTACAAATTTAATGCTACTACCGTTAACTTTAAAATTTCCCCAAAAATCCATTTTTAACTTTGTAATTTACAAAAAAATGCCATAAATATTTAGATCATGCGCTTGGTAAGAAGCTTGGTAAGAACATTTGGATAAAAAAATACCATAAGTTTGGACATGACACGTGTATGTCTGACACATGCATGTCTCTTGGGTGGAGATCTTTGATATGGAAGAATTAAGTATGTATATGCATGCTGTTATAAGAAAATGGTGTAAATTCATGTTTGGTAGGATTACTTTTCAGTTAAGAAGCAGTTAAACGATGTCGATGCTGCTTTTATTCGTCTAGTCTCTTTTGAGGAAGAAAAAAAGTCAGGGAGTTTTCAATTGGGAGCTGATAAAGCACTAGGTCCAGATGGTTACAATGCGTTCTTATATCAATCTAATCGGGACATTGTGAGCAGTGATGTGATAGATGCAGTGAACTCCTTCTTTATCTTTGGGAGAGTTTTAAAGGAACACAATCATACCTTTCTTTGTGTAACGCCATGTTCCCCAAAATACAAAAAAAGTACGAATCTATTTTGGGTATTCCCAGAACAACGAGTGTTACTTAGAAAGAGAGAGAGAAAAGAATTTGCATGTCATTACGCATGTGCTGAGAAGTACAAGTAATCACAAATATCAACACAAGAATCAAACAGAAATATAAGTCCAAACATTTCATTTTATTTATACAATGATTCATTATTACATATGCCATCTTTGTACTGAGTACAAAGGAAATAAACAAGAAAATCCCCCCAAAGAACCCAAAAGGAAAAACAATCACACACTGTAGAAAGTACAACTCACTTCCTAACTACCCCTTGGAATCATCTGTACAAGACTGCCCTCTATGGGCTCCATCTCTGAGTAAGCTTCTGGGTCTAGCTTTGTCCTGACTGCTCTGCTCCTAATCCTGAAAAGGTAAATGGAACACGTCAACGCGTGACCTAGTAAGATTCCTAAATAAGCTAGATAGGACCCAGTTTAGAACCGAACTACCTATCTAGGAAGGGTGGTCTAACAAGTAAGGGTCACATAGCATATAAAAGTATTCACGACATGACATGCAAGCTTTTAAAGGGGAATTTGTAGAACATGTATAAGTAAACATATTATAATTTGCAAGTGCTGAGAGTAAACAGAAGAACCAGCTGACATGAGATAACATCATATAAGAATATGTCATGCCAAGTAAGAGCTGAAATAAAACTGTAAAACATAATTAACATGAGATAGCAACATTTATGAAATGGAACAGTTGCATTAAGTTAATAGTTTACATGTTTGGGAACCCATGTAAATCGTAGGACACTTAAGGAGCTGGACTTCACCCAGAGTGGGTGAAAAGTGGTACCTCAACCAGCGACACGAGCACTGGAGGGGCCTCTCGTAACTCCACCTTACATGAGTGAGAGAATTCTCGGTTTTTATCGGGACAAACGGAGAAAATCATTACATAATGGTGCAACACGAGTATACCACCGGCCTCTCTAACTCTAGCCAACTCCCTCTCTTGGGAGCGCGAGTGAGAATCAAGCTATGTCCACACTTAGCCAACTCCCTCGCTCAGGAGTGCAAGTGGGAGCCTCAGCTGTGTCCGCTTCTTAAGACCTACTCTTTACATGTGTCCCCCAAAAACACATATCTAAAGTCTCACCCATTTCTGAATGGATTGAGAACTTGAGACTCTTGTTCTCATTCTCACACTTATTTTCATTAGTTCATGGCATCATTGCCTTGTGCTGGTCTTAACACCACTTTTACATTTCCTATGGATGTTCTTACATGTCCATTCATCATTACAATGTTCTTTCTTATACTTGTTTAATTCCACGGAAAAGTTACATAAGGAACAACATACCTTCTTTCTTACATTACAATATGAATCATTGAGTTCATGCATTTACTAACATTTGTAACTTGATTATTAAAACAATCAATCTTCATGGAGATTTAATGTTTCAACATGTGTGCTTGATATATACGTAACTAGCATTCATGACATGGTGATCATCATTACAATATCATGGCATTGAATAAAGCAACATGGTTAATAAGCTAGTGAACTAAAACATGGTTTATCATATGTTTAATATTCACAACAAGTCAGCAAAATAACTAAATTGGAGTTCTGACAGAACTGGGGGAAATGGGACTACATGGCTGTTTGGTGATTCCATACGGCCGTATGGAGTTATAGGCCACAAGTCAGTATAATGTTTTCATACGCCCGTGTGAAAAAGCTCAAGGGGAAGATCCACACGGCCGTATCGCAAAGTCCATAGGGCCATATGGACTTGGTTGGCTCAGGGAAAGGGGCACACGGCCGTATGATATTTCATACGGCCGTGTGGGGTTAAAACTCAAAGGGATGACCCACACAGCCATACGGTGGTTCCATACGGCCATGTGGCTCACACGGCCATATGGGGTTGCCATACGGTCGTGTGGAGGGGAAACGGCCAGGGGTGCGGTATACATCCGTGTAGTTTATTCTGCTGTCAACTTTGACGGCGACGAAACTTAAAAATCTTATACGATTTAAACTAAGCCTTATCTAACTTGATTAGGATCATACCTCTGCAAGTCCACCTAGAGTTCTGGGGCCCTTTTTCTCCTTGAAGACCATTTGACGCTTAGCTCACTTCTTCCTTCTTCTCCAAGGATATAACGAACCAGGGTTAGGGTTTTGTGTGAACTGGAAGAGAGAGGAGGAGGAGAGGGAGGAGGAGGAGCAGTGAATCTGTCGTGGGTTGCGCGAATAAGGGAGAAGGGATAGGGTGTGGTTTCTCTACTCGTTGCGTGAACGAGAGAGAGGAAGGAGGAGATGCTGGGTTCCTTTCTTCTCTTTCTATTTTCTTTTCTTCCTTCTCCCCTCAGAATCCCAATCCTCATCAATGTATCCTATTCTCTCCCCATGTCATGTGGTTAATTGAGTTGGTGGGGGTTAATTAGGAGGGATTAACAACTCAAAGGAGGAGGTGTCCTTTCTTAATGAGCGTGGGTTTATTCTAAAATATCAAATGTAATACTACTTACTATTATACTAAGTATATCATCTAAATATACACCCATGTAAATCAAATTGATATATAAAAATTAATTTTATCCTTTTAAAAATTTAAGGAAATTCTTGAAAATATACTTCAATATTATTCGTATGAATATGATCAATATTACGTATATAATTACTCGTATATTGAAATGTATGGTATTACACTTTGCATGGTGCCTATGGCAGAATCGGCCTCTAGTCTTAATGCCTACAAACCTATTTCATGTTGTAATGTGCTTTATAAGATTATTTCTAAAATTCTCTGTAACAGACTCCAAAAAGTTAGATCCGAGCTCATCTCTCCACATCAATCTACTTTTCTGATGGGTCGTCTCATCAAGATTGTTCTTTATTAGCCCATGAACTTGTCACATACTTCAATAAACCTCTTCGTAGATGTTTATGACTCAAGGCAGACCTTAGAAAGGCCTTTGATTCTGTTAACATAGAAATTATCTATTTCATGATGCATCACATGGGTTTCCCTGCTCTTTGGATAGATTGGATCAGAGAATGCATATCCAGTCCTACTTTTTCTATGCTTATTAATGGTCCACCATCTGGATTCTTCTCTAGTAATCGAGCTATAAGACAAGGTGATCCACTATCCCTTTACTTGTTTGTTTTAGTAATGGAATTTTTTTCTATTATGATAAACTTGGTTGTGCTTGATGGGTCGGTTAACCCAATGAAGAGGTATCCTATTTTGACACCATCTCATCTATTGTTTGTTGACAACTTACTAATTTTTAATCATGGAGATTTGAAGACGGCAGAAAATCTGAATAGCCTTTTAGACTCAATAAGCTATACAATGAGTTTACATATTAAAAAGGATAAAAGTAAGCTCTTTTGTAGCACTGGGTGTCCTATCTCTCGTGAGATTGCAACATTTATTGGTGTGGTGTGTATCTTGGTTCTCTCCCAATTCGCTATCTGGGTCTTCCACTATCTATTTCATATTTGAAGGCAAGACACTACTCTCCACTTATTGACAAGTGTAGGAAGTATTTAGATGGCTGGGCATCCCAACATTTATCATTGGCAGGTAAGGTGGAGCTTATACGATCAGTTATATATAATTTTCTTCCTACTGGAGCTTCTCCTTCAAGCTGCCTAGCTCTGTCATTCGAATCATTAAGCAGATATATGCCTCTTTCCTTTGGAATACCAAATTGCATGCATGGAGTGGGAACAATATTTGCAAACCTAAAACGGATGATGGGCTTGGACTTCGTAGATTGGTATGCATTAATAAAGCTACATTGATTGGTCTTTTTTTATATTTATGCACTCAGATTCTTTATGTATCAATTTTATGTGACGTACATACACCAAAGATGGAGTTGATCTCTCTCTATCTCCAGCTCATTCATGTACTTGGAAATTCATTTTATCATCTAAGAACTTGGCAACATCATTTTACAACGTGTGAGTAGTGATCCTACAGTTTTTACTCTTCGTTGGAAACCATCCCCAATTTTTTCGCGTAGCTCAGCATGGGATGCAATTCGATCTTCGTCTCCAGTTGTTCTGTATTATAATGTGGCCTGGTTTTCTCAGTGTTGCCTATGAGAACTTGATGAAGCAGAATATTCCAATTTTCAATAGTTCATGTGTTCTCTGTCAGCATCTTATGGAAACTACAAACCATCTTTTCTTTAAGTGCCCTTTTACATCATATTTATGGGAATTATGTCACCTGAAGCTTGGTCTATCCCAAGGCATATTGGGAGTCTCATAAAAGAAGTGCTCATAATTCGTGATCGGTTCAAGAGCAAGATAAACATTGCTAGTATCACTTGTCTTACTATATGTTCAGTGATATGGCAGTCATGTCATGAAAGGAATCGAAGGGTGTTCAACAATACTAGTAAACACAATGTCCTCATCTTTTGAGATATTTATGAAGATTTTTGAGTGCTTAGTGCTTTTATCAGATGGAATGAATGGAGTCAAAACTTTCGCATATCTTATGAAACTAGTCTTAATTTGTATTAAGTTTTCGGCATGTTTTCAGGGACTATTGATATTCTATCTTAGGATTGCCTAGTTGGGGATGCCGACGCTTGTGTACTCTCTCCCAATTACGTCTAAAAAATAGTTTGAATCACTATAGAACCTCTGAAGTGTAAACTGTACTTTATTTTTGAGTTAATGAAGCATTATTATTCTTAAAAAAGGCCTTACATATAATTTAAAACAAAGAAATAAAAGTTAGATAGAAATAAAGACTATAGATGTTATATCCTATGATTGCCTAATTGAGGATGACGATGCTTGTGTCCTCTTTCCTCTCTATGTCCAAAAATAGTTTTGATCAATATAATACCTCTGAAGTGTATATTGTACTTTATTTTTGAGTTAATGAAGCATTATTATTCTTCAAAAAGAGGTTTTACATATACTCTAAAACAAAGAAATAAAGATTACAAGAAATAAAGATTACACATCAATGATACAACGATAACAACTTAGTTTAATTGATGCACCGAATATGAACGAGTCCTTTATTCTTGATGTCTTATCCAAAAGTTTGCGGCTTGACACAATATCATATGCTTCTCATATAGCTGCATAACACATGTTATCCCAGGTATATAATTTGATCGTCATCAAAACATATGTTGGAATGATGTAATATCCAACACATGGCAATCACCTTTTCTTTGCGATAGAATCTTATTTTTGAGTGCCAAACTAAATAATTCACCATTCATGAGAGTACCAAGCTGAATAGCACATAATACATAGAATACAAATCGGCTAAATGTTACATCAATATGACTTTTTATAACAAGTCAACTATATTTTAAGGTTTTGAATTTTAGAATGAGATTCAAGTGGTACAGATGGCACCTGACCAACTTGGGTCGGTGTGCTGACGTGACAGCCTCTCATTGGCCGATATATTGCTTTTTGGGCGGCCAACGAGAGGCCGTCACGTCAGCGCCGACCCAAGTTCGTCAGGTACCACCTTTTTGACATTATTATCTTTTAGAATATATATAACAAATATAAGCACAAATTTTTTTTAAAATAAAAGTAATGTTATGAAGGAAAAAGCGTAGGGTAAAAGGTGTAGAGGGTTAGGAGCCATCTGTCCTCATATATATATTATTCAATGATGGGTGGATACCCAATGGGCCCAATGGGCCTATTCACAACACTTCCCCTTATCCAATCAACATGGAATACGAGGTTCTTCAAGATCCAAGTTAGGATAACTGCATTGTTAAATAAAGAACAGTTTCTCCATAACTCCCCATGTTTTAGGGATGTGTCTAGGGGTGGATACTTCAGGATCCAGAGTCAACAAGGTTGCCTCATTAAAACCTTGACTATGAAAAAGCCTGTGGGAAAAATCAATAGCCAAGGGAAAAGAGTACAACACTACTGTTGACTCCCCCTCATCTGACCAAGCTTCAGGCTTGCAGATCTCCTATGAATCTATACATCAGTCTCTTATATATATATGCATTCATAGCTCTCTCATCCTGACCCAGTTTACATTTTCTCACTCTCCTCATCCCAATCCCACTTACAAGTTTCTCAAAGATACTAGTAGGCAGGGATTTGGTAAGCAAATTCGTCAAGTTATTACAAGATTGGATATTCGGTACCTCAATATGCTTTTGCTTCTGAAGATCACGCGTCCAGAAGAACTTGGGAGAGATATGCTTCGTCTTGTCGCCTTTGATGTAGCCGTCCTGTATCTGGGCTATACATGCTGCATTGTCTTCATAGATTGCAGTAGGCTCAAGAACACCGGGCTTCGGGCCGGTAGAGGTGAGAATGTGCTGGATCACAGAACGTAGCCAGAAGCTCTCTTTATTTGCTTCATGGATTGCTAGGAGTTCTGAATGTGTGGATGAGACGGTCGTCATGGTCTGCTTCACAGATCTCCAAGATATGGCAGTGCCGCCATAAGTGAACATGTATCATGTCTGAGACTTCTCTGTATGAGGATCGGATCTGTAACCTGCATCAGCATAACTAACTAAACATGTCGTTGCACCTTTTCTGTAGAATAGACCTAAGTCTATGGACCCTTGGAGGTATCGCAGAAGATGCTTAACTCCGGCTCAGTGCCGCTGTGTAGGTGCAACACTATATCTGGCTAGTAATTTGACTGCAAATGCTATGTCAGGGTAAGTGCAGTTAGCCAGTTTAAGGAGTGCACCAATAGCACTTAATTAAGGCACTTCAGGGCCTAGTACTTCCTCCCCCTCTTTCAGCGACCGGAATGGGTCTTTATGTACATCCAATAATTTCACGACCATAGGGGTACTGAGAGGGTGGCACTTATCTATTTGGAACTCTTTAAGTAAGTTCGATGTATAAGTTGACTGATGTAACAGGATCACATCGTTAAGATGTTCTATTTGAAGATCTAAACAGAATTTTGACTTTCTGATGTCTTTCATCTCGAAAGTTTCTGTCAAGCTTCTAGAAATCTCAGTGATCTCTCCAGGAGATCCGATGAGGTTCAAGTCGTCCACATAGATGGCTATAATAACAAATCCTGTTACCTTTGCTCTAATAAAGATGCAAGGACAGACTGGGTTATTTGTAAATCCTTGCTTCGCAAGGAATTTGCTCAGTCTGTTATACCACATCCTTCCAGATTGTTTCAGACCAAATAATGATCTTTGCAGTTTCACTGAGTAGACGTCACGTTGTCTCTTTTAGTGCTGTATGCAAAGAATAACCGTCAGGCAATCTCATAAAGATGTCTCGGTCTAAATTGCCATATAGGTATGCAGTCACGACGTCCATAAGCTGCATATCCAAACCTTTTTGAGCTGTTAAGCCAATAAGGAATCGGAAGGTGATCGCGTCCATGACCGGGGAGTATGTGGCGTTAAAATCCAACCCTGGACGTTGGGTAAAACCCTGCGCTACAAGCCTTGCTTTGTAGCAAACGATCTCATTATGTTCATTTCTTTTTCTAACAAATACTCATTTATAAACCACTGGTTTTACACCTTTTGGTGTCTGGACAATTGGTCCGAAGACCTTGCGTTTTGTGAGTGAATCCAACTCCACTTCTATTGCCGCTTTCCACTTTGGCGAATCATCTCTGCTTTGACATTCTGTCAGAGAGTGTGGTTCAATATCATCGTCACAGTACGCGACGTTGATGGCAATGTTACACGCAAATGTGTCATCTATAATGGTGCTCTTTATGTCCCAATACTCCCGAGTTTGTACATAATGTATCGAAACTTCATTTTCTCCCGGTTTTTCCTCTCTTTGAGAGTTTGGGAGAGATGGGGGAGCATGCCTTATAGTAGCATCATGTGGTGGTATTGTTTGACCATTGCCATGGGGTCATACTCTTTCGAGGGACTTGACCTTGGATCCCGATGGTCGTCCTCTCTTTTTAAGAGGTCCAACCATCGCTGCTGCAGGCGGATTGCATCCATTTTGCGATATGTCAATCCTAGCTGGAGTGTTAACAGCAGAGACGCGCGATCTGACAATCTTCTGGTTGTAAGTAAATTTGTCCGGCAAGAGATAGACATTGTTTTGGATACAGAGAATCTTCATGACCTCCTCCTCACAGTGGCTCGTAGGCAGATCAAAGTGACTTAATTTCTGTGTATCCCAAGAGATACTCTCGAAGCTTCAGGCTTCTTGGTTTGTAAGTCTAGTCTTGGAAATGAGGTTTCATCAAATTCACAGTCTTCTAGACGTGCCTTGAAAACGTTTCCCGTAAGGGGTTCTAGGAATCTTATTATGGAGGGTGTGTCAAACCCAATATAAATGACTAGACGACGTTGTGGACCGATCTTTGTCCTTTGTGGTGGTGCTATGGAGACGTATACTGCACAACCAAATATTCTCAAATGTGAGACAATTGGTGGTACTCCAAGTGCTAATTGCATAGGAGAAGATGACTCACCTCTAGAAGGTCTGTATTTTATTAAATATTCAGCATGCAATATTGCATGACCCCATGCATTCACTGGCAACTGGGATTGAAGTAATAATGGACAAGCAATCCATTAATGTCTCTTTATTAAAGATTCTGCTAACCCATTTTGGATGTGTACATGTGCTACAGGATGTTCAACTTCAATGCCCGATGCTTGGCAATAGTCTAGAAAAACTTGTGATGTAAACTCCCCCGCATTATCCAGACAAAGTTTCTTTATCTAGTGATCGGGGAAGTGGGCCCGCAACTTGATTATCTGAGCTAAAAGCTTAGAAAATGCCAAGTTACGGGTGGACAGTAGACACACATGTGACCACTTAGTCGATGCGTCTATCAGGACCATAAAGTACCTAAAGGAACCACTTAATGGGTGTATAGGCCCACAAATGTCCATATGGATTCTCTCCAGAAAGCTAGGAGACTCCAAGTCCACTTTAAGTGGAGAGAGTGGGTCTATTTTACCCGTATAACACGGTGGACATGTGAAATTACCTTTTTGAAGAATCTTCAGGTTCTTCAAATTTATACCCCTTGAGCTATTTATGATGCGGTACATCTAACAGATAAAGGGTGTCCCAGTCTAATATACCAGAGTTGGAATTCTGGTATTTGAGGGCACTGCAGGTCCTCCATCATGTATACTTCTGGAGAGTGAATACTTGTCTGGTAAAGATCCGTGGGGAGTCCCTCGATACGTTCCTCAATGGTTGTATACCATTTGTAAGAGACGTCACGTGTAAGGATTCTTTTTTTATTATCCTCGACCGTCTCTAAGTGATACCCGTTTAAACGGATATCTTTAAAACTTAGAAGATTTCAGATCGATTTAGGTGAGTATAGCGCATCTCTAAGTTTAATGTGTGTGTTATTGGGGAGCAAAATGATTGCTTCCCCTGATCCTTCTATTATGTCAGCTGGTCCTAAGATTGTTCTCAATGGACCAGAGTAACTACCAATGCTCGTAAAGTAGTCTATACACTGAAGAATAGAGTGCGTTGACACACTGTCCACTAGGCACATAGATTCCATATCTAAAAATGAAAATCATGCAATAAATACTACGAAAAGAGAATACTTTCATTAATATGTAAAATCTGACAAACAAAGTAGCTAACATGGAATAGAAAGACATAAAATAAGATACAGTGCTAGAAAGTAAGCTACAGACGGTCCATGACTAAAAAGTGTTGTCATTCATGAAATCTTCTGGATTCCATGCAGTAGCTGGTAATGCTGTCCCATCTATCAAGTTTGTCTCAGCATGAGTCTTGAGACTTGCCTGGTAGATGTCTTGTAGGTGTCTGGATGTGCGGCAGTTTCTGAACCAATGACCAGTCATTTCGCATCTAGAGCATTTATCCTCCCAGTCTTTCTTGGGAGGACCACCTTTATTAGACGTCCACTGTTGCTTCTTTGCCACGAACTTCTGGTTCTGGGGAGGAGCCTGAGGATGAGCCGTTTTCCGCTGCTTCAGTTCTTTTCATTTCTGGAACTTTGACTTCTTATCCATCTTCTTATTCTGGGAAGACTGGAAATGTGTCTCTGCAAGAGGTGGAAGTGGAGTGGAGCCAGGAGTGCGTAGGTTGTGAGTGACAATCAACAACTCTCTGTTCAGTTCAGCCATTAGTAGGCATGAGAGTAGATCAGAGTACTTTGTGAAGTTTCGTTCACGGTACTGTTGCATGAGGATCATGTCTTTCTCATGAAAAGTCGTAAACGTCTTCTCTAGCAACATCCTCTCAGGCACATTCTCACCACGCAACTCCAAGCGTGAGGTGATCCGGAATAATTCTTAGTTATACTCCACTACGGATTGGTAAACATGTATGCAGAGGTGAGTCCACTCGTACTGTGCAAGAGGGAGTATGACATCCCTTTGATGTCTGTACCTCTCCTCAAGTGCGGTCCACAGCTTACAGGGATCCTCTACAGTAAGATACTCGTCCTTCAAGGTCGAGTCTAAGTTTTTCCTGATATAAATAATGGCTTTCGCCTTAAGTATATCAGAAACTTCTTCTGCAGTAGGTGCTTCTTTAGAAGCATCCTTTTCAGCTGTGGCAGTACTGATTGTTACCTTTGCTGTGGGTGTTAGACTGAACCCAGGTCCAGCTGCCAACTCAAGTAGTTCAACCAATCGGCCTTCAGGACCGAGAAATCAACATTATCAAGTCTGGCCATCTGTGCAATCTAGCAACATAAAAATAACATGAATTATTTGACTATTAAAGTTAAACATCCACGCATTTAATATACGCAAAGAATTAATTTAGAACTATGTGGATCAGCCAGTCGAGCACTAAAAAGAAAAAGAAAAAGTACGAAGATACATCCCATAAATAAAAAAAGTGCATAAAATAAAGACAACTTGGGAACTTTAAGAAAGGCCCCTTTCTCTTTATGCTAGCGGCTTCATCTCCATGGGGTGGTCCTTCAGCTTTGACTTTTACATTTATAACCTCACATACAAGTTCTCTCAAAAAGAATAAAATTACAGAAAAAGGGAAAAGTGTCGGAAACCTAGCTGATCCCTAAAAACATAGTCTAATAGCACATCCACATAGATATTATATACATACACAACCACTCAGATATATGACATCACAAGCATAGATTTAAAAATAATCTAACAAGTGAAGTGTGTACTCAAATTTCTAACAATAGAATTTAAAACATGCAATTATGATCCATTTTGTATCTTTTATTTATTTTTCCGTCCAACTCTATTACAATTAAATATTTCTTTAATTAGTGGGCTTTAGATGCCCAAATAATGTAAAAAGAAATTTTTGTGAAAAATAGGCTAATTTTCGGGCTTTAGGGCCAAAAAACAACCAAGACAGAGTTAATGGGCCTCCCCCAAAATAGCCCGTTAAGGGCCAGGGTTTAGAAAAACACTATGGAGAGAGGGGGAGGGGGCCATGGCGGCCGCCGCGCCCTTTCAGGGGCGGCCGACCATGCCCTTTTGGACATGGCCTGGCCGTGCACGAAGGCACGGTCGCCGCGCCTTCAGGGCGTGGCCATGGATCATAAAAAAAACCAATTTTTAAAATGTTTTTTAGACATGCAGATCTAAAAAATTCGATTTTTACCGTGTTCATGAACTACATGATCTAAAACATGCAGATCTACAGGAAAAGCAAGTCTAGATCTAAAAAAATTGAGGATTTACCTTCTAGATTCGGCTATGGAATCTAGGCGACGGTCGATGAAGGATGCACTTTACGCTCCCCGTTGAGAAGAAAAAGATCTTCTTAAAACTGACGTTGGGGATGAACTCCTCCTTGAGAGCCGTCGTCTTTTTCATTCGAGCAGATCATGTTGATAACGTGTTATGAAGAGAAAAGCGTAGGATAAAAGTTGCAGAGGGTTAGGAGCCTCATATCCTCATGTATATAGCATTCAATGATGGGTAAATACCCAATGGACCCAATAGGCCTATTCACACCAAATAATGAATTTTGTAACGAATGAAATTTCATGTGCTACGCATCAATTACATTCTTGTTGTGAGTTGAGGGAGGCCTTTGGCCTCCCTCCCCTCATCACTCTCCATTACTCCCCACTAAGTTAGTGGGGAGGCCCTTGGACTCTAACTTATTATGAGATTCTTATAAATATAGCACCATGGCTATTCGCCATGGTTGATCCTCTCTAATGCTCTTCTAACACGTTATCAGCACCTTAGCTCTTAATTCTTTGAGCTTTTTCTCACGTATCCCCTCAAAAATTAATCTCCTACGCACAAAGGAATCTATTGTTGCTGCAATCCGGCTTGCGACGAACCGTTGCGGCGATTTTTTTAAGGCGTATCGGTAGCGATATTTCAATCGACGGATTTTTCTTATTACGATCGTCCCTAGATCTTTGATCTAGAGGTAACTTTTTCAATCCCGTAGATAATTACAAAATAGAGTTTTCTATGATTTTACAATGCTTTTCTATTGGCTTGTATAAATCTGCGCTATTTTGTTTAATATCAAAATTTACAAAAAAAATTTTGAGTTTCCGTTCTAAGTATACGGTTTGGAGAGTTCCTTCAAGCTGAAAGGACTGAATCGGCTTGTTGATATCTTGACATTCGTGGCCATGCTTAGTGACATTCTGGATAATATCCATAGCTTCAATAGTAATATGATCCCATGTCTTGGTTGGGTTTATATAATTCCATTGCTTTGCTTTTTTATATATGTACCATAAACATAAACATATAAAATATATATCGTTTTTCAAGAAAAAAGATGTAGCCTGTAAATGCATATAAATTGCTTCAGCTCTGTATAGAATCCTTGCACCCAGCACAGCTTGTAGAGTGCATCATATGCTTCAATTTCAGAATAGCTTTGTATTTGAATATAGAAATTTTCCTACAACCTTCCTGATGGTCGGTATATGTCTATTTTGTAATTTTCCTACAAGCTTCCTTGAATATATGTCTGATGTCATCCCTGCGCACGCGCGCGTGCGCGCGCACACACACACACACACCCCGAGACGAGGGGGGGCTCTCTGTGTGCCACCGCGTGGGAAGGGGGGGGGGGAAATAGATCTGTAAAATTCTGGTTTTGGGGACTTTTCACATTTCTTTACAAATATCCCAAAAAAAAATTTTTAATGGCTTATGTTCAATTAAATTTTTGAACATTACAGCCCATGGGCCTGCAGCCCAAAGTTTATAACAATGAAAATTAGTTTTCTATTTCTTATGGGCCCGAAGCCCCAATCAGATCAATAATTCATTTTATCTTCTAATTTGGGCCTGAAGCCCAGTTAATCCAGTTGCAATATCAATTTGTTAATCAAATTTTTGCAAATGGGCCTAAAGCCCAAATATTAATAATATATTAATTTAGCCATTTTTTTTCTCTTCCTTATGGGCCAGAAGCCCAGTAATTACAAAATCCTAATAATAAATTGGATAGCCTGTTTTTTTTTGGCCTGAAGCCCATTTGTAGCAATGAAAATATGGTATATGGGCCAGTAGCCCCATTCATATTAATAATTAATTTTGACTTCTCAATTGGGCCAGCAGCCTAGTAAATCCAATTACAAAATGAATATGTTAATTAAAATTTTGCAAATGGGCCTGCAGTCCAAAACATTAAATTATTTATTAAATTATTTATGGGCCTGCAGCCCCAATAAAAATAAGAATTCATTTTAAATTCTTGTTTGGGCATGTAGCCCAATTAGTCAAATTGCTAATATTATAACACTCTCGCATTATTATTAATTTATGGAATATTAGGATTTTTTTTTAAAAAAATATAATTATCTTAAGGATCCTGCGACCGCTCTGCCGGTAGTCAACTAACCTAACGGTGTATGACGTCTCCCCGTGGTCCTAGAGATTATTATATTTTTTAGTCTCTTTTTCCATATTATATATGCCTGTGTTATATAAACTGTGTGGTTGCTTATTTTGTGCCTGTAGCATATTATAAACTGCGTGGTTGTTAATATAAGCTAAAATGTGATTTTTGGGATCGGCCATTTTGATACCCTTTTTAAATTCCTTGCAATTTTATTTTCTTTTTGAGAGAATTTGTAAGTGAGGATTAAATGTATTAATGCCAAAGACCGGTGTACCGATAAATGAAGATGGAGGCGAAAATTGGAAAATATAGGGACCCTTCTGGGTTTCCAAGTTGTATTTTTCTTTTATTTATGGACTGTATATTCGGACTTTGGACATTGTATGTCTTTGGGTATCTGGCCGATCCCCACATTTTACTTATTTTATTGTTTATGCATGAATTTACACTTTAATTAATTCATGCTTATTTTAAATTGCATAGATAAATGGTAAAATTGGCAAAGCGTCGATTTCGAAGTTCTTAATGCTGCAGTAAATAATTACCTGAGTTGGCGAGTGGACCTGAAGTTCCACGTGCGTTCGATGGCCCTACTTGGCTCAATTTTGGCTCCTTCATCGGTCCCAGCAGCGACCGATGCTTCTGCTAGTAAGGCCCCAGAAGCGGAACAATCATCTAGCAGAACTCCTACCACCATTTCTGATGTGGATAAGGCGAAAGCCATTATCTATATTAGGAGACATATAGATCGGACCTTAAAGGCCAAATAACTAACGGTAGAGGACCTAATGGAGCTGTGGACAGCGCTGGAGGCATGTTATAAACATCAAATTGATGTAATATTACTGCGTGCCAGTTATGAGTGGGAAAACCTCAGACTTCAGGACTATAAGTCCGTCGCTGAGTATAACTCTGCACTTCATAATATCACCTCACGCCTGAAGTTGTGCGGTGAAGAAGTGACAGAACAACGCATGTTGGACAAGACATTTACCTCGTTTCACGAGAAAGATACAATCCTCATGCAGCAGTACATGCAGCAGTATCGTGAACGCAACTTCACGAAATTCTCTGATCTGATCTCATGCCTACTTAGGGCAGAACAGAATCAAGATTTACTGCTAGACCCTCATAATTTACGTCCAGCTGGCACTGCACCTATCCCTGAAGCCCACCACGTTTCTCCCCAGAAGTGGAAAAATAAGAAGAAGGCTAATAATAACAAAGGAAAAGCTGTGATGAAGAATGGACGAGGAGCAGCACCCCTGTCCAATAACAACAATACAGGAAAGAGTAACTTCACATGGAAGCAAAAGAACACTGACCAAGTGTCACTTCCTAAGAAGAACTGGGAGGATAAATGCCATAGATGCGGCATGACTAGCCATTGGTCCAGAATCTGCCGCACTCCTCGCCACCTCCAGGCACTATATCAGGCGAGCCAGAAGTCTCTGCCCGAAACAAACTTGGCGGCTGTTCAGCCACCAACGATGTTCACTGCAAAAGACTTCGAGAATGACGACCTGCTCGATTAAGCTTCATCTTTTATCTATGCATTTAAAATTCAATGTTGCTTCATCTTTAATTTGCTTAAGTACGAACTTTTTTGTCTTTTTCATTGACTTAAATAAAATTTCGTTTTGCTTATAGATGAAGTATTTAATATTGTGGACAGTGCCTCGTTGTACTGGTGTAGCATTAATATTGCTCCCACATACAACGAGACTATAAGATGCAAACTTCTCCCCTTAAACATATAGGAATTTTCCAAGTTTCAAGGATATTTCGTTTAAACGAACATAACTTGAAAACTGTGGATAATAAATATTGAATATCAATATGTAACTCGTAAAGAGGATGGCCAGAAGCCCAGCTACTTACGATTTCATTGGACCCTCGTCGGGCCCTTATAATTACAGATATTCATCCTATAGAAAGCCAACTTGACTGAGCACCAGAAGTGCCTTTCATTGCCATAGTTTTTAACTCTGGTAAAATGGACTTAGTCATCTAGGATCAGCGATGATGGACGCATCATCAAATGAATCCATTGGAGAACCTGAAGATTCTTCAAAAGGTTGAGTTTCTTTGTCCCCCTTTGCCATAAGGGAAAACTTAGAGAGAGACCTTCCCTCCTGAAAGTGGGTTTAGAGTCTCATGGCTTCATTGAGAGAATACATGGTGACCTTTTGCGGGCCTATTCACCCCGCAAATGGACCATTTTCGGTACTTCATTACTGTACTGATATATGCATCTACTAGATGGTCTTCTGTGTGCCTTCATATTCACTCGCAACATAGCTTTCTCAAAGCTAATAATGAGGGTGAATTCACTACTCATATCATTCAAGACTTCTGCCAAGCAACTGGCATTGAAATTGAACATCCTGTAGCATGTTCATACTCAGAATGGGTTATCAGATTCTCTGGTAAAGAGACTCCAATGGATTTCACGTCCATTGTTAGATTCCAGTTGCCTGTTGATATTTAGGGACCAACAAGCTGCACTCCGCATCGCTTATCACGATACGGCCCGCTTGTGGCCATATCTTATTGCTGATGCCGCTTCCTTATGGTTTACCACCAAGTCTTGATAAATGTGAATTTGATGAGTAAAGTCTCATTGTAATAGGCACGCAGTCTAAAGAAGCCTGAAGCTTCTGAGACCATATCATGGGACACAGAAGTCCTCATCTCGTTATTATCCGCATACTTTTTCTGTGTGACGTTGAGATCCAGAAGATCCTTCACATTCAGACTAAAGTACATCAATTGACGGATAAAATTACGGACAACCAGAAGATTGTTCGTTCACACGTCACTGCTGCCAACACGCCAGCTAGGATTGACATTCCCAAAGATGGATGCAATCCATCGGCAGCAGAATTGGCTGTACCTCATTTGAAAAGAGGACGCCGGCCAGGTTCAAAATAAAAATTTCCTCATAATAGGAAGATTCCTGGATATATAAAAATGATCCAACCACAGGATGCTGAGCTCAGACCAGCAACCTCTCCCCTCCTAATTTCCCTTGCAGAGGAAACAACAGGAGAAACATCATTATATTACGTACGTACTAGAGAGGTACTGGACAGATATAGCATAGTCGTCGACGACAGTTTTGCTTTCGCTATTGCCATTCACGTCGCTGAATACGACGATGACGTCTACCCACTTTTCTATAGCGTAAACGCATAGAATGGCCAAAGTGGGACGGGGCAATAAGAGTAGAGCTGGACTCACTCTTGAAAAGCAAAGTCTTTGGACCAGTAGTCCATACACCTGAATGTGTAAAAACCTGTGGAATATAATTCGAATTTCATATAGAAATTGAAGTGAAGGAAATGTGATCATTTTCCTACTAAGCCTACACTTCTCTGCAAAAGCCAATACATGCAGCTCATGGACGTTGTGACTGCATATATATACGGCAATATAGATATAGAGATCTATATAAAACTTCCAGAAGGGTATACTCTACCCCCAGAGATGAAAGAGAAACGTAGAAACGTCTTCTCCATAAAGGCTACAAAGATCATTAGTTGATCTTAAGCAATATTCTGCCCTTGTATCTTTTTCGAAAGATCGTTGACGGGATTTGTTATATTTGCCTTACATATGATCGACTTAAAGCTAATAGGATCTCCAGCAGAGACCATTGAGATTTCAGATAGCTTTAAAGCGTACTTTGGAAATGAAAAACTTAGGTATAACGATCATCCTGACGATGACATTAATCATCATAAAGATGGCAATAATCATCCTGAAGATGAACTATCATCCTGAAGATGACATTAATCATCCTGGAGATGAACCATCATCATGGAGATGAATCATCATCCTGAAGATGACATTAATCATCCTGAAGATGAACTATCATCCTGGAGATGAACTATCATCCTGAAGATGACATTAATCATCCTGAAGATGAACTATTATTAATCATGCCGAAGATATCTCGGCTTACATATTAAACACCTTCGTGGTGGAACCCTTTCATATTCTTCATACACCTGGAGTTTATGAAGAATGATGTCCTTTTGCAACCTATTAAAAATGGATACTTATTTATGACACCTTTCAGTAGCTGAAAGAGGGGGAGGACATCCTAGGTCCCGAAGAGCCTAGCTCTAGTGTATTATCTGGCCAACTGCACGTATCTTTGATAAAACGTCTCTAGTAAAGTTGTTAACCAGATACAGTGTTGTCCTGGAGAGCAACACTAGACCAAGGATAAGCTGCTTTTGCGCAACTTCCAAGGGTCAAGGAATATATATTGCATATGCATGTTTAAAGATCATCGCGATGACTGAAACACAATAGGCCGACCACCTCCTAAATATATACACATCATCATCCAATGTCTACATCTTCTGAGAAGCTCATCATCCAAGAAGCAAGTATTGAAAACGCTCAGCCAGGTCTAGCAGTACCTTGCAGACACACTGAAGACTGATTCAAAGAATACTTTAGTGGAGTCATCTACCAACTTCGAAGAGCATTACACTCCAGAGCGACGCTGCCTTCCAATAGCCGCTAGATGAGTGAAACTTGTGTAGATGAGTGATAATTGTATTTTCTTTCAGAACATGATGGATGTATAGACGAATAGGAGATGATTGTATAGATACATAGGAGATCTGCAAGCCTGAAGCTTGTACATATCAGGGGGAGTCCCTCGATAGTTGTACTCTTTTCCCTTAAGCTGCTGGGTTTTCCCACTGGGTTTTCCACAGCTAAGGTTTTAACGAGGCAACCACAGTGGCTCTGGATCCAGAAGTATCCACCCCATTGGCATACTGAATCCTGGAGTATTCATATGCTTAACCCAAGGTAATGGAGAGATGAGGGGGAGTGTTGTGAGTTGAGGGAGGCCTTTGGCCTCCCTCCCCTCATCACTCTCCATTACTCCCCACTAAGTTAGTGTGGAGGCCCTTGGACTCTAACTTATTATGAGATTCTTATAAATACAGCACCATGGCTATTCGCCATGGTTGATCCTCCCTAATGCTCTTCTAACAATTCTTGTGATAATTAGCCTTAAAATTAGAGGGGAAAAAATAGAACGAATCGAAGGCGGCGCTCTCGATTCTGCTCGTCGATCTCCTCATCATTCGTCGGTCTCCCTCTTCATGCTCGCTTGTGGTTGATCTTCCCCCTCCCTCTCGATCTCAATCCTCGCTTGCTCGATCCAAAAAGGTGAGCAAAATTTCTCCCTGGCGCTCGAATTTTTTCTTCGTCCGTAATTTAGCTTTTGTCGACTGGATGTTATAAGTTTTTGTGGTAGACCTCGGTGTTTTAAGCCCTTGTTAATTTAGCTAAATTCTGCTAGAGTGCTACTTTTTTTGTAGATTATGTCTGATGTTGAATTATATTATCTAATTGATTCATAGTTATTTTGTTCATCAAGGTTTTCTGTTTAACTAGGGTTTTATTTACAGTTGTAACGAGATGTGGAAAGGAAAAAGGAGATTTTTTAAATTTATTTTATCTTATTGTTTTATGTATTTTTATGAATCATTTCAGGTTGAGTTTAACTTGACGAATTATTGCTGCAAAGTAACACTTATCAAAAGACTTTTTGCATCATACTTTTTGGGCATTGGAAGTGATATCAGTATTGTGTGTTGTTTTGCGCAATGGAGGTCTCGGAATCTAGTCGGGTTCGGAGTAAGAGGGATATCGATGCAAGAGCAGAGTCTAAAGAATGTTCCAGGATTGAAGATGATGAAGATAGGGATGGTTCTGACAAGAGGAAGCATCGTTCGAGCAGGTCATGCAAGCATAGCAGTCAAGAAGATGCCGAAGAGCAGGATGGTGGAAGGAGAAAGAACCCTGGGGATCGGAGCGATGTCAGGAAGAAATCGGGTAGCTCAAGCCGAGCCGGTAGTGGAGATGAAGATGATTACGATGCGAGAGGGGAGTCTCGATCCAAGGTTCCAAGAAAGAGTCTTGACCAGCGTGATAGAGACCTGGACAGTGGTCAGAGGACTAGAGAAGAAGATCACGAGTGGAACTCATCTAGGAGACCAGGCACAAAGCCTTCTGGTGACCATGAAGGATCTCAGGGTAAATCCGGAAGAAAAGCCGAGGGTTGCCATGAGAGGGATGTTGAGAAGGGACATGATAATGAATCAATGCATTTAGATAGGAAGGAGAGTAGTAGGGAGAAGGATTATGGATGTAAGGAGCAGGAAAGAAATCCACCAAGGAGGAGGTTGGATGAGGTAGAGACTGGCAGGAGAGCCGAAGAAAGTACCAATGCAGATAGGAAAAGTTCTGATCATTATAAGCATGTGAATAGTAGGGAGAGAGCAAGTGATCTTAGAAACGAGTCTGCTGATGCTAAAACTAGGGTTGTGGAATCAAGCCGTGAGAAGGGGAGTAGTAGGGAGGATAAAAGAGCTGATGGTGAGAGAAGTCATGGCAGGTCAGATGCCCATGCTGGAGATAACAGGGTAGTGACGAAACCTCGCGAAGCTGGAGACAATAAGCAAAGGAAGGTCAGAGAAAGATCAGAAGATTTGGAGCCTCATACCCACCAGCATGTTGACAAGTCCAATGGGGAGAAAACTGAGAAGCATCGACGAAATGAGGTTGAAAGCAAGGACAAACCTGTCATTGCCGATGAAGATGGACTTGGCCGTAGTAGGTACAGGAGTGGGAGGGAAGTCAGGCATGCCAAGATGTCTCAATCACCTGAGAGAAGTGGGAGATATCACAGAGAGTTGGATGATCATGACAGGGGCTATTCAGAGTCTGATACTGAGAGAAACACTGGTATCAAAGGTAAAGAAAGGGACTATAGAGATGATATCAAAGGTAAAGAAAGGGACTACAGAAATGATAGGTCCTCCAAGGGGAATGACAATTGGGAAGGTTCAAAAGACCACTGGAGGAGTCAATCCCGCCAAGATGCTAATAAAGATGGGGACAAGTCCGAGTTTGAGCATGCCAAAGAATGGGATTCACAGAGGGATGACAAAGATAGTATTGTAGCTGATAAGCTTCATGGTCGGTCTGGTTATAGAAAAGATAGTAGATTACGAACAGAGGGATTGAAGGCATCTTCAAACTATGGTGATATGCTTGACCACTCCGACATGATAGAGATCAAGCCCAAACAGAACTTTGATTTTGGAAGGGAAGAGTCGATCTCCACATGTCATGTGAGGAGAACTGAATCTGGTTCACAACAGGATTTTGGTCCTGGGGTGGCTGGCGAAGAAGAATGGGGATATTCCCAGGATGACACAACAGGATCTGGGAGGAATTCTCTTGATTCTGCGGGCGGTAGAGGAAGGGGGCAGAATGGGGTTTTGAATCTCAATCGGACAGGATCAAGCCATAGTGTTAGTAGTGGTGGCGTGCACCCTCCATCAAATAGTCTGGGATCAAGTTCTTTCAACAGGGCTCATCAGCCGGAGCAGAAGGGTTGGAGATCATCAAGAGGAAGAGGAAGACCACCTGGCAGAGATTCACAACGGGCTGCACTACCACTACAAATGATGCCTCCACCATTTCCACATCTCAAATTACCTCCTGGATCCAATTTGGTACACTCACCTGGTCCGCCTGTCGCTCCAAATGTTTTCATCTCTTCATTCCCTGGACCTCTTGTTTGGCCGGGGGCCCGAGGTGTTGACATGAGCATGCTTGCAGTCCCTCCCAATCTGCCTCCCATTCCTCCTCCTGGTCCAGGATGCCCTAGGTTTGGACCAAACATAGGAAATAACCTGAACCATCTCGTGTTCTTCAATCAACAGGGCCCAGGAAGAGGAGTCCTCCCTAACCTCCCAGGTCCTGTCTTCAATCCAGTGGGGCCAATTGGTTATGATGTGCATAATGATAAGCCTTCTAGTGGTTGGTGTCAGAAAATGAACAGTGGACTTTCTGGTAAAGCTCCCTCAAGGGGAGAACAGAACGATTACTCACAAAATTTTGTGGATACGGGTACAAGGCCTCAAAACTTTATTAGGGAGCTGGAGCTCACTAGTGTTGTGGAGGACTACCCAAAGCTGAGGGAGCTTATTCAACGGAAAGATGAGATAGTTGCTAAATCAGCTTCCCCACCCATGTACCATAAATGTGACTTAAAGGAGCATGTTCTCTCTCCTGAATTCTTTGGCACTAAGTTTGATGTCATTCTTGTGGATCCTCCTTGGGAAGAGTATGTTCATAGAGCTCCCAGTGTTACAGACCATTTGGCATACTGGACAGTCGAAGAGATACAGAATCTTAAGATTGAGGTGTGTTTCCTTTTTCCATGTTCTCTCCTCCATGGTATTTTTCCATGTAATGTCCTTTATAATATAAGATATTGTTATGCTATAAGATATTTATTTTTAAATCAGTGTTGACTTGGACTTCCAATTTTGTAATGTTCTAATGCATGTTATCAGGCCATTGCTGATACTCCGTCATTTATCTTCCTTTGGGTTGGTGATGGTGTAGGGCTTGAACAAGGCCGACAGTGTTTAAAGAAGGTATGTCGATTGGTATTCATACCTTTTCATCTCAGCAGCAGCTCTTGTTATCTAGTTTCATCATTAATGCATGGAATTTAGACATCCTTAGAAAGCTAAATTTCAGATTTTTGGTGGAAAATGGATATTTTATGTCAGTTTAAAAGATTAGTTCAAAAAAGCACATTGGCGGAGCCATGTTCAAGTTTTTGTTTTGTTTTGTTTTGTTTTGTTTTGTTTTTTTTCTGGGGGGGGGCACGTGTTCCTCCTGAAGTTTGGTTAACCTATATATACTTGTTAACTTTCCTAATTATTTCTTAAATATAACTTTCCAAATTGTATGACAAAAATTACAATAATGCCCATGTTAATTATTTACATGCCTTTTAAATTTATTTGTTCCACACAATGTTTCAAAAGACGGTTTCATTATGCGTGCAATCGTGCAATCTGACGGCGCATAGCGCATAAATGGATTATGCTATTGGTTACGTGGATTATGCATGTTATACAAAAATAATTTTTTAATATATAAACAAATAATAGATATATGCATGAATACACATACAAATCTTAAATGTTAAAAATACCTAAACCCTAGCGTAAATTAGAAAAAAATTATCAACGTATCATTATTGTATACAGAAATTTGCAGGTATGTGAAGTACTACGACATGTATAAAGCAATCTCAAAGTTTTAAACTCTAGTTCAACCTAAATATGAATTATGTCAATGATGTTCAAGATCCACATTTTAACCCTTTATGTTTGCAATGCAAATTCTTATTGCTAAAATTTAATCTTTATCGTATAGCTCTTTTTTGAAATTTTTAATAGTTGCATGCTTGTTGCCACAGTTTATGTAGATTATGTTTGCATATAATGCAGCCATTATGGGCTATGCATCCACATAATCCTTGTTACGGGATGTTCGTATATTTTGTCTGCGTGCTTGCAACTCCACACCGAGCCGCATACCTTTATGCAACAACATAAATGCCCTTTAGAACATTGGTTCCATGCAACTGTTTCCTCAATTCAAAGCTCAATTTTCTCTCCACATGGTGGCATGATTCATGCTAAATTCAAATGTATTCTTCCTAACCTGTTATCTTTACAACTGTATATATCTAGAGAAATTAAAAGACTATATACACATTAACCACAATTTTTTGGGTTGCAAGATTTGTGTCCATATCTAGAAATAGGGTGATACTTAGCAGTGGCAACGGAGGCCGCTAATCCGAACCGAATCCAAAGTATTCTCGGATTTGGATCGTAATTTTAAATACATTAAACACATCAGATAGGGGTTAGATTTAAAATTCATATTCAAAAGCTTTTTAGGTATAGATTTAGATATACTTGTATTCAAATCCATCAACCCAATAACCCCACCTAAAATTTGAAGAGCGGGTTGGAATGCTAAAGTATTTACATCCAAGTAGTTAAGATCGTTATATGGTTGTAAAAAGAACAAAATATAGGTTCTCATGTTGTAATGCTATTTTTTATTTATAAATTTTTTATTACATGTATAAACATAAGCTCTAGTTTTTTCTTCTTTGCATTAAATTTTTTTACTTGTAAAATATTTAAAGGTATCAGTAAATATTTGTGTTTTAAATATCAGCTGATTTATTGGCCGATATATCAGTATCAGACCTAGTCTTTGGGTCTAGTCCGATACCATGATATTTGGACGAAATAATCCTGATATTTAGATTTATCGGCCGTATCAGCTTATATATCGGCCCGATAAGGGCCATTACTGTTCATTGTCAGTTTGCAAATTTTTTAAACATGTTTGGATTGATTCGATTGAAACCCATTTGATTAAAACCCAAATTATTAGTTGAAGACGCCCCAATTCCCTTACAAGCTACTCTAATCGCTCTCTTCGCTCTCTTCGCTCGTCTGACGGAAAATTAGGGGTTTTCTATTTCGATTTTGTGAAATCAGCAAAAATTTGAGGTAAATAAAAAAGTAAGTTTTTATGCCTTTTCATCTTAATTCTACAGTTATTTACATATTTTCTTGGATTTTTTCATTGATAATTCTTCTTCTTTGCTCTTCTTCTTCTTTACTCTTTAGTACATCCGCTTCTTCTTCCTTCTTTACTCTTCAGTACATCCGCTTCTTCTATGTGGCTGCTATCTCTTCTTTTTCTTCTTATTCTCTGTGGATGCTTCTTCTTCTTCGTCTCTGCAGCTGCTATTGCTTCTTATTCTTATTCTTCGATGATCGCATTTTTTCCCAATGTTGTTGGGTTGAGACTTGAGACTTGAGGCTTAAGACTTGGTATAATTTTCTTGGATAATATTATTGTGTTAAGACTTGAGAAATATCTTTTCGATAATGACATTGTTCTGAGAATAAATTGTCGGTTTGAGAAATATTAGTTTGATGATGAAATTGTTCTTAATGTTCCGACAATAATATTGTTGGGTTGAGACTTGAGAAATATTTATTTCGATGACAACAATGTTTTAAGAAATTTATTATTCATTGTTGGGTTGAAAAATATTATTTCAATGATAACATTGTTTTGAAAAATATTATGGGATGTACATAGATGATTATAAAATAAAATTGATTTCAATTAATCTTTATAGTCAAGAACTGAGCTATGCTATGCCTTATTGCCTTATTAGAGATATAACACTTGGATTGGTTGGGGTTCATGCATTCACTTGTATAGTTAGATAACTTGGATTATTAGATAATGGATATTATATCAGTTTTGCGATGACACTTGCCAGGGAGATTATGGATTGGATACTGTCCCTTACCAGCTACTGTATAAGCCCGATTCTTGACTATGGAGATTGACACAATGATATTACCGTTGGGTTATAAATAAAGACGTTGTCTTCAAATCCCACAATTATTTACAGTCATGGCTCATGAGTCATAAAATGTTTTAAATTTTTATGATATATTTTAATTTTTTTAAAAAAATTTGTATCATAAAATTTAATTTAATAAGTCTCCAATGTTTGTGCTCTTTGATCGTAGATATGGAAAATGTCTTTGGAAGCATCTAGCAAGGCATCATTTGCCACTGTAGGAACACATTTTTGGGATCATGGGGAGAAGTTACCCGCCAATAAAGTGAAGTGCAAGTTTTGTGAGCATGTCATGAGCGATAGTATTAGCCGTTTCAAGACACATCTTGTAAGAAAGAGAAAATTGTGCTCTTTGCACAAAAGTTCTTGAGGAGATTAGGCTGAAGGCTATAGAAATATTAAAAGCCACACAATCATCAAAGGAATTCAATGAAGCAAAAATTCAAGATCTTAGAAATAAGGTGGTAATTGGAGATGAGGAAGTTGAAGTGGAGTCCTCCCATGAAACTAGTCATGGTCCGGAAGTCTAAAGTTCAAAGGACCTATGGGCAAGCATATGCGTGTTTAAGAAATGCGAAAGTTAGAGCAACTGGGGAAGGAAAAAGGAAAATGGTGCAAACCACCCTTAATGAACATTGAAAGAAGAAGGAAAGAGAAGATGCGTGCGAGTGCATCGCACGATATATTTTTGAGACACGATCATCATTCTTTATGATGGATCACTCATCTTTTGGCCAGATGTTACAAGTTGTTGGCAAATATGGACTGAATTTAAAAGATCATACATATTATAAGCTAGCTGAGAAGTATCTTCCTAAGGAAGTAGCTTCTACGAAGGATAAGTTATAAGCTTTTCTCGAGACATCTAAACTGCATGGTTATAGTCTTATGCCAGATTGTTAGATTGATCGGAGGGGTATGAACATAATGAACACTGTTATTCATGCTTATGCAGAAACGATGTTCAATGATTCTGAGCACACATCTGATGATGTTATGATGCTAAATATATCTATGATTGGGTTAATGTAATAATTGAAAAGTTAGGAGAACAATCTGTCGTGCAAATAGTGATCGACAATACATCAAACAATATGGCTGCAACGAAGTAGTTAGCTTTATGGCGTCCCTCTATTTTTGGACTTCCTATTCTACACACATTGAATCTCTTATTGCAGGATATTGAAAAGATCAAGCCGATCCAAAATACAATTTTAGATGCTAGAGTTGTCACGGTCTACATGTATGTCCATACTATCGTTCTTGATATGATGAGGGAGAAGATTGGGGTCGATCTTGTTAGGTATGATGTTACCCGTTTTGCTACATCATTTTTATCATTGCAAGGCTTGCAAGAGAAGTTCAAATTGAAGGCGTTTGTCAATTCCATTGAATGTGAGGAGTTGAAGTTCTCTATGACTACTCAAGCAAGAAGAATAAAAATCAAATGTCTGATCTAATTTATTATTTGATTATCATATTATCGCAATTAAGAGTTAACGAACTAATTGCTGTTTTTGATTAACTTTGTACTTTGTAGGTATAATATCATCATCAATAGCCGTTCATTTTGGAAGAACGTTACACTGACATTGATCATTTTGATCCAGTCATCAATGTTCTTCGAAAGACAGATTACGACAATCCATCAATGAGATGGTTGTATAGAGACTTAGACATCTGCAAGAGGAGATCACGTTGAATTTGAAGCATAATGAGAAAAAAAATCCGGCAGATCTCCATTCTAATTGATAAAAGATAGAATGATAAGCTGAAGACTCATTTGCACATGGAGGGTCATTTGTTGAACCCAATATATTATTATCAAAGATGGGAGGCTATTGATGGAAATGATGTATTTACAGATGGATTTACAGAGTGCATGTTCAGTATGTATACTCATGATCCTGAGATGTAGGACAAAATTAGCTTCCAGCTCCCTTAGTATCAAAATCGAAGCAGATCTTTTGGAAGTGAAATAGAGCAAAGGCAAGCTAAAAATCCTTCGATTCATTCAAAATATAGCTAAGAAACTATTATCAATTTCTTATTATAACATTTTTTAATATTTTAAAATTTAAACCAACTAAAAGGAATTTAGTTTTTCATTTTTAGTAATTGGTTGCTTTTGCATGGTGGCACATCACTTGATTTGAAGATGGCAATGCGAATTTTGAGATTAACCACTAGCGCGAGTGGTTATAAAAGAAATTGGAGTGTTTTTGAGATGGTAAAAAATTTAAAGAAAATTTCTTTTATACCATCCATTCAACCAATTTTCATTTCTTATGATGACTAAGTGGCTATTGTATTTTTATTAACAGATTCACACGAAAAGAAGAAATAGACTAAGTACTGATAAATTAAAAGACTTAGTCTATGTCAAATTCAATGCTTAATTGAAAGAAAGATTTGAGAGCAGAAATACTGATATCATATTTACTCGTTTCATAACGGAGGGCAAGATGGCCGAGTTGATGGCTTATAAAAAATTAGTTGATACTTATGTTGCTTCAAATGAGGAGGATGAAGTCTTCTCTGAAGATAGATTGACATGTCAGCAAGTTAAAAAAGCAACTTGGGCTGTTCCAACACCAAGAGCTAGCAAAAGGTTAAAGACTTCAAAGAAAAGAAAAGCCATGGATCATCATTATCAACGGGGAAGTGGAAGAAACAAATGCTCGAGGAAGAAGTTTTAGGTTTTGATTCATAGATCTCAGATTCATCTTCTTCAGGTGATAGTTCTTCATCGGATGCGGAATATGCTGAAACATTTGTTCAAGAGATGTGAAGAATGAGATTGTTAAATAATGTGGGGGTAAGTTAATCTTTTGGGTAATATTTTAATTCATTTTCTATTCATGCAGTATTTAAATTTTAGGGTTTTTTTCGATATTCATCTCTTAAATCTTCCGTATTTTGATAGTAGTCCCTTAAATGTGAGTATTTCCTTGTAAGTCCCTTAAATACATGTCTTAAATCTTAATAGTCCCTTAAATATAAGTATTTGCTTTTAAGCCCTAAAATACTTGTCTTAAATCTTAATAGTCCCTCAAATATATTGTCTGTGTTGTGGTAAGAATACTAATCACATGTTGGAAGAAGTTATTCTTAAATTGGTAGTTAGGACTTTGCCTATTGGGTTAATCTTGTGGGTTTTGTACATGGGTTCAAGTACCAGTTTATGATTATACTAATCTCATCAATTGTGGGCATTTCTCTATTTACCTTGCCCTAACAGAGCCATTCCAAACACAATACAAAACCTATACATCCATAACATATCATAGTAAACATATGTAAAATTAGTGCATGCTTTAAAAAAGATACGAAAAGTGTTGAAGTAAATAATTATCATCGCATGCCATATACAAATCTAGTGCAAATATTGTAGAAATAACTGCACTGTGATGGAAAATCATTGCACATATCATCCGTCGGTTACCTTTTGCATATACAAGTATCGTGGTTCGTGTTAAAATCTCTTGGCAATTTTTTTCCTTCAGATCCCTATGATATTGTATAAGAAGCTCTATATATGATTTCTTTCTGCATAGAGAGCAAATCACATAATTATATTTTGGAAGCAAAATCTCATAATCATATCGGAATGAAAACTAATATTGCTTAAAGATAATATCGAACGTTCCTCAGTACAGTCTTGTCACTTTTTTCTTCTTCTTTTTTCCATTTCGTTTGAGGAAATAAGTTTGCACATAAAAATCCACTCTTTTCCCTCAAATCCACTCTTTTCACCATAAAAATCCCACCTTTCCCATAAAAATCTATCTTTCCCCCATAAAAAGCCCTCTTTTATTCCAAAACCCTAGTAGATCGCATCAAATTGGTAGCAGGCCCCCTGGGGCCCAGCAGGGGCCGACAGGGCCACCGTAGGCTCCTGGCGACCCGCCAAAGGCCTGCCAAGTTGTGGGAGCAGCATACGAGGCCACGCGATGTCTAGGGGCAGTTGAGACCTTGACGAAGAGCTTCCAAGACCATATGATGAGATGGAAGAATTTCAGGGGCTCCATGGGCCGCGGTTTGCAGTAGAAAGGCGACGACGCGGAGTCCTTCAGCTTTACGAGGAGTTTCGGGTTGAATATAATGATGCACTTGGCTTTGAGGAAGGTGTGGACGACTACAATTGGGAGGAGAATGACTGGAACGATCATGAAGACAGAGGCTGCGGTCCTTTGAGGGGCTATGGACGACGCAGAGAGGAATATCGTGACACTTATCAACCACTCAACATGGACTGGCAGGAGATTTCAACACTGCTAACAAGATCATAAAGCTAACAGTGCCCATAATTAAGGTGGAGGACCTCGATGGGTGGATCTACATGGCAGAGCGGTATTTTGAGGTCTCGCAGATTTATGTGACGAAGTGGTTGAGGGCCGTGGGGGTGTGCTTGGAGGGGAGGCTCTATCTTGGTACAAATGGAGGTAACAACAGCGACCGTTTCGCTCGTGGGAGGAGTTCAAGGTCTGCCTCCTGGACCGGTTCAGGGAGGCCCAAGGAAGACATGCACGAGCAACTTTTATGCACTGCAACAGGAGGGAACAATCAAGGACTATATAAAGAAATTTGATATGCTGGCATGTCGTATATGTGGAGTTTCAGGAGAGTCCTTAAAGGGGTGCTTCATGAAAGGACTAAAACCCAGCATTCGAGCAGAGTTGCGAATACAGGGTCCATAGGGCTATTAGACTGGATGCGACTGGCTAGGATGGTGGAGGATAGGCTGGCAGAGGAGCGACGGGCCATGAGAGCATGGAGAGGATCCACTTCTCGCAGCCAGGTAGCGATAGGGGACGAGAAGGTGACATCAGAAGGGCTCCAGTCCAGCCACGAGAGAAACATCTAGCTTCAATCGGACATTAGACGTAAGTGGCTCACAGAGGCGGAAATCCAAGAAAGGCGCACCAAGGGACTCTGTTTTCGCTGTGACGAGAGGTACAGACCAGACCAGTACATTGTTGCAAGGATCATGCTCTCTAGATGCTGATCATTGAAGATGAAGAAGGCCAGATAGTGGAGCATGAAGAGTCGGGAGGAGACGAGAACCTCCGATTGGATTAGTGAGCCCATGGTTTTTACGACACCACCTTGACGAGAACCTCCATCTGGATTAGTGAGCCCATGGTTTTCACGACACCACCTTGAGTATAAGGTGGTCCTTCGGGGGCGGAGTCAGGATGCGTTTTGTATTTAGGCCCATTATGGGCATTTTTTGGAATTTTCAAATCTTAGGGTGTCCTTTTGTAATTTTCAGTTTTAGGGGCTTTTCGTAAATCTGTAATTTTTTGCAATTTTCTCTTTATTAGAGTTAGGGCCGGTTGGGGGAGTTTTCATGCTTGATGATTGAGATGAAATTTGTAGTAAGCGTCCACGAACCCTAGTTTGGAAGATTTAGGCCTTCATCTTGAGGTAAAGCTAGGAGAGCGGCCTCCTTTCGAATTGTGGTCAAATTTATCTTTTATATTTCAGTTTTTATCAATAAAAATCCTTCTTTTCCCCCAAATCCACGCTTTTCACCCTAAAAATCTCATCTTTCCCATAAAAAACCACATCTTTCCTCATAAAAATCACTCTTTTATTCCAAAACCCTAGTGGATTGCATCAGTATCGTCATGGTCATTCTTCAAATTATTTGGTGAGTTCATATGATGTTTACATAAATGGTGCCCACAAATTTTCTCTTGATGACCCTTACGATGCCTAGGGGTTGTCGGGAGTGTTGAATTCTATGATACGAAGCAAACAGAAGAGGCACATGTATTTGAGGGACTATTAAGGTTTTAGACGTGTATTTGAGGGACTATTAAGGTTTAAGACATGTATTTGAGGGACTTACAAGCAAATACTCGTATTTAAGAGACTAATCTCAAAATGCGAAAGATTTAAGGGATGAATATTGAAAACACCCTAAATTTTAATATTTTGTTAATTTGTATACTTGTAGTAGTGCATACTAGTATGTTAGTGATAACAGTTTCTTAATGCATTATCGTAATTAAATGTGATCTTATTGATTATATTTTGGTAATATGAACAAATATGGATATTTATGATATTATAATTGTAATTTATATTGTCCGATATGAGCAACCCGATATTGACGTGTATCTCCAATTTATCATCCGATATTCAATATTTGATATAAAAATTAGCAATCAGATATGATATTGAAATCAGATATTTAAAACCTTGATAAATATTAGAAACCTGACCGGAATATGAACAAAGTGAATATGGTTTGGATAGGCTTAGTTCTTATTGGATTTGAATCGGGTATGGTTATCCCTGAATCTTAATATGTTTGGATATGGATACAATAGGTATCCGATCCAAACCCGACCAGTTGCAACCCTTCGCAATATTGCATCAAGAAACGAGCCGAATTGAAAAATCATAGGTTAGCTAATAGCTCCTTTATATGTAATTTTATTGTTCTATTGCATCTTTTCATTCCATATCAAGTCGAACATGTACAAACATATTTCATTATGTTTTAGGTTTTTAAATAAAGCAAGGTAATGTGCATCCTTTTACTTCTCTTGTGGCAAGATATATATTGATGAGTCTCAGAGGCTTTACTTTGCACCCCTTTATATGTAAATATTGGCTCCGCCCCTGCCCCCACACATGCATGCGTGCACACACATAGAGAGGAGGTGGGTGGGTGGGTGTGTTAAAGCATGAACTTTAACACTGATGTTGATCTGCAATGTGTGTATATATGAAGTTTCTCTAGATGTTAGATTTGTTTCTTATCTTGTTTCTCAAGTAACTGAGTTTTCTAGCAAACAAAGTAGTTTCCTCGTGGAAACATTATTTTCTTTCAATCCGTTCTTTTCTATAATTTTTATTGCAATTAACCAGCTAACTAGTTACAGGCTACAGCATGATGCATCACCATGAAAGTGGTGGGCTTCAGCTATAATAATAGATGTCATATAGAATATGTCATGCAGGCTCCTGAAAATTTTTACTGTAATATTTCCCGCATTGAAAGAAATTACTACGTTTGAAATAGGTTTTCTAATGGGAATCTTGCTTTGTGTAGTGGGGATTTCGGAGGTGTGAGGATATTTGTTGGGTGAAAACCAATAAAAAAAATGCAACCCCAGGCTTACGGCATGATTCTCATACATTGTTCCAACACTCAAAGGTAAGGTGCTTATTTTTGCTATATTTTTATTGTTCTAGTTTCAGCTTCTGCCCTTTTATGCCTGCTGTTTTTTTTCAAGGAACATGTTTGTTACATAAAATATCACTGTCTTCAATGTAATTGATTAGGAGCACTGCTTGATGGGCATAAAGGGAACCGTTCGTCGCAGCACAGATGGGCACATCATACATGCAAATATAGATACAGACATAATCATAGCTGAAGAACCTACTGATGGTGAGCAATTTCTCTATTTATTTGATATCTCTTTCCATACCACAGATATTGACCTTCTCTTATGTTTGTTAGTCTTCTATGAAATTTCCATCAATTATTGGAAGATGTTGCATCCTACGAATTGAAGATTGTGTTGTGGAGTAAACATTATATTCATACATTTCTAGTACACTTGATTGTCTATGTAATCAATTGTTATGTGAAAGAGAAAATGCAATTGAACGTGCTATATGCGTAATAAATTGCTATATAGCTACATGCTATTTTTGGTATACTCAGTACACCTATTGATGGCTCATGTGATCCCCTAACATTGCTTTATGATTTTTGTTGCAAGAAGTGATGTCATATTTACTAATTGGGTTGCTAATTATAAATGAAGTTCCAATGATCAAAGTTTACCCTGAAACCAAAAGGTTTGGCTGTTTCGTCCTGGTTTCAAGGCCCAAAAACTTGGTTTCCACCGGAACCCTTAAAAAGCATATAAAAAAGTAAAATTAACCCCCAAAATAAGTTAATGGATGATCTAATAAGCAAAAACCCTCGGGAAATTAAAAAAAATGCAAATTAATAATAATAAACCTGTTAAATTGCTTTCTATGTTTAAAAAGAGAGAGAACTTGCAGTAGTGGCGACCTTGCTGTGGTGGTGGTGGTGGCTTCGTTGAGTCGCAGTGGTCATCGTCGATCATCAATCAGGACATGAGAACGCAGATAGCACCTTGAGAGGGTTTTTATTCGGTTTGGGTGTTTATTGGGTTAGGTTTTATTTAATTTTTATATGGGTTTCGGGTTATTACACCCAAACACATTCTATTGGCTTGAATGAGTAAGTTGTTTTTTGTTCAAACCCGAAACCCATACTCCCTTGACTTTAATGATGTTTAGTTAGATGGGGCTTTGGCATTAAAATTTGATCCACTTTGACCCGTTAGGCTTAGTTATTTTAGTTCTGTTAACTTAAGGTTGTCTTTTAGACTTAACCCCTCAATATTTTGACCTGTTCGGTTTAGTTATTTTAGTTCTGTTAACTTGTTTAGAATTAACCAATCAATATTTTATCTTTTACATGAAGATCCTAATAATTTAACTATTACAAAACATATAAAAAAGAATATATACAGAAAATATAGTTAAAACTGAAACTGGAATTCAAAATGAAACCAATGAAACTACTGACAAAAACAAAATTTTTTGAGGGACCGAAACTGAAATCAATACTGAGGTTATCAAATCTTGGGTTGTTCTATCGGAAGCAAATGTACACATGCAATGATCTTGAAGTGAAAATTATTTAAGAATTATTTTTTTGTTGATAGGGGTTTTAAGGTGTACCAGCTTCAAATGACAACTGTGCCCAATATTTTTGAAAATCTAATCTTCACGGACCTAGTTACAAATTATTTATTTATTTATCCGTTTATTTATGTATTTTTGCTTCTATATGTAAATTTTGTTTATTGGCATTCTTCATTTCAGGTTCAACTAAGAAGCCTGATGATATGTATAGGATAATTGAGCATTTTGCCCTTGGCAGGAGGAGGCTTGAACTGTTTGGCGAGGACCATAACATCCGCACAGGCTGGCTAACTGTTGGGAAAGGATTATCTTCCTCAAATTTCAATGCTGAGGTAAAGGAATCATCCCATCTAGCGTAGTTGGTAATTCATGAGACATAAGTGCTAACTAATATTGTGATAGTGTTTTGTACTTATATTTTGGGTGGATAAAAATAGAACTAGTGTTTGGGTGGCATAGAGGCAAGGACTTTCCCCTGCTTAATAATCTACCTACACATCCACAAACCCCCTTTTAATTTTGTTTCTTTTTGGGTGGGGAAAAACAGCATTGTAGCATTTATCCTAAACTTTTGGGGTCAGCCGCATGAATCCCTTTCATTCCATGCGACCGTGTCAAGAATCATATCCACAGTTAAATCAACAGCTATCACAGTTAATCAACAATCATGCCCTGGATAAGTACTGTCTGTTGCTTCTTGGGTTGGGTTGGGCTTGTGAGGTGGTTGAAAAATGGAAATCTATCCCACAACAAGAGACAGATCTAAATATCTACTTCCAATCACAAGTACTTATCACTTTATGTTTTTGGCCTCTGTACCAATGAACAGCCAAGAAATAAAGATGAAAGATGTCAACTGGTTAGATATAGGTCAGATAATAAACATTTCAATTTTGGATCGTTATCCCTCATGTCATCATTGGGAATCGGGGTCAATTATGTTAAAGGATAACTTATTTGCTATTTTCTGCTAAACATCAACTTAAGGATTCGAAGTCGGATTCAAAGTCAATTTTACATGCCCCTTCGGGCTGTTTGGTTAATGAAAATTGAGTTGTTGCAGCTTTTGCTGCGGTTGAATTTGTATTTGCTGCGGCTGGGTAGCATAATGGTAAATGGAAGTGGTAAATTGAAATACAATATGTAAGGAAAAATGAAGTGCAGCAAATATTGTGGCCAAATCGACTGCAGCAAATGCTGCGGTCTTCTGGGAAAAATAATTGGTTGCAACATCAGCAAATTAGCTTCATTTTATTTTCTAAACTTACAGAATTTTTTTAGTCATTACTATGCAACACCAGCCCAACTACCATTTTTAAACTGTTAGTAAGGTCAACGTAGCAAATATTGTACGAGGTCTACCAAACAAACGAAATGTTGAAACTTATTTTCAAAGAGTGCTGCTATTTCTCCTAAACATATTGTATTGCTAAGCACACTACACATTTTAAAAATAGCTAAAAACATGACATTTTCTTTCAAAAATTCTCATTTTTACCTATCTTCCACGACCTCTATCGTCCTCCTCTACCCAACACCGCATCCTCCCCCCTTTCCTCCAACTCCGCCTCCTCCGCATCTTCCTCCTCGACCTCCTCCATCACCTCTAACTCATCTTCCTCCTACATCACATCTAACTCCTCTTCCTATTCCTCTGCATTCTCCTCTCACAATTAAACCTAAAAATATTAATTAAACACACCAAGTTCAATTCAATCCAAAATATCTAAAAAATAAATTAAAGCCAAATGAACATGAAACACAATAAACATTAATTATAATCAATTAAACTTTGAAAAATCGATGCATTCAGACTTTTAGGGATATCGCCATATGTGATGCCCAGTCATATGTTCGTGAACACCACATTGGCTCGATCATCACAAATTATTTTCAAAAAATGCAAAATTGTTGCTCGGTTCTCAAACCCGAACAATCAATATGGCGCTTGGATCTATTTCCTAGCGCCATATTGATTGCTAGGGTTAACGAGACAACGAAAATGCGGGGGATGAGGAGAGGACACGGAGAAGGCTGTTGTGGGAGGAGGCAACGGCAATGTCGGTGGCAGATGGTGGAGGGGAAGTGTAGTGCATGGGAGGGAAAAAAATGATAAAATGAAATTTTACATATGAATAGAGTAGGCATTTGGATAATGGCAATCATGTAAATAAAATGTAATATGTTTTAGCTCTTTGTGTAATGTGAATAGCAGCACTCATTTTCAAATTCTACATTACCATCATAAGAGGCCAAACAGCCCCCATTGCAGTTCAATGGTGAGGTGTTGATACACAAGAATTAAAGATAAGAGGCGGTTCCTTATTTTGCAGGCTTATATTCGAAACTTTGCCGATAAGGATGGGAAAGTTTGGCATGGAGGAGGGGGGCGAAACCCGCCACCCGAAGCTCCTCATCTCGTGCTGACAACCCCTGAGATCGAGGGTCTTCGACCGAAATCACCTCCAGCGAAGAGCCAGCAGCAGCAGCAACAACAACAATCGGTGTCATTGATCACCACGGGAAGTTCTAACAACCGAAGGGCATCAGGAAACTCGCCACAGAACCCGTCGAGTTCCGAGCCCACAAACCAACTTGCTCCCTGGGCTTGTTCTCCAATGATTCGGGGGCCGGAGGGTGGCCTTGATGACAAGCTTTACGATGGTTTTGGGTTCAGCCCCGCTTGTACAGGGCAAGTGGTCGGAGACCGTATTGAGTTTGATCCCCATCGGACGTTGAACTTGAACATGAACATGATGTGATTTTGATGTTGAGCATTTTTCTTCCGTTTTTTGTTCCCACCCTTTTTTCACTTTATATCAATTTTCTCATTATATCGAAAGGTCGTCAATTTTTTATGAGAGGGGATGGAATTTGCTGAGGTTTGTGTTGAAATTTTGCTCCTGATATTCCCCCCTATGCATTTGGTTTAATAGTAATAATACAGTAGATGACTTGCTGACTTGCTTCTTGTCATCTGATATCATATTACGAGATGAATCTGTATCATATGACATATGAGAGATATTTTTCATATACGCTACTATTGCTACGAGGGGTCGTGTGCAGTGTTCTTTTTCTATTTTACTTGTCTTTTGTAAAAAAGAATGGATCATGTCATTGTATATGAGATATATATCTCATATGTCATATGATACCCAATATTCTTGCTTGACTGATTGCTATTTCCCAATAAAGTTATCCATGGTTAGATCTAACAAAGAATAAGTTGTAGAATACGCATGCCTTTCCCAATAAAGTTATCAGAGGGTTCTTAGGATACTATTCGGAATTCTGGAATTGGGTTTGGATTAGGATTTGATTATCAACGTAATGAAGACCCACTGCGATCCCTCAATGTACATGCGTTATCTGATTCAGTAGAAGTGAAAGAAAACAACCCGGAGAAATTCCACCCTCCAAGATAAAATATAACGGAGTGTAAAGCTTTGGAGGTGTATATGAGGCTTAAACTAATGTCACAAGAGACTCATTGTCCTTACATACACGTTATAAGTCGTGGCTGCAGGACACGTGACATTCAAAATTCAAAATATTCTACCAAAAAGTTTCAACCCATTCAAAATCTATCCTTCCAAAAAAAAATTGCACTCATTCAAAAATATCTACCCCACAAAATTTCAAACTAAATTTAGTTCCCCCGAGTGAATTTAGTTTCCTCCAATAAATTTAATTTCAACCAAATTTAGTTCTCTCCAAAATTTAAAATTTTCGCTGCCCTAAAATTTTAAATTAAAGTTCCCCTAAAATTTTAAATTAAAATTGCGTTCCCCCAGAGAATTTAGCCACATGAGTGCCAACTAGCAAGATTGGGTGAAATTGCTGGATGTTGCGCATTTTTCATACAACCTTCAGAGGAGTGCGTGTACCAGGAAGGACGTGTCCATTCGAGATCGTGATGGGGCAACAATCACTCACTCAGAATGCGATTGCTATGGGCTACTAGGGAGTAATCAAGTGGCCCAAAAATTTGCTAAGGAATGTCAAGAGCAGAACGAGTTGGTGGAATCATGCCTTAGCAAGGCTGCGAAAAGGATGAAGAAATGGGCGGACAAGAAGAGAATACATGCAGAATATCACGTGTGGGATTTGGTACTTATCAGGCTTTCGACGCTAGATCAGCACAACAGACTACACAAAAGCCTGATAAGGAAGTATGACGGCTCATTCCGAACGTCAAAAGAGTGGGGAATGTAGCCTACGAGGTGGAACTTCCTCCAACCATCAAGTACTATGTAGTCTTCCATGTTGAGTATTGGGCTTCTCCGTACTTGGTTTTGATGACGAGCAAACATAATTCTTGTGGCTAATCATATCCATGCAGTTGATCCATTGCCTAAGCTAATCATGAAGATCAAATAGCAATGTATGACTATCAAGATCAATCGAAGCTCAATGAATTAAAGATTGGGTGATCAAGTTGAAGATTGAAGCTTCAAGGACTTCAAGGCCATTCAAGAGAAAGAAGAGAAGCAAAATACATTATAAATCTTTCTATACTTTTATTTCTCTTGATTAGAATGTAGCCTTTTAGTAGAACTATCTTGGAGCTCACACACTTCACTTTATCTAGCCTAGAAAGTCATTAGAAATCATTTCCTAGGACTCCAACTCTTCATTCACTTTACTATGCATTCTGGATTTTCAACAGGCGACTGAAGAACAAAATGCAGGCGCTTGTCTCCATTGAGAATTGTTCTGCAGTCATCTGTAATACACACGTTTGGACTTAGGTTTTGGGCTTTTCTGTATTAAACTTCAACAGGTGACTGTTGTACAAAGTACATGCGCCTGTCTAGTTACAGGCGCCTATGATGTGTTAGTCAGTCGCCTGTCTTCTCTTGCCCAAAGATCCAAAGATCTGTCAAGTTTCGCACTTATGCAGCAGATGACTAATGCTGGATTCCCAGTCGCTTGTGGATACCACATCAGTTGCATGTCCATCTCTTGCCCAGATCTTTCATTTTGGCAAGTTACGCACTTGTGCACACAGACGCTTGAGGTTGGTTTCCTAGTGCCTGCCCATGGCACAGGCACCTGTGGATACCACATCAGTTGCCTGTCCAAACATACCCAGACTTCTTACACTCTGTCAACTTACGCACTTTACCACACAGACACCTATAGAAGGTTTCTCAGTCGCCTGTCGGTTTTTCGTGCGCCTGTCTAATCTTCATCAGTCGACTGTCCTACGTGGTAATTTATCGTTTGAATTCTCACCTACCCTCTGACACAGTGCAGCAGGCGACTGTCCGTTCTTCATCAGTCGTCTATCTTGGCTGTAAAATCAATACGTTGGGAATTTCCACGCGGATTTCAAAAGGGGGTTTGGGAATTTTGTTTGAGGGTTATAGAGGACCTATAAAGAGCCCCTTACTGTTCCATTGGGGTCTCTTGCTTAACTCTTGATCATCTCTGAGCTTCTTAAGCTTTCATTTTCTCAAAGACCTAGAATTCCAATCTCATTCGCTCTTGCTCTCCAACCTAGAATCAAAGTTGATATCCTCTAGGTATTTGGTGGTGACAAGAGAAAGGGCCTCACTCTCTTCTTGGAAGAGATCAACACTCTCATCACTTTTCTTCTTCACGTTCTAGTTCAATGCATATGTGATTTATAAGTGTTTAATTTCAAATTTCATTACTCTCGTTATTTGGTTTTGCTCTCGGTTGCGAGAGTGGTTTGCTTGATCCCAAGTTGTGGGATTCAAGGATATCAATTGTGTATTGATTACACTTGTAGAGTTACTACACGTGGGTTGAAAGGAAACCTCAAGTTTTGGTTCTAACTTGAGTATCCGTGTGCTATCCCGGGTGGAAGGGACGTAGGATTACCAGGAACAAGTCGGGTTTGACTTGGGTAATCAGAACCATTGAAACATCTTATATTTTGCATTGCTTAATTGTTGTTTCGTTTAATTCCGCATCTTTGTTGGATTTAGATTTTAATTAGGCGTAATTTCTTAATTAATTTTATAAACACTATTTCACCCCTCTTCTAGTGTTTTCCTCACAGACAGTGTCCTTACATTCCATGTGAGTATGTTGAAGCCATACCATGTAGATCCGGAGGACTCGAGTCGAGGGAAGTCTTCTCATGGGTCTACAGGAGTGGGGGTGTAATTCGATAAGGATGCCGAGGAGATCATCATGGGTAGGGTGGTTCGTGAGGCAAACAACCATACACGACTTGAGTACTTCGTCAGGCGGAAGTGATCGCCAAAAAGTGAGAGTAGCTGGGAACCTGCAAAAGCACTATGATAGTTCAAGGACTTGGTGGAGGAGTTTCGTATGGAGAATGCCAAGCGATGAGAGCATCACCAAGATAGGTGTGGGAGAATGTCAAGGACGCCACGTCATCGCCAGTTGGTGCTTATTAGGCACATGAGGTGGCGTTCTCTAGAGAGTTCCTAGGAGTACTCTTGTAAATATTGTATCTAGAATGTTTTTTGGACATTCATATGTCTTCTTTAAAGAGGGAATTTAGTGTATAATAATGAAGATGGTTCTAGAGACTCTTCCTTAGCCATTGAATCATGAAAGACTCTAGAAGACCAATCTCCACCATTAATTGTACGTGAGCCTCACCTATAAACAGAGGCAATGGGAGGTCACTTGTTTCCATCAAGAGTTGCAAGCAAAAGAAGCAAAGACATTCTCCACTTCCAAGTTCTCTCTTGCGTTCTCTTGAATTCTTTGTGAGTGTGAGAATTTGAGTTAAGGCTGACCTAGCCATTCTAAAAAGGAGTGAGCTAAATGCCGCGCTGGATCTAGATAGTCAAGTAGTTAAACAATTCACACATGACAAATGCGTCACGTAGACATAGATGATAGTGTTATAAACGGGCTTTTGGAGGCCCAACCCGTTATTGAGTATCCACCCATTATGTAACCCTACTTCTATAAATACAGGGCTACGGGGTTCCATAGCCGCCAAGTTTACAACACGTTATCAGCACGCTCGAGGCTGAGCCGATCCCCTGTCGACGGACGAACGCGACGCGAACGGGCTTCCTTCACCGAACGTCGCTAGATCCGGCGGGTAGGATCTAGAGGTAATTTTTTTCCCTAGATCTAAACTTTTATGCGTATACGATTAGATCTACATGCTTAGATCTATTTTTGATTAATATAGATCGGAGTTTTAAATTAGATCTGCATGCTAAATCAATTTTTTCAATGAAAAGTTGACGTCTTTATCAACAAAAATCAAATTTTTACGATGAAAAATGTTGTTTTGAAGACTAAAAATAGCTCTTTTAAAATAAAAATCCTATTTTATGATCTTCTCCCCCAAATCTTGAAACCCTGGATGGGATTTTTCGTCGCTACGCGGCCAGAAGCCACGAACACACGAAACCCCCCTCCATTGCGATCTCCAAGCCGCCAGAAGCGGCATCGTGCCGCTGCCCGCCCCCCGGCGGCAGTCAGCCAGCGCTGCCGCCTGTAGCGGCAGCAGGCGCTGCTGCCCCCGGCGGCAGTCGCCGCTGTCGCCTGGAGCGGCAGCAGGCGCTGCCGCCTGGAGCGGCAGACGCCGCTGCCGCTCCGGAGGCAGTCGCCGCTGCCGCCTGGAGCGGCAGCAGGCGTTGCCGCTCGACGCGGCAGATGCCGCTGCTGCCCCCCGGCGGCAGCCGCCGCTTTCGCCCGACGCGGCAGCGGTAAAATCCCCCTCCCCGCACGCGCGAGACGCAAACGCTAGCCACCCGAAGAGGTGGCACGCGCGAGACGCAAACGCTAGTTGCCCGAAGCGGTGGCGCGCGAGAGACGCAAACGCTAGCCGCCCGAAGCGGTGGCGCGCGCGACGAAACCCTAGTCGCCCGAAGCGGCAATGCGCACGACGAAACCCTAGCCGCCCGAAGCGGCGACGCGCATGGAAAAACTCTAGCCGCCGGAAGCGGCGGTCCCTCCGGTGCAAATGCTTTCCGCCCGTACGGGTCCGCACGAACGATCGCATCCAAAAATCCTAACTGGGTTTTTTTCCAAAAACTTCATTTTTACAAGTTCTTTTTCAGATTTAATTAAGTTTTTCTTTTTTAAAATCTGATTAATGCTTCATAAATCATCGCAATTTTTTCTTGGATTATTTGATCATTACACGTTTAATAATTAGGAAGATCCTGCGACCGCTCTGCCGTTAGTTAACTAACCTAACGGTGTATGACGTTGCCCAGTGGTCCAATAATTATTAAACGAAAAATTTTCATTTCCATTATAAAATTTCTGTGATGATTAAATGCACGTGTAGAAAATTATATGCCTGCCGCATATTTAATGATTCTGTGATGCACATTTTTATTTAGCATACTAAAATCACTATGACATAGTTTAATGACTGTAGCAAAACTGTATGTCTGCGATGAGATTATTTAAATGCCTGCCGCATATAAATAGCATGTGTATACATCATACTTGTTTCAATTCAGGTTAATTGAGCACAACTTTTTAGTTTACAAACTTTATATTTTATGTATGATGTGCTCATGATATGACAATATTTTATGTCAACAAACCAATAATGATGTCAAAAAGTTTAAACATCATATCCTAGTTGACAAAATGAACCTGGAGTTCAAAATCAAAATGAACCTGAAGTTCAAAATCAAATCAAATGTCAACACCCTTTCACCCTAATAAATATTAACATATACGATGGATTATACGAAAAACATTTATGCGTTTTCTTTTAGAAATACGCATTTCGCGGTAAATGGATCTCTCAGATCTATGGTTTGTATAAACCAATATTGACACTAGCAGTTGTCATAACACCGCCAAACTCTTTTAGGTAATCTCACTTTACAAGGTATGATTCTTGAATCTAACCTTATTTTTTAAGCGTACGCCCGAAGTCGTGGCTTAATAGATAAGTGAGAAATTATAAATTTCGTACCCACGTAATTGTTTCCCCTAGAGCATGATTCTATTTCCACACAATACTTGAATGACTCAATAAAAATGGCCTGAAGACCATACTTGAGTTTTCAAATAGACTTTTAAAAGTCTCTTATAAACTGGAAAAGCAGAAATATAGAAACTAACTCATTTCCCTTGTATATGTCTACTTCGTAAGACCAATATTCATTTTCCTTATGAATGTCAATGGGGAAGACTGAAAACAGGGGAAGTCTTGTATTAAATGAGAAAGGGAAGATATGATATATCTCAACATGGAGTATGCAATGGCAACCCAATATCAGACCAGAAGTTCTGACAAGACCCATAATGCTTTTTGCAAAATGAATGGGCATTAACCTATGCCATATAAAAATATATACATATCTAGTCTAGTCTAAACGACGAAAGTCAAATTGACTGTATGTATATTTCGCTACTCCACGAGGACAAATAAATTTTGAAAATAAATTTGATCTGTTGTCATAATATGAGTCTAAAATTAGCACAATTCTGGACGTATATTTCTAGAGCACACATTGTAACCCTCCGTAGTCCAGTCTACGGGATAGGGTTACGTGTTATGGCCATGTACGGCGTATTGGAGGTGATGGTGTAGGATCCCTAGAAAGTGGGACCCATTTGGAGGACCTTCTTGCCTATTGAGGCTCTCATGCGTTGGGAAGCGTGTTGGAGGGTTGTAGTATGGCCGTAGTGTGTATAGTGATGCTTGGGTGGTAGCACAAGGGGGTGGTGTAGAGAATAGGGTGAAATATGGGAAAATATTGTAAACTAGTCGGACCGGGTACATTGATTGACTGACTAGTCATTTTCCTGCACACTTGTGCTCAATCACGTGACCACCTCGTGCACGAATACGTGCATACATCACTACCATGAGCATGATAAGTGGAATCACCATGAGTAGTTAAAGGATGGAGTTAGCTTTGGGCATGCTAGTCCTTCAAATCATGCACTCGGATATTGAGATGGATCCCTACACATTGGGATGCGTGCATGGAAAAGTGTCCAGTGACTATCATGATCATCTTGATACATCGTAAATGAGACCTTAGTGACAATTATGCAAGGAGATCATTGGGGATTAGAGAGTTTTGCAAAATACCCTTCACATTTTCTTTTATACCCAATTTTGGGCACATTCGCAAAAAGGTGAAATGGTGGGGGTTTTGTGTGAAATTGCCAAGTGAGGGCTTATGGGACATTTCCTAAGTGTTAGTGGGGATAAGAAGGTTGGGTGGATGACATGCATTGGTCCAAGTTGATAGTGGAGGGGGTGAAGTGACTATTTTACCCTTAGAGGGTTCTACACATCTCTAAACCCCATTTTTAAGCCAACAACCTCATCACACCCCCTAATATTCTGATCTTATCCCCTAAATTTCGTGGCTAACACACTTGAGGGAGTGACTCTTCAGTTTTTAAATCTTTAAAAATCCATTTTTGAGAATTTAGACAGAAGATTAGATTTTCTGGAAAATAGACACCTAGGGCTACCGCCCTATGGTGATAGTTGATGTTGCTCAGTTCATTTATTTTAGTAAATTGCTGCTGCGAATTGAGGTATTGCTGAAAAGTATGAATCTGCGGTGTTTTTAATTGATCCATTCATGTGATAGTTGATGGCAGATATGTAATTAATCCCTGAAATACTTAATATTGCTGATAATACATGTTGTTTCTATGTTGTGGCTGCCCTAAGGTCTAGTTGCTCAGTTCTAATGACATATGTGCATGCGATGCGGAAAATGGCAAAAGATGTGAACATTGACTATATGTGTGGCTTTTGGCATGAAACGTGTGCGGTGGTGATTATGAAAGGGTGGGACCCTATTGAAAGAGCAACTAAACCTAGGGTATGTGTTTTCCAGAGGTGTCCACTTGCACAGAGCGGGTCGACCCTCTAGGCAAGGGTGGGAATGGGGGAAAGTGTCGAGGAAGGTAATAGTACGAGGACGAGGCTTGGGTTGTTTCAGTGGCAGTCATTGACTGTGCACAGGGGTGGCGGTTCTGGCCGTGCACTGGTTTCACTCGCACGACGTACTGTGGAGTGCTGTGACTCACTTGCCCGACGTAATGTGGAAGTGAGGGGCCCCGACCAGCTGGTGGGTGCGATTGTTCCATCCCGACTTTGGGATGAGGTCTAGCCCTCGTACTTGAAACTTGGTCTCGAACTTTCCCAAAAAAAACCAACAAACAAACAAACATAACATGTGACTATCAACAACAAACTTAATCTTATAACTTGATGAACCATGAATGATGTGTTGTGTGTTAGATCTCCCGTAGTGTGTAGTGTACTTCTACTAGACGCGTGTTGACGTGTCCCCTCCCCGTGGTTTTGGGAGTAGGTACTCAGCAGCAGTAGGCAGACCAGGAGCAGCCGAGGGCAGGAGGATGTTGACGTTTGCAGGGCAGTGTGGTTCGGAGGCAGTGTTCGTAGTGGTGACACCTGGAGAGTGTACGGTAGTGGTGTTCCACGTCGAGACGGGGTCAATGCGTCTGTACACCCTAGATGCAGTACCGTGGTGGACGTGAGCAGTGGTGTTGCTAAGACATAGATACTTTTGTAGTAGTTGATAGTGGGACTTTGTACATAACTTTTGTAGTCGCCTTGTACTTGTGACTTTTTGTAGCAGACTCTGACGTTGTACTCATATATGATGGATTAGTAGTACTCTGTGTTGACTCCTTATAGTTGTGGTTGTTGTAGTAGTTGTGTTTTCCTTTCCTGCTTTTACTTTTCAGTACCACTCTGAGTTGTTGAATGCATATCTGTGTATGTCTGAGCAGCTTTTCTTTTACTAATGTGTTGTTCCAGTGTGAGCAGTGGCCTGTATAATCCTTTCTCATACGCTAGGACCCTTAGTCCGCGGCCTTTCACGCAACTCACCCCCTAGGTATTCAGGGAATTGAGGCGTAGTATCCCTTCCGTCGAGTATTAGGGTGACTGGGGCGTGACACACATCATACTATGAAACTTGTTTCTGTAACATAATTATTAGTAGTATTCTCTTGCAGTATATATGTGCTTTTTACGCATTTTATTTTACTGTAAATGATTTGTCATCCTGAATACTCCTAAAATGAGGATGCCATTGACTCTCTTCACTCCTTACATATGGCTGATGATGTACCTTAGAGTACTCATCTATTTATCCTCTTAAAATGGTCATAATCAAAACCTTGTTATCCAACCGCAGTCCAGATTATTATTAATCACAACGGACATATTACCTTACTGTGATATTGGTTGGGCTTTTACTTACCCTCATACCACCCTCAAAAATGCCGCAGTGGAACTTATTCATCGGGACTAACCCTCCTAGATGAATATATTCCGAGATCCCCAAACGGGGGAGGCATTAGAGCACATCTTATAGATGGAGCCTTGACGGGTTCATATCCCTAGTTCTATGCTCAACTTCATTGAAGTCGAGCTTATTGCGGATTTTTTTTGGATAACACTGGGAAATCAATTATATTTAACAACTGTAAGAAAATTGAACACCTTGAAGTTTTGTGTTCACACCCAGAAATGGGTTATATGTAAATCATTAAAATGATTTAAACGGATTACTTATCCATTAAAAATCCAGTTGTAGGTGACCATGTGGAAACATGCAAACCATCAGAACGCCTCCTTAGAAACTATTTATATGAGCCTGATCACCTCATATAAACAGTTTCCGAGAACCCCTAACGGGGAGCGTTTAGTGCACATCTTATCGATGGAGTCATGATGAGTATACATCCCCATATCACCACTATGGACCATCAGAACACAGAACTATTTATCGGAAGTAATTACCCCAGATAAATTGATTCTGAGCACTCTAAACAGGGGAAGCTTTTAAATCACTTCTCCTAAGACGTGCATTGATGGGCCCTCTTTTAAAGACTTGATGTGATCCTGAAGATCCTTCATAACCTTAATTCCCCAGTATTAGGTTTAACAAAAATACTATAATCATCCATGAGCCTGAAGCTCAATTTGACCATTTAAAACATTAATACCTATGATCTGATTATCATGAATAGTGATGAGATCCTGAAGATCCACACTTATGAAACTGTTAAACAGTTATCAGACATAGCTACTGACAATATAAATATTGTCAAATTCACACATCCCTGCTACTAAAAATCCAGCTAGGATTGACATTCCAACTATAATGGATGCAATCTATCAATAGCAGAAGTGGATATCCTCAATGGATGAGAGGACATACCACGAGACCCTAAAACAATACCACCACAGGAAAGTGAGCTCATCTCCATATCCTCTCCCTTTCCAGAACCTCCGGAAGAGATAAATCTGGAATATATTGAATAATGTACGTACACGGAGAGGTATTTGGATAAAACACACTTGTCGACAATTACTCACATTCCATTTTGCCATTGATATCGTTCCCAATCTCTGTTTCCTGAAGCAAACACAGATATTTGGCCAGATTATGTGGAACGAGGCAATAATAAATTGAGCTGGACTCATTTATGAAATGTGAAGTGTTTGGACCTGAAGTCCTGATATCAAAAGATATCAAACCTGTGGGTTACCAAGTATTGTATAAATAAATAAAATCGTATGCTATAAGCAAAACGCTATAGCTTAGATGTTTATTTCGTAGAAACCAGGAAGTAACTATTTAAGATGAGCTTAACTCACTTACAAAATCATTTAAACCGATGCATCAGGCTCACTGGTCATGATTGCGAAAACCATACGATTGGCAGAGATAATTTTAGGCTATGTTGCTTTAGATGATGTGACAACATACCCTTATGAAATATCATCCTGAAGATGAAATATCATCCTGAAGATGAAAACATCATCTCGAAGATGAAACCATCATCTCGAAGATGAATAATCATCCTGAAGATGAAACCATCATCCTGAAGATGAATAATCATCCCGAAGATGAAACCTTCAGCCTGAAGATGAATAATCATCCTGAAGATGAAACCATCATCCCGAAGATGAATAATCATCCCGAAGATGAAACCTTCATCCCGAAGATGAATAATCATCCTGAAGATGAAACCATCATCCTGAAGATGAATAATCATCCAGCAGATGAATTATCATCCAGAAGATGAAATTATCATCCAGTCGATGAAGAAACATGGAAAATTGCAATCCACTAATGCACCTACTGGTTGTATGGATGCACATTAAGACCCCTTCCGTTCGCTGGAAGAGGGGAAGGATATCCTAGGTCCTGAAGTGCCTTACTCAAGTGTCTTTTGTACACTCTTTTATCTGGCAGTAAACCCTTTAACCAGATACAGTGCAGCGCCTGCAACGCACCACTGGACCAATGATAAGTAGTTTTTGCGCTACCTCCAAGGGTCAAGGATCATCCAACATGTTAAATGTATTTGCAGATACAGGTTACAGATCATCGCGATGACTGCAACAAAGAAGCGACCAACTCCTAGAGACCAGCAAAGCATGCTTCCAAGGCAACATCAATCCCACCATCCCTAGAGGCTCATCAATCCAAGAAGCAAATCATAAGTACGCACAGCCAGGTCATGCAGTACCTCGCAGACACAGTGACGACTGGGTCAGAGTCGTGGTGCTACCTACCGAGTCTGCAGACCACTCCTCTTCAGAAGAGCTCCCTCAGATTCAGTAGCTGCCATAGATGAGCGATACTTGTATAGATGAGCGATGTCTTGTATAGGTGAGCGATGCCTTGTACTTTGTACTTAATGTCGGAACATTGTAAGAGATTGATGTATAGTTGCCTAGGAGATCTGCAAGCCTGCAGCTTGTACAGATCAGGGGGAGTCAAATGTAGTGTTGTACTCTTTTCCCTTGGCTATTGGTTTTTCCCACTGGGTTTTCCATAGCTAAAGGTTTTAACGAGGCAACCTCATTGACTCTGGATCCAGAAGTATCCACCCCCTAAATACTTCCACTAATCAGGGGAAGTTATGGAAACTGTACTCTTTTTCCTTGGCTATTGGTTTTTCCCACTGGGTTTTCCATAGCTAAAGGTTTTAACGAGGCAGTTATCCCTAACTTAGGATCCAGAAGCATCCACCTCTAGTGATATCCATCGATCAGGGGAAGTTACAGAGACTTGTACTCTTTTACCTTAGCCACTGGTTTTTCCCATTGGGTTTTCCATGCAAAGGTTTTAACGAGGCAAGAACTCTTAAACTTAGGATCCAGAAGTATCCATAGACCCATGATCAGATAAGCTCTATGAACCCTGAAGCGTTCATTACGGCTTACAACAATGGAGGGATAAAGGGAAGTGTTATAAACGGGCTTTGGAGGCCCAACCCGTTATTGGGTATCCACCCATTATGTAACCCTACTTCTATAAATACAGTGCTACGAGGTTCCGTAGCCGCCAAGTTTACAACAGCTAGATCTATCTCATTTATCATATGATAACCATTATTCTGTACACACACACACATACAGTCGTGCATATATATACATATATACGGACATAAATATAATTTTTTCAAGTTGTTATGGGACCCATGCCTCCACAAACACACACACACACAGTTCCGCTGTTGCTAAAGACTAGCATGGAAAACCGTTGTCCATTACCAACATACAATGGGTTTTAACCCGCTGCCCATTTAACCTGTTGAAAACAGGGATGAGAATGAGCATGTCCAAAGCCCGATTGAGCTTCCAATAGGGCATGCCACATCCTCCTCCTTATTCATCCTTTTACTAATTCTAGAAAAATTAGTGAAGGGACGAGGATGTGACATGCCCAATTGAAAACCCAATCAGACTTTGGGCATGCCAATTCTCATCCCTAGTTGAAAACCCTTTGAGCTCTAGAGCTCTCTAACACGGATGTGCGTCCGATACGACCCGACAAGGTGAAGAACCGAAACGGGTTCATTTTTTTCCCCGTTATCAACCGAAACCCTTCCTCTCTCACCGCCGGTTCGCCCTCTCTCGACTCCAATCTCTTAATTCTCTCCATCTCTCCCCTCTCGGCTGTGAACTATCTGCGACGACGCCGACCTTCCTTACGGCGGCTATTTTCCGCGACGTCGGAGAGCCTCCGCGACCGAGAAGAGCTCGTCGACCGTGGAAAAAGCCGAGAGATATCGAAAACTGTTAGTTCACGTTTAGTTATCTTTCTCTATTACTTATTTGGGTTTTTTAGATATATGTCCCCTAAAAAATGGGTTATTTTAAAAGAGTCCCCCATTCAATGGCTTTTACCATTTGGTCCCCTAATTTAACTAAATCACTACAAAAGAGTCCCTAATTTTTAAAAAACCCGATTTTGCCCCTCCATCTCTCCTTTCTCCTCCTCCGATGGGCTGCGCGCGCGGCGGGCTTCGTCGGAGAAGAGGGGGGGCTCGCCGGAAAAGGGGCAGCCACCCCATTCGCCTGAGAAGGGGGGGCTGCCCCCCTTCTCCGATGAAGGGGGGATGCCCCCTCTTCGCCCGTGAAAAGAGGGGACAGCCGCCCCCCTTCGCCGGAGAAGAGGGGGGCAGCCGCCCCCCTCGCCGGAGAAGAGGGGCCCCCTCTTCTCCGGCGAGGGGGGCGGCTGCCCCCCTCTTCTCCGGCGAAGGGGGGCGGCTGTCCCCTCTTTTCACGGGCGAAGAGGGGGCATCCCCCCTTCATCGGAGAAGGGGGGCAGCCCCCCCTTCTCAGGCGAATGGGGTGGCTGCCCCTTTTCCGGCGAGCCCCCCATCTTCTCCGACGAAGCCCGCCGCGCGCGCAGCCCATCGGAGGAGGAGAAAGGAAGAGGGGGGCGGCTGCCCCCCTCTTCTCCGACGAAGGGGGGCGGCTGCCCCCTCTTTTCACGGGCGAAGAGGGGCTGCCGCCCCCTTCGCCGGAGAAGAGGGGAGCCGCCGCCCCCTTCTCCGACGAGCCTCCATCTTTTCAGGCGAAGCCCGTCGCGCGCGCAGCCCGTCGGAGGAGGAGGAAGGAGAGATGGAGGGGCAAAATCGGTTTTTTTAAAAATTAGGGACTCTTTTGTAGTGATTTAGTTAAATTAGGGGACCAAATTATAAAAGCCATTAAATGAGGGACTCTTTTAAAATAACCCATTTTTTGGGGGACCTCTATCTTAAAAACCCTACTTATTTTTACCCGACGAACGGTTAATTAGGGGCTTTTGGCGATTTTAGGGTTTATTTTGGGGCTTTTCTGATTTGCTGTATATTCAGGAATTTCTTTATGTTTTTTTCGTAATTATTCGAGTTGCCTATTTTTTTAATAAAAAAATTGTAATGAAATGAGTATATATAAGCTTAGGGAACTGCTACGCGCACCTACCTTTTTACTCCACGTGACCGGTCAAAGTTTTACTCTGTGCACGTACCAATTAAATATTATTATTAAAGTTTTTGCTCAACGCATACCGTGAACATGGAAACTACCCATAAGCCAAAAACACATTGTTTCTCTAAAAAAACCCGAAACATGTTGATTAGAAGGATAAATTTTTGGGTATGAACGATTTTATGTAACGAAAATCTGTCAAAAAGAATTCGGATCTTACATGAAAATGTTCCGATCTTGCATGGACTTGCAAAGAGAAGAATACATCCTTAACAACGTTGGAAACATATGTAAAAATTGTTGCATAGAGCAAAATTGCTCACTGCACACAACATGATTTTTGACTGTTCTGCGCGGTGAGCAATTTTGCTTCTGTCGAACTAAAATCATAAACATGATTATTTCAACCAAAAGTTAAGTAACTAATTTATGATTGTTTATGTAATTGAAATCTCCACTCATAAACATGATTATTTATTGTAATAATTAAGTTTTTTGGTCAATATTAATTATGCAGAATTAATGTTGAAATTAACAGCCAGAATTAACATGATTTAGATTAACAGTAATCATGGTAACAAGCAGAATTTCAACAAAAATGAAGTAATTAAGTAATTTTGCAGTTGAAATTAACATGCTTAATGTTAATTTCATTTTAACATCAAAAGTAAGTAATTGAAGTCTCCACTCATAAACATGCTTATTTCAAACTCAACGCTCACAACATGCAAAATTTTTGCCTGTTGTGTGCGGTGAGCAATTTTGGCTTTGTGGAACAAAATTGCTCACCGTACACAACATGCAAAATTTTTTTGTCTGTTGTGTGCGGTAAGTATTGGCGGGGGTATTTTGGGGTTTTTGAAAATGGCATTTTCGTTATTTTTCCAAAAAATTTGACCCTCGTGCGCAGAGGAAAACCGTTGAACATATCAATTCCTATAAACTTACTGGTATCGTTATAGTGTAAGTGTAATTTTATATTTATAGAGTTGATGTTTTTCGCCTGTATTGTTTAAAGGGCAAGTCTTCCAATTTTAAAAATTGACAAAATTTAAATTTAAGTTAAAAAACTGACCAACTTCTCGTCATTTTTAAAAGGTGGAAGAGTACAAAACAACCGTGGTTGGCAACCCTGGCTAATTAAGATTAGAATGGCCGGGGTTGCCAGCCCCTTTCTTTTTGGAGGATTTCTGAATAGCTAGTACAAACCGGTGATTTCGAGAGTGCACAACTTGACCTGTGTTGCCAACCCCTGTTATTTTTAGCATGAATTTACATTCAGAATCCGACGTGATGGGAAGTTGGTCGGTTTTTATAATTAAATCTATATTTGTTTGTTTTTTAAAATTATTTCTAATTTTTGTTCTATTTTGAAAATTTGTCCTTGTTTAAATTCTTTCCGTCATGTTTGATTCTGCCGATGTCTGATTGACATGAGCTCTTCATCAGTACTTTGATTTAAAAAAATTTCTTTGTCAAGCTATGAATAAAATTAATGTTCTTGTTCATGTTAGGACGATTCTTAATTAATGTATAAGTTTCTGATTATGTCATTGATTTCGTTCAGTTTAAAGTTGATATTGTTCTGTTTAGAGTTGATTAGTGTCAATTTGCATTATATTGTCCAGTTTGAAGGTTACAAGTCCTTGGAGATGATGAGAATGATAATCTTGTCAATGGAAGCCGGTTCTAGTTTGTAGAAATTTTTGATGGTTGTCATTTTTGGTTGGTACTTGTAGATTGGGGGGACATATTCATATTTTGCGGGGCATACATATAATTTTGTGGGTTATACTAGCAATTTTGTATATGCTTAAGACCACTAGAAAATGTAAGTACAATGATGAACCTATCTAAATTATGTGTTCCAAAATTGTATTGTTACATGTGGCCTTCTATGTTTTGTTTGTTGTGTTTGTATATAATAATATAATGTTTTATGTAGGCTTTTTCCCACGTCCTAACTTTTTACAAATTTACCGTGTCTCACGACTTTGTCTTTAACCGTATGAGGGGTGGCACATTGGTTATGTCAGGGTGGACTTGGGAACTCTTGACCCATACCAAACCCGTGAAATTTACAGGTCAAGGCTCGCGACTCATACCCAATCAGTGTAAAAACGGGTTGGCCTGCCATGACTCATTTATTATATGGGTTAGCCGCATCAAATTGGGACCAACCTGAATTCTTAAATCTTAAGCATGAGTTTTGATTGTTTTGTCCACTTATACAAACATATATTCCAGACAAAAATTAACTAATAAAAAACTACACCCTGTTATGAATCAACTACTGGGGGAGGAACCCCCAGCCCTTTATTTATAGGTATGGTAGGAGAGTAGATACATCGAATACATAGATATGGGCGTATCTCTAAGATACCCGCAATCCTAACCGACTCTGGTTATTTCCATTCATAACACTCCCCCTTATCCAGCCATAGGTGTGGACTCCGCTCAAGAGTACTTCGGGATTCTGAGCGTAATAAGAGTCTCACATGAGGTGGATACTTCAGGATCCTGAGTTGGCGAGGTTTGTCTCGTTAAAACCTTTAGCTATGGAAAACCCAGTGGGAAAAACCATAGTTAAGGAAAAAGAGTGCAAACGCTCTTTAACTCCCCCTGATTTGTACAAGTGACTCTGCTCATGAATACTTCTGGTATTCTGAGCGTCACAGAGGGGTGGATACTTCAGGATCCAGAGTTGATGTGATTTGCCTCGTTAAAACCTTTGGCTATGGAAAACCCAGTGGGAAAAACCATAGCTAAGGGAAAAGAGTACAAATTCTGTCAACTCCCCCTGATCTGTAAAAGCTCTTAGGCTTATCTCATCACTCCTATTTACAATATTCCGAAAATGTATACAGATTACAAATTTTATCACCATCAAGCAGCTGCTGAATCCAGAAACTCTGGAGAGGTATGCTAAGTTTCGTCGCCTCTGATGTGGTCTTCAGACTATATGGTCAGCTCCACAGAACCAGCATCTATCCCAGTCGTCACTGGGATGTGATGTACCACCAGGCGCCCTTAAATACACCATTGGTGTGATTCTGGAATGGTGAGGATCTCGGAATTATATGATGATGTTGCCTTCATAAGTTGCTTTGCATATTTGCAGTGGATGGTCATCCCATTGTTGGTACCTGTTCTGTGATTTCTCAGTATAGGGACCGGACCTGTAACCTGCATTCGCATAAACATTGGAGGATGCTACTACATTTTGTAAGTCCAAATATTTCGACCCTTGGAGGAAGCGCAGAAGGCTTAACTCAGGTCTAATGGCCCTTTTTAGGTGCCAACTATCTCTGGCTAATGAATTTACTGCAATTGCTATACCGGGACACATGCAGTTAGCCAGGAGTGCATGATTACACTAAGATAAGGGACTTTAGGACCAGTTATATCCTCCCCCTCTTCCAGCGATCGGAAGGGTTCTTTTTGTTCATCCAGTAAGTGTACCACCGTAGGTGTACTTTGGATGACAATGGTCCTGTTAATTTCTCCAACGCACTTCTGGGCGTTTGTAACAGGATTCTATGAGCCATGATTTTATATTTGCCTAGGTCTTTTCATGTTCAAAGGTCAGGCTTGTACATGTAGTTCGGTTTTCTCTTCAGGAGATCCGATGAGATTTTAGTTGTCTCCAACTATGATCTCTAATCCTGTTCTTTGCACAGATGCAAAGACAACCTTCAGTAGGAATCATTGACTTGTCAAGTGATTCTCTTGGTTGTACATTTATTTGTTATACTTATATTTCTTCATTTGAATAGACGTCCCGAAGTCTATTCAGGCATTTTAAGGAAATGTGGAAATTATCTTTACAAGATATCCACGAAGGTATGCCGTCACAACATCCAATAACGGCATATCCAAAATTTTCCTTCGCCAAATCGTAAGGTATTCGCTTTTGATAACTTAGGGAGACTGATGCATCATTTATGAGACATGCTCATTTGAATTTGTTCGATCCCTAGTTTCAGCGAAATTTTCATTGGGCTATAGGTTGTACCGTATAGCATACGATTTTGTATTTATTTTTCTTATGTTTGCAATACTTTGTTTTATCCACAGGTTTGACACCTTTTGGTGTCTGGACTTCAGGTCCGAACATTTCACGTTTCATAAGTGAGTCCAGCTCATCTTTTATTGCCACGTTCCACGTTTGGCCAATCTCTACGTTTGCCTTCTAGCAACGGAGTGTGGAACGATAATTTATAAACATCATCGCCATTGCGATGTATATGGCAATATGATACGTGAATACATTGTCGACAATTTATGTTCTATCTGTCCAACACCTCCCCAGTACGTACAACATTTACTTAATTTCACTTTTTCCCGGCAATTCCTCTGCAGTGGATTCCGGAAAGGGTGATGGTGTGGACAGGAGCTCATTGTCCTGTGGTAGTATTGTCTTAAGGTCTCCAGGAGTTTCTTGTCCTAGGAGCCTGGTGGTCTGCCTCTTTTCTGTTGAGGATCAGCCACTTCTGCTGCTGGTGGATTGCATCCATTCTCGGGGATGTCAATCCTAGCTGGAGTTTTTGCAGCAGGGATGTGTGATCTGACAATCTTCTGGTTGTCAATAAATGATTCCGGTAATTGGTAGACAGTGTTCTGTATGTGGAGGATCTTCGGGATCTCATCTACACATTGTATTGTTACCGGATCATAGTGGGTCAAACTTTTTGTATCCCACGTTATAATTTTCTTCGCGCCAGATTTTCTAGTATCTGGGCATATTTTTGGGAAACTCGTCTCATCGAAATCACAGTCTTCAAGATGTGCCTTAAATGCGTCCCCCGTTTGGGGTTCTAGGTATCTTATAAGTGAGGGTGAGTCAAACCCTGCATGGATACCTAGGCGACGTTGAGTACCGTTTTGGTCCTCTTTGGTGGTGCAATGGGGATTTAAGACCGCGCGACCGAAGATTCTCAGATGAGAAATGTTCGGTGGCATTCCATATGCAAATTGCATTGGAGACTCTGACCTCCAGAGGGTCTTATTTTTATTTACGATGCAGCATGCAGAGTTTGCATGTCCCCATGCATCCATAGGCAATCGGGATTTAATGGACGTTCAGTCCATTGGAGTCTACTTTTCAGTGACTCTGCCGACCCATTTTGGGTATGAACATGCGGCACTTGTATGTTCATTTTCAATTCCCGTTGATTGACAGTACTCTTGAAAAGACTGGGAGGTATATTTCCCAACATTAACCAGACTTATTTACAACATTTTATTGTCTGGGAAATGTGCCCGCAACATTTTTATTTTTGTGACAATAGCTTTGGAAAAGCTAAGTTGCGGGTCTGTAGTAGACACACGTACGAATATTCTGAGGATGCATTTATCAGTACAGTGAAGTACTGAAATAGCCCACTAGGGGTGATGGATTTTGTCCACATCTATCTCCTTGTATTCTTTTTGAGGACGCGTGTAGATTCTTTTTCAACTTATCGTGTAGATGGCCTTGCAATTAGTTTTCCCTTATAGTAAGGGATGCGAGGGATTTTTTCCCTTCTAAAGAATCTTCTGGTTCTTCAAGTCATACCCATAGGATAAGATGCGATGCATCATCACAAATCCAGGGTGGCCAAGTCCATCATGCCGGAGTAAAAACTCGGCTGATGTCGGGCACTTCAGGTGCTCCGTTTAATTCTGCTTCCTTTCTCCGAATCTTCGTATGGTGGAGGCCTATAAGGCTCTCAAAACGTTCAAGTGTGGATTTTACTCCTTTTCCTTGAGACGTTGCATACGGTAATAATTTTTTTTTCATTTACATTTGCTGTTTCCAAGTGGAATCCGTTGAACCGGATGTCCTTGAAACTTAGAAAGTCTCTTTTGGAATTCGGAGGGATTAGTGCATCCTTTATTTTTGTGTCGTTTGGGGGCAACACTGTTGCAGTCCCTGGATCTTCAATATAGCCCTGATATTGGGTTTTGTATTGAAAGAGATCGTATGTGTTTATTGTCTACTAATTATTTATGAGAGCAGTTTCATCTATCGAAAGATGAATCGTTAGGCACATGAATATTCAGATAAACATTTTCATTTATTGTATACTAAACATTTTCTTTCAGAACAAATTTCATAATTAAAATGCTCTCATAAATTATTCTCAAAACAAATTGCTAAGATAAAAATAAAGGCTAATCAAGCAAGTCATCATTTTCGAAGTTGTCAGCTGAAAACTTGACTGGAGCATCAGATGTCATCAGGTTTGTTTCAGCTTTATTTTTCTTGTTCTCTTTATACAAATCCTGGAGATGATGCGGAGTTCGGCACACTCTGGACCAGTGGCCTTTCATGCCACAATTTTTGGCACTGGTCTTCCCATTCCCTCTTGGGTGGGGGTATATCATTTCTATTTTTGTTATTTCTGTGCCACGTGAACTTCCGCTTACTTTTATTATTTCGCTGCTGCTGTACATGGCCATTGGCTTTTTTTTCTGTTGACCCCCCTTCTGTGGTCTTTTTTTTCTTTTATTATCCCTCTTCTTTTTGAAGGAAGAGGAATGGTGAGCTTCTGGTAGAGGGGTAGTGCCGGGAGGGCGCATATTGTGAGTGGCGAGAAGAAGCTCTCTGTTTTGCTCAGCCATGAGTAAACATGACAGCAGCTCAGAATACTTGGTGAACCTGTGTTCACGGTATTGCTGCATGAGTATCGCATCTTTTCCATGGAAGGACGTATACGTCTTTTCCAGCATGCTATCTTCTGAGACATTCTCACCACACAACTTCAGGCGTGAGGTGATGCTAAAAAGTGCTGAGTTGTACTCAGCAATGGACTTAAAGTCCTGTAGTCTCATGTTTTCCCACTCATATCGTGCCCTTGGGAGTATAACATCTTTCTGATGTTTATACCTGTCCTCAAGGGCAGTCCATAGCTCAAGTGGATCTTCGACCGTAAGGTATTCAGCCTTTAAGGTCTTGTCCACATGGCGGCGAATATAGGTGATGGCTTGCGCCTTCTCTATATCGTTAACATTTTCTTTTTTAGTCACAGCAGCGATGAGGGACTTTGCCCGCAGGTGAAACTTTACATCTAGCTGCCAGCTTATATAGTTTCTACCTGATGCTTCCAGTATTTCGAAATTAACGCTTGCAATATTAGCCATTTATCTAGCAGAGCACAAACATGCATGAATTAATAATTAATTCAGAGAAAACATTTTCATGCGGAGGCAATATTTAACGAAAAACTAAATGTGTAGATCGGCCAGTCCCACAAGAAAGAGTCCAAAAAGTCCACAGTCCAAATTATACAAATTTGCAGCTTAAAGAAAAATGAAAATACAACTTTGGAAACCCTGTGGGTCCCATATGATATCTCCATCTTCAAGCGTGGCCTCCGTCTCCATGGAAGTTGGTCTTCTTTCTTTGACATTTACATAAATTCCTCACTACAATTTCTCTCAAAAATAAAAGAAAAGTGCGGGAAATAAACTGTGGGACTAAACGGCCGATCCAAAAACCACATTTAGCAATTCATGCAGAAATATTGTGCTCATCAACATTTTCATCAGACATTTTCATCACATGCATCACAAGCATTTAATATTCGCAGAGATGGATAAATAATTTAAACACTTAATAATTATTGGACCACTGGGCAACGTCATACACCGTTAGGTTAGGTTACTAACGGCAGAGCGGTCGCATGATCTTCCTAATTATTAAGTTTTAAATACAATGCACAACCACACATATAATATCCAACAGAATATACCAGAGATGCAATGCATGTAAATATGATTTTTGTAGAAAAAATCATTACAATGCAAAGGTTGTAAAGTAAATGGGTTTAATCAATTAAATTGATTAAGAGCCCAAAATAAACATTTTCTTTGTCAGAGGAAAAAGTTTCCCTCATCATCCCAAAAGCCCCCCCAAGAATCCCCAAAAAGTCCTCGCCTGTCCGATATTTGTCCCGTAATTTACCATGATTTTTCACGAATATTTTGCCCTTAAATCCCCCTTTTAAATTAATTTTTAGGCTAGCAAGTTGCCTTTTAAGGCTTGTTAATAGCCTTTGCCTCCCCTAATTTTTTTAGATAAAACAGCATGCGGGTCTGAAGCCCGCAGTCGGCCTATGGGCTTCAGGCACATATGCTTTTCTTTTTTTTATTTTTTTTGAAATCTGTGGGCTTGAAGCCCACAACAGGTCTGTGGGCTTCAGGCCCACGGACTCTGATTTTTTTTTTGAATTCTGTGGGCCTGAAGCCCACAGATCTCCTGTGGGCTTCAGGCCCACAGATCTGGTTGGTTTTTTTTAACACACCCGTTTAGGGTTTAGGGGGGGCGCGGCCGCCGGGGCCGCCGCCCCCTGCAGGGGGGGAGCGGCCGCCGGGGCCGCCGCCCCCTGCAGGGGGAGCGGCGGGGGCCGCCCCCCCTGCAGGGGGGAGCGGCCGGGGCCGCCCCCTGCAGGGGGAGGGGAGGCGGCGGGGGCCGCCCCCCCTGCAGGGGGCGGCGGCCAAGGGGGCCGCCCCTCTGCAGGGGGAGGCGGCCAAGGTGGGGGGAGGGGATTCTGGCGAGGTTGGGGGGGTTTCCGGCGACGGCTAGCCGCCGGAGGGATCAAAATTAGGGTTTTGACCCTAAAAATTGAGTTTTTGGGATGAAAAGTCTGTCGTTTTCAAGGCGACAAATAATCCCCATATCGATCTTGCGAGATCTAGGGGAGAGGTAATCATACGTATGATTAAAAATGTCGTTTTTAGTGTTTTTACCTCTATATCCGTCCTCCGGATATAGCGACGGTTGCTCGAAGCCCTACGCGGATGACGACCCTTGATGGAGGAAGCCTTGCACCGCGCTCGTGGATCTCCCGTCTCGCCTTCGCCTTCGCAACGAACGGAAAGAAAATTTTGTGGAAAAGAAAAAAATTTTAGAGTCGTGCTGATAACGTGTTATGAATCAACTATTGGGGGAGGAACCCCCAGCCCTTTATTTATAGGCATGGTAGGAGAGTAGATACATCGAATACATAGATATGGGCGTATCTCTAAGATACCCGCAATCCTAACCGACTCTGGTTATTTCCATTCACAACACACCCATTGTTAGAAAGTTAATTTAACAAGAAGAATTCAATAAACTATGAGTAAAATAGATACACAAAGTAAACAAACAAAAAGTCGACGATGCACTAATTATGTATCCACATGTATCTGTCAACCAGAGTCTTGAGGGGCTTGGAAAAAGAGAGAAAATACGGGATGAGATTTATGTGTCATATTTGGTAAAACAGGCCAAGGGGAGTAACCTGGAATCAACCCCTGTAAATGGGTTGATGGGTAGGCATGTTCATTTATAGGTCTTACCATTTAGGCTTGACCCTCACCTGTTTATAGTGGATTGGGTTTGCGGATCAGATTTTGATTGCCACAGTGGCCCGTACAGTTTGTTTCAGTGTGTATACTTCTTATGTGCTAGTTAAAACATTCTGTCAACTCTCAATGATACCTAAGTTAGTTGAGGTTTTTTTATCTCTGAAGACATTGCAATGCATGTGAGGTGGCATGTATATGTTCGAGTGGATGATGTAAAAATATGACATCCCATTGACAGACGAGCTTTGAAACATGTGAAATATAAGGGTTGGCAAGTGATTGGCTTAATCATTTGGGGTAATGAGTTCGGGGTGGCCCATTTGGCATATAATTTTGATCCCGTAGGTTAATGGATTTGGGGTGGCCCATTTGGCTATTAATGCCATTTGTTTTACCTTCTTGGATATGCATGAAGCAGCCATATGTGATGCTATCATTATTGGTACTTGGAAAATACTCGCCTATAAACGATATAGTTGTCTACCCATAGAAATTAATTCGCTAATTATAACTTCTTTAGGTTAAAGACATTAATGCACATTCCAAGCATAATTTCAGAATGCAAGCTGTTGCGTCTTGGACTATGAATGATTTCCTAACTTATGGTATATTATGCTGGTCAACTAAAGGCTCGTATGCATGTCCGTTGTGCGGATTAGAATGTGTGAGTAATAATTTTCAATACAATGTAAGCTTTTGCTTTTGTTCAATCAAAGATGGTTGTCACTCAGACATAACTAAATGGAAGAGTAAATTTGATGGCATAATGAAAGAAAGAGAAGTTCTAAGGCATATAAATGGAGCGTAAGTTCTTTAGCTGGTTGAATTGTTCTCCAAAATGAAGGCGAGAAAAGATCATTACAATCCAGACGATGCTCTTGGGGTTAGAAAATGGGAAAACATAAAAGCAAAAGTTTGACCAATGATGTTGATGTAGTTAAATTACCAACATATGGACTAAATTAAGCTTCTCATTTTATTTTCTGTATCAGAAAAAATGAAAATTAGTCATACTATAGATATCATTCACATAGAGAAGAATATTTATAACATCTTTCTAGGAATGCCTTTACATGATCGTCAGAAATCTAACGACGTTTTAGGAGCTCGTGAAAACTTTATTGCATTGAATATTCGATAGACCTGCAAGTGAAAGAGTTTGAAATCATGCATTTGAACTATCATCGTCATGAATCACAATGTTAAAAGTAGAGATGCAAAGATAATGCTTGGTGCTTATATGGGTTATAATGTTATACATAAAGGCCTGTCAACCTTGGACTTTTACGTCGCTAGTGGGTTTAATTGCAAATTCAAAATTATTCAAAATAAAGCTACGCAGTGGAGAAAGATTTTGTTATTGGGGAGTATACTCTATCCAAACTGCTTCTAAAACAAAGAAAGAAGACAGAGAACGAACAAGAGAAAGCGAGGCAGAGAAAGGGGACCGGGAGGTAGCAACAAGACACAGAAAGGATAAAGGGGAGGATCCCAACCCTAATTTGTAGGTGATTTAATCTCTAGTCCTAATTGTGCTTGTTCCCTTTTAATCCCTTCTCTATTCTTTACTTTTTGAGATAAACAGAATTGTATATTTCCACTTAAGGGTTGCAAGTAATCTTTCCAAACATTCGTTTCCTTTCACGAATTTTTCTATTACCAACAAGAATTTAAAAACTTAACTAGATTTTGATAATCAAACCTAATTTATTAATTTTGTCATCAATTCCTATGAATTTTTTACTAAGTACGAGGATGAGTTTGTTTAGTATAATCTATATTAAATGAATATAAATTTTAGAAATAATAATTTCAACCTTGTATACATGCATTGGAATAATCTTATCTAGGCAACATGAACATAGGTATGAGTACGGGGTTAAGACAAATTTTAGGAGGTAGTGTCCGTAGAATGGCTATATAAACTGTCATATTATGTTTTATTATATCGTATTATATAAATCCATATAAACACTCGAGAAACAAAGCATAAAAGATGACATCAAACAATATAAATTTAAACACCATTATAAATTCATCACTTCATCTTGTTGATGCACTTTTGGTAGTTTTAAGCATACTAAAAATCACAAGTATAACCCTGAATCTACATGTATGCACACTATAAAAGTAATAGTTTACTCTTGACAAAAATATGAGTATGCTCCACGGAATCTTTTTATACCTACAAAATACAAGTAACCACAAAATAAAAGTATACCCAATCAAAAGTGAACCTGTAGCACTTTATCATAAGTGGAGCCAACTTTCATTTATCTGGTTTCAAGATTATCATTAACATCGTCTCTGAATGTCATCCCTTCTAGTTCTAGTTCATCAAGAGAGAGCTTTGCAACTTCTACTATGCCCGCACCTTCAAAGGAGTCGAACTCAATAATCCAACCTGGATTCAAAATAGTATTTTAATATTTGAGTCTTTTTAGATTTTATTATTTGTATCCTTTTAGATCTAGTTATTTGAGTCTTTGTAGTTTTCTTTATAAAAAGATTTTGAGCCCTTTTAGTTAGTTTTCTGTTTAAGGAATATGAGTCTTTTTAAGTTTCATGTTATAAGGAAATCTCTTTTATTTATTTATTTAAGTGTTTGAGTTTATATAGAAGTTTTTATTTGAGTCTATTTAAGAGTTTACATTCGAATCAAATTAGTTTTTGGTTTCTATATAAATATGCTGTTGCAATCAAACTTTTAGATCACTTGTGAGTTTGTCAACTTTGTAGTTGCGAAACTATTGAATCTCTTATTCATGCGCAGTGGGGGATTAGGCTTGGTTGCCTGAGTGCGAGGGCTGAAAAATCTTTGCATGAGTCGCATATTTTTTATGGTGAAAGGCCTAAAACTATTTGTTCCTTTTATTTTCAAATCCATATCGAGTTTTTTTTCCAATTTTTCCACCGTAACTTTTCCTCTTGTATCAAACTGGTATTAGAGCCAAATTCTCGATCACCATCCTTCTTTATTTACATTTTAGTTCCTTTAAAAAAAATAAAAAAAACCTTGCTTCTACAGTAATCCCGATTTGCTTCAATACCCTGCATATTTTAATTTACTGCATTATCCCGTTTATTGTAGTACTAACTACTACAGAATTCCTGCAATATGCTATAGTGTTGTTACAGTTCACCTTATGAATTTTCAAGGAATTGTTAGGAATTACCCAAACAGCCACTGTGAAGTTTCCTATTTTCTGTGGATTTTATTTTATGACGAATTTCTACTATTTTGTACAAGGTTCCTTATTTTGATAATTTTGAATTAGTTTTCAACCTGAATTTCCAACGGTTTTAAGTCAATTGCAAATCAGTTCGAGCCAATACATATTTTATTTAGTTATTTAAAGTATATTGTAATGGAATTTTATAGTACATATCATCATTTAGATGCATGTAATGTTTCAAAAATTAAGCATACGAAGTATTACATCCTACTAGCTTTTGAGGGATTGTACGGACATGTGTATTATGAAAAGCGGGAGTCCTTTTAAAAAGATTTTTTCATATCGATATGATCTAATTGATAAGAATAAATTCTAATGTGATGAGCATACATTAAACGAAGAAGCTCTCTCTTGGAGGAGACAAAAGCATTGTTGCAATTGGTCTAGGTGAAAGATGTAGCTTCGATATTGGTATCATTCTAAACATCATCTGATATGGTTTTTGATACGGTTTTCTGAGTATAACTAATTCTTAATTATCTCTACTTTTCGAGGATACTGTGATCGTGAAGATTATAAAAATTGAAAATTCTAATTAAAATGAGCATTTTCTATAACTAATCGACAAAGAGAGTTATTAGTATGCTATGCAAAAATTAAATGGTGATGCTCATTCTTGATCGTTAAAATATGACCAGGGTTGTACACGATGGTCTTCAATGAAAGAAGAACTTCGATTTCGGCATCTTCCCTACGTGTCATTCACCTCCATCACTATCATTTAAGAGCTAAAACCAATCGAACACTTGATAAATTTAGGTTATACATAAGTTGATCAGAAAAGAGCAAGAGTTAGATTTACAAACAAAGTCTACATTGAAGGCAATGCTCGAGTCAGATCTGAAGCCCCAGCCCAACTTAAGACTAAAGATAAAACTCAAGTTAGTTTCTAAGCATAAGTCAAAGTCTAGACATGAGCCAGAGAGATTGAGCTCGGGCCAGATACATGGAGCAGAGATTGAGCTCAATCTAAATTCTACGCCTAAAGTGAAGCTACAATCAGATACAAAGTTTAAGACGATATACGAATTAACACCTCCATTAGAGTCTACAATGAAGCCACCATCTGAGCCACTTGTTAAACTTGAGATAGTTTTTTTTTTTGGGTACAAAAACTTGAGATAGTTAAATACATTAAGTTTATCATCTTTAGATCCTCTACAACTGACTAACCAGTAAACTTTGCATGCATTCCTGCCTTTTGTGACTTCAGTGTGTTATTCCAAAAGCGATCGTTGGTAAGTTTATAGTTTGCTTCAGTTTATAGTTTGAGGATGAATATTTTTTAATAATAATATATTGTTGATTTCGGCTGAATTGTGCATTCTTATCATCATTCATCAATTGGTGAAATTCTCAAAGACGGTGGAGAATGATGAGAATCTAATATGAATTTAAATTAGTAGTTAGTTCTTTAGATTTTATAATTTAAGTTTATTTTTTTAGATTTAGTTATTTTGAGTCTTTTTAGTTTTCTTTATAAAAAGAATTTAAGTCTTTTTAGTTAGTTCCATGTTTAATGAATTTGAGTCTTTTGAGTTTCATGGTCTAAGAAAATCTCTTTTATTTTTCTTTATTCAAGTGTTTGAGCCTATCTATGAGTTTTTATTTGAGTCTATTTTAGAGGTTTGAGTATGAATCAAATTAGTCTTTGTTTTGCCTATAAATATGACTTTATAATCAAACTTTTAGATCATGGAGTGGATGAATAAATCAGAGTTTGTAAACTTTATATTTCTGAAACCATTGAATATCTTATTCATGCGAGGTGTGAGAATAGTGTTGGTTGTGTATGCATGGGGGCCGAAAAATCTTCATGTGCGAGGTGTTGGAGTCGGTGATAATAAGTTTTCCATGGTGAGAGGTATAAAATTATTTATCCCTTTTATATTCAAATCCCTAGTTCTTCCCCAATTTCCTCACTACTTTACCCCTTCCACTACACATCACCCAGAGCTTACATCATTGTTTTCCCCTGAGAATATTTTGCAGATTGCCTTGAAAGAAGTAAGATATTTCTATGCATACACAAAATCCTCCGCTCGTTGTGGAGTAATAGTGTTCCTTGGTATGGAATGTATATACTTGCATATGCTCTAATTTTGCTTGCAACATGAAGAGGAACATGGATGAACATGCAAGTTAATTGTTAACTCCTGGAAAATTGGAGGGAAGGTCCCATGAACGATCCGCCACACTTTGGGATCCATGTAACCCCCATCATTCCGGAATCATACTTCATAAATTTGTCTAATGTCGCAAAAGATTTAACAAATTCTGTATTGACCTCTATGCGCTCTTTGAAATTTGGAAAATATCTTTTCAAACACTTGGCTCTTTCAAGAGATCTCTGCATCCTTATGTGGGCGGGGCAATCATATTCGGTGATTCATTAAGCCACTGTGCATTATCAGACCTAGGAAACATGAAACAAATTGTATCAATATATCATAATTACACTAAAGTGTTTAATTGATAAAAATAGAAAAAATAGTTTCAAGTTGCTTCGGATTTAATGTGTGAGCCAAGCAATGCAACGGAGCGTTGCTTTTGTTTCATCGATACTCTAAATAGAGTACACCACCTTATAGAATAATAAGTCTTCATTTTTCTTGTGCATTCTTTTCAATAAATAGTGGCATTCACCTTCATGATCATGCTATCCCACTATCGTACACCAAATGAAAATTTGATTTTTCTAAGCACCGGATTGGAGCATAGTTTAGAGAGGCTTGGTGAATATAATAATATAATATACATTGTCACACTAAATCTCATATAAAATTGTTTTGCCTCGCAGATTGTGCCTTTCACACATCCTCATCCTTGTATAAACTCCACCCATCATTAATTACTAAGTCGTTAAGACCATGCTTTATCTTATTGGACATTCTTAACATAATGATAACTGAAGCAAACCTTGTATTGGCAATGTCAAAAATCTTTAACCTTACATGATGATTAACATTGATGATCTCGTTGAATGGTTCATGATGAAATTCCTCATTAACCACAACTCTCTGATAATTACATTATTACAGACATCTAACTGCATTTTTCATAATTTTATTCATTAGCTTCGGTATTCTTGGTGGCATAAATATTCATGAGAGCAGAATTGAGTGTATGTACTACACAAGGAGTCAAAAGATATATGTACGATGTATGTCCACTATGTGAGCTGCTGATTTGCAAGCTGCCGTATTATTGGTAATAACTTGGACATTTGGATGACAGACTTCTTCGTTAGTTTGTAATATGATGCTTGCAACCTAGTCTATACATCTAGTTTTTCACTCCATATTCACAACACTTAAAAACATCGGCACACTTCTCATCATTGCCATCACATTAATGACAAGTCTCCTTTGCGAATTGAACGAACAATTATTCACAATGGAGACTCCTTTCTGTTTCAATGCGTTTCTTATTGGCTCCAACAAGTTCTCATTGTGCCTTATCCTTTTGCAAGGGGCTTGTACGCAAAAGGTTGTATTCTGGGGGAACATAGCCTTCAATCGTGAGTAGTGGCATATGTGTCTGATTGAATGCAGTACGGGGTTCCATGCTTAGTTAAATGATAATCCTCATGTGTAGAACATAGGTGCAATTAACCCAGTCAAATGACCTTGTGCTCCATGATTGAAGGACTTCTATACAATATCACCACTCACACCACCCTCACTCCTCTTCTTTGCAACCTCCATGTCAACCATGGCATTTGACGAAGGTAAGGAAACATTTTCCCCCTTCTTAGTCTTTAACCTTAAATCTATTTGCTCCACTACTGTATTTATTTCAGATGCATATTCATGATTTATGGATTTGCATGCATTGACACCAAATAGTGGTGTTTACAAAAGATGATCCTATACCATTGAGTGCGAACTTCTAAAAACTTCATGACAATATCTTTCGGAGCTTTGTAAAGATTTGTGACATATTTCTAAATAGAAGCATTATCATCCTCTTGCCCACTACTACCTCTTCAGAAAATTTGGAAGCCATTCATCATCCTAGAATCCTTACAATTCCTTTAGAATTGATCAAGGCAATAATAGCAAGAGCAGATAGTAATTTCAGACTAAGCATCAACTTTATGTACTGAAGAGTGACACTAATGCGATCATTACGCATGAGAGGAGGCCGAAAGAGTAATTGCTATGCGCACCGACTGTTTGGGCGAAAATTTCTATGCACAATAAGTTTTGCTAGTTTTGCTATACGCACCACACCTAAACATTATATAAGTGAGGGAGTGTGCTAGGGTTAGGATATGCTTATTTGTGAAGAACAACTAGGTATTGATTGTGAAGTTTCTTAGGCTTTGATCCGTTCATCCAAAGCTAGGAGATATGGCTTCGTCTCGAAAGAGGCCCAATTTATCTATTGTTCTTCGCTGAAATTTCTATAAAATTCCTCTTTTTTCATATTTTCCACCTTTAAACGCTGATTTGATTGATCGATCGACCGGATCGTATCAAATTGGTATCAGAGCATCTACGACCCATGAGTGATTTGCTACAACAAGCACTGGCGCTGCGACAAGGGAACAAGCTCTTTCGATTTGGAAGATTTCAGATGCAGCTAGCCAATATGAAATTGCTAAATCTTATTATGATTGCATTTTCGCAGCCAAGGGGAAAGCTCAACGCTTGCAATGTTTAGCCAATTTGATGGGGTGTTACCTGATGATTGGACGCTATTGGAAATGCATAGATTTGGGGTCAGAAATCTTGGATTATGATCCGAGAAATTTTTATGTCTTCTTTTACAGGGATCAAGCTTATAGATCATTGGGTCTTGATGAAGCTGCGGACTCCAATCTGATGAAGTCTCATGGGTACTTCTCTGAGGATGAGGTGGAGAAAGAGGAGAGTGGCGCCTCAAATCTTTCAAATCCAGATCTGAAAGTTTCAGATCCAGATCTTCAAGTCTCAAATCCAGATCTGAAATTCTCAGATCCAGATATGAAATTCTTAGATCCAGATCTGAAATTCTCAGATCCAGATCTTCCAGATCCAGATCTGAAATTCTCAAATCGAGATCTGAAAGTCTCAGATTTGAAATTTTCTGATCCAGATCTGAATTTCTCAGATCCAGATCTGAAATTCTCAGATCCAGATCTGAAAGTTACAGATCCAGATCTGAAAGTCTCAGATCTGAAATTCTCAGATCCAGATCTGAAATTCTCAGATCCAGATCTGAAATTCTCAGATCCAGATCTGAAATTCTCAGATCCAGATCTGAAATTCTCAGATCCAGATCTGAAATTCTCAGATCCAGATCTGAAATTCTCAGATCCAGATCTGAAATTTTCAGATCCAGATTTGAAAGTCTCAGATCTGAAATTTTCAGATCCAGATCTTCAAGTTTTCAGATCTGAACCTTTCAGATCTGGATTTCTTCAGAACGACAGTGAAAGCGGTGGAGATCATTTTCATCCTTTTGATACAGGAGGAAGCGTGCGCGCACTTGGAGTAGGGCCTCCGCGGACTTCATGCACCACCTTGAGGATAAGGTGGCTCTTTTAGGGACGTAGTAATGATGCGATCATTACGTACGAGAGGAGACCGAAAGAGTAATTGCTATGCGCATCGACTGTTTGGGCGAAAATTTCTTTATGTACAATAAGTTTTGCTAGTTTTGCTATACGCACCACGCCTAAACATTATATAAGTGAGGGCGTGTGCTAGGGTTAGGATATGCTTATTTGTGAAGAACAACTAGGTATCGATTGTGAAGGTTCTTAGGCTTTGATCAGTTCATCCAAAGCTAGGAGATATGGCTTCGTCTCGAAAGAGGCCCAATTTATCTATTGTTCTTCGCTGAAATTTCTATAAAAATTCCTCTTTTTCATATTTTCCACCTTTAAACGCTGATTTGATTGATCGATCGACCGGATCGTATCAGACACCTATAGACCGAGTATACAACAATTTTAGACTAAATAGCATAACAACAAAGGAAGAAGAAGCAGCAGCGAAGGAAGCAGCAGCAGCGAATGAATTAGGGGCAATTACCAAAGCCTCATTGCCTCATAGAACAAAGGAAGAAGAAGAAGAAGCAACAGCAAAGCAAAGCAAAGCAAAGATGCGACATTTAACCCAATGTAAGCTAATAACAAAGCTGTTAAAAACAGTGAACATCAGGAGGAAGCACACAAAATTCAAAAGCCCAAATATTTTGACAATTTAACAAAAACGGTAACAATTACAATATTTATTCAAAGCCCCAAACAAATTCCCCAATCAAACAACAAACTAAAACCCCGGAATTGTAAAAAGTTGATAACGAGGAGCAATTTGGTAAAGGACAATTTTTGCAAATAGGCCAAATTAATAAATTAATTTGGAAAATCGACCTATTTTTTTATTTAGCAAAACCGACCTCTTTTGGTTTTGGGGGCCAAAAGGTCGGTTTGGGGGCTGGGGCACGTGTGTGGCCTTGGTCGCACCTTCAGAGTGCGGCCATGAGCCGCACCTTCAGAGTGCGGCTCTTGGCCGCACCTGATAGCTGCGGCCAAGGGCACACAATTCACACAGAGCCGAATTGCTGCTGCTGCTGCTTGCTCCTCTATGTTTGCAAATGCAAATAGCTGCTGCTGCTCTTCTCCATTTCAGCAGCTGCTTCTCATACTCTCCCGATAATTCAACCCTAATTCACTCCAGCATATGCATATAAAAATCAAAACGTGTCCCAAATTATTCTCACACTAATACTTCTCACAGCCATAGCGTATCACAAATAGTATATCACAACACATCACTTGGATACATATAAATCAAAACACACATTACATCGAATTCAAGCTCAAGTAACACATAAATCAAACAACATTGAATTCATCAACCATAGTAGTTTAAATTTCAAAATACATATCATGTCGAATTCAATTAACTTACAAAAAAACATGGCCCTAACACATCAATCATGGCCTTAACACAACAGTATCAGTAGAGTAACATCCATCATTGCATCATGTGCGGGATCTGCCACGGCCTTGAGATGAAGACGCGCCGCGGCCTTGAGATGAAGACGCGCCGCGGCCTTGAGATGAAGACGCGCCGCGGCCTTGTGATGAAGACCCGCCCCGAACTTGAGATGAATACCTACAAGATAAGCATAAATTAGAACAACATATTTATATCCACAAGAAATATATGAATTGAAGAATCAACATACGAGTGTGTTGGAGGATTTTGGCAGAGTGATTTGTAGTGCCCGAGTTGATGGCAATTGCCACATCTATTCTGTCGGCTTCCTTCGCGCGGAATATCCATTGCCCCCCGAATACGTGTAGATGTAGGCCGACCTGGAGGTCTTCTTTTGTCGGGTGGAAGTAATTTGGGACCATCCCAAGCCTTCCAATACCGTGCATCGGGTATGGGGTGAAATAAAGGTTCATATGCAAGGCGATATCTGCTAACCTTATACCATGGCGAACAGAATGGCATATATGCTATATTGGCACCATATTCTTGTCTGGAAGTTGTGGCGATAACATGGGCACATGGGATGTGTTGAAGCGAAGGAATATTGCAACTACATCTGCATTTCTCGTCATGCAACTTAACAGTATAACAGAGACCATCATTGTAGTCACCTGCCACTCACAATCACTAAACCTTGTGAGCATAAACGTTCGGGCTTCTTCCCTCCGTGCCGCAATAATGTCCATTGTTGTGGGCACAAAATCTGTCGTCCACCCTTGCCCACTTAGTCTTCGACTGAAGGAATATCTATTTAACCTGTAAAATGTTCTTGCAATCAATGCTTGTATAGGTAGAGCCCTAGCACCTTTGAGCACCCCATTAAAGCTCTCAGAACAATTTGTTGTCATGATGCAATAACGTTTCCCACGATCGGCATGCATCGTCCACATGCTTTCTTCTCCATGTAAATCTGCAGATATCCACGCATCTGCTTCAATGGACTCGTCTTTAATTTTGGCACGATAGGCATTGTATGTCAGCAAGTCTGATGCAATGCCAGCCATCCAGAAGTTTCCCTCCAAGGAACGTGTTCGGAATCCTTTCGCCTTGTAATTTGCAATAATATGCCGCAGACAATACCTATGGTGATAATGTGCTGGCCATCCATCTTCTAGTGCTTGAGGAATTCCTTTCATTCTATCTGAAATGAAGGTTATCGTTCATCCATGCGCACTTGGTATGTATTCATATATACATGCGAAAAACCACTTCCAGTTTTCTTGGTTCTCCGCTGACACAACCGCAAATGCCAAGGGACACAGCCCACCATTACCATCCACACCGGTGGCCACAAGTAAACACCCATCATATTTCCCATACAAATGGGTACCATCAATACTTAGAATCGGCCGACAATGTTTGAAACCCTTGATTGAAGGGCCAAATGCCCAGAAGACCCCCGAAAATTGTGCTACTCCTTCACTGATAGTGTCATAAGTGATCTTGTATACGGTGCCTGGATTAGTCTTTGAAATGGCCTCTAAATACTGAGGTAGCCGATTATATGACTCCTCCCAAACTCCAAAAATCCTTTCTAATGCCTTCGATCTTGCCATCCATGCTTTGTAATATGAAATTCGGATCCGTAACAGGGCGGTTATGGCCTCTTGGATTTCTGCCGGTGTCAAATCTAACTTTGTCTTCACCATTGGCATAATCATATTACAAATGAAAGATGCTGTGGCTTTTTGATGATCTGTATTTAGGGTTGGATTATTGCAAGTATGTTCCTCCACAACCCTTGAGAGCTTGAACTTCCCAATGCTACTCTTCCGCACTGCTGCATGGATACGCCACGGACAATTCCTACTAGCCCAATCTTGCGTTGCCGGATTGACCGCAGCATTTAGGGCGCATATCACGTTATAACTTGTCTTGTTTGTCTTGATTGGCCTAAATGAAACATTATGCTTAATGCTCCACTCCGTTATTGCTTTAATCAAGGCGGCCTTTGTATCATAAATATCGCCGACATTGAACACCACCCCGATCGTTTTGAGGTCTAGGCTCTTCCACTCTCCTTTCAAGTGTATTACTCATAACTGTTGCATTTAGCCATTCCTCCTCTTCAACTTCATCTGGCAAAGCCTCCTCATCTTCCACAATTGTGTTAACAGTGACCGATTGTTGTATCCATGCTATATCATCTTCGTTTGGATCATCCGCATAAAGCATGCTATCCTCTCCGGCCCCGACATGCTCCTCGTCATCACTCTCTTCTATTTCTTCATCAACAGGTATGCATGGATTTTCAGGCATCGACTCCGGTACAAAAGGGCCTTCCATGTAAGTTGAGTGTTGAATTTTAATTCCCACTGCTTCCTCATTCAACCTGTTACTGACATATGAACGGTTTAAAATTTTAGTTGCTACGACGAATACAAAAAAATTTAGTTACAATTCGCAAAACTTGATTGAAATATAGACTTATGTTAGCTTCATCTTGCGGATATTGCGAACACCCTACTCCTGTCGTATTTTCTTGGGCGGTGTTTATTGCATCAAGACCCACATATATTTCAACTCCACGATGATCTTGCGATAAATCAAACAGATTCTCCATATCATCGTCGTCTGATATTTTAACTGCGGTAGTCTTTCCTCCCATTACTGGCCAGTTGCACACCAGATTCATCATATATTCTTCCCGACAGATCTTCGTGATATTGTATATCCGATCTACTAGGTCGTTATAGGTCGACCCACTTATAAGCTTCATCGATTTAGCTTTACCTCCGACATACCGTGGTTCGTCATTTTCATTAATATATAATTCACCAGCAAAATAGCATATGACAAAAATTGAATCAATTGCCATTTTCAACAACCTGCACACACACCATTATAAATCCCTAACTCCCTAAATGATAACATAAAGATGAACAAAAAACTCTTAATACCTATTAGGCGAGTTGAATCGTCACAGATAAGTTCTCGTATGGCAAAGGGGTTTCGGAGGGCAGTTGAGTTGGATCGGAACAAATCCCGCCGTCGCAAAAAACAAACACAGCAGTCGCACAAAAACAAACACAGCAAACAGAAGCCGCGGCCGAGGTTGGGCGAGTGTCGTCTACTGGACGCAGTTGTCAGGTGCGGCCCAAGGCCGCACTTTGAAGATGCGGCCCAAGGCCGCACCTGACAACTGCGGCTCTGGCTGCTATATATTTCCAGCAGCCAGAATGTGATATGGAGTATGGAGTGTGATACGTATCACACTCCCGCCAACTTCAAAACGTGGCTGCCCTGATACTGTTGCTGTGATGGCGCTTGCTTGACGTGGATAATGTGGTCACGCTAAAAGGAGAAAGATTGTTGATGGAATGATGAAGGTATTATGTCACTGGGTTGGGCTCCGCTCCAGTGGAGAATTTTCTCTTCATGATCTCATCTACGGGTCTTTTTGCCGCTTCGTTGGCCGCTTGAGCCGCTGTCTTCCTCCTGTAATCTGTGGAGAAATCCCGCCGCTCAAACTGCCACCGAAGCAGCAAAAGGGCGCGTAGATGAGTTCGGGAGGAGAAAATTCTCCTCTGGAGCGCAGCCCAATCCGATGACAGAATACCTCCATCAAGCCCGAAAACAACCTTTCTCGTATGTATATGTGATGTATAAATATTGGGTGTATGAATGAATTCGTTGAATAAATAAGGGTGTTTGGAAGATATGTGTTGCCGTAAACCATACATACCACATAGGTTATATATCAAATTCATTTGAGAAACACTACATATCAAATGTCTGAAATCCAGCAAATATACATAACACATTTTAAAGATACATATCATCGACGACTCCCTTTGCACCGACTAAATACACGAGAATACCAGGGCCTATCCGAATGCGTTCCCTTTTTGTCTACTGGGAAAGCCCGCCAACCTGCCACACGCTGTGACACCTCGCCAGCCTGTGACACCTCGCCAGCCTGAGACACCTCGCCAGCCTGAGACACCTCGCCAACCTGACACCTCGCCAGCCTGTGACACGTCAACCTGTGACACGCCGTAAACATCACCTTGTGTCTGAGGTGGCTGAGACGGCCCAACATCCACTTCCACATGCTGCTGTGAAATGCATGTGTCATCCCATTCTGTCTGCTGCGGCTGTGACGTGTCACCCTGGGTAGGCTGCCAATCTGCCTGCGTCAAATGCTGTGGCCAAGTGCTGCCGTCATACCATGTACCCTGGGTAGGCTGCTGCTGCCAATCGGATGGAACATCCCATATGCTCGGGTGCCAAGCTTCGGCGTCAAATGATATGGGAGGGGCTGCTGCCAAGTGCCGGGGTCATACCCTCCATGAGGGTGCTGCGTCCAAGTGTCGGTGTCATAACCTCCGTGAGGGGGCTGCTGACACGTGCTGTCATAAGCTATGGGCGGTCCAGCTGCCAAGTGCAGGAATCATGTACGCCTGTATGCTCCTGCTGAGAGGTGCCAACGTCATCTGCTCTGGTATGCTCCTGCTGAGAAGTGCCGGCGTCATCATCTCTGGTATGCTCATGCTGAGAAGTGCCGGCCTCACCCATCCTATATAAACGACGCAGCTCGCTCGTATCTACACCTTCTGGAAGATGACGTGTACGATGTAGCACATCATCGATATGGGTCCTCATTGTATGCAGCAACCCCTGATCCTGTGTTTGCAATACTTGCCCTGCCATATCGTACAATGAAACATATCCGGTAACCTGTAAAACAAATTAAGTACTAAGCATATTGGTTATAAAAAATACTATAAAAAATTAAACTTGAACATCTTCTTACATGTTGGCGCTCGATGGGTCCTCGGGGCATTTGTGCGAACGGGGGTTGCTGCCTCAGAAAAATCCACCTCCTGGTAATCCCCCAATACCACTCCATATAGGCAGCAACCGATACCACATCCCCCTCATTCACAATGTGATCTACTCTACTCATCCAATGTGCAAGAGGATCCCTGCTTACAGTCACGTCTGCTGGCTGCGCTGGTCTTGGCTTCCCCGCCAAGACTGGGAGTGCAGATGGGATGTGTTGCCGTAAACCAAATTACCGCATGACACGGTCGGGTGCATGCATAACCCGTGCTTCCCAGCAGAATATGGATACCCTCGCTCGCCATAACTCGGGATGTTCACGACATAACGCCGGCAGCTGCTCGAATCGCTCTCCATAAGGCTCCCAGGTAACCTATTAGGCATGAAGTACACATATATATCAGTGTACTATATTATATATCAATTGATCACCTATGTTATAAAATTTACATATACACACCTGCGTACTCTCTAATGTGTCAAATTGGTCTCTGTATGTATCAAGGTTTCAATGAGCAGTTTCCTTGAATGATTTTCCTGTATTTCACCTGAACCCATAGGGAACGGTGTCAGCAAATACATCCTGCAGGAGCCTTGGTCTTCATACATACATTCTCTCCCAGCTCCAAACCTGTAATATGAATTTTTCCTCAGAATGTGAAATATATAGATATATATAGATATATCACTATTATAACGAACGGAAAAAATTATACCTGCAATAATAACCCGCATGCATATAAAGCCTTTGTCTGCTTTAATGCCACCTTGCTGAGCTCAGCATACAAGTGCGCAAGCACCACACTTCCCCATGAATATCCACCGGACTCCTCAAAATCATCTAACTTTGTCAACCAGCGGAGATTTATAGATCCTTTGCTTGGATCCGGAACCAGTAAGGTTCCAATCATATGAAGCAGATATGCCCGTGCATACCGCTGAATGTCCTCATCATCTGCATCCTCAGGCAAATCAGTAAATGTATCACGCAACCAACTAAGTTTTACCTTGGCTGCTTTTCTTAGTGGGGTATCCTGTCCAAGTAGTCTCTCCATCAATGCACCCCAGCTGCCATTTCGTATTTCACATTGATATATTGGTTCTCCATCAATCGGTAGGCCTGTGATGACTGCCACGTCCTGTAACGTGATTGTCATCTCTCCCTGACGCATGTGAAATGTATTTGTCTCTGGCCTCCATCTTTCAACCAAAGCAGTCAGCAATGCGTGGTCCAACCGTACCCAACGCAAGCGCGCACATAGGTGTAATCTGGACGCTTCAATATATGGTCGCGCGCGCTGATCTAATCTCCACTTTGTATGTTTCTGTCCATGATCGACAATTGCTATCGATGCCTGCAAACATATAATTCACACATTAATTATTTTCCTTTCAATAATAATTACGTACTTTGCATATTAATTCTTTCTATTTACCTGCCCTTGCACTACATCGGCAGAACGATGACGTGCTTGATCATACAAGACCACATTAGTAATAGGTCCAGCCTCCTCCATTTTATAAAAAACCTATAAAATTTCCCCAACTATAGATTTATCTCAAAAACCCTAAAATTCAATCTATATTGAACAAAAATCACAAAAAACAGTCAATAACATAACATAGAGAGTAGAATTAACCTGAAACAAAGCAGAATAATCACCAAAAAAAATTCAAACGCCGGACTTTGAAGGAGCGGCCGCGAGATGAAGGGGAGAAGTTCTGCAGTAGCTCGCAAGATCGCGGGCTGCTGTGTGATTTTGTGGCCTTGGCCGCAGCTATCAGGTGCGGCCAAGAGCCGCACTTTGAAGGTGCGGCTCTCGGCCGCACTCTGAAGGTGCGGCCGAGGCCACACACGTGCCCCAGCCCCCAAACCGACCTCTTTTGGCCCTCAAAACCAAAAGAGGTCGGTTTTGCTAAATAAAAAAAAATAGGTTGATTTTCCAAATTAATTTATTAATTTGGCCTATTTGCAAAAATTGTCCTTTGGTAAAAAGACAAAAAAGGAATGAATGAAATAAAGGAAGAATATGAGTACACACAACATTTTAACTAACCATTGACATTGTTGTCCTTTACTCATTCATCATTTCCTCTACTTGCTGCTGCTGGTCACGCAAAGGGCTCATTGTTGTCGAAGATGAACTGTAAAATCTCTTGCTTTTGTTGGGGCTGGAGACAGACAAAGAGAAGGTCTGGAGCACAAGAGAATTGTGAGTGGAGTTTAAGGGTGTTCTATTAGTGGGTTTGAGTATTGGGTTAGAATTTTAATTAAACAAACCTGTTCGAGTTTGGACCCCCGAAATGAGGCCTTTTTCGGCTCAGACACGCTTGTGATGCATCCAACATCGTGTCCTTAACGTGTCACGTGTGAAGCAGTGTCCAACACGAGCACATGCTCCATTCTGCAGTACCCGTGCAACATAGAATCTAATAACAAGAATAATTTACACACAGAAATTGGCTAAATATTTATATAGTACAATAGTAATAGCAAAAGGATTCCTTATTCGTCTAAGTGAAGAAATCATAAAGACATACTTTCATACCTTCAAATACATGGTGTAAATAGATTGTTGAAACCTATTTGAGATACTACTTGCTACATAACTTGATATTAGTTTAGTAATTTTTGAAGGTTAGCATGGAATTGGGGAAAGCTAAATAAATGTTATTTTGGTTGTTAGTAGGTGTCTAGCGAAGAGTTTGAGAGGATACTTCTAGGGTCAACACTAAGGACTTAGTGGCAAAGGAATTCATGGCAAGGGATGTATGCATATGCAGTTTATTTTTTTAAAACCTTACACATGATGAGTTTTGTATAGAACTAACTTGTGTATGTGTTTGTCAATATATGTTAATCATGATATTTGAATATGAATATTTATAGGCTAAATTTCTGATGCGTTTAGGGTTATTTGTGGGGATAAAGGTAGGATTTTTAGGGTTGTGGACTAATAAAAATAGGATTTTTATATGGAAAAACAGATATGAAATTAGAATAGAATTAAATAAAGATCTAGGACTAGATTAATCTACGAGAGCAAGATAAAACAATTTGTAAATTAATCTAAGATTTAAGGAAAATACTCACAATTCAATTCTTTCGTAAATCCCTTAAGGCCCGCAACCCCTCCTTTAGGGGGATTAGTCAAATAGGAAATTACTAAACAACCCCCATTGTAGTTACGAAACTACAAGTTTGTCCCCGGGTCCGTGGTGGACCCGAGTCGCCTCCTCCTTTGATACACCTGAACCAAACCGCATGTGCCCCCTTGATGCCGCGCCACATCGATGCTCCCCCAAAAGTGCCACCTTGTCCTCAAGGTGGAAGTCGGAAAACTGGTCTCGTATCACCCCATGGGGTTCGCATGTAGCTTCATAGTCCGGCAGTCCCCTCCACTTGATCAGCACTTTTTGTGTCCCATCTGCGGTTTGTCTAACACCAGTCAGCTCCTGAGGCTCAAGCAACACCTCCATGTTATCTGTCAGGATGGGAGGAAGAGTCGATGATAGGGTATGGTTCCCGATTGCTCGCTGCAGTTGCGAGACATGGAAAACGGGGTGAATGGTGGATGTAGCTGGTAACTGCAGATGATATGCCACCTTCCCTATCTGAGCGGTAATCTCGAAAGGCCCATAGTAGCAGGCCGCCAGCTTTTCATTGCTCCGATGTGCCAAAGTCTTTTGTCTGTAAGGCCGTAGCTTAAGGTAAACCCGATCGCCGACGGCAAACTACACATCTCTCCGGTGTTCGTCAGCCTTGGTTGGGCCCGCAGCAAATGTTTCTTCAGATCATTCACATACTTGTCCCGCTCCCCAAGATGCTCTTCTACCTGTGACACGGGAGTGGTACCTCTGCTGTAGTGGATTAACTGTGGTGGGTCCCCGTCCATACAAAATCCAAAAAGGAGTACTCTGAGCTGCCGAGTGGTAAGATGTGTTGTACCAGTATTCTGTCCATGCTAACCATCTGGCCCACTACTTCGGCAAATCTGAAGCAAAACACCTCAAATAGGCCTCCTCACTCCTATTCACCACATCCGTCTGTCCGTCTGTCTGTGGATGATAGGTTGTGCTCTGTCCCCTGCACCTTGAACAACTCTTGTCAAAAACTGCTCATGAATACTGTCTCGGTCGGATACGATGGAGGCAGTGAAACCATGCAGGCGGACCACCTCCCTTAAAAAGCTGTAGCTATTGTCATGGCCGTATAGGGGTGTCTCAACAGCACGGAGTAGGCATACTTGCTGAGTTGATCCACCACCACTAATATGGAATTGTAGCCCTCTGATCGTGGTAGCGCCTCAATGAAATCCATGCTGATATCTTCCCAAACTGTCTCAGGAAGGGCCAATGACTGTAGAAGTTTCGTTGGTGCCATTGCCATATACTTGTGACGCTGGCAGATGTCACACTCCGCTATCATCTTAGTAATGTCTTTCTTCATGCCTGGCCAGTACAGCTCCATAGACATCCTCTTGTATGTCTGTTGTATCCCTGAATGCCCTCCAATGGAGCTGTCGTGGAACTCTTGAAATATCAACGGAATATGTGTGGATCACCTGGGAATCACCAGTCTCCCCTGGTAGAGTAGTTACTGCTCACTCATGGTGTTCCCTGGAAATTATGCTGAACCCTGTTGCAGTGCCTCCCGTATCTGTGCTAAGCCTGCATCGGCCTCAATCTCTCTGCTCAACGGCTCCCTGTTAGGAGGCCCGGTACGAAAATGGCTGCCACCTCTGCTGGCTCCTCTCCGCAGGATAGGGCATTTGCCGCCTTGTTCCAGGATATGGCATCTGCCGCCTTGTTCTCCAAGCCTGGTCGGTACTGTATCTCAAATGTGTAATGGACCAGCTTGGAGAGCCACTTCTGATGCTCTTCTGTGACCATGCGTTGCTCCAACAAATATTTCAGACTCCTTTGGTCGGTCCTCACTATAAATCTTCTTCCCACTAAATAAGGCCGCCATTTCTGGATGGAGAGCACGATTGCCATCAATTCCCGCTCATATACTGATTTCAGCCTCGCTCGTGTTGATAGAGTCTGACTGAAATATGCAATATGCCTCTGATCCTCCATCATCACTGTCCTCAACCCATGTCCTGAGGCGTCAGGGTCTATCACAAAGGGCCTGCTGAAATCTGGTAGTGCCAAGACTGGCACGGTCGTCATCGCCTGCTTCAGGGCCTCAAATGCCTCGGTGGCCTCTTTGTCACAGTGGAAGCTGTCCCTAAACTGCTCTGTAAGTGGCCATGCAATCGAACTGTACCCCTGGACGAACTTCTTGTAGTACACTGTCAGTCCCAAGAAGCCCCACATGCCTCGTAGTGTGGTGGATAACGGCTAGTCTAACATTGCTGCAATCTTGACCCGGTCTGCCGCCACCCCCTTAGCTGATACGATATGCCTCAAATACTCCACATGTGGCTGATCAAACATGCACTTCTTCTTATTGGCACAAAGCTGCCGGTCCTATAGCTTATGTAACACTGCCTGCAGATGCCCCATATGCTCCTCCACACTGCGACTGTATATCAGGATGTCGTCGAATAATACCAGGACAAATCTACAGAGGTAGGGCCGGAACACCTTGTTCATCAATGTCTGGAATGTCGCTGGAGCATTCGTCAAGCCAAACGGCATGACGAGGAACTCATAGTGCCCCCTCATGAGTCCTAAAGGCAGTCTTGGGCACGTCAGCTGCCCTCATCCGTATCTGGTGATAACCTGACTTGAGATCGATTTTGGAAAAACAAGAGCCCCATAGAGCTCGTCAAGAAGCTCATCGATCATTGGAATGGGAAACTTATCGAGGACAGTTTCCTTATTCAAAGCCCTGTAGTCCACAAAACCTCCAGCTGCCATTTTTCTTCTTTACCAACAAAACTGGGCTGGAAAATAGACTCACACTCAGCTGAATCACCTCTGCCTGCAGCATGTCCTCTCTAACCTCTCGATCTCATCCTTCTGCACCTGTGGGTATCTGTAGGGCCGCATATTGATGGGGGACACGCCCTCCCGCAGAACAATGGCATGCTCGTGGTCTCGAGGTGGCGGGAATCCCTGCGGGGTCTGAAACACATCCTCATGCTGGCTCAACAGCTGCTCTATCTCTGGTGCCACTTGTGTGATCCTCCCTCTGCTCTATTGCTGCCACCGCCTGTAGCTCTACCAGATATCCTCCTCATGCCGTGTGTATAGCTCGTGTCATGGCCTTGTAGGACACTAAAGAACGGCAGATGCTGGGGTCCCCCTGTAAGACCACCGTCCTCCCCTCATCCAGGTACTCCATCCTCAGCATTTTCCAGTTTGTCTTGGTCTCTCCTAGTGTCTGCAGCCACTTCATTCCCATGATGACATCAGTGCTCCCTAACTCAAAGGGAAGAAAATCCGTGACAATCTGCACCCCCGTATCGTCACGATCACACCTCGACAGACGCTGCTACTGTGTGTCACCTGTCCTGTACCCAGCACTACTCCATACCTCCCTGTGTCACTCAGCTGCAGTCGCTGCTCCCCCATCAATCTGCTGGAGATGAAATTTTGGGTGGCCATACTGTCTACTAAAACGATCCATCCCGGCTGCTCACTTGTCCCACCAATTACATGGTGTGGTTCGGTGTGAACCCCACCACAGAATTGAGGGATACCTCTGCCAAATCCAAGTGCTGATGCTCAGTCTCCTCATCCTCTCCAGCCTCTAGTACTACTACATTGTCCTCCTCATCGTCGTTCACTATAAGAGTCCGATTCCCACATCGGTGTCCTGGAGTAAATCTCTTATCACACTTGAAACATAGTCCCTTCACCCGTTTTTTCTGAATATCCGCCTCAGTCATCCTCCGTACTTGCCCCCTGGCCGTGGCTCTGGTCTCCTGTCCCTGTTGCCTGCGGCAACTGCTGTAGCTACCTGGGTAGGAGCAGCTCTCTGTCCTCCCACTGGTGCTTGTCCATGAAAAGCGGTGCCTTTCCACGCCCCACGGGCTCTCCTCTCAGTCTCTTGATGGTCCTCCACCATCCTAGCTGAGGTCATCATCTCTCGCAGGCCCACGAGCTTCAGCTGTCTCAGCCCGGATCTAACCGTGGGCTTCAGCCCTTTCATAAAGCAACCCTCTAAAGATTCACCCGAGACTCCTCGAACTCGGTGGCAGAGCGACTCGAACTTCTTGATGTACTCTCCCACGCTCCCATCCTGCTTCAGTGAGTATAGCTGCTCATAGACTCCCTTAGACTGTACTGTGCCAAACCGCTCCACCAGTAAAGAGGTGAACTCCTCCCACGTCCGAAAAGGCTGCTGCTGATGTGTCCACCTGAACCAACCCAAGGCATTTTCCTTTAAGCAGACTCCTACCGCCCGAAGTCAATCCTCCTCTGGTACTGCTGACACCTCAAAGTACCTCTCTACGCGGTACAACCAGTCATCAGGGTCCCCAGCCTTAAAAATGGGCATCTTCAACTTCTTCAGCTGACTCTCTCCAGCAAAGCCTCCTCTCTCCTGTGGCTGATCCTGACGTCTCGGCTGAAAAGCCAATGGTCTGTCAGGAATGTAACCCACTGCCAGATCCCGTGCGCCTCCGTCTGCTCCATCCCACTGCCAGTCTCCTCTCTCATCTCCTTGTGGGTGCCAATAATCCGCCTGATGGTCTCTAGGGGTGCCCTGGAACCCTCTCCAACTCCTGTCACACCTCCGAAAGGTGGGAGCTGAGCCGATGGACCTCCAAATTGCTGCTGTCGCCCTCCAAGCTGCTGAAAAGCTGCTCCGAAACCCACCAATGACTGAAAATATGACGTAGGAGTTGTTCGGGCCCCATACTGGGCCCCATGTGGCGCTGATGAGGTCGGGGGGCTGTCGGTACCCTTGGAAGGTCGGCGGGCCTCCTTGATGGTCGGGCGGCCTACGGAAAGGGGCGCGGGGGGCGGGCGAAGCCCCCAAGGGGGCGGTGGGGCCTGCCGGCCCCAGTTTTGGGTCGGTGGGCCTCCGCTGCTGCCCCAGGGGGCCGCCGGGGGTCCAGGAGGGGCAGGCGGCACCTGCCGCCCCTCCTGGGGGTTCAGCGGGCCCCCATGGGCTGCCCGGCCCCCCAGTGGTCGATGTTCCTCCCCGCGGTGGTGAAGTTGCTGGGAAGGCCTCCCACTCCTCCGGATCTGCTGCGTTTCACTGATCGTGCGGGTATAGGCCTTCGTCTTCAACATCTTCCGGAACCCTTTCGTTCAAAATCACAATTTTCCCTTTCCTCGTTGATAAAGGCGGCTCCTTTGGGCTTGGATCTCTCTTTGGATTTATGTTCGCGATCATCATCGCTAAGTCCTTCATCATCTGAGTTCTATTCTCATCCGTGCTTCGTTGGATGAACTTCTTGAGAATTGCTCTCCGCTGCTTCCTTTCTCGCCTCCCTAAATCCCTCGTTAATTTTACTCTCAATCTTCTCCACCTTCTCTTCCAACAGTTCGATCCGCTCCATAGATCTTGTGCTCGCCGTGGATCTAGTGCGCTGATACCAAATTGATGCGTCTAGGGCTATTTGTGGGGAATAAAGGTAGGATTTTTAGGGTTGTGGACTAATAAAAATAGGATTTTTATATGGAAAAACAGAACTGAAATTAGAATAGAATTGCAAGAATAAAGATCTAGGGCTCCATAGATCTTGTGCTCGTCGTGGATCTAGTGTTCTGATACCAAATTGATGCGTCTAGGGCTATTTGTGGGTATAAAGGTAGGATTTTTAGGGTTGTGGACTAATAAAAATAGGCTTTTTATATGGAAAAACAGAACTGAAATTAGAATAGAATTGCAGGAATAAAGATCTAGGGCTAGATTAATTTACGAAAGCAAGATAAAGCAATTTCTAAATTAATCTAAGATCTCAGGAAAATACTCACAATTCAATTCTTTCGTAAATCCCTTAGGGTCGGCCGCCCTTGCTTTAGGGGGGATTAGTCAAATAGGAAATTACTAAACGACCCCCCTTGTAGTTACAAAACTGCAAGTTTGTCCCCGGGCCCGTGGTGGACCCGAGTCGCCTCCTCCTTTGATACACCTGAACTGGACCGTGCGCGCCCCCTTGTTTGCCGCGCCTCTTGCTGCAGAGCCGCATCAATTTCCTTGAACTACCCAAAACTTTCCTCTCGTCTCTAAACTATTCTAAACTTTAAAAATTCCTCCAAACATTCTTAAAAATTTCCTAAAATTCTCTCAAAACTATCTTCTATAAAGATCCATCAAATGTTGTGTTACATGACTTTCACATGGGCACGCTGTACGATAATACCCCCATAGAATAAATGCAAGTCATGTGCAGACGTTTGGGGTTAATTTCTAAATATGCCAAAAAATCGTTTTGACTCCTCCGTTAACGCCTAGTGGAAGTTTACAAATAAATAGAATGTTTCAGGGAGGTTTGAGAAAATTTCAAAGTCGAAGATAGTTTAGAGATAATTGAGGGTAGGCAGTTTAGGAAAATTTAGCCATATTTATACTTAATTACTAATTACTTGAGTTGAAAAAACCACATATGCATGATGCGGTGAGATTAATGTGATTTTACTGGATGGACTTAGACATGGAATGCAGGTCCATTAGGCCAAGGGTATGAGCCCTGTCATGACATTGAGGTATATTGTGGTTTTGTCCAATGTTAGGATTGGATATGAATGTATTTATTTGCCAATGTATTGCATGCATCATTTAGCAACTATGCATGTATCAAATAGAAATTAAGTCTTGAGATCTCAATGTCCCTACATGAGGGTGTTTATCAGTGCATGTGTTTGCTATGGTAGCCCAGCCACTGGTAACTTAATTGTGGTATGATCCAAGTCAACCATGTGAACTGCCTATCTAATTTCATTACATGAAAAATATCTTGAAATCATTATAAATCACGTTTAATTACTTACAAAATCATATCTGCATCATTTTACAATTTGTTTGAGTAAACCAAACAATTATGATATCATATCTTATGCGGTGATTTCAGAACAAAGATTACTTGATATGTTGCGTCCACTTATTGGGCTTTGAGCCCACCCCTTGTATGTTTCAGAATATTGTGATCCATGGTTATCTCATGCTCATCACGAGGGAGGAGACATGGTAAGCACTCATTTGTTGGGTTTTCTAATGATGGAAATCCTGGTCATGCTACATTTGAAATCAAGAATGTAGATATTTATCACCCTACATTTAAAAATTGGTAACCCAAATTGAAAATTTATTCTGTTGGATATGGTCTTCATGCTACCTTTAGATGAACAATTTAAATGATTTGTTGTGGTTTATCTATCCATATGTCGGCAACAAAGTAATCACTTTTATGACAATTCTGAAGCGTTGACTTTGTCAGTTTTTGCATGGGTAAAACACATTGAAATTGTTTGAATTTTAATTTGCCGGTAGTTTAAATATGTTGACCAGATCCAAGCAAAACAGATTTCTGATTGGATGTGTGCATTAAGCGTGTTAATAATTATGAGTGATATCTTGTTATTGAAGGAGAAAATGATGGTATAGTTCCATATTTGTAGCCAACTGAATGATCGATAACAGGTTTTATGTTGCAATTCGATGACGTATGAACTTGTGACTAGTTGTCATCTTCTCCACAGATGTCGCATATCCCTTAGGGCGTGACACCGACCATTTCTGTCTAATTGGGTTTTACTACTTTGAATCAGAGCACGAAATACATGAACAGCAAGAAACAAGTGAACAAGAGCCAAACTAGTAAATCATATTTTACTTGACTCAATAGCTAATACTTTGAGCTTCAGATTCCATGCATAAGACTCCGAGAGGATTACGTTCAAGACATACAACTGAACACGACTACTGAACTACTCAACACAACTACTGAACCGCCCATTTAAGACATGAACTTGATAAAAAGAATACACACTTTAGACGTGTAGATACCGAACCACGGAAATGAACTGAAATAAGACCTTAACGGTCCTTCAAAAGTACCCGACTTAGCTCAAAAGTACCCAGTTAGATTCAATTGAAGAAATGACCTGAGTTTGTGGGGTTGCTCATGTGTATGAGTCTATGGCCTTGCCCATAGGCCCCTGTAAGTGGGCTGATAGGGCTTGCCCTATCAGTTATGTAAGCAAAATTAAATTTTTGAGCAAAAATAACATAGAGTTGCTACCACATCCATATATTATAATCTTTAAAGTATTTCATCAGGTATACAATGTACATTTGTCATTAGATACTTTGAGATGTTGGTTTACTTTGTGCATTGGCTACAATGAATCTGGGAAAACATAATTAAAAGTTGTTATCTAAAGATGAACCTACGACCTTTTAGATTGTCAACTATCACCCTTTAAACTATGTACCATGTTAAATCATATTTGTAAGTGAAAGCTTCCAAATTTCTCTCTAACCATTTCTATAGATCTATTCTAAAATTTCTCTCATGCATAGTCCTTCTCTAAACTTCTTTTGTCAAAATTATTTTATAATTATTTTTTCTAGATAAGGAGTTAAAAGTTATAAAAACACCAACCACCTTAATTTTAAATTCCTTGCAGAAAGGATTTCTAATAAGTCCTTCCTAAGGCAGGACCTATTTATGAGCAAAAAGAAACACACCGAACTAAGACCTAAAGGCTATACCTTTCTTCTGTCTATCAATAAATTATGAAACAGAAACAGAATCTTTTCCTATTTCACCCATCAAAATTACTTTAATTTCTTCTGAACCAGTTTATATTAGGAGCTTTCTGACATCAAACTGTAGTCTCCAAGTTGGCCCTTTTCCTTTATGTGCGCTAATGACATGATCACCTTCATATTTAGCTCTCTTACTACCATCTATGAAGACCTTAATTTTCCTTAATGTAAAACAGAGTTTTTGGATATGGGGTCATTGTGGCAACTGATGAAGAGCTGTATAACGGGTGCGCTAATTGGCCTAACCATTTCAGATCGATATCTAAGTATCTCTCCTGTAAGAGGCATATCCATGCATCCTACATTTGCAATGAGCCATACTAAGTTCCCGGGATCTTTGAAAGGTAACAGTCCCAAGTGAACTAGTGAACGTAAACTGCCAAGCTTTTTTAGCTTGTCAATTTATCATGACAAAGTTGTACCGTACCAGGGGACATGGTGCTTGTTGAAAAATTCTGTCTTGAGAATTACGAGTTCTTTCCTGGAGATGTAGTAGTTTTCAAGTAAGTTGTACTTTTAAAGAAATAAGATGAAGGAAATAGAAAAGTAATGCTTATTTTTCGTAATGTGATGCCTTGCAGGAACCCAAGTGACCATGGGAAGATATATGTTAAGAGAATAATTGGTTTACCCGGCGACTGGATTCAAGTTCCCAAGTCAGCTGAAGTAGTGAAGATTCCAGAAGGTCATTGTTGGGTGGAGGGTGACAATTCAGACTGTAGTTTGGATTCAAGGTCTTTTGGAGCTGTACGTTGATCATAATTCTTCCTGGTTCAAAAGTGTTAGATTTGTCATTTACTGGTATTATTTTTTTAGAACTGTCTACTAATTATTTGCATGTATTATATAATTCTCGCATACAAGTTTTAGGATTCACATCACTTGAGATGGGTTGGCCATACACCCCAAAGACCTATTAATACCCCAAAGACAGAATATATTAATGTTAAATCAAGAGAAAGAGAGGTAGGCCATAGAAGCCATTGACGAAAGTGACAAGAATGGATATTACTGAACTTGATTTGATTGAAGAGAAAGATTTAAATCGCAATGCGTGAAAAACCCTTGTTGATGTATGAAATCTCGCGGGGGCCGTGCCAAGCCGTCGAAGGCATCAGCCGGGCCACTGAGGCAAGCTTTTCCACAACAGATTGAGCCTGGTCGGGCTGGTTTCACCGGACGTGAGACGGAGAAACCTTCATCAGCGTCTGAAATAGAGAGGCTCGTCAGCCTCACCGGAGTGGTTGGCCCTCTGATCAGACTCCGATGCTCAAGTTAGATTTAAGCAGAAAGGAGGGTAGCATGGCCAGAAGCAACAGCCGCCCCGTGGAACGTGATGGTGTTTGGATAGCCCTTGGGCATTGTGTAAACCCAAGAGGCCTTACCTTGTAGAGGAGGCTTCCCTTGCCTATATTGAAGCCAAGATCCAAAGATGGCATGTCATGTGGACGGCTATAGGCTCCTAGCTGCAGCCACTTCTGTAGGTTAAGGGAGTATGACAGGTCAATTAGGGTTGTACGAAGGCCGATTGTGTCCGCAGATAAGACAGGTCTAGGGCACCGCGTCGTCCCTAGGAGAGAGATGGGCCGTTAATTGCATGAGATTGTGCCACGTGGATGATGGCGGGCTCTCTAGGCTGCACGGTTGTTTGGAGGATGCAGGTAAACGGACCGCAGATCCCAAGATTTAGGTCGTCCCCTGCAGGGCCCCACTGATGTCGGGCCAAGCTGGCCCCTCAGGTCTGGTTGGGAGGTCCCTCCGATGGCCCATCCGACGTACCGGGAGGTGCCCGCTATAGGGCCCATCTGACGTACCGAGAGGTCCCCGTCGACGTATCCCATCCAATCTTGTTGGCTGGGCCTCGTTGCTGGCGGGTCCGGGCAAGAACCGATATCTATAATGGCCGCTCGTCTCCTTGGCTAAGCACTGCAGGCCTGTGTCCGCATCGCTAGGACATGAGTGGATAGAAGGGGTAACGAACTAATCTGAAGATACCGTTGGTCTGTCCAATCTTGCTTCGGGAACGAGGAAGCGAGGCTGACCTCAATTGAAGGGAGAGGTGCCCCTGATTTAATATAATGTGGCCGTTACGCCTCAGAGACAAAAGATGGCCTAGCCTGGGCCCGAGTGTCAAGTTCAGTTGGACCAAGGGTGCCTTCTGGGGCCACTGTGCTAAGTTAGGCCGGTCGAATAGCTACGCCCATGGTCAGTGAGTCTGCTTTGAATAGTCATCAGTTGGGGCAAAGGGTGCCTTCTGGGGCCACTGTGCTAAGTTAGGCCGATCGAATAGCTACGCCCATGGTCAATGAGTCTGCTCTGAATAGTCATCAGCTGGGGCCCCAGCTCGAGCTGGGGGCTTGGCATCCGTCCTGATGGTAAGCGGTAGGCCGCGTAGCGTTAAGCTGGGCCGTTATCCCTGGAACAGGATAAGTTAAGGCCGTCAGTACTCAAAAGAGATGGCAACCTTGGGACACATATGTCAGACCAGCATAGGAGGCCCCAGCCCGAGCTGGGAGATTAGGCTTCAGCGTAACCGGAGTTGAGCGCTGTTTGGCAACACTGGAACTACGAGTCTCGAGTCTTGATGCGCATTTTGGACATGGCCTGATCGAGGTCGAAGGCCAGTGGTCAACAAGACATGACGTGGCAAAACCGAGCACCAGAGGTCGTGGGCCCCGGTCCTGGACCAGTGGGTGGAGTTTCGGACGTGGTGCGACCAAGGTTGAGCGCCAGAAGTCGATTCTGGGATCCGGTGGTCTCAACAGCTAGTGCCCAAGCTAGAGGTCAGCGCTGGGACCCTGATCATTGCTAGCGGTAAATCCCATAGCCTGAGCTGAGGATCTTCAGTTTAGACGTGACTTGACCTGGGTCGAATGTCTGAGGTCGGTCGGCGCTGGGACACTGTGCTTCGCCAGCGGTAAATCATATAGCTTGAGCCGAGGATCTTTAGTTTGGATGTGGCATGGCTTGGGTCGAATGTCAGAGGTCAGCGATGGGACCCTAGGGCCTTGCCAACGATAAATCCTATAGCCTGTGTTGATGGTCTTCAGTTTGAACGTGGTGTGACATGAGTTTAATGCCAGAGGTCAATACTGGGACCTAGGCCCTCGCTAGCATAAACGAGAACACACTGGGACGCTAAGCCCTGAGCCGGTAGAATAAGAGACCACACTGGGACGCTAAGCCATGAGTTGGTGGAATAATAGACCACGCTGGGGCTTGAGCTGGTGGAATGAGAGACCACACTGGGACGCTAATCCCTAAGCCGGTGGAATAATAGACCACACTGGGGCTTGAGCATGTGGAAGGAGAGACCACAATGGGACGTTAAGGCCTAAGCAGGTGGAATGAGAGACCACACTGGGGTGCTAAGGCCTGAGCCAGTGGAATGGCCCTAGCACGAGCTGGGTATCCTGAGTCAAGCGTGTGATGACTTAGTGCCCATTGCCCAAAGACCCGAGCCGACACTTTGGCTGGAGGAGGCGATGCTTAGGAAATAAAGACAGTGGTGCTTGCTGTCGAGGTAGCATACTTCACGATTAGTCACGTCCCGAATTAATAGTTGGATTTGAAGGGACGAGACCATTTTTCGAAGTGGGGTTTAACTTTCGGTGGAGCATGTCCAAGAATAGCGCTCTTTCGTTGGATTTGAACGGTTGTGATACCCGACTTCTCCTATGAGGGCTATAAGGAGGAAGATGTGGGCTGCTAAACAGCCATTCTCGCCCTTGTAGAAAAATCTTTTCTCCTCTTGTAGATGAGTGCCAGTCTATAGAGAGAGCGATCAATTCTTCTTCGAAATGAAAAGAGAGACCGCTGGGGCGTTGTGGATGCCGTGGATGAACAGATGGTTCTGGACTGAGGTTCACTCTCTCCGAGCTGATGGTGATCATTGGGCTTGGACACCCATTGACGGTGTGGTCCTCCGTTTGGTATTGGAGATGGCATCCCTTCACACTTGCCTTTGTTTGAGCTGACAGTGATCATGGGGTCCAGGCGCACTGCTCTGTGTGACACTGTCGATGTTAGCGAGGAGGACGAACATTCCAACACACGTCCCATCCGCCGCGTCGTTGCCATAACTACTGCTGGCGTATGAGCTGTGGTGTATGCGAGAGATCCTCATGGCCGGCCCTACCTGGGCTGACGGTGATTATATGGCTTTGGTGCACTCCACCTCAGCTGCCTGGTGGGGTACTGGTACATGGCCGCTGTAGGTGTCTCTTTTCCTCGCATGGACCGTTCCCGCTGTTGCTGGTCCAACATTGCCGAGCTGGGGCAAGCGCTGATGTGAAGCCGAGGAGATGGGTGGTCCTGCAGAGCATCTGTCAAGAAACCTGGCTGCATGCCCTGATCTCCACTGCAAGGAGTAGTTGCTAAGTGCCGGATCCCGCTTGATGGCCCATCGTTCTCCTGGGGACATCTCGGGAAGCTGATTCTTGCTAGAAAGCTGGCTTCAGTTTACTTTGTCTCGGTCACACAATACTTGTCATAAGGTTCGGTTTTTTTGAAAAAAGCCTGAAAGGTTTGATCTTTGTACAAGAGTTGACGCCGGTTGTAGCGGTTGAATTATTGTAATAAAGCTCTTTGGAATGAAAAGATTGCTTGGAAAATTTGAAACCGAATACAATTTTTCCAACCTTACACTTCTTACTCTCCTCTTCTTATTTTATGTATCAGATGTGCAAATGCCGAGTCCTTGCTCAAGGGGCTAATTTTTGGAACCGCTCAGACACCGCTTGTTGGGCATGAGTCGCCAGATGTATACTGGCCTCTTATTCTCTTGAGTGAGGACGAGTCTGCTGCGTCTATCCATGCATCATGGGTTCTGCTGAGAATCACGAGGTTGGTTTGGCCTGCTCGCTGGGTGGCCCAGGTGATAGGAGGCCAGTTGGGATGGAAATCGATAGCCACTGTAGCCAGTTATCCATTGGGTGCTTGCCCCGCTGGGTCGCTGATGTGCAACGGTGGGGCCCCCAGCCTGAGCTGGGGGCTCCTGTTGGAGACCACCGTTGGGGGCTGACCCCAACCCGTGTCGCTTGGGAATGGGTCACTGCGGTTAGCCTTGTTTTCATTTGGAGTTTGGTCGAGTGGCCAAATAGAAAGTTGGCCCCGAGTGCTGGGCCGCATCGAGAGCTCGGGCGTGCTAATCCATGAGGCTATTTCCGGATGACTACCGCCGATGCCGTCCTTGTGGAGCACGACTACCGAGGAGCTGACTTTTGGGTGTAACAGTTAGGACCGTCCTTGTGGAGGACGACTACCGAGAAGCTGACTCGTGGGTGTAACCGTTAGGACCGTCCTTATAGACCGGAGCCTAATAAAGAGCCGACTGTTGGTGCAACCGCATAGGTCGTCCTTGTAGAGCGCAGCTGTAAGGAGCCGACATGCGTGGAGGTGGTCCTTGTGAAGCGTGGTTGTCAGGGAGCTGGTCGTGGGTGTAACCAGGGCACGGAGTGTGACTCGTGAATGGATTGTACATAATGCAGTCCCTAGAAGCCTGGAATTGCGAGATCGTGGGTTTTTTCCTGCCAAAAGGCCGAATGGAGGTGTTGAGTGATGTCTCGCAGATCTGACATGTCGACGAGGATGAGATTTGAGGGCGAGGGAGGGCCCCAGCTGGAGCTGGGTCTCGCAGGTCTTGAGATGAGATCTGAAGGAGATCTGCATGGGGATGCTGGTTTGATAGCCTTTGCGATGGATGTTATCACAAAGCCCTTCTTCTAGTGCTAACTATTGATGTACAGAATCTCACGGGGATCGGACCAAGCCGTCAGAGGCATGTGCTGGGCTACTGAAATAAGCTTTCCCGCAACAGGTTGAGCCTGGTTAGGCTGGTTTTTGCCGGGCATGAGATGGAGAATACTTCGTCAGTGTCTGAAATAAAGAGGCTCGACGGCCTCACCAAAGGGATTGGCCATTCGATCAGACTCCGAGTCTCCGATGCTCAAGTTAGATTCAAGCTGAAAGGAGGGGATGCGTGGCTAGCATCAGCCATCGCCCCGTGGAAGGTGAGGGTGTTTTGGATAGCACTTGGACGTTGGGAAGCCCAACAGGCCTTACTTTGCAGAGGAGACTTCCTAGTGCATATATTGAAGCTAAGATCCAAAGAGGGCCTGTCACATGGACGACTATATGCTCCTAGCTGCAGCCACTTCTGCAGGTTAAGGGCGTATGGTGGTCGACTTCTGTCGATTAGGATTCTATTGGGGCCGACCGTGTCTGCAGATAAGACAGGCCTTGGGCACCGCACTAGGGAGAGATGGCTGGTGGATTGCTTGAGAGTGTGCCACGTGAATGATCACGAGCTCTCTGGGCTGCACGATTGTCTAGAGGATGCAGAGGAAAGAAACGGACCACAGATCCTAAGGTTTGGGTCGTCCTCTGTAGGGCCCCGCTGAGGGTGGGCCATGATGGCCCCTCGGGCCAGGTTGGGAGGTCCCTCCGGTGGCCCATCAGACGTGCTGGGAGGTCCCCTCTGGTGAGGCCCATCCGATCTCCTTGGACCGGGCCCCGTTGCTGGCGGGCCTGTGCAAGAACCGGTATCTACAACTGGTGTTGGGTATCACGATTCGACGTGATCACGATTCGACGTTCTTTATATTGAGTCCATAAAGCCGACCACAATTTTTTTGTATGAATGCTATGATGCAAATTCTGGTACTTTTTTTGTGTGGTTTCCTTTTGTCATATCCGGACCAGTCTAAAGTTAATTTTTGGGATTTTGACATTATAACCTACTTTAAAAATTTTATATTACAAATATAGAGGAGGTAAACAATCAACTGTATAACACAGTTTTTTCCCTTTTCATCATAGAAGGTAGCTATGTTGGTTGTTGGTGTACACACGCCATAGGATCAAAATGAGTACCATGCTAAAAAAAGCTAGTAGCATGGACAGAGTAAGTAAAAACGTAGAAATGAAGTTGGACTTCATCCTTCATTTCTGTTGCATGCTTTACTTTGATTTGGAAGGAAGAACAAAAATAATCATCTTCCACTTTCAACATTCCGTACATTTCAATCTAAACCTTGTGAACTTCCACAAAAAACGTCTTAGACTTCCATACTTCTACGCGCATCCTCGACTTCTTTTGCAGTTAGGTTCTTGACTTCAATTTGCAATTTCTACTGAAAAATGACTACCACTGAGTATTGACTTGTTTCCTTTTCTTTCCTATACTCCAGCTCCCTCGCTTTTTTTCTCTTATTCCCCATCTCCACATCCTGTCATCTACTAGTTTCCGAGTACTGGCCCCACTCATCCTGGTCTTCCACTTCTCTAAATTACCCACATGCTTCTTTACATCTCAAGCAACTTTTAATGCCAAGCTTCGCCATTATACACTTACGGGAGACGAAGGTAACTGACTTGAGACTACATTGAGGCTATCTTGACTAACAACAAAATCTATTATGGATGGTTTAAGAGACATGCCTGGTTCATGCTTTCCCAATTCCTTCATATGCCACCACTGGTGATTGGTTCAGAACATGTATATATTCATCAAGTTGCTGTTGCTATCCATCCTTCGCCAATTCGCCATCACATCTGTTGTAATGATTGTGGCCATCTTTTGGGCTGACTGCATACAGTTTGTAGGTCACGGATATAGATCAGATTGTTGGGGTACAAATATGGGCGCACAACTCATCAATCTCCACACTGTGATGATATTGTCCATTTTGGGCCCTTCATAAGGAACCCACATGGTTTTGTTCTTGGGCTCTCACCAAAAGGCCTCATACCAATGGAGATCCAATTACATATTTATACTCCCCCAATCCCCCTTGTCTAGCCAATGTGGGACTATGTTTGATGTCTCACAATCTCCACCTCAAACATAATATCACATGGTCTCCCCTTGATTCTTCAACTTGATTGGCTCATATGATGGAGAGGAAAAGTCACATCATTTTTACCTGATTAAGTTCGTCTCTCAATGGGTGACCCCCATCTGCTTGATCGAGTCACAGCTTCTCTGCGTGAAGGCAGACGCCTTACGTGAAGTTAACCAACACTCGAGAGCGCAAGTTCACATGGCATACGGATCCATGTGGCACCACATTGGCATCTCTTGTGCAGGGTCTGCTCTGCACGAGGGCCCCAAATCCACATTGACTAAGTCAGAGGTCCAGCTTTGATACCACTTAGGGTACAAATATGGGCGCACAACTCATCAGTCTTCATACTGGTACGAGATTGTCTACCTTGGGCCCTTCACAAGGAACCTGCATGATTTTGTTCTTGGGCTCTCTCCAAAAGGCTTCATACAAATGGAGATCCAATTCCATATTTATACTCACCCTATCACCTTTGTCTAGTCAATGTGGGACTACGTTTGATATCTCACACAGATAGCTTCTGCGGATGTGTATGGATTCCCTGGTAGTACCTATTAATATGATCGACTGTACTATGAATGATAGTAGATTAGACAGACCCTGTGTACCTATGCTGATAGAAAGTATATCCATTCCTTTCCTAGAGCAATTATCCATTCTACTTGAAATTGCGGTTGGAAATTCTAGCCGAGCATCAGCATAAGGTTATGCTGTATAGAGTATCTTGTCTGCCATCCTTGAACCGTGAGAAGACTGCATCATCCAAAACCCCAGTGGTTCGCATCAGCTGATGCGATCTAGATATGAATTTAAGATAAAAATATGATTTTTTTAAAGTGGGGTTTGGGGGTGAAAATGGGATTTTTGGTGGAAAAGTGGGATTTTTAGGGATAGAGAAGAGATTTGAGGAAGAAAGTATTTTTATTGATAGAATAAAGCGAATACAAGATAGGTGGTCTCGATTTGAGTGGAGACCGCTTTCCTAGCTTTGGATTTGAGATCAAAGCCTAAATCTCCACTCGATCTAAGGGATCTTACCTTATTCTTTCTCCATTCTTCTCAAACTCCACATACCCCTCTTCTTTATCCATTCTTCTCAAACTCCACATACCCCTCTATCTAATATCTTCTTTATTTATAATAAGACTCATATTGACCCGCCACCCTTAAATTACCATAATACACTTGATTTAGGGGTTTTATCCAAAATTACAAATCTGCCTCTGGACCTTAAACATTACAAAAATTCTAACGTAACCAGAAATCACAGATTTACCGCTATGGCCATAAACCTCAATCCTATCATTACTCCGCCCTCAAAAAGCTACCTTGTTCTCAAGGTAGTGCATGAAGTGCGTGTGCTACCACTCTCCAACCGATGGGGCTCATCTCATCCTGGATCAAAATGTTATCCAAGGTCTCCATGTTCATCCAGAAGTCCGTTTGAAAACCATGGTAGTCATGAAGATCCTCAGAAGGTCTTCCGTGTCTAAAATGCAAATGTTGAAGCTCGAGAGGTTGTCCACATGCATACCCTGGCCATGGGGTCCCGTGAAAATGTCGATGGGCCATGACGAAACCTGAGGAGCATCATCGGGCCATGTCAGGCCTCGAAGGCTACGCACAGGCCCTGGTGGGCTTCCAGGACTTGCACGCCTGCCTTCGAGGCCTGCATGCCTGCACGCAAGAGCCGCGGGCCCTGCAGGCTGGCTGTATGGGCTTGCAGTTCATGTGGTCTGCCTACAGGGCCGGCAGGCTTGCACGCAGGGGCCTGTGGGCCTGCTTGTGGGCCCTGCAGGCAGCCTGCAACGACCTGCAGGTGGCAGTAGGACCCCGGGGAGGGTGGATGGGCCCCCCCCCCGCCCTTCGTGGCATCATATTCCACGCTTCGGACTCCTCCGTGTCGCTAAAAATTTCAGATCTGAATTCTTCCTTCTTTTCCTTCTTTTCCGTCAACGTCATGGTTTGTTGGTTAATCTGCTGGAATTGATGCGCCCTCCACTGGTTTGTTTAATTGATGGATTCTAGGACTCTGGATTTGTTGATTCGTTTCATATCTATATTCCTCCATGCTTTTCTTCAACTACTTGATCGCCCATCGAATTTTTCTTCTAAGGCCTCGCATTTTCCCTTCGATCTCGTTTTCGCCATATGGATCCTACTGCTCTGATACCAATTTGATACTATCCGGATCTGAATTTAAGATAAAAATATGAATATTAGTGGGTTTTAGGGTTAAAATGTGATTTTTTGGTGAAAAGGTGGGATTTTTAGGGCTAGAGAAGAGATTTGGGGAAGGAAAGGGGTATTTTTATTGATAGAATAAAGCAAATACAAGATAGGTGGTCTTGATTCAAGAGTGAGACCGTGTTGCTAGTTTTGGATTTGAGATTAAAGCCTAAATCTCCACTAGATCTAAGGGATCTACCCTATTCTTTCTCCATTCTTTTCAAACTCCATGTACACATCTCTCAAATCTTCCTCTTTATTTATAATTCCTAAATTGCCATAATACCTCTGACCTAGGGTTTTTATCCAAAATTACAAATCTGCCTCTGGACCCTGAAAATTACAAAAATGCACATGTGCCCGGAAATTACAGATCTGCCATTATGGCCATAAATCCTAATCCTATCAGTTGCATGACGTCATGGTTTGCTACCTTGGATAAGTTTTAGATCCTTTATATTTTCATTTTAATAGGTTTAAAGGCTGCTAACATGAAAAATATCTCTTTTATAGATGTGAAGAGTAGTTATTACTGACGGCTTCTACTTCCTGAACTTTTGATGTATATAACTGAATACTTTGGAGGAGAGGTTAGTTGAAACTGTTAGCTTAAGTAAAATGACGTCTAGGAGTAACATAAAAATATTACAGGCCATCATAACTGTCACATTATATAAGCACTTTAATGCCTACTGATTGCCTAATCGTGCACAGGCTATCAAAAGTGCCTATCAATGTTCCATTGCCATACCTGTCATATTTGCTATCTGCATTCACTGATCTATTCCTCCCTCGGTTGCGCATATATAAACTTATAATCATACCAATAGCTTCGTTAACGTCTCCAACCTGATGTCTTGTCAAGTTATGCATATCCATTATTTGCTATACTAGCGCAGCCCCCCATTCTTGGTCTTTTTTCAAACAGGATGGCTTGTATTCTCATGCTATCATAATGCTTGAGCTTGTGCATGCAATATGCTGCAGTCATCAACTACATATTCACAGTCTTTCAACTATGGTAGCAGTGTAGTGAAGATTATCAGAGACTTTTTCCGTCTGCAGTCGGCTATGAGTAAAATGGCTTTTTTGAAATTTTAATCCAAAACCATGATCCATTGAGAACTGCTTTCATCAAATGTTTTTTTCCTTTCCTACAAGACAATAAATTAAATGACTTTGACCAGCATTTTCATCTGTTTGTTACAGATTCCTTTAGGCCTGATACGAGGGAGGGCTGCACATATAATCTGGCCGCCGCAGAGGATCGGTGAGGTAGAAAGCAAGATACCACCTGGGCGAGTTTCATCTCTATGATCTATTTCGTTTTTTAAAGATCTGGTAAGCTTTTGCCATCCCAATCATCAATGTTCACAAAATCCAGTCTACTACTGAACTGCGAACCTTATTCTTTATTTCGTGGACTATTCAACCTTTGGATCTGTAGTAATGTAAATCTCCAAAGAATGCTATCTAAAAACAATCAAGTCAGTGTAACCTCCATTGTAATGACCTATATTTTTCTAGTGTGGAAAAGATTTTTTTCCAAACTTTTTCTTTCTTTCCTTATTTATCTTTTCTTCTCCTTTTTCTTCTTCTGTTGGCCCTCCGAGCCAGCCCAACACGCCCCCTCTTTTTTCTTCTCTTCTCTCATTTCTTTATTTCTCCATGCCCGCAAGCTTGAAGCCCATCCCCGAGAAGCCCATGCCCACTCCCATTTACCCCCTCAGCCTCACTCATCCATCACGTGACCCCCCACTCACTCCCTCAACCCCTTGGGCAAAAAACCCCCTCTCTCGCCCTTCGTCCCTCGATCATGATTCGACAGATCGGCGGAAATTTCGACTCCTTACTGTTTTATGCGAAAAATTGAGACCCTAATTTGCGACGACGATCCGAAAGAAAATCGAAACCCTAATTTGTGCCGACTTTTGGGAAGATTTCCTCCTCTGATAAGATCTCTAAAACTTTATCTTCTCACGCATTCTCTTCTCTATTTAAACACATCAAATTCTAGGGTTTTGTTTTATGCGAAAAATTGAGTTCTCTTCTTCCAATTTCTTCCGCTTAGCTTCCGAATTCTTCTTCTAGATTTCTGGGTTTCACGGCTTGGCTTCTACGCAATCGGTAGACTTTATTTACTTTGAATTTCAATTATTTCCTTTATGTCTTTTAAATCTGTGGTAGAACTTTCGGGATTTTTAGTGCATATGAGATGATGATTCATCAACATGCGAAAGGGATCTCTTCCCCAATGTTAGATATGGCATCTTGAGGGCAAGGCGGCAACTTCGCCGCAACCCCATACTTTTGATTTAGGGCATTTGGGGTTCTAGGGTTAGCCGCCGGAGTATTTCCCTCTTTAGAGGGGTTCGACTGGATAATGTTTTACTGTTTTTGTATTTATGTGGCTGTTCACCTCCCTGCGGATGTTGTTCTTGGGCTCTGTTTGGGCTCGGATGTGTTTATTTTGCTGTCTTGGTTGTCCTGCGGTTGAATCTTCATTACGTGTCCATCTTCTGTCCACTTTTAGTTTACAATCTGATAGTAAATTGCTATTGTAGCATGTGGATTAATTTTTGTGGGATTTTGAAGAGATGGATTGCTGCTTTTTCTTTCAGAATTTGTTGAGAAATTCACGTGCTTGGTTGACCTTAGAAAACCCATAATGGATGCCAATAAATACGAATCTGATCCTATAGTTGTCATATACTTTTATCAATGATTTAATTTCAGTTTTAATTGTTTAAAAGTCTTGATTGTTTATAAATGCCTTATAGTGGATTGTGTATTTTTTTGCCTTGCTTTATGAATTGTTAGAAATTGATTGATAAATTTGTTACAATTAGAAGATAAATTATGTAATTAGAATTGTGCAAATAAAGTCATTGTTTGTGAAATATTGATACATTGGAATTAATGCTATGAACACTACAGTTTTGTACACTATTCTTTTTACATAGTTTAGGAAATAAAGAACTTGTGAGTAACTGAAAAAGACACTGGAATAATTAGAATGACATGTGGGTTTTGAAAACTTATAATTAAAGATAGATAGAGTGGCGAAGACTACGCTTATTGACTGAATTGTAACGACTTGACTGTATCCTCTAATGATATCTTGGACCAACAAAATTTAAGGCACTTGTGATCTCGCCTGTGAATCCCGAGGTGGTTCTTTAACTTGCTCTTTCCCTTTACATTATGAGCATAATAAAAACGAAATGTTTTAGTTAGATAGATACAACCTAGTGTACATTATGAGTATAATAAAAATGAAATGTTTTAGTTAGATAGATACAACCTAGTGCCTAGTGCTATTGGCTTGTTTAGGACTAGGGTTGCATGAAGTTATAATTGTTGTTTATTGTAAATATCGTCTACGTCACCCACCTTTTAAATGTTTTTCAACAGGAACTGAACCAGAGTACGAAGAGGCTCTAGCTTTTTGAGGAGTCTGAATTCAGTGGAGCATGCTGATTTTTGAGACGATGATAGTAAGGAGAGTGTTTATATTTTGTTTAGTCGTTTTCTTTATTGTTTAAAATGAAAGACTATTAGTTCCTCTTTAGTTATGCTTTTGTACCCTATTGAAGGATGAATAAAATTGTTCCTTTTATGAAATTTTCTGTACGTTTTATGTTGCTTTCACTGAAATCTTGCAGGACCTGCACAAATAATGAAAAATGTAATGGTACCCGGAAACGGGGCATTACAGTGTTGGTCGTTCGCCGTTGGTGCTTGGGTGTTGGCTTGGTGTTGGCCGTGGGTGTTCATTGTTGGCTTGGTTGTTGATGTTTAGTGCTTGGTGTTGGCCGTGGGCTTGGTTGTTGATGTTTGGCTTGGTGTTGGGTGTTGGTATTGGCGTTGGACAGGGGCCTTGCCCCTTAGTGTTGAACTGAGCTGTGCACATTGCTTAATGGACCCGTGGCTTGTTGGAAATTATTGTTGGACTTGGTTGAACCATGGTTTTCATTATTCAGATTTATTTTGTAGCTATGGTCATGCTATTATTTTAACTCAAAACTATTATTGATGTTATCTGTGGCGAGAAATTGAAAAGCATGAATAACTGATTAGACCCTTATACGATCGATGATCAGACTTTTCTAAGATCAATACAATTGTCACTCCCTCCAATTTTTACTGTTATCACCTGATGCATGCATGATTAAACTAGAAATCTCATGACATCAAGATATAGTGATATGATTGGATCTGTTATGATGAAGCCCGATCTTGAAACAAACTATTACTATACCCATGCAAGACATGCTAAACTTGTTGGCTATTGGTGTCTTCTTACACGTGGCATCTTATTGAGCCTGTTGGCATAATGACTTCTGAAACTATTAGTATCATGAACATAAATGAACATACCTCACATAGCACATTAATCATGTTAACTAGTTTTGATGTGACCACTTGACTTGTTTGGAGACATTGTCTCATGATTGCATGCTTGATCAAACAAATATTGGCACTTGGAAACATTTTTGAACAACACCACTTGACATTGAGTACTATACACATTAAATAACACTTGGCACTTCAGACTCACTCGATTTTGAGGTAACTCTAATAGTGTGTGTGTGAGCGACTAGAATCATGTTCTGATTACATTTCTGCATCAGTTATTCCGGTCGGGTCTCATCATGCATCCGATTGATGCAGTCGCTTTTTCTGATTCTTTGATTTTTTTCCGACGTTGTTGGGCTGAGACTTGAGACTTGGAATAATATTCTTATAATATTGTTGTGTTGAGGTTTGAGAAATATTTTTTCAATGCCGATATTGATCTGAGCAAAATCGTCGGTTTGAGAACAATTATTTCGGTGATGGCATTGTTGATTGATCTTAATGTTCTAAGAATAATATTGTTGGGCTTAGACTTGAGAAATATTTATTTCAATGAAATTGTTCTGAGAAAATAATAAATATTGTTGGGTTGAAAAATATTAATTCGATGACATTACTTTGAGAAAATTATGGGATGTACATATTTGATTATAAAATGAAATTAATTCCAATTAATCTTTGTAGTTAAGTTTTGATTCTTGTTATTGTCTTATTGCCTTATTGGAGATATAACACTTGGATTGGTCGGAGGTTCATGCATTCACTTGTCTAGTTGGATAATTTGGATATTGGATTATTGGATATTGGATATCATATCAGTTTCGGGTTGACACTTGATATGGAGATTATGGATCAGATATCGTCCCTTACCGGCTACTGCATAGGTCTGATTCTTAATTATAGAGATTGACACAATAATATTTCCTTTGAGCTACAATTATTTACAGGTATGAGTCATGCTATGTTTTAATTTTTTATGATATGTTTTATATTTTTTTAAAGTTTTTGTATTTTAAATTTTAAAATTAATAATTTTCCAATATTTGTACTCTTTGATAGTATGCTAGTGATTTACTTAATGCATTTGTCGTAACTTTTATGTTATCCTTGATGATATTTTGGTAAAATGAACAAATATAGATATTTATGGAAGTATAATTGTGTATTTATATTGTTCGATATGAGCAATCTGATAGTGACGTGCATCCCCGATTCATCACCCGATATTCGATAACTGATATGAAAATTAGCAATCTGATACGATACCGATAACTGATATTTAAAACCTTGGTTTATATACGTCTTATTTAATATGAAATTTATTTACTGCACTCAAAACACAATTTTGTTTCCGGCAATCTTATAATTAGTACTTGAATTGTACATTGAACAGTGACCATGTTTCTTTTTACCCTTTCAGGTGGTTTGAAGAAGATACTTGCTAACTTGAGATCCATGGTTCTCAATTTTGGTCAGTTGACGCTCTGATCTGCGTACACGATGCGTATGTCGAGTTCATTTGGGAACCAAGGACTTGTAGGTGTGCCGTCCTTCGTAGAAAGAGAGGTTCTGTGCATGTGTGGCAAGAACTGTTGTAGAGATTGGGAAATGAGATATGATGCATTTTAATGTACTTAAATCAATTCAGATGCAAAATTACAGAATAACTCATTTAAACTCCAACCCTTGCGACAAACGAATTGCATATTTTGAGTACAGTGGACTTGAGATTTGTTGTTGAATGTTGAATGATCTATTTGTTCATATCTGCATACAGATTCTTGGATGCCTTTATGATCAGTTTGCCATAAAATGGAGATCATATTCCACAGGAACGTTTCTTTCTCATAGCCTGATTTAATAGTGGCTCTTCATTTTATTCTCTCATTTGATTGAGATTCTTTTAGGGTTCTTACTATACGAAGATAGACTCCTGTATTATTGCAGAAACATTGAATAATAGATAGTGAGATTACATAATGAAGAAACACTGTGGTTGATTATACATTGACAACATAACACAACATTGTCTCCATCAAATCGCAAAATAGGCCACAAAGAGGTCACTGGACTTGTGATGAGAGGATCCTTCATAAAACTACACGTTCATCTGCTCAGCATTTGCTCCACAATTGAACGTAAATGGATAGTATGATATATGGATACCCGGCCTGTCTTGACCACCGCTTCTCGCTGCATCTCCCCGAGTCTCATCGTCAGGCATCTACATTCTCCTCCATGGAAGAACGACGGTTAGCACTATTTTCGCTTACCTTTCCTCGTCAACATGGCACATTAGGGAACGTCAACATACGTCAACCCTTCACATTCTCCATGGACTGATGAGTAGCATTGTTTTTTGTTCGCCTTCCACCTTCAACACGGCATGTATCGTTGGAAGCCATCAAGAACTACGTTGCCGTTTGGGCCGCCTCTTATTTAGAAGCTTCAGCATGTTGTCGGTGATATCTATTGGGTTGTCACCATCATCCTCCTGGGGACTCCTATCAGAAGTCTGTGTCAGCCAACCCAGTGCTTCTATGGCTGCATCCCTCTCTGCTAGCTGCTTGCTTTTTTTGGGTTTGCCCACAAATTGCATCCCCTTGAACTCCGCCAAAGCTCTGAACTCGTTGGTCTTTAAATGCTTCGTCTTGTACTTTGGTGGGCTGTGACCTGCTCTCATGAGTAAGGTCTGAAGCAAGCTCTTTGGGTTCATTCCGTCCTTCACAATTCTGCTCTTGTTATCGGTGTTGCAACTGCTGATCCTGGCCCTCTTGGTTTCCCGGCCAAAAACAAACCTTCCTTCGCATAGGTCAGCAGTGACCAGCTCCTGAAGCGCAAGCATTAGGTATTTACCTTCCTTGTGAATGTCTGTGTTGGGGTCTTGAAGCTGCAGTCATATAGGCGCTTGTTTAGCTAGAACTGTATATTGAACATATTCAGGCATCATGGTGTCGGTGTCCAAATTGGAATTATGCATGATAATCTAAGACAACAGGAAACTGAGAACAAAAAGAAGTTCAATAACGATCCTCAACATCACCCCATATAGAGTTCCAGCCACTAGCAAGCTCCTCATATTCGACAAATTAATGATTCATAAGCACTATACTTGTTCCAATAATACTAATAATAACCCTGCTCGTGAACTGCTCAAAAGGCGGGATTGGTCGTGGAAATTGTATTTCACATCATGCTTGTTGCTTTTGCATGCATCAGCTAGCGTCGTGGGTTTCAACTAGTTGCAAACTATTTATAAATTAAAAATCTACATCATTATTCTAACAGCTATTTCGTCATTATGTTTGTTTGCTTCAATCTTATACTGTTAAACTACATGAGGCTAGCATTGTTCATGATAACTTTTCCACCAAAATATTATTAAGTTTTCCCCTTAGTTCCAGTTTTCTAGTTCAAAATTTTCCACTTGGCAAACTATATTTAGAATCTCTCCCCGTGTTCACTCAAAAATTTTATAGTTTCCAGAAAGTTTTCACCCTTTTAACAAGCTGTATGCCAGATCATTCAGGAATATTGCATCCTCATTCAACGGTATCCATATTTTGAGATAGGACTACTGGAAAACAAATTTGAGACTGGTATTTATATGATTTTATATCAGTTGGTTTGTCAAAAGGTTGGGCATTTCATGAGATTGAGTTGCAATTGAGTTGTGACGTACCTTCTTCTGGACAAGCTTATCAAGTTCCTCTTTAATATTCCAATAGCATTCTGCCAAGCTTGGATCCATGAAGAAGTCAATGTAGCCATCCAACATCTTCAAATGCCCAGCCTGGAGATAAAACAGCCCACCATTGCCACGTATTCCAGAATTTTGATCAGCATAATTCAAGCAAACTGATAGTACAAAGTGATCCCTATGTATGATTACCATTTCTCCTTTAAGAAGATTTCCACCAAACAGGAGCACTATAGAATCTGATACCCCAGTGGAATCACGAATGAAGACGGTGTTGACTTTGACTTTCTCACCAAATACCAACCAAGGGTAGGGGATTGTTTGGTATTTCGCATTAACAGAGTTCTGAAGCAAATGCATATCAGGTATCAATTAAACTACTGAACATATTTACCACGAATACCAATAGAATATACAGATATATTCGGTTTGAAAACTAGAGTGTAACAGGATCACTTAAGCTCACTACTAGCATCTACAAGATAAGTATTTCCCTTTATTGTACTTTCAGTGTTTCCACCCACAGTATGCACAGGTTGTGCTTGGTTACAAGTACGGGGAAAGGAACGAAAATAAGTTAATGCACACTGTGCTCCTATTTCTGTAGCAGGTAGCTAATATCCTAATAGTGCCACCAAAAAAGGTGGGATTCTTTGAGAAAAAGTGAAGTGGAGAAATTAGAGGCTAGCCTAACGTCCATACCACATGCACAAATCACAAATATATGCGGTGAAAACTATCTCTTCATTTTTTTCTTCTTCTCTTCTTCTTGATCTTCTATGTTTTCCTTCTGTCCAAGATTTTCTACTTTTAATGCAATCAAATGCAGCCAACATGTGCAACATTGCAAGAATAGTTATCCAACTTCATATAGATTCTCCTGTTCCAAATTTAGCTTATCTAGAGGAATTACAAATCATAGCTGTCAAATCACAACCCATATCAAATATGTTTTCCTCAAATATCATGTCGTATTTCATATCCTACCGTAGGTCATATGAATAATTAATGCTTGTGCACTAATTATCCAATTAAGCATGGAACTGTGTGTAGTGGTCGAAAATTTCGCACAGGAATACCATGTGAAAACATTTTATTTAGTTATTTATTTTTGCAAAAAAATTGATGCTTAATGCATACAATTATATACTCTAGGAAAAATAATGGATGAACCCTAAGGGGTTCAAGCATCGATCCACCCCTACAAAATTTAACAGTTTCAAACCAATAAATTTTTTTGTAATGCCTTAATCGAGGGTCAAATTCCATTATTTTTCACCTATTATATTTCGTGGTGTGTATAAATGTATGATGTGAAGGATAAAAATTTTTAAAAAAATTAAAAAAATAATTTCGCACGGAAAATTCAATGCAAAATGGTTGCATATGAATATATATATAGGAATATGGATGTGAGCTGACAGCGTATGAAATTTTTCCTGCGCTGTCAGCCATTTGGGCTCTCAAAAAATATTTTTTTAAATTTTTTGCAGTAGTTAGATATACTTGTTAACTAGCTCCCCACAAATTTTCAGGTCAATCCAACACCGTTTGAGCCCCCATTCATCGATTTCAAAACCATTGCGCAAAATTGTCCAAAATTCTAGACAGTTTTGCGCAACGTTTTTGAAATCGATGAACGGTTGCTCAAACGGTGTTGGATTGACCTGAAAATTTGTGGGAAGCTAGTTAACAAGTATATCTAACTACTGCAAAAAAAATTTTAAAAAAATATTTTTAGAGAGCCCAAATGGCTGACAGCGCAGGAAAAATTTCCTGCGCTGTCAGCTCACATCCATATTCCTCATAGGATTTAATGTAGAAAAACTGACACCTGATCCAATGGATCAGGTGGCAAGACACAAAAATGTGGAGAGTACAAGCTCCACATGGGCTTGTACTCGTTGGAACCCACCCCTTTGTGTTTTGCACCTGATCTTTTGGATCAGGTGCCACCTGCTCTACATTAATCCCTTCCTCATATATATATATATGAGGAATATGGGCCTGAGCTGACAGTGCAGGAAATTTTTCCTGCGCGGTCATCGATTTGGGGGCCAAAAAAATTTAAATTTTTTTGCAGTTGCTTCTAAACGTGTTAACTAGCTACCCACCAATTTTCAAGCCGATCCAACACCGTTTGAGCCTCCGTTCACGCGTTTCAAAAATGTTGCGCTGACAGTTTGGTTTTCGGGAGAGGTTTTTTTGAAACGCATGAACGGAGGCTCAAACGGTGTTGGTTGGATCGGCTTGAAAATTGGTGGGTAGCTAGTTAATAAGTTGTAGAAGCAAATGCAAATTTTTTTTAAAAAAGACATTTTTTGGCCCCCAAATCGCTGACAGCGCAGGAAAAATTTCCTACGCTGTCAGCTCAGGCCAATATTCATATATATATATATAATGGGTATCATACACCATATGAGAGGGTTTCCCATATGCCCTCTCACATAAAGGGGACAAGTACATAAATGGGCTTGTACTTGTCCCTTTTATATGAGAGGGCATATGAAACACCCTCTCATATGGCGTATGATACCCAATAATCCCACATATATATGCAAAAAATGTACCTAAGAACGTGTGCAGGTATTGTTACCAGCGCAAACCCCCTCTCCAGGGGGTTTAAAGTATTTTTTTCTAAAATTTTTTGCAGATGTTAGTTATACATGTTAGGTAGCCCCCCCACAAAATTTCAGGTCAAACAAACACCATTTGGACATCGAAACATCCATCACAAAAACGTTGCGCAAAACAGTCCAGAATTGTGGAATTTTTTTGCAACTTTTTTGTAATGGATGTTTCGATGCCCAAATGGTATTTGTTTGACTTGAAATTTTGTGGGGGGCTGCCTAACTTGTAGAACTAGCTACTACAAAAAAAATTTAAAAAATACTTTAAAACCCCCCGGAGAGGGGGTGTGCGCAGGTATGTTACCCGCGCACGTTCTCAGGCACATTTGCCTATAAATATATGTGGCAATCTTCGGGTGCAAAAAAACCCGTGCGAAAGCCGTGCGAAGTTTTTTATTTGAATTTTTTTTCAAATTTTTTTTATGTTTATTCCATACAATTATATACCCCAGGAAAAATAATGGGTGAACCCGTTGGGGATTAGAGCACACATCCACCAGTTACAAATTTAACGGTCTCAAAACGTGCGAATTTGGTGAAATGCCTTGATCGAATGCCAAATGACATTATTTTTCAACGATTATTTTTTGAAGGTGGTATAACATATAATGAGGGTAGAAAAAAGAATTTTTGAAAAAAAAATCTCAAAAAAAACTAAAAACATTTTCGCACGGTGCGAAATGTTCTCACATGAAGATTTACATATATATATATATATATAAACACAACTGTTTTTAAATCCTAGGGCTGACTATGACAAGATAAAGAGTGGATGCGATTTGTTCTTGAAGAATGGAATGTTGAGATGAGTTTTGAGAAAGTTTTGGTGGGAAAATCTAAATTCGGATTGAATAGGTTTTGGAAAAACCCCAATCACTTTACGGGAATGTGTGGAAATATATCGGTAATGTTGTGTGCCACACCCATGTTCACCTAGAAAACAACAACTTCTATTCAACAGATGACCTTTACTGAACCTTGAATTCATTGGATTCTGAAGCTCTATTGCTGATGTCACCGCATAATAAAGTTAACAGGGAAGGAAACTAAGTTTTTGCATGTGATATCATGTCAAATTAACAACACCAAAAAAGATTGAAACTTCTTTTAAGAAAGAACAAACAAGTAAACCAAAAAACCTAAGTTTTTGCACCGAACCCACCATTAAAACCATGTCAAATTAACGACACTAAAAGAATCGAGACTTCTTATAAGAAAAACAAACAAACAACCATAAAACGGAAGATCGCATACTCACATAGAATAATAAGGAAAAAAGTTAATCAACAATCTTTTCCACACTTAGCTACGCCTTTCTAGAAAAAGCAAATATATCATCAGAGGAAAAGAGAGATTACTTTAAAACCTAACAATTCAACCGGCGCCCGCTAAATTTTTTTACACTAATTTATTGTTCCGCACCAAAGGCGCACCGCCGTTAAATATTTTTACGCTAATTTGTTATTCTTTTAAATTTTGACTGTGAATTTTGGCTGTGGAAATAATTTTTGAGGGAACAAAGATTTCGCGAGGGAAAAACCGTGCCCGCGGGCACGGGTTATGACTAGTATATATATATATATATATATATGAGGAGGGATCAAATAACCCCAAAACCCCCCGAGCAAAAAGTCTATGCCCCCTATTTTTTCAAAAGATCCGAACCGTTCATCTTGATCTACACCCTCTAAACCCCTGACCCACCAATTTTCAGCCCAATCCCATGTGTTTTGCCCGTTCAACCATTCGCAAAAGTTTTATTCATGCGAAACCGTTAAATTTGGGTCGTGTGGATGAACAGCAAAACACATGGGATATGGCTAAAAATTGGTGGGTCAGTGTTTTAGAGAGTAGAGATCAAGATGAACGGTTTGGATCTTCCGAAAAAATAAGGGGACATAGACTTTTTGCTATAGGGTTTTTTGGGGTTTATTTGATCCCCAATAAATATAAGGGATATGAAGTAATGTTTGTCCCACTAGGACAAACCTAGTAGGACAAACCATTGGCCTAGGTTGTGCCACCTAGGCAAGGTGGACCCCCTTGGAGGTGGTTGAGAGAGTGTGCTTGCTTTGGGGAGTGGCTTTGGGGAGTTGGATTTAATGCCATCTCAATTCTCCTTATTTGCAAACTTATCGTTGATTCTTCATCTAACCAAAATGTCCATCCCCTTCCACATATTTATGGATTTGCCATAAGAATTGTTGCACTTTGCTCCCCAAGGTTTTTTTTGCAGTTTAGCTCCTGATTTTCTCCCTTTTTACCCCGACGATGCCTATACATACACACATTTCTCACTCCTTGGTTTCACGCATGCACCGCATGCTTGCCATGGGGGTTTTGGCGCCGTGTACTGTGTGCACGGGTTATTTCTAGTATACCCCCGACGATACCCATAAACAAACACTTATTGCTCCTCAGTTTCACGCGTGCACCGCATCCTTTCCATGGGGGTTTGGCATTGTGTACTGTGTGCATGTGTTATTTTTATACATACACAGACACACAGACACACACATACACATATATACTAGTCAAAACCCGTGCCCTCTGGCACGGTTCATTTAAGATATCACCCCAAAAATTATTTCCCCCTCCAAAATCTAAACGAACAAAAATCTAGCTTCGGTGTGGGCGCCTTCGGCGCATAACCCGTGCCCCCGAGCACGGTTGATTTAAGATATCCCCTCAAAATCTGTGTTCTCCCCAAAAATTATTTCACCATCCAAAATCTAAACGAACAAAAATCTAGCTTCGGTGCGGGCGCCTTTGGCGCATAACCCTTGCCTCGTGCCCTCGGTCACGGTTCATTTAAGATATCCCCTTAAAATCTTTGTTCTACCCAAAAATTATTTCACCCGCTAAAATCTAAACGAACAAAAATCTAGCTTCGACGCGGGCGCTTTCGGGTGTAGGGAAATTTTTTTAACCCGGGCCAAAAAGTTGGGAAAAAAAGTGGAATGGCAAGGTATTCTGCGCAAATGTAGTGATTGTGAGGGGCACGAAAATGAAGGGGGCAAGTGCATAACTGTCGGTGTGTATGTATGGTGTGGGTAAAAACTGAAATGAGAGGGGGTTTTTAGCAAAAGGGGGAAATAGGTGGTATTCTGCGCAAATGTAGTAATTGTGGGGGATTTGAAAACCAAAGGAAAAGGTGCTGGTTTTTCCAAACACTCATCTCAACCCTTCTTTTATCAAGATTAAATCCTAGCCATTCTTCTATCAACCTCTTTATACATCAGCATGACATCAGCTTGTCCTAGTCAGTCCTAGGATTCAAAAAAGGTTGTCAAATGTAATATAGATATCCATATCTATATTACATTTCACAACTGTTTTTGAATTATATGGCTGACTAGAACAAGCTGAACATGACAAACAGGTTGATAGAATGATTGTTGAGATTTAATCTTGGAAAATCAACGGTTAAGATGAGAGTTTGTGAAAATTTTGGGATGGAAACTTTTGTATTTTTGGGGAAACTTTTTGGAGAAATAAATCTTCATTTAATTTTGTGAAATTCGAGATCTTTGAATTTAAGAGGTCTTGGAAGTTGAACTACCATGCATTTATGTGATTTAATTTACAATATTTAAAACAAAAATAAGGAAAAGTAATATTATCACTGAATTCATCCTTATCTATCCGAGTATTTGACTTCATTGAGAAGAAAAATAATACTCACAAATGGGATAACAGAACGTCGTAATTAATACATTCACACCGGGCCCCGCATGACGTCATTATTAGGGCAACCGTGCCTTCGGCGCTAACGCCGAAGACGCCCGTTAAATTTTTTTTACGCTAATTTATTGCGCCAAAGGCGCCCTCGCTGAATTTGTTGTTCTACGTTAATTTGTTGTTCAAGGCGTCTGCGCCGAATTTGTTCCATGTCGAAGACGCATGTGCCGAATTTGTTGTTCCGTACCGGAGGCGCCCGTGCCGCTAAATATTTTTACGCTAATTTGTTGTTCTTTTAAATTTTAGCTGTGGATATAATTTTTTGGGGAACAAAGATTTCACGGGAGAAAAACTTAAATGAACCGTGCCCGCGGGCACGTGTTATGACTAGTATATGTATATGTATGTATATATATGTATATATGTGTGTGTATATATGAGGTTGGGATAGGTGAGCAGCATGGATAGGAAATTTCCTACATCGACAATAAAAAACCTTATTGTTAACTCTTTTTTATTTTTTTTGCTTGGGGTCATACACATTCTAAAACCTCAAACCCCCAAATATATGTGAACCCTATGGGTATTTGGCCCTCGATCGGCACGTAATAAAACGTTCTATTGTTCTGAAACTGTTTAACTTGCAACAATTGGATCGAGTATCAAATAGCATTGGATTCAATTTATATTTGATATTGTGACCATCCATGATGTGTAGAATAAGATGAACGATGTTGATCTTTGAAAAAAGTGGAAATCAAAGTATCTGAGTGTCGGTGTAAGAAATTTCTTACACAGGCTGTTCATATTCCTTACTCTCTCTGTGTGTGTGCAAATGATCATTTGCAAAAAACACTATCATGCAAATACCGTGAGAAAGGTCTCTTTGAAATTTTTCCTCGATCTATATCGTTGGATATTATCTACACGTCCTAATAACCTCTTAACCCAAAAGTGAGTAAAATCCACACATATTTACCTTTGATTGGATCCGTACAAGATGCTCTATTGTTTTGACATCGTTAAATTTGTAACGGCTTGATCGAAGGTCTAATCCTAAAAGGATTCAAGTTAATTTTCCTAGAGTATATATATGTAGGGATTAAACATTACAACAAAATTTGAAAAGAATTCAAAGAAAATAAAAACCTTTTCACACCATGTTCAAGTGCGAGGACCATGGCTTGTTCATCTGCAAAATTTTCACACATGAACATGATGTGAAATCTTTTTAAATTTTTTTGAAATCCAATATTTAATCCATACATATATATACCCCGAAAAATAATGGATGAACCATATGAAGCCCTTGATCAAGCCATTACAAATTCACAATTTCAGAATAATAGAACATCTTGTACCAATCCGATTGAAGGGCATACATGAGATTTTCTTGATTTTTGATATGTTGATGTATTAGCATGTGTAGAACATATTTAACGGTTTAGATCTTTGAAAACCCTCCCAATAACTCTTTTATCATGTTTTTTACACCGGGGACTTTTTGCACATGAAAATTTACACACACACACAGATGTGGAAGTCAGCTAGCCAAGAAAGAATTTACCAATATGTATGGGTGTCAGCTAGCCCAGGAGGAAATATTCTCCTTGACTAGTGTCAACCCATCTACCCCTATTTTTTCCCTCGATCCGATCTGTTCATTTTATTATTCATGTTTTAAAACATCAACCCATCAATTTTCAAGTAAATCCAAGATGTTTTGTTTGTTATCCACCCGTAAATTTAAAGGTTGTGTGGTAACTGAACTTTTTGTAACTAGATGGAGTAAAACTCATTGAATTCACTTGAAAATTGATGTTTTGAGATTTAGAACATGAAAATCAAAATAACGGAACCAATTGTCAGAAAATACGAAAGAGGTGGGGTTGTGTGCTAGTCAATGAGGAAATTTTTTCCTTGACAAACTGACCTACATATTGATAAATTATATACATATTGATAAAATATATTGATAAAATATATATGAGTCAACGGAAGAACGTTTCTCGCGTTCATGCACATATATATCATTTATTATTATTATTTTAAAATTTAGATGCGTTCTACACATTATGAATGATCAACATGTTATAATATATATGGGGGAATATATTATCAAGGGAATCCAACACTATTTGATCAGATTGGTACAAAATCAAGAAATTTAGAAGAATAATATAACTTTTGTAAAGAGAGGATCGATATTTAAATTCTCTTACGGTTCACTCATACTTTTGGGGTTTTAAAATGTGTACATCAATCCTATAAAAAATTCAAAAAATTAAGGGGAGTGGTTTATTATGTAGCCAGTGTAGAAAAGCACTGAAAAGAAAAGCACTGAAAAGTTACTGTGGCGATAGCACATAACCATATTATATATTTATTTATTTATTTATATGGGGATCAGCTGCACAAGGAGGAAACGCCCTCCTTGTATGTATGGCTTCGGCCCACCCACAAAAAACAATTTTTTAAAAAAATTATAACTATGCTCTACACCCCCATGGTGTATCAACACACCAATTTCCAAGTGAATCCAACACTTTTTGACACTACATCTATCCATTGCAAAAAGGTCTATGTTATTTTGTCGTTGATTTTTGTAATGGATGGATCGACGAGAAAAGAGTGTTGGAATCACTTGATTTTGTGTGGCGATCATCCATGTTGTGTAGATGATAGTTATAAAAAATTTCAAAAAAAATACTTGGTGGGTCCGGGGCATCGCCATACCAGGATGAAATTTCCTCCTTGTGTTGTTGACCCTCATATTCCTCATATATATATATATATATATATATATATACTAGTCATTACCCGTGCCCATAGGACACGGTTTATTTAATGGCTGAGCTCCCCCCACAAATTTCAAATTCCCCCAAATTTCAAGTTTTTTCACAAAATTTCAAGTTTCCCCCAAAATTGTCATTGCCACCTAGGACAAACTTGCCATGTAGGACAAAACTTTGTCCTAGTATGATAAGATTCAAAATCTTCAAAGGACTGAAAAAAAATGGTCGGGAATGGGGTGGGAAGAATAAAATGTGTGGGTGTGGGTGTGGGTGTGGTGAGGGTCCAGGGGCAAAAATGCAAAACCCGGGGTTGTATGTGCAAAATTCCACACCTCTTCTCTTATCTCTCAAAATCTCATCACAAAATTCCCCACCTCTTCTATTATCTCTCAAAATCTCATCACTTATCCAATTTCTCATGTCGAAATTCTCTTATCTAATTTCTCTTGTCCAATTTCTCTTGATAACATCCCTATTTTATAGAATAGATACTAGTCATAACCCGTGCCCGCGGGCATGATGCATTTAAGATTTTTTCCCGCAAAATCTTTGTCCCCAAAAAAATATTTCTACAGCCAAAATTTAAAAGAAAAAATTAGCGTAAAAAATTTTGGAGGCACGGCTGCCTTCGGCAAGGAACAATAAATTAGGTGCGGGCGCCTTCGACGCAGAACAACAAATTAGCGTATAAAAATTTAGCGGGCGCCTTCGGCGCGAATGGGTTGGTCAGACCTCTGCTTGACGTCTAAAAAGCTCAGCCCACCTCTTTGAATGCACATTCTCTGTGTTTTTTGGGTTTCAATTTTTTGGGGTCAGCCGAAATAAAGTTCTCTTTTGCAAACTTGTAAATTTGTAATTTAAGTTGCATATTTTTTGAGTTTCTTTTTTTGTGTTTTTTGGGTTTCATTTTTTGGCCTCATTTTTGGGTCATTTTTGAATGAAGGGTATTAAGTGCGGATGCTGCCAATTTCAAAAAAGAAAAGCTTTTGTATTCTTCCAACAAATTTCTCGTCAATGCTTTTGTGTATTCCCAACATATTTTCTCAATCCAAGAAATTTCCCCCCAAAACTTGACATGACACTGCCACATTGGACAAATTCAAAATCTTCCCTCAATTGTAATATAGATATATATATATACCCAAAATGTACCTAAGAACGTGCGCAGGCAGAAGTACCTGCGCAAGCCCCCTCTGTTCGGTGTTTTTAAGTATCTTTTTTGAAATTTTTTTGCAGTAGCTAGATATACTTGTTATAAAGCTCCCCACAAAATTTCAGGTCAATCCAACACCGTTTGAGCCTCCGTTCATCGATTTCAAAAACGTTGCGCAAAACTGTCGGCCTGAAATTTTGTGGGGAGCTTCATAACAAGTATATCTAGCTACTGCAAAAAAATTCAAAAAAATACTTGAAAACCCCGAACAGAGGGGGTGTTCGCTGGTATTTCTGCCAGCGCACGTGCGCTGGCACATTTGCCTCATATATATATATATAACCAGTGCACACAGTGTACGACGCAAAAACCCCACACGAATAGGATCCAGTGCACGCACGCAAACGAAAAGGCGCGAGAAGTGTAGGTTTGTGTGCCGGTATCGTCGGAGGTAAAAGGGTAAACCCAAAAACATTGGGGATTATAGAGGAAAAATCCCATATGGCAAATATGCAATTGAGTGAGTTTGGGGTTTTTTGGGGTTTTTGCAAAGTGGGATGATGGGATGGCAAACATGTAAATATGTGAGTGGGATAGATGAATGTTAGGGTAGTGGGTGATGGGACATTGCCACATAGGACAAACCCATGGGCAATGTCCCTCATTTGTTAAATAGATAAATGTATGTATGTATGTATATGTATATATATAATAATAATGGGTATCATACGCCATATGAGAGGGTGTCTCATATGCCCTCTCACATAAAAGGGCAAGTACAAGCCCACATGGGCTTGTACTTGTTGTACTTGACCCCCTTTATATGAGAGGGCATATGAGACACCCTCTCATATGGCGTATGATACTCATTAATCCCATATATATATATTATATTTGGTGAAGTTGTCCTATGTGGAGGGCTAAATATGACTAGGAAAAAGGTGGGCCCACACCTCACCCCCCTCCACCTCACCCAAAAACTCAACTAGATGCCACTTATTTACATGTTTGCCATCCCCTCAAAAAAACCCACCAACCTCACTTATTTACATGTTTGCCATTCACACCAAAAAACCAAAAAACACCTACTTATTTACATGTTTGCCACCCCAAGTTTTTTTGCATTTTAACCCCCGGACTTTGCACTTTTTCCCCGACGATACCAGCACGCACACCCACATTTCTCACCCCTTTTCCGTTCTGCGCGTTCACTGCATCCTCTTCGTGGTGGGTTTTTTGGCTCCGTGCACACTGTGTGCACGGGTTATTTCTAGTTTATTATACAAATGAGGGATGTGGGGCCTGAGTTTGTCCCATACATCGAGTTTGTCCCAGTCATTTTCTCCTGACGATATCGGCACGGACACCCACGTTTCTCACTCTTTTTCGGTTCCACGCGTTCACCGCATCCTCTTCATGGTGGGGTTTTTTGGCTCCGTGCACTGTGTGCACAGGTTATTTCAAGTCTATTATACAAATGAAGGATGTGGGGCCCGAGTTTGTCTTAGGCACCGGGTTTGTCCCAGTCACAAGTTCACTAGGCCAAACGACTGGCCTGGGTTGCGCCACCTCATTTGCATGGGGCCCGATGGGCGTGGGTGGGGTTTTGGGGCTGGTATAGGATGGGTTTAGGGGATTTTTATATCTGTCTTTTTTTCTCTTTTGCCCCCTGTGTTTTTTGCACTATAACCCGCGCTTTCCCCTTTTACCCCCGACGATACCATGACACCCACCCACACTTCTCGCTCCATTACGGTTGCACGCGTGCATTGCAACCTGATCGTTGGATTTTTTTTCGTGCCGTGCACTGTGTGCATGGATTATTTCTAGTGTGTGTGTGTGTGTGTATATATAAATTAAATGATGACCAACAACGTACAGAAAACTCAAATTATCTAATAAGTACCAACAAAATCATACTATCAACTTTCATCTTCCATGTGTTCCAAGTCTAATAAACATAAGGCCATTAATAAAAATAGAGAACACGATTGAAATATAGAAATTCAACGGTTCCAAATCTAAAGACACACACATTGTTTCACAAATACCAACGTACTAAACCAAGTGTATAAATCATTTCTAAAGCAAAATAGGCCAAATTAATCTAACCTATTTTTCATTGGTGTGTGCAAAAATTCATGACATGCATATTATTTCCACACCCCTAGTACCCCAAGCAAGCTCAATACAAAAATTTCTAGCTTTGAAACTACTCGTATATCACACAATGCATACCGTATATATCTCAAATGATAAATGACATCATGGGATATGCATAACCAATTCATCACTTTTAAGCCACATCATACCTTTGTCGAACAATACAAATCATATCTATTATACAATTCACGAAGTTTGTCCCACGTGGCAGTTTTGTCCCAGTCATATTTTTGGATGCTGACCGGGACGCCACGTGGGGGTTGGGTGGGTTTTTGGTGATTTTTTTCGTTTTAGTCCCTACTTTTCCTCTTTTTTTCCCCGACCCTCCTCTCTCACACACACCCACGCTTTTTGCACTTTGGCGACCGCTTCTCTCCGCATTTGCGCATGGGCGACGACTGCCTCCGTGCCCTCCGGGCACGGGTTATGACTAGTATATGGATGAAATGACAACTATGTTAAAAGCTAGTTCGTAAGGGGGAATGACATTAGACCAAACCAAAATAAGTTCTTTTTCCGAAGGCACTTGCCCAAGTATATTAAAACTTTAAAATTAGTACAAATATTAGTACAAATAAAAGCATGATGAAGCCCAATTTACTTCTCCTTGAGGAATGTGATAGTTGTGAATATTGTTGTGACAAAATATGTTCTTCACTTATTTTGACTAATAGCTAAATTAAGTTCTTAACTTTGATAAATACCACGATACTCGTTTTCCCTTTTCTTGTGTGTGTTTTTTTTGACAACCCAGAAAAATCCCCAACCCCCTCCCCCTGCCTTTGGCTTTTTTAGGAGGGTAAGGCGAAAGCCCGGCCGAGACTATGCAAACTGGGGGGAAACCGCCGTGCCCTCAACGGCCCCCGGGTAAGTCCGAGAGGGGAGATGTAGCCCCAGGGTAAATAATTCCACAACAAATTCCACAATAATTACCAAGTCACGGCGGCCATAGGCCTCGAACCCCGCACCCCTTGGCTTTGGAGCGGAATGACTTACCACTGGGACACCCTCTCGTGGGCTTCTTGTGTGTATGTTATCATAGTTAAGGTAATCATTAAAAGCTAAATTAATAACCAAGATGTGGTAGCTTATTATGTGATATAACTAGGCGGAGACATACTCAATAAATATGCTAAAGGCTGGACACAGAATGCACGAGCAGAGAAACACGATTGAAAGCTTAAAAACCTAAAGTGCCAGGTAATGCAACTGTAAGAATATTCACTCTTAAGGACTACTAAGAAAGAAAACAGCAAAGTAAATGTATGTCTGACATAACAGAACAGGTGGTTGTTGCATAACCTGCAGACAGAAATGTGGGTCCAATATAACAGCAAAAGTGAGAATGAAAAGAAACAGGAATAACATCTAAGACAGAAAATACTTACACCTGTGAAAAATGATTTGGGAAAAAACACTTGTCAGATCACCACATATATACACTAACAATCGCCACCAAAAAAAATATTAACCAGCAAAGACTACTCTAACAATTAGGACAAGACACTAGTTGTGCTTTATTTTATAAATAGAGCATCTTATAGTTGGGATGACACTTATTTGACAAGTATTTGTGAATCATTAATAAATGATATAGATGATCTTTAAGGCACCCTTTAGCACTGTTTTGCCGCACACAAAGTGGGAAAAAACATAAACAAATTTAATAGAGGGCAAAGAATCTGATTTTCACACTTACCGCATAAAGTAGAACCTGACCATCATCCATTGTCTTGAAAGATGTGGTCTTCTCCCTGTGCTATACACAGAAATTAGACTCGGGTGTAGCACAAGAAACATACAAATCTGCCATGAATGCTAGATAGTTGAAATGATAGCAGAAGTAAAACATTTACCACAACAGAGGCAATCCCAGGAAAAAGGCCAGAGCAGATGATAGCACGAACCAGTGACTGATTATGGCTCAAGCTATTACTGGTGCTGGAGTCAGCATCTAATAAACCCGCATCCTTTAAAATAAAATTGAATTGCTTTCGAAGTGAATGAATAGCTTGAAGAGTTTGTGCTGAAAGAAAATTCCTCCAACAGTAGTCATAACTAGATCCTTCTCTTTCAGCGTCTTTCCATCCTTCATATGCACGGACAAGGGCCATATGATCACTATAATCTTTCGCTGAGAATCTTGATTTTGCTGTGCCAGCCAACTGAAAAGAGAAAAGTGATAAATAATCTGTATCACCAAAGTACATGTGCAAATTGTAGCAATCAGTGGTCATTATTTTTAAATAATACTGAGAATAGCAATGGTATCTATCAATGTAAAAACTGCATGTGTTTGTCACATCATTAATCATACTACATAAGGCATTCGCCAATATAACTGTCCAGCACAATCAGCAAGCATGTATAGCTGTTTCGCAAAAGGACTGCATAGCTTCTACTATATAAATATAGAGGATGGTGTTGCATCAGGCACATTTATGCATGTGCGTCACTGCAAAATCACAGCATTGTCCTAATCAAGGTTTGAGGTCTCGATTTCGGCTTCGGCTTCGGTCTTCTGAGAATTTCATGTTTCGGTCAGGTTTCGCTCGTTTCAGTGGTTTCGGAGTTGAGTTTCGCTTCGTTCGAACTGGCAGTTTCAAATACTTGTGTACTCACATTTATCAATAACCAGAAATGTTTTTGCACTGATTGCTACTCACATTACACATTTTGCTAAACATATTGCATTTATTTACAATTTTGCCATTAATATATAACCAGAAATAATTTTTTACTAGCTGCTACTCACATTACACATTTTGCTAAACATATGGCATTTATTTACAAGTTTGCCATTAAAATTGTAAAGACAATCAGCACCATCACCTACTAATCTGATATCCTCCCTACCAACTTTATGGTGTGATTCGAAACGAATCCTACCATGGAATTTAATGAAGCCTCCACGATATCAAGATGAGGATGCTCCTGGTCTGCTATCTACTCGGCATCTGCCTCCACCTCCGCCTCGTCCTCGTCCTCATCACTCATTATCAGCAACCAGAGAGTGCAGTCGTCACGTCGATGCATTGCTGCAAACTTCTAATCGCATTTGAAGCACAAGCCCTTCACCCTTTGTCTTGCATCTCTGTCTTAGTCATGCGCTTGAATTGCCCACTGGCCACGCCTCACTGCACTTCTCTCTACGGCACTTCTCTCTGCTGATTGTGATCCCTCTTGGTGGTACCTTCTACCCTACTGACGACCCCTGACTTCATAAGATGGATCCGTTACATGCTCCCTTAGCCCGTCACTCCTCTATAGGCCAATCCTTTATCATCTGGGCCAACTCCATCCGGTCTAACAGCCCACTATGTCTTTGTATGCGTAGCTCGGCCTGGATATTTGCATTGATACCTTTCATAAAGCTCCCCTACATGGACTTCTCTGACAATCCCCGGACGCAGCCTGAAAGCATCTCAAACTTTTCTATGTACTCCCTGACGATACACTCCTGCCTACGGACAAAAATCTGCCCATGTAAGTCATCGCATTGGTGTCAAGAAACCTATGAAGTAGGCAATCCTTAAACACTTTCCATGTACGCACAGGCCGCCTCTGCTCTCTCCACCGATGCCAGGATAAAGCTTCACCCCCTAGGCATATCCCAACCGTCACCATCTTCTCCGCTTCCGTAAGACGGGCCACCTCAACGTACCTCTCTGCCCTATAAATCCATCCATATGGATCCCCTTCTTCAAATATGAGCATTTTCAATTTTCTGACTCGACTATCGGTACTGAAAACCACTGCCCTGCTCTCTCCCAAAACTAACCATAGTGTAGTTGTCGGTGTTGGCCCCGTAGTGCATCAAAGTCTCCAAAACGACCTCCCTTTTTTTCCATCATCATCTTCCCAATTGCCATCCCACAATCAGAACCTCCATCTTCTGCATACTCTAGCACCTCTTTGTGATATCTGTCAAACTCCACGTAGTCTCTCTCCAGCAAACCAGTGGCCGTGGGGCCCCTGAAAGTCTTCCAGGTCAGCATGAGACCCTAATGGTCTCTCCAAGTACTCGTCGAGGCCCAAGAGAGCTGCCCGGGGGGCCGCGGGGCCTTGACGGTCTTGAAGGGTCTCAGTGAGCCCCTGGCGGGCTGCCAGAGGGCCGCAAGTCGGGCCAGCCAAGGGTCGACAGGTCCCTCGCGGCTAGCCTATGGGACGCAAGGGCCCTGGCGGCCCTATCGGGCTTTGTCAGCCCTAGGCGTGGCTTCCCATGGGTCTTAGCGCCCCTGATGGTGTCGTGGGGGGTCGCCACCCTAGTGGGTCCTTCCGTTGCATCTTCGTACACTTCTTCTACATCGGATAAAAGTTCTTCAACAAACTACTCGTCTTTCTCCTCTCCTTTCGCCAAAGCTCGCACTTTTAGTGCCATATCTGAGTTGATGTCACATCCTTTGTACAGATCTGACTTCTTCCCGTCTTGCTTCTATGCAAGTTGTTACAAAAGTTGCTCTGTCGCCTGCGGGAGAGCTTCCAAAGATGCGCTCATCATTGCCTCTGACGCCTTCATCGTATATTCAATCGATGAAAATCGTTCATCCATTCATTTCTTCAAAGCTGCCACTTCGACATTAAGTTTCTCCTTTAAAGCTTCAATCTTTTTCGTTGTTGTCACTGATACCAAGATCGATGCTCTGATACCAATTTGAAGTGAATCGGATGTAAATTGAAGACAACTATAGGGGTTTGAAGTGAATTTGGGGGAAACATGATTTTTATTAGATTTCAAATAAAGATAACAAGATATATGGTCTCAATTCGAGAGGAAGCCGCTCTCCTAGCTTTACATTCGAGAGTAAAGTCTAACTCTCCAAGATCTAGAGTTCTATCCAACTCCTAAAGGATTTTCTATACAAATTTCAGCATATAATCCCTAACCTTAACCGCCACCTAATAAAAATACTATTTCAATGCAGAATTACAGAAATTACAAAAGTGCCCTTAAAGTCTAAAATTACAAAATTGCCCCTGGTTAAACCCCTTGCTTTGCCATGATGCTATCGAATGCCCGTCTCCTCCTTTGGTAAGTTATGATCGCATCAGCTACATGCAAAAACTTTTTAAAACATTACATATGCATATACCACTTGCCTGATTTACAGAAAGCATTTATACACGTATTCTAGGAATGCCTAGTGTCAGCATAATGCAAGAATCTATATCACACAAGCACGAGCCAATTTCATGTTGTTTTGCAAATCCAAAGAGCTTTTATAGCAATGTCATTATATATGAGGAACATAGGCATCAGCTAGCCAAAAAGGAAATCTCATGTTATCTCTCCTTAAAAAGTACGCCCTTCACTAAGTTTTAAATGATCAAAACTGTTCATTTTGATCTTCATATTCTAAAACCTTAAAATAATAAATATATAGTGAACCCAATAGGGTTTGCTCGTTCATCTAGCTATTACAAAAAATTCTATTACTATGAAACCATAAAATTCATGACAAGCGGATAAACAGGAAACACCCATTGGATTCATTAGATATTTAGTTATTGAGGTTTAATAATCAAAATGAAGGGTTCCAATTGTTGAAAAATAGCAAAGAGCAAACTTTTTGATTGAGTAAAGGATGGCTAGTTGATGCTGATGTGTGTAGACTATGATCCATTCGGATAGATCAAACATGTGTATCCATTCAAGTCAAATTTAAAATTAGACAACCTAAATAGAAAATCTGTTCCGTTAGATGTGATCTAACATGTCGTGATCTAACATGTCTAAACTACCTCCAAACAAAATTTCAACTAAGTTGGACATTTTTTGCCCATGCATTAACAAAATTAGCTGATTTTATGACTATTCTAAAACATTGATTTTTACAACCACTTAATGCATTGGCAAAAAAGGTCCAAATTAGTTGAAATTTTGTTTGGAGATAGTTTAGACATGTTATATCACATCCAACGAAACGGATTTTCTATTTAGGTTGTCTAATTTTAAATTTGACTTGGATGGATTCGCATGTTTGATCCATTCGAATGGATCCTAGTCAATATATATATAGTAATTTTCGGGTGCGACGAAAGGGGTTTCTGCACCGTGCGAAAATATTTTTAATTTTTTTGGAATTTTTTTTCAAAATTTTTTATGTTTAATCCATACAATTATATACCCCAAGGAGAATAATGGTTGAACCCTATGGGGATTTTAGCACCGATCAACCTGTTACAAACTTAACGGTTTCAAAACAATAGAACTTTTTGTAATGCCTTGATCGAAGACCAAATCACATTATTTTTCAACCATTATTTTTTGAGTGGTGTATAACATAAAATGAAGGTAGAAAAGAATTTGAAAAAAAATTTAAAACACATTAACATGTCGCGGCATGCGAAATGTCTGCATTTGAAGATTTATATATATATACACATAAGAAAAATGGAAATGCACTGTAGCATAAGAAAAATGGAAATGCACGGTAGTGTCAAGAAAACTTCTTGATTTCTTGCAGCGTATTTCCACTTGATTTCTTTTTTCAAATTTTTGATGGTGATCTACCCATCATAGATGATCACCCCGAAAAATCGGGTGAAACCAAAACTATTTAATCCAACGCTATATGATCCTCAATCAAATTGTTACAAATTCAACGGTTTCAAAACAATATAACTCTTTGTAAAGATCCGCCCAGTATCAAATCACATAAGGTACAGATTTTAGTATATATACAACATCCCCAATCATCACAACTTCAAAAAAAATAATTAAACGCATGCATGTATGTTGTAACGCGGGAATTTTTCATACATTGTCAACACATATATAGTAAACCATATATATATATATAATCTGTGCTGCAACATAGATTTATTGCCGTTTAATTTTTTTTAAAATTTTTTAAATTAATCTACATATCATATATGATCATCTCCTAAAAATCGGGAAGGCTATGTGATCAATGATAGGATTGTTACAAATTCCACAGCTTTAAAATAACAAAACTTTTTGTAACATGCCGATCGAGGGTCAAGTTCCCAGAGTTAATCCAATATTTCATGTTTTAAGATTTTAGAATATGTACAACAATAAAAAAATTAAAATATATATTATACCCCTGAAACTGTGCTACCAGTGTAGGAATTTTCCTGCACTGACAGCACATTTTCAGTATTCAATATATATGAGAATAAGGGGCCTTATACGATATATGAAAGATCTCTCATATATGATGTGGCATGACATTTTCTTTCCCACAAGACGCATTGGGGGGACAAGAAGTACACTACATTTAAACCCTTATACTATGTGGAGAAGGATACCACACATATATTATACATTTTACAACATTCTTCTGCGGAGTAATGTTGTCTAAGACAAAGGGGGGTAAAGTGGCACATCCCCAAAAAACACCCAAAGCAAAGAAAACCAAAACCCCCAATCAAAACCCCCAAAACCCCCAAGACAATACACACACTCATATATTATACTATGTGGAGAAGAATGAGACATATATATTGTACATTTGACTACATTCTCCGACGAAGGAATGCTGACTAAGACAAAGGAGGTAAAGTGCCACATCCCCAAAAAATACCCAAACCAAAACAAACCAAAACCCCCAATCAAAATCCCAAAACCCCCAAGACAATACACTCACTCACACCCACCCTTCCCATTTGCACTCGGTTTTGCACCCATTAAACCACCCATGTGGGGCACACGTCCTATTTGCGTGTGGGGGTTTTTTGGGTACCCGTGCACTGTGTGCACAACTGCACATGTTATTTCTAGTCATCATGAATGAGGGAAATCTCTGATGTCATATGAGGCCCATTAATCTGTGTGCGTGCACGTATGTCAACAAGATGAATATAAATCGCATCAATAACACGAGAAACATTTGTTTACTAAAGTTTGGCTTACATCTTTCTTGTCTTGGGGTAACAGAAAAGGGTCTCGCACGCTTAATCCCGAAACTACTGTAAGAATTGGATCCAGGCAACGAAATACAGCTCCCATTATGAGCATCTTCCCTAACTTCGGATCAACTGGAAGAATTGAAAGATATCTCCCTGCATATTACAAAGGCAAACCCCAAAAACATCTGGAATAAATGGAAGGACACAAAAGCATCATCCCCAAATCCATAATCCAAGCAATAAAGACATTGCATGTGATGAAATATACCAAGATTTGTAAGATTTTCCCTCTCGTCTAATGCTCCAATCATCTTCAAGAACTCAACTGCATTTTCCACCTGCATATTTTTAAAACCGTCAAATCCATCAGAATGTTGAGATATCAGAGGAAGTCGGGCAAGAGAGGTTGTTATTGGTGGTGGATTCTTTTCCTTTTGGAGCTGGTGGGGGTGGGGTGAGGTTGGAGTGGGGGTGCTAGCTGACACAAGAAAGCAATTTAAGCAACTAACTAGGTCAATATCTCAATGCAACTCATTTCTTATTTACTGTTTAATTTATCAAATTTACTATCTTAAATGTTCTTAGTTAATAAAACAAAATTGGCACTAGGACACACTAACAATGTTCAAATTTTGAAAAGAGACCATATCTAAAATGTGAATGGAATTAAGACAAACTATGTCTCAGTAACTGTCAGTAATATGTTGACTCAGGTTAATGCAAACCATCAAAAGTTTAGGGATATCATATGAGTAGTGTCTGAAGTTTTTGCACTAGGACACACTAATTTCCTGCTTTTTGTACTTTAAGTTGGTCTAATCAATCAAAAAAGTCTAGGCAAAACTTACAGCTAATGGTTCTGGAGGCTGTAAAGCAGCCGACAAGAACTCCCCTATTGTACCAATCTGCAAACTTTTTATTTGCAAGCATAAGGAATTCAGAGGTGTTCTGAGAAGCTCTGGAAGTTGATAGTCGGCAAATGCATCGTATACACATCTAGGGTAGAGATGATAGCACTCCCCAGGTTGCACGCGTCCAGCTCTACCTTTTCTCTGCAGATTAATCAAGAAATCATGCATGGAAATTAGATGATAATAGCAATTTACATGTCCTTTGGTACATTGGTCCATTTTTTTAAAAAGGATTTTCTCTTAGATGAGAACAAAATATTCTAGGAGACTAAAAGATGATGATAATAACTCCTCAATAGACTTATGAATATTAGGTAGCAAGAAAATTCAATCGTAGGAATTAAAATGAGCAATTTTTTTATTTATCTCCGATAATGGTAAAGAATTAGACTTGTAAAGGTGTTTTTATGGCTTTTTAAATTGATGTTGCCTTAAAAGCTGGAATGTATATTCATACGGCAAATCTACCATCTGTCCCTCATCTTATGTTACTTTCGGAGAAATTTAGAAGACTGATACTTCCAGAACCTTCAACTGTGACCGCTAATGCCGCTTTCAACCAATTAGATTTGTATGATTTATGCATGTCCATCTTTTATTCGTAGCCAGGTGTGAAACTAGACGAATCATCCCCTCAAACAGTCCGCCATAAAAAAAATTCAAGCATTTGCTAGCTTTTGTGCTATATAACCGACTATGTTTAGATGGGAAAAAAACTGAGATGACAATGATGATGTCATGTCAGCAACTACTGGACAGGGCTTAAACATTACTAGCTAGTGCAAAAAGAAATTTTAGTTGATGGATTCCATAATACTAAAAGTGCCAAAACAATACTCAAAATTTTTCCCGTTAAGTTTAATTAAAAAGAAAATAATTCCCCCCAACTGGCATAATTATCAATGACCTTGAAGAAAACTTAAAATATATAAATGATATAAGTCACTTGTAAGACCGTTAGATGCATTAATAATTCAAAATGACATATGCACATAGCAGCCAAGCAAAGTTAGAAGTAAAAGTATAGATAATTGTCACATTTGGAAATAAGTAGGATTTTGAACCAAGTTCTATGTGGGATTTAATAATTTCACAAGAACCCAAATAGGAGTAATCAGCACCATTCACTTAACGTTTCGAACTTATAAATTGCTCAGGTTTCATCTTAAGTATTATTACAATATATATATATATATGCTCCATTGACCTGAAAATTCTCATTCTCTTTGAGAGGTGTTGATTTGATTGTGGTATGACATATATATTTTTTTTTGGAAAGTTAGTGAGCATCTTTATTAACAAGTCAAAATTTACACATTATACAAGTAATGGAGCAAATTGAATGTTAGAGAGAGGATATGACACAGGCGCCGTCACTCCTTACCAACAGTCAACCAATCCCAAATTAACATGTACAAGAAGTAAAGCAAAGCATAGCATAGGTCCGAACTCAGCCTGCATCTCTGAATTCCCAATTATCCACAGGCTGGGCTGCCTCAGCTTCAGTGTGATCAAGATCTCTTAGAATAATCTTGATGTCTGCGGCAATATCCTCAAAGAGCAACGTCATGGGTTTATGAGTGCCCTCAAATATTCTTCTATTCCTCTCCTTCTAAATGTGCCATACTACCGCTGCTAGAACAGCTTTTGCAAGAATACTTAGTGTGCGCTTATTGTCAAAGTGCATCAAGTAGTAGTCACCCACTATGTAACAAAGGGTCAATGGGGTCTGATACACCCAATTTGAGAAGACTCCTGCTAATGATGTAACGAGAATATTGACATTCAAAATAGAGATGATCTATAGTTTCGTCGGCCCCCATAGCACACACTGAGTGTCCGAAGTAGCCACCCATTTACCCGTCATCTCCTTAGTAAGGAGCGTAAGAGACATTTTGGAGACATGACATTTATACCGGTTAATAATTTACCACGAAAAGCTCTAAGGAGCGTAAGAGACATTTTGGAGACATGACATTTATACCAGATCAATTTATAATAGCTGAATTTCATTCCATGTTGCCTAGCGCCATCCCATGCATCCTTAAAACGAAAATGAGGTCCATGCGCCATGTCCATGCGTCTTCAAGATTGCTGGGTGTAATGTTGGGAAGCAGGTGACGCACTTCATCAATCTCCATGACATATATATAAGTCATAACACGTGCCATGACTAACCCGTGCCCACGGGCACGGTTGATTTAAAGATTTTCGCTCGCGAAATGTTTGTTCCCCAAAAAATTATTTTCACAGCCAAAACTTAAAAGAACAAATTAGCGTAAAAATATTTAGCGGCACGGACGCCTTCGGAACAAAACAACAATATCGGAGAAGAAAAATTTCGGCGTGGACGCTTTCGGCGCGGAACAACCAATTAGCGTAAAAAAATTTAGCGATGCGCCTTCGGCGCAGGCACCGGCAAAAAATTTAAACCGGGCCAAAAGAGAAACGCTCGAAAATGAATAGGGGAAGTGCAAAGTGTGGGTGTGTGTAGGGTATTAGGGTAAAAAGTGAAATGAGATGGTTTTTTAGCAAAAAGGGGAAAGGGGCGGTATTCTGTGCAAATGTACTGATTGTGGTGGTTTTTTTTAATTAAATCTTGACCTTGGATGCAAAGGATGTGGATGCATCCTGATCGTTGTTGGTGACTGGGACTTGTCCCAGTCAGCTCTAGGATTCAAAAAATTGTGTTTTAATATATAGATATATATATATTACATTTGAGGACTATTTTTGAATTCTAGGGCTGACTAGGACAAAAGTGTTGATAGAAGAACGGCTGAGATTTAATCTTGAGGAATGAATGGTTGAGATGAGATTTTGTGGATAGTTTTGGAGAGACATTTCTTGGGAAATGAAAGTTTCTTGGAAAATGAAAATTTTTGGGGAATAAAAGTTTCTGAGGAATAGTAAAGTGCACGCAATTAATGCATTTGGGGAAAAAACTTTAACTTGCACTTAATACTGCAGATCGAATGTTGCTGCCGATTGAATGATCTATCCCTCAACGCGGGACCCACCATCTCTTCTAAGCATGTGACAACAAGATGAGAATAATTTTCCGCGCCGAAGGTATCCGCGCCGAATTTGTTGTTCTACGCCGAATTTGTTGTTCCACGCCAAAGACGCCTGCGTCGAATTTGTTCCGTGTCAAAGGCGCATGTGCCGAATTTGTTGTTCCGTGCAATTTTGGCTATGAAAATAAATTTTTGGTGAACAAAGATTTCGCTGGGAAAATCTTAAATAAACCTAAATAGGAGGAATCGGCACCATTCACTTAATGTTTCAAACTTATAAATTGCTCAGGTTTCATCTTAAGTATTATTACTATATATATGCTCCATTGACCAGAAAATTCTCATTCTCTTTGAGAGGTGTTGATTCGATTGTGGTATGACATATATATATAAGGAATATGGGCCTGAGCTGACAGCGCAGGAAATTTCTCATGCGCTGTCAGCGATTTGGGGGCCCAAAAACAATTTTTTAAAAAAAATTTGCAGTTGCTTCTACTACTTGTTAACTACATCTCCACTAATTTTCAATCCAATCCAACACCGTTTGAGCCTCCGTTCATGCGTTTCAAAAATGTTGCGCTGACAGTTCGGTTTTCGGAAGCGATTTTTTTGAAACGCATGAACGGAGGCTCAAACGGTATTGGATTGGCTTGAAAATTGGTGGGGATGTAGTTAACAAGTAGTAGAAACAACTACAAAAAAATTAAAAAAAATTGTTTTTGGGCCCTCAAATCGCTCACAGCCCAGGAAAAAAAATTTCCTGCGTTATCAGCTCGGGCCCATATTCCTCTATATATAGAGGAATATATATAGGAATATTGGCCCATTTTTGAACGGAGGCTCAAACGGTGTTGGATTGGCTTGAAAATTGGTGGGGATGTAGTTAACAAGTTGTATAACACACTGCAAAAAAATAAAAATTAAATTTTTAAAGCCCCCAAATCGCTGACAGCACAGGAAAAATTTCTTGCACTGTCAGCTCAGGCCCATATTCCTCATATGTATGTATGTATGTATGTATGTATATGTATAATACATTTCAGGACCTTTTTGAATGTTTGTCCTACGTGGCAGCTTTGTCCCAGTCATATCTTGGTTTGCTGACTAGGACGCTGACTGGGATAATGGAAGTGTTTGTATTTTAGAGAGAAGAATTTGAATTGTATTTGAAGGAACTTTCATTTTGATCCAGCCTCCCGTTTTCAAAATTTGAAATTTGAAATTTGGTTTGAAAACATTGGCGGATGTGAAAACCTCGGGCTAACCCATGTCCTTGGCCGCCTCAAACTTCTCTCTCTCTCTCTCTCTCTCTCTCTCTCTCTCTCTCTCTCTCTCTCTGCCCCCATGCCCGCAAGAAAAGGAGAAGCATCTGCAGGCCGTTTCAATCATCTGTGGCCAGATGAAGAGGATGAAGAGGAAGGGAAGGGCGATCTCATCATTTGCAGGCCGTTTCAATCTCTCTGCAAAATTTTCCCACTGTTTCAATCTCTGTTTTCCCACCAAAATTCAAAAAACCCACCAACACTAAAACCCCATCATTCTTTGCAAAATTCAAATACCCCACCAACAAACAAAACCACATCATTCTCTTTACAAAATTAAAACCCCCACCAACATTTTTACAGTAAAACACAGTAAAACGCACCAAGGCCAAAGGCCGCCATGTTTTACTAAGGCCAAAGGCCGCCATTCTCTCTTCCTTTGAAAACTGCACCAAGGCCACCATTCTCTCTTCCTTTGAAAACTGCACCAAGGCCACCATTCCCTCTGATGCATTTTTTTTGTTTTTGTATAGCTCTGATCCGATGATTCAGGATGCAAGCAGTCCGTCAACGAAGTACTAGTTCAGATCTCGGTCAACAAAGAAGACGACGGAGTAGTTTCGGTTAGGGACATGAGAAGGATGGGGATGACTGCAGGTGTTTGATGATTTGTTTCTGAGGAGGAAGAAACCAAAACCCGTTTAAGGAGAGCCAGAAGGACAGCTTGAATCATTGGAAGCAGATGCAGTAACATCATCGTATAGGGTTTTTGTGAAATCCCCTCAGGTTTGTTCTTTCTCTTCAATCAGTGATCAGTGTAAAATTTGATTTTGTTGGTATGTTTCCTGCTTGGTACAGATCGGATTTATTGATATCATGCGGCAAAAAGTCCTACTCTCTGTTTTGGTATAGCTTGCTTGGTACAACTTTCTTGATATCATGCTTCGTACAAAGAATACCCTGGCAAGAATTCTTGATGAAACTGTCCATTATATGCATGACATTTCCGGTCATTTTCTTTTATTTCTTTGGGGTTGTTTATGTATTCTACTAATGGACTTCCATCACATGGTTTATTTTGCAGATAATTTGCTAATTATGGCAACCGATTCTTTATCATAAACAAACTATGACTCTTTGAAAGTTTGTGTAGGTACAGTTCTGTTTCCCTTTTGTTAAAATGCCAAAAAAAATTATATTGAGTTGTAGACATTGTTTATGTTGTGCCTGTATACTAATTCTTCACCAATGGATTTGTTTTGTGAAAGTTACCTTGAACTCAAAGTTTAGTTGTTGCTGGCATTTTAAGGGAGTAACCATGATAGAAATTTTGTGACAGATGTGTTACGAACAAATTCTATTTGACAAAAAAAATTACCCTAGATAAAACAAATTAAATTGAGCAAGGATTTCCATCTACTACCGCAAGTGTCTAATTGTTCAAGACCATTGAGAAAGCATATTCATATTGGATCAGAATTCAGTTGATTTCATTCTTAAAATTGAGATTCCATTGGGGTTAGATGTGGTTAGGTGGAATTCTCACACTTGGGCTAAACACATTTTTCTGATGAATTATTTATGAGGCAATATTGTGATCGTTGGGAGCAAGCTCACCTGGATTATATCGGTGGAGGGAAGATTTTGAATGTGGGGATGATTTTTAATATCTGAAATATTTTGAGTGGGGGGGTTTTGAATGTGAATGGTTGTTATTAAGGGCCTGTTCTTTTGCAATATTATTCACATGGATTCCGAGATTCGACATTGTTTCGACATTATTCAATGGATTCCAGCCTCCATTTCGTGTACGCCGTTCTTTTGGGGCTCGAGGTTTTTTTGATTTCAATCCGACGTGTATGCTGTCATAGGGATTCCAAATGGCCATAAGAAATCGGAGCACATTGTTGCGATTACGAAGGAATCCCCAAAAAAGTGGGCCCCCCTCTTTCCTTCCAACCAATCCAAAGGCGATGCACGTTTTTTTTCTTTTCGTTTTGTTCCAACAGAACAATCGCGTGAAAATCATATGGGTATTGCTATTTGCAACCGAGATTAAACTATTTGTAACCAATTAATTAAATTAAGTATTAATTAAATCTTATATTAATTAATTAATTAATTTTTAAGTATTAAGCTTAGGTATAAATAGAACAAATTAAATTTGAGTGGCCCCCACACCACTTTCCGCCTACAACTTTCTTCAACCAAAAGAACACACTACACGGAGTGGGACCCACCTCAACTTTCCAACTCTACAATCCAACCCCACTTTTCAACAAAAGAACACACTACACATCATTCTCTCTCATCAGATTCCACAATTTATCAATTTTCCCAAATATACTTTCATGCAGAAGAACAGGCCCTAAGTCATCTTTTGTGTGCGTCTGTGCGTGTGCGTCATTTTTCTCTTATGCGTACTATATATTGATTACGATGCTGATTCCCAGCGCGATTGCTTCTGCTCGACTGAGATCGGTATCATCTACGGAGTCTTCGAGCTAGGGTTGGGTTCTTCAAGGTTTGATCATTTTCATTTCTTCCTGGTTTTAGTGTCTTTATTTTAGTTTTATAAGAGTTGATTCGTTGATGAGAACTAATTGGAATTGTGTTTACTCGCGAAATTACCCCTTTGCTTTGAGGCAAAACTCTCCATTGCCTGGTTTGTATAGAAAACTAAACTACTACTCGGTCAAGTCTCCAACCTGATTCATGGCAATGGCCTTTGCAATCAATATCAATGAATGAAGTTGGTGTATATCTTGAATTGTTTCTTATGTCAATAACTTGATATGCAAAAATTCTGTTATTAGTTTATTTTTGCACATTTGTTAGTTGCATTGTAAGGTTTATTTTCTGCCTGCTACATAGTGAATTGTAATTGGAACTTTGCCAATTGCAATTAGACAAGGTGTATGCTTTCAAGTATCTCTTAATTCTGGGTTGCATTGAAATTTAGCTTATTTATTGTGTCTACAGTATGACAGCAAAATTGGAGGGTATGAAGTTGTTTAATCTTGGATTAGTAAATTAATAATCGAGTGTGGCAAAAAGAAATGCAAGGTATGTTCACTTTATACCAAACACAATATTTACAGTAAGATAGCTTGTCGGCACGTGCCATGCACATGAGTGGATGAAAAAAAGATCATACGTAAAATTACTGATGAAAAGTGTGATTGCTAAAGTATTATAACAAATATTATAGAAAGCAAATTAAATTGAATTTCTTAATTTTCTTCATATTATATGAGAAGTTTATTTAAAAAAACTATGAAACCCCAATGTTCTAATTGGAGTGAAAAGTTACTTCATAATTACCTTCTTTCTATTTTTAATGAAAAATTCATCAATGTCATTTTGCAATTTGTTGCAATTGGATTTTTCTGAGTTAGGTTTAGGGAGACGTTCTAATGTGTGTTAAGCTAATTGGATTGTTAATGCTCTGAAATACAAAAACCTTTTGGATTGGCTAATTTTTGGATCTAATTGTGTCTGGGGTTTTTGTTTTTGTTGTTATTTTTGATCTTTTTGCAGAAAGATGGGTAGCGGTGGTGTGACATATGCAGAGAGAGCAACGAGAAATTTTAGAGGTGGTCTTTGAGTTTTGCAATGTTTTCGCTTTTTTGTTTTGAGTTGGTCTTGATTGCACTTCTTAGTCATGAATTTGTTTTGATCAAGCTTAGCAAGAAATTTTAGTTCGTTTTGTAGCTATTGAATTAAGATCGCCCGGTGAGTATTGTTTTAATTTGATTTAGTTTTGTTTAATTTCTTTTTGGAAACAAAGTGAAGATTTTGTGCAGGGGAAGAGGTCATGTGCATAGTAGGGAAAGAGACCATGTGCATAGTAGCACGGGTCTGGCAATCTCACCATCTACCAACTACTTGCTCAACAAGAAAACCTAATTGAATTTTTTTTCTCAATATGAAAACCTAATTGACTTTTTTCCCTTCGTCTTTTGCTTGCTAATGCACAGTTTGCTTCGTTGGGTCAGGTTTATTGATTCATGCAATTGATGGGATCTTGCATCTAAATTAATGTTTCTTTTAGTTGGGTTCTTTGTTGATTAATTAGTTGTGTCAATAAAAATTTTCAAGCCATGGAGGCAGTGAAGTGGTAGGTGACAGTGAAAAGAAGATAATTGAAGAAGAGTTGTGGAGGGAGGTGGGATATGGTTCAGCTGCACAAAACATGTGAGGATTGGAGTGAGGTAGGATATGGCAGTCATTGATTGGATGTAACGTGCTCTTATGTTACCAATATTGTAAGTTTATTCATATACTATAAAGATTTCTATTAATTAAAAAAATTGCATGATATGCATAATATTAGAATAAATGATCAAAATCCGATATGCAAGAACCATCAAATTTAGAAGAACATTCATTTGATATTTCATACACGAATTCAATAAACACACACTTGATATTATAGCGTGTGATTTTTACAGAATTACACTAAACATACTAGACTAATAATTTCTCCGTGCTGTCCAGAATTGCACAGATTTTATTGCACAGAATTGCACATATTTTATTGCACTGAAAAAGCAGAGTAAATGAAACCACATAATTTGCCTTTGTATAAGTCTAAGTACACACTGATGAGAATGTAGACATTGAGTTATGTAATCAATTGTGTATTTATTAATCAGTTCTCTCTATTGGGCTATCATGCACTCATGCCTTGAAGCTGTATGTATAAATGGCTCAAAAGATTTCAATATTAAGCCAAAACTTTAATATATGCTCTATGAAATTTAAATGAAGTTGTATGATTTATGATGTAACTGACTTCTGAAGAGTTCTTCAAGTAACCGACTTCTGAATCAAAATTGGCAATGTAAAGCATAGCATCCACTCTCTTGTATACAAATGGAATATCAAGCACAGCTTTAAGAAGTAATTTTGATGGAGTACTAGGGGTTTTTTGACTGAAAGTGAAAATTTAGAAGGCACTTCCAGCTGTGATTTGAAAATGGAGTATTAGTTTTATTTTAAAATCACAGCTTTAATATATCAACAACAAATTTCAGCTGTGATTTCAACTTAATACTCCGTTGTAAACTAAAACCCATTTTAAACTGAAAAGTGAAAGTTTAGAACTAAAATTTTCAGCTGGACCAAGTTTGAAGGGGGAGTCATCTTTATGTTCTTTCAACTGAAGCTATTCCTCTTTGCTAGGATCAATTTTCAGCAAGGTCTCCAAAATTCAGTACCCAAACTCTCTGTATTACCTTCTTGCAACAATAAACATTCAGTGTCCAATAAACATTGGACAATAAACAATAAAGAATATATTGGACACTGAATGTCCAATATATTCAGTATCCAATAAACAATAAACAATAAACATTCAGTGTCCAATATATTCGGTGTCCAATACATTCAGTGTCCAGAAGTTCAGTGTCCAATAAGCCAAGAGGAAGAGCTTGCTCCGAGGTCAGATGGGTGCTGGAAAAAGTTCAGTGTTCAAGTTCAGTGTCCAATATATTTGCTACTAGGTAACATGTCAATACTTCAGAGAACATAAGCACAGATAAATGCTGGAAAATTTTCATTCGATAGCCACAATGCCGAGCCTCTAAACACAGCTCATAATGATGGACATTGTTGAGACACCACCCAAATACTTTACAGTCCATTGGTTAATTTAAAGCTCTGGTAATTAGCCTGAATGATGCCAAGTTACTGGTGGAAATATTGACAGTCAACACCAAATATTTTCACTGCTACAAAGACCCAACTTATATTTCAATGCAGGCTAGAATATACTGTTAGGCTATTCATTTCTCCAGGATGCTGAGATTTATTGTTACAAAGACAAGCCTAGGCCATGGGAATTAATTTGTACCCACTAAACTTCAGCATGTTCTCTCTCTATTTCTTTTACTGAAGAGGAATAATCACTAGGATACAGAGTTTCAATTGTCCTCTCTTTACTTCTTTCTGTTGCCCTTAGAGAATTTTTGATTTCTCCATGCGGCCATTGATTCTATTGGTCATTTTTTGATAATTCTATTAATTTTTGAAGGTGGAGCTGGGTCATGAGAAAAGTGTGCTCAAAAGTTCAGTATCCAATAAAAATTGGACAATAAACAATAAACAATATATTGGACACTGAATGTCCAATATATTCAGTTTCCAATAAACAATAAACAATAAACATTCGGTGTCCAATATATTCGGTGTCCAATATATTCGGTGTCGAATACATTCAGTGTCCAATTAGCCAAGAGGAAGAGCTTGCTACTAGGTAAGATGGGTGCTGAAAAGGTTCAGTGTTCAAGTTCAGTGTCCTATTAATAACATGTATGCAGTATACAAATTTGTTAGTGGGAGCTCAATTTGCATTTCCTTTTAGTATGCATGGCTTATGATCGAGCTGCCATTAAGTTTCGAGGGGTCGATGTTGATGTCAATTTCAATCTTACTCACTATGATGAGGATCTAAAGCAAGTTTGCTATAGGATTTGACTGGATACAATAGAATTACTTTCTTATTCTGTGCTTGATTGTAATTGATTTGTTTCAGATAAGGAACTCGAGTGAGGGTTTCGAGCAAACAAGATTACTACAATGACGAAGACGAAGTGAGACATAATTGGTGAGTATCAACTTGATTGCAGGAAGGAAAATTATGAGCATATGTGAATGCAGATGTCGAATGCATGCCCCAAAAGTAATTTTCAGAATTGTGCCATAAGAAATATGTTCTATGTAAACAAGCGTAAAATGTAATGCTAATGGCTTTCTTCAAATAGATGGCTCAATGTATGATGTTAAGGGACGAAACAAGAGCAATGATGAATATTGATGATAAGTTTCTATGATTAGCTGCAAACAGATCCCAAGTCAGAAAATAGAAAAAAGAACAAAAAAAACCATTGCTCTTCGTTTCAAAGATTTTTTGTTGGTCATTTTTGTTGCCTTCTTTTTTGTACTAAATGGGTTTCATACGACTTCCCATGTATGGCTTATGATTTCTAAAGCACCAGTTTTCCTTTGATGACCCATGAATTTGCCGCGCCAGTTCACTGTTGTGTATATCATCATATAATTGGGGAGTTGGATGCTATAAACGGTGTGTTCTCATGTACATAATAGATGCGAGCTTCTCCACGTAACGGCTGTTGCTGCATTTGCTTTTAATTTCTTTTTTTAACCCTTTGTATTTTTCACAGAAGGGACATTTGTTTGGCTTATACAGATGGCTCAACACCACATGTAACAGCAAAGTTTTGACTATCAGATGACTCCACACCACTCCAATTTTTTATAGCACACGGATGCTTTCATGCAGGCTTTGAGCTCAACATTTACAGAATCCTTGGGCATCCTCAAATCAACGATTTTATTAAGGAGGGTTAATGTACGTGCATGTGATGCGAACTCTTTTCATAACTGTTTGTTGATTTTTGAAGAATCATCCAGACGTGATGGAATGAACAACTTAATAGTCAGTAACAACGGATGCTCTCAATCTCCATGCATGTGTGGTGGAGCTAGCCTATGGATGCGACTGCAAAATTTTCTGTTTGATATGACATCAGTGCGACTATCCATACAACAAGTTTCAGTATCACTGTCATCCTATGTTTACTTGCGCTGTTGAGGGCTCTACACCGTGCAACTGCATAATTTGGTATTAAGTGGCTCAGCCGGAATAAAGAAAGGGAATTTGGGTAGTGATAAATATAAAGTTGCATGCATCCATTAAGTCACTTATTGACATTTTACTAGCATTTTTTTAACATAATAATGGATTTTATGACGTAATAATGCCAACACAAGTGCCGAGAGTATTGCATGAAGCTTCTCTTGAGAATTTATTCCACGCATTCTTACATTCATTTAATAATCCGACATAAAATGCCAACACAAGCGCATTGATCCAATCTGTTACAGAATTGGCCAGAGCGACACTTATGATCATGCTGGTAGAGTGATCCATCATGAACATTGGACGACAAGCATGATGAACATTACACTGATATGAAAAAAAATTATACTAAAACATACAGTGTGAACACTGACAAATTTTTGGGCAAACACAAAAAATTCTTAAACTAAATTCCCTAGCTAAACTAAATTTTGGGGGGAATTGAATCTAAAGCTATTTAAATTTTGGGGAGGAATTAAAATTTTTGGGATGAACTAAATAACAATTATTACGCTTTAATTATTGATGTTCCTTTAAAACTTTTGCAAGAAGAATATGTTAAAAGAACGGGGGAATTAAATTTTGGGAGGACTAAAATTTTTATGTTAACTAAATCACAATATTACGCTTTAATTATTGTTCGTTGAAAATTAGGGGATCCAAGATTTAGAGTAGCAGAATATTTTAAATGAATCGTGTCTTCGGGCATGGTTTGAACATTGGGTGAATTAAATTTTGTGGGCAAACTAAAATTTTTGAGAGAACTAAATTCTTTGATTGGAACTAAATTTTGAGGGGACCTAAAATTGTGGGGAACTAAAGTTTTGGGAAACTAAATAACAAGTATTGCGCTTTAGGCTTTACTTATTATTATTCATTTAAAATTAGGGGATCTTTGTTCCGAAGCATCAAAAAAAGTAGGGGATCTAAGAATTTGAGTGTGAATATTTTGAATGAACTGTGCCCTTACGGCATGGGTTACGATCAAAATTTTGTGGGAACTAAAATTTTGAGGGGACTAAATTTTCTGGGGAAAGTAAATTTTGGGGGGACTAAACTTTTTAAAGAAACTAAAGAACAATAATTGTGCTTTAATTTTTGGGAGAACAAAGATTTTGAAAAGGAAATATCTTAAAGGAACCGTGCCCTACAGGCACGTGTTGTAGGGCACGTGTTATCACTAGTGTATATATATATATAATAAAGGTAAGTGTATATATCATAAAAAGTAAGCAAGCTTACAAGGACCATCAGGCCAGGTAAACATGAAATACCGACTTGAAAAAGGCTGAGAAGCAGTCACCAATTACAAGCACGTCAAGCAAGGCCCGACACCAGGATGATACATGACATGACAGGGAACAATACAAAAAACAACCCAACGGGAATAACCATAGCCACAGGTCATCACATAAGGTCATACATCAACAAGGGACAACCGAGCCTAACTAAGCACCCCCAAGTGCCTAGAGCTTCTCCTTGGAGAGGGAGGGCGAGAGGCCAGTTTCATCTTCAAGTGAGCGCTAGCAGCGATTTTCCTCATATCATCAACCCACTCCGGATTATCAATAACAAGTGGACCTGGAGGCAGAAGGAGCATCTGTCGGAAGGGCAAACGAATCGAGCCAGGGAACATGAGACTCATGCCAGGGCACAAGAGCCCTCTGCCCGGGGCCGAGTACTAGACGGCAGAGCACAATCCACCCCACCCCACCCCCCCCCCCCCCCCCCGTGCGCTAACAGGCGGCAAACGAGAAGGGTAGCGAGGCAACGGAGGCCAATCCGAGCCAATGATATCCACAGCAGCACCCCCAAGCTCCTCCACAACAATCTCTTCATCAACATCAGACATATCCTCCTCAAGGAGGCAGGGGCCACCCATGGAGGACAAAGAGAAGGTAGCATATCCCCAAATCCTCCCTAAGGAGATCACCAGTCGACGCAGTGGCAAGACTATTAAATAAAGGAATGCCAACAATCGATATAACCGCCCTAAGAGGTAGTGTGCGAATCGTAGCTTGCCCACTCCCAATGGGTCCATATGGCATTGATCAACATTGTGTCCAAAGCTTAAACAATTCACACATCTAGTGGGTTTACCTTCATATTCGACGTCCAGGCAAGAGTGTGGAGCATGCCAACCTGACATTGCAAGAGAGCGACAGCTCAGTGCTAACCTCAACAAAGCGCCTAGCGAATTCCAGCATGGCCAACTTAGAGGTAGCGGTGTCCATGCAGATAGGGGTCCCTACCAGACTAGCCGCAATGTTTAAAATCTCCACAAACCATAGATTAATTAGAAAGTTAGGGAAACAGATCCAAACAGGAACAACCTTGAGCATGTCGCAGTCTAAGGACAGGCCACTACTCCACCGACGGAGGATGATGAGGCGTCCATCGAATAACCAAGGCCCCATGGAGGACAGCCTTGCAATCTTCAGCATTATCAAATCAGAAGACTATCAAATCGAAAGAAGAATCTGTTCCCTCTCAAGAAAATTTGCATCACATGTTTCAATCTCCACATTCTGTCCACAGAGGCTATCATTTGGCTGAAGAATGGTTGATCACTAAGAACATGGCTCGCTAGCGTATTATCCCACCTACGAGTAGTGGCAGCAATGAGGTGGCTGGGGACGCGTCCAACAGGCAGACCATCATCCCCCCAGGCAGGAGCGACATACTGCATCTGGCGGGAGTTAGAAATATTCCTATTGCTCGAGCAGATATCACGCCAAGAGGCTGTGGTAGTACGGCTGAAGGCTGAGGGGGAGGGTAGGTCGCATAGACCTTCTGGCGATCTGCTGATCAGCAACACCCAACGACGACGACGGATGTGAAGGAGTAGGTCGGTGGGGCAAATTGTCGAACACCTTATGTGTAAGAGGGTGACCAAGCATGGAGGAGCAATGCCCAGCAGCGGAATGGCCCGAGTGACAGGGCAAGGGATGCTTAGCCCTTCCAATAGCATCAGACAAGCCGAGAACAGTCGTTTTCAGATCGACGATAGGCGGCCGACGAGAACCCCCAGGGAAAGAATTGGGGCCTCCCAAATTAGAGGTTTTTTGCCACATGCCCGACGGTTGACAACATGGACCCACAGCATGCCAGCAGAGGAGCCGGCCATCGCCAAGGCACCAACAGCGTCCCCCCACCAAACGGGACTCTGGCAGAGTCTCATCCACAGCGTATGCCGCACAGGGCAAGCGGTCCAAGTCGCCTCGTTCGTTCGGATCCATGAGATCCAACAAGATCGACGAACGGAACAGGAAGGGGACTCCCCCGGCGACGGGAGGCCGACTAGGGAGGCCGGAAAGGGGCGCCGGTGACCGGATCGACAGATTCTCCAGTAAATTGCCCAACGGACGGGAGCTTAGGGTGAGATGGATATTTTATATTTATTTATATATATAATACATTTGAGGGGGTTGATGGGAAGCTTGTCCAATGTGGCATCTAGAGAGGGGTGCCACATAGGATGCCACATCACCCCCAAAAAAACCTAAACCAAAAAAATCCCACCCCCACCTCCCAAAAAACACCCAAACCCCACCCCAATCAAAAAACCCAAAACACCCCAAGACAATACCCACACTCCCACCCACTCTTCACATTTCATCCAGTTTTGCACCCACTGAAACACCCGTATGGGTCCCGTGTCCTGAGTGTGTGTGTTGGTTTTTGGGTGCCTTTGTGCACATGTTATTTCTAGTGTGTGTGTGTGTCTAGACATTTCTGATGAGTCAACATCTCTAAATCACTGTTCGTGCCATATAATATTGTCCTAGATTATTATGTGACCTTGGTCATGCAACTCCTATCAGGTGTCCCTGTTGCTATATAAAAATCATTTCAGATTATGACCAAAAATTCCAGCTTGTGATGTAGCTGAAGCCAGCTATGTATTATTCTTAACCACATAAATTTAAAGTAGCAGACATCATAGGCTTCAAAATAGGCAATCACAATATTACAATGCTAGACGTTTGGGTTTTCAAGAATCGCCATGCCTACATTTCACTTAGCATACTATTTTCATTATTTTTTACTTCCACCACCGCATATGAATTGTGTGACTTCTATATAAGATGAGTAGTATTGCACATGAAATGTTATTTTAATTCATCTGTAAAACAATTAGATGTTTCCCGAGAAAGAATCTTATAAATTCATGCCAGGAAACCATGCCAAAGGTGCATTATTTAGAAATTCAGCCATCCACAAAGGATGTATCAACTGATATAACTGATTCCACAAATGAGTAAAACAAAGCATCCATACAATATGATAAACATAATAATGGAATTCAAGCCAATGGGTAACTAATTTGTACTATAGTTTATTTGTGTGCATCACCCAGCAGTGTCCCATAATATACCCCAAACTTAGTATTCATTATAATTATATTGATGTTCATAGCAAAATCTATCAAAACTGAATATTGAAATTGTAATTGATGTATTAATCTCCGTTGAGATTTAGAGGATACAACCATAAAAGAATCACATTTAAAAATGGGATGCATCTTACTTGACGAGCAGAAGCTTTCGAGATCCAGGATGGGAGCAAACAAGGTGTGTTGTTTAAAGCATCATATGTGGTTTCCTTCGCTTTCCCACAGTCAACAACAAAGACAATGTCATTAATTGTAATACTTGCCTCTGCCATGTTTGTCGCAAGGACTATCTTACGAACATTAGGAGGTGGCTTCTCAAATATGAGTTTCTGCAGAACAAAACAGGTTGCAAACAATTAAAATATGCAGTGGAGCCCTTAGTAACTAGTACAACATCCAAATTTGTTACTAGTCATCAGCAGAATGATATTAGGCAGCGTAGAAATGTGTTTTATGGTTATGGGCCTTATCTGTGCGATGGAATAGCAAATCTCATCTTTCCCTCCTACTAGACATTTCCAAGTCCAAGAGAGTTCGGAGGACACTGATTGGTCTGTTAGCAATATGGCAAGCCCCTCTCTAGTCAATAGTTTTCTCGACCAAAAATACAGCATTAATAATGAGTGTTTATCTCAGACAGAAAGAGGAGGGGGAATTTGGTGTTAGGTTGACATCCAGTCGATCAGTAATCCAATCTTGAATGTTAGTTGCATTGTGCTCCATACCGGAGCCGATTTTGTCAAGAAAATGACTAGATAATAAGAAAAATAATGTTAAGTATATTTGGTTTGTAAGTTTGTATTTTTTATTATAATTAATTCTTTGGAAGGGTATAACTAACAGTGGTGCTGTAATAGGATACTTATAATTGGATGGTTATAATTATTATGCTCATGATCTTATTATAACATAAAAGCAACAATAAAATATTGCATGTAAGCATGTTATCATATAACAATTTAAGCATGGAACAATTTAAGCATGTTATGACAAAGCAACAAAGGTGTTTAGAATTATTTTACGGTGCCTTGTGGTCCAAGTAATTATTTAAAAAAATATGATTAGATTTTGCTTGTTAAATTTAAATTAGTTTAAAACCTAAGTAATTGTTTTTATGCTATAATAAGAAAAAAGTCTAAAACCTCAAATTATGTCTGTACGTTTGATTAATGAATGTTGCCTGGATGATTGAATCAATGATATTGGTGAACCATCTACCTCTTCATTACAACGACCACAATCTATTAAAATGTATGTCAAATTAACAGCTGACATGTTGTAAGATTTGCATCATCTCAACTTTCGATAGGAAACACTAAAACTCCTATCGAAAGAAAGACGAGTAAATTAATTCAAAACAACATGAAAAGGAATTGGAAAAGGAATCTGTTCGTTTAGTGGTTAACGTTCCATTATCACATATAATCACACATAATTTGAGCAATCTATTTGAAGAAAAAAGGCTTAATTGCATACATACATTTCAAACAATATACACATTCTAGAATTAAAAGAATTTACAACATATGCTTTTATTGATTCACGAGCAGAAGTAAGTCTTATACAAAATAGTTCTACACCATCACAATACAAAATTCTTTTAGACACAAAGGGAATTCTTAATGACTTTATATGTAGACAGGTTTTTGTTACATATAAATTCAAAGGTTTATGAATTACAATCCCAGATATACATGCTACTTTGATTTTGCTCTCTTGCCAAAAGAACATATTTAAGTTTCTGATTGGAAAAAATAAAAATTCGAAACAAATAAGGGATGTTGAGAGCATATCACCCAGGCCATTCTCATCCTACTCCCAAATCAGCATGCAATAGATTTGAAACGAACCAAAGGCCTCTCGACAAGGTGTTTTGACCTCTCATCGAACCTGAACCTCTCTTAGGAACAAGAAAATTTAAATAGACTATTCTGGCAAAATTCTTCATTCATTGATTATTTTTTCTCCAATAAAACACATTTGATGCATATTTATATGCGTACAACTTAAAAGAAGTCGTACCACAACCAACGTGTGACTAAACTAAAATATCAAAATAAAATCTAATAATATCCTTAAAATAAAGCTAAATAAAAGTTAATAATATCTTAACAAAAATATCAAATAAAATTTTTGAATTGCACTTGCTCCTCATCAATCTCTCAAGCTTTGAAAAATTCACCATCTAGTAAACGAGGGCAATGGTGCGCAAACTGACTGCGACCAACAACCTCCAGAAGTTGGAAACTACTCGTTATTGAACTTTGAAATAAACCAAAATATAAACATGTATGCGAGAATCTTAAAAAGAATGTATCAAGAGCATTAAAGAAAAGACATAAAAAACTTACTACCTGGTAGGGTGTGACGAATCGAGAAAGACGAAGTCAACATGCTCAATCAGCTCAAGTGATGTCTCTACCAGCAACTCTAGCACGAGATCAATAAATGGCTCAAGTTGAGTCCTTAACTCGGGATTGCGGTACTAGATGAGAATTAGGCTGAAGCTTTGGCTCTAGCTCTTGCTTAATCTTGGGCTGTAATGGGAGTTCAGGATCAATCTCTTCTCTTCTGAATCTCATACTCAGAATTTGGCTCGGGCTTATGCTCATGCTCAAACCCTACTGCTGGCTCAAGCTCAGGCCCAATCGAGAGCTCAAACTTGGGATAAAACTCAATTGTTAACTCAGACTTGGGTTCAATCTCTTGCACAACTTATTATTGTTTCATTTTTAGTTCCATCATTTGCAGAAGTTTATTACTGCACTCATGAAGATTTTTGCTCTCCTACAATGGGCTATTTGCGCCTCTTGTTTAAGCTTTAAATTTGATGAGGGTTGAGACAAGTGACAAATTGATCCATATTTGGAAAGATATTGATACCAAAGCTCCATCTATACCAGGACAAAAAACTTGTCTCCTAAAAAGATGAGGTTCTTCTTTTAATTTATGTTTGGCATATTAGAATCTATTCTCATCAATTAGATCATAGTAACAGGAAAAGAAATCTTCCATAACTGATTCTCACTCTTCATAGCACAAGATTTCGTTTGATCCCTCAAATGGATCTGGCGCAAAGCTTATATTCATTTTTCGTGAACTATTCATTCAAACAATGATCTGCACAGTAGAATTTCATGAAAATATACTCTCAATAATTGAAAATGCTTTCAAAATATGTAAAGGTTTGAACTGGTTCATAGCTGGTTCAAACAAATCAAAATCTAGCTAGAGACGGTTTCAAAATCTTTAAAATATTGACTAGTGTGAAAACATCAAAACCCCAGAAATTTTCTCTGAAATTGTTGAGCAATACTGTAATATGGCTTAACCTGCTCAATCAACAGTTAAGTCGGTGTCATTGACTGGTCAACAACTAAAAACTCAAGCACTCAGTCAGCTCATGTAGGAGCTGATGAAGCTCGGCTGCATCAGGTCCAGTACAAGCTGATGAACAGTGCCAGCGCAGCTCAGCTGCGTCACCTCATATTTGAGCTGATGACCTCAAAACGGTTCGTCTAAGCCGCATTGTATTATGTCAGAGCCGATCAGGTTTCCATGATTTACAAAATAAATTTTTACCAATGTTTGATGTTTCGAACTCAGTGAACGTCGACAAAGGTTCTTGTGATGACAACAGAGATGCCTGAAGCGGGTGGCTACAATGGCAGTGTGGTTTGGAAACGATGATAGATGTTGATTGTAAAGGATGAGGATGACAATGGTGAAGATGGTGATGGTGTGGTTGATTGTGAACGCAGTGGACGGAAGGTAAGATAATGGCAGAAATGGAAAAGATGGGGAAACTTGACTTAGGGTTCGGCTGCGGGCTTGGGTTGAGGAAGACGTGCATCACCTTTTTCCTTTTTTCTGATTTTTTTCTTGAATCAGAAAATCCAAAAAATATTGGAAATTCTAGAAAATTATGAAAAATTCAGAAACAATATATAAAATTATAGGAACCAAAAGAAAATTGATGGCTAGTGTTTTGATGGATATGGTTTTTTATTTTTTGTATATCCAAAAAATTTCTTAAATTTTCAAAAAATTCTAAAACTCCTAAAAATCCAAATAAAAAGGATTGATAAAAATGACTAGGAAATTCAGCTTTGCTACCAAACTAACACCAACACTAGACATAAGCAGAAAAAGGGTAAACTAAGAGATCTAATATTCTAAATTGAGGGGGGAAAGGAATTCTAAACAGATAAGGGATGTTGAGAGGATCTCACAAGATAGGATCCGCTAGAGTTTTAATGTAGAAAGTTAGGGTTTTGGGGAAAGGTGCGATTTTTTACTGAAAAGATGGGATTCTTAGAGTTTTATGGAAGAGATATGTGGGAAAGGTAGAATTTTTATTGATATAGACTGAAAATAGAAATGATACAAACATAAAGGTGAGTTCTTTCGAGAGTAACTCGCTTTCCATTGATAACATAGAAGAGGTGGACCACTGTCCCAAGCTATATTCAAGACGAGCCGCGATGTCTCACAAATAGTTTCTTTTCTCATGACTCAACACCACCTTCTCTAATCCTCTAGCCCCTTACAAATAATAAACCTACATTGCAGAAATAACCCTAAAACTAAAAATTATGAAACCCCCTTAGAAAAACCAAAAATTACAAAACCGCCCCTAAGACTTCTAAAATTCCAGATCTGTTCTTTTTTCAAAAAATGCGGTCTTATTATTACTCCACCCTCGAAAAACCACCATGTTCTCAAGGTGGTGTGTGAAATCTACGGACATGCTACTCTAAGTGGAGATACTCGTCTCCTCTTGTCTCTTCTCCCTCCACCGCCTCATCCTCGTCTGCTATCAACAGCATGTAAGTGTGGTTGCGACAACGGTGCCTTAGGGTGAACTTTTCGTCGCAATTGAAACACAACCCCTTCGCATGTTTTTCTCTCATCTCATCATCTATTATGAGCATGTACTGTCTTTCCTTCTGTGGCTCACTGTTGTTCTCCTTAACAAGCTGGTCTCCCCCTGCTGGTGCCTTTTGTCCCATATCGGTTCCTGGCTATGAAGATTGGGTCCACTCCAAGCCCCATTGGACCTCCGTTCCTCTGTGAGACGGTCATCTACCAACTAAGCCAAGTCTATTTTCATCAGTCCCACAGGCCTCTGTATGCGGAGCTCTGCGCAGATAGTCACCTGAGACCCTTCATGAAACTTCCCTCTAGTGTATCCTCTAATACTCCTCACACGTTCTGAGAGGATCTCGAACTTCTCCATGCACTCCCTGACAGTCCCAGCTTGTCTGAGTTAACAGCTACTCCTGCAAGTTTCCGCCAAGGGTGTCTCTGCCAAGGGTGTCTCTGAGCATTTCCACCAAGAAATCATTAAGCTTCGCCCAAGAACGGAAACGGTGACGTTGTTTCCTCCACTGGAACTAAAAGAATGACTTTCCTTCAAAATAGATGCCAGCCGCCTCTAATTTTTGCCTCTCCGTCAGGCGTATCACTGCAAAGAACCTCTCCTCTCGGTGGATACAACCGTAAGGATCATCCTCTTCAAACAATGACATATTCATGTTCCCCACCCTGTTATCGATCACAAGCCTCTCTTGACCCGCTCGCCCTCCTGCATGTCCAAAGTAAGGGAGATGATAATTGTTGTGATGTACCTCCCTAAATCGCTCGTAGCCCCTCCACGGGTATTCGCCTCTGCCTGCATTGCTGCCGCAATCATCCCCATCCCAGGCATAGTTGTCAATATCCTCCTCAAAGCCCTGGTCTTCTAATAATCGTCCTGAAACTCCACATAGGTCGGAAGGACTCAGCGTCATCGTCTCTCTACCGCAAACAGAGGCCCACAAATCCCCTGAAACTCTTCGAAGTCATACTCAGGCCCTAAAAGCAACTGAAAGTCATCGTCTGGGTCTCGACAGTTCAAAAGCCGCAAGGCCCCTAACGGGCCTGCCGAAGCTCGGTGTGCCTCTGGCGGGTCACCAGGGTTCATTAGGGCCCTGGCAATCCTGTCGTGGCACTGCAGGGCCCTGCATGGGCCCGGCAGGTGCCTGCGGTGGCCTTGCAGGTTCCCTCGTCGGGGTTCGTCGCCCTCCTCTATGCCCTCCTCGTCCTCCTTGCAGTATAGATCCACGTCCTCGATGAGTCATTTGACAAATCTTCTGCATTTTCCGTCCCTTTCTCCATGGATTTTGGCTTAGGATCTCGAAATTGTTGGATTAGAGTTTGCATAAGATCATCGAACTTCACACCAAGCCCTTCCATCGACACATTTAATGAAAATGTTATGGATTCAACCGTCGTGAAGCACTCCTCCATGGATTTCTTCAATTCTATAAGTTCGTCGTATTTTTCTCGAAAGTTTGGAACTTCTCTTTCGATCTTGTTGCCGCCATAAGGATCGTACCGCTCTGATACCAATTTGATAGGATCTGCTAGGGTTTTGATGTAGAAAGTTAAGGTTTTGGGTAAATGTTGGGGTTTTTAATGGAAAAATTGGATTTTTAGGGTTTTATAGAAGAGATATGAGAAAAGGTATGATTTTTATTGATATAAACTGAAAATAGAAAAGATACAAAGATAAAGGTAACTTCTTTCGAGAAGAACTCACTCTCCCTTGGCCACGTTCGAGAGGTGAATCGCTCTCCTAAGCTTTATTCAAGAAGAGCCGCAATCTCCCACAAATAGTTTCTTTTCTCAAGATTCAACACCCACATTATCTAATCCTCCTAGCCTCTTATAAGTAACAAAATAAACTGAAAATATAAAATTGCATAAATAACCCTAAAACTAAACATTTCGAAAACCCCCTAGAAAACCAAAAATTATAAAAACGTCCTAAGACGTCTAAAGTTCCAGATCGGTCCTTTTTTCAGAAAATGTGATCTCATCATCACACAATCCATCATCTGTTCATTCTGGTAAATCAGTATTCAATAGATTTAAATTGTCTCAAGGCCCTCGCCAAGATGTTTTGACCTCCCATCAAACCTGAACCTCTCTCAGGAACAATAAAATTTAATACACTATTCTGGTAAAATTCTTCATTCATTGATTTTTCTTCAAGAGAACAACTTTAAAGGCTATTTATAAGCTTACAACTTAAAAAAGGTCTTGCCAAACCTATGTCGGATTAAACCAAAATATCAAAATAAAATCTAATGCATTCCTAACAAATAAATTTAAATAAAAGATAAAAAGATCCTGACTAAAATTCAAATGAAATTCCGAAATTAAACTTGATCCTCACAACAGACTCATCCACCCTACCGCTACAAAATTTGACTTTTTATCTACACCACCCATTTGACTAGAGAGAAATTTAAATCTCAGAAACATAAGTCGACGGATGGCATACACAAAGTATTGTTGGCAGAAAAATGAATAAAAGATACAGTAAGATGGAAGAACCAAGAGTTGTGAAAATAAAGGCTCTGAGAATACTAAAGGCAATTTGAGGTAACTATAACTAAACGGAACTATTTAAAGAAGTCAGAAAGTGTTCAAATATGCCACTGGCAAAGCATATATGCAAAACCCTACAAGGAAAATAATAAATATATCAATACCTGCTCAGAAGTAGCCATCGAGCCATGACATGTAAGGAGCAGAACCCTGTTTGGATCTCCCAATAGAGGATGTGCCTTTAGCTGATCCCTCAAGCAACTAATATCATCCCAGCCTGTCATAAAAACTAATACAGCACCTGGGCGTTCTTTGCGACATATATGACATAAAACAGCCTCAATAAGATTAAACCCAATGCAATCAGGTGTCCAGTTGGCTAAAGAATCGCGTGCCTTGGAACTGTAACTTTCAAAGGTGGAATTTTTAAGAGCATCCTGCACAATAAGAAAATTGTCATCATGGTCCATGAAACTGACTAATTAGCATAAGCAACTCCCAGGTGATGCTCTTGCAGCAAAGTTATACCTCAACAAGTGTAGTAATATGATTCTTCCTCTTCCGTGGCAGGAGCTGTCGTTGAGTCTTCCACAGCTTATCTTGGCCATAATCATCAACTTGATTGAATGAGGTCAACTTGTATCCAGTCATTTCCAGTATATCTTCCAGAAAGTGTGCTCTCACGGGGTGTGTGAATCCCTGAAACCACAGCACAATTTACATATAAATTTCAACTAGCTAATAGAAGTTAAATTTGACATAGCAATATCGTGAGCTTAAAAGGGAGAGATGACCATAAGAAAAGACAGAATCTGAGAATTTGGTCTTGGCTTGACAAATTATTGTTTGACACTAATTTTTGTGTGCCTCCTGCTAGTTACTATTTTGAACAAGTGAACAATCCAGAATGCATGCTGCCCCCATTTAATACTCAAAATCATGCTTAATTGAATGTTGAAGTCTCTTATCGTTGGGAACTCTCTAAAAAATAGAATCCATTCTAAATTTGAAGGGACACATTTACAATTTTTCAAATTCATTAAATTTCTAAAAAGATAACAGTCAATAATTATTTTATCTTAATGTTAGTTTAGTATATAGTATTCATCCTCATTATTATTCCAAAATCAACTACTATTTTCTTTTCACATAAGTTAAAAAAATATGTATTAAGACATGGAAAAGTAGCTAAGAGTTTCAATCCCAATAGACATTTTCTAGGTGACCAAACATTTGTCTCTGAGAGCAAGGGTGGCCCTGTTTGTGAAGAAATTACTCTTAGTTAACCGAAGCATACATTAAACTATTTTCTTCAAACTTTGGTATCTTCGAAATCCTTCTATTTTCTGGAAGTTCTGCACCTATCACAAATTCTACCCAGCTCTTGGAAAGGATAAGACCAATAAAAACGCTATATGAACCACCTGACTCTAGACATAACAGTCATCAATTTCTATGCCACTACAGAATTTCAGCTGAAGCTTATTCAGAACACCAAAATCGTAGAATCAATATGTCATGTGTAATCCTCATATCTCATCCGAAGGTAATTAGCAACCGGGGGTTACATCAGTAGTTAGTTGTAGCTTCAACCACACTATATCAGATGCAAATCTAAATTCATTTTGCATCATCACACATGTAACAAGTATGACATGCGACTCGGGGACTGTGAGACACCTAATGCCATGTGGAAAGTGAAAGCTGAAGCAAAGGGGCAAGGCAGTGCTTCAGATTTGGCCAGCTCTAATGGAGAGTGGTAAAACACACGGGTGATTTTCAAAAAAAAAAATAATAGTATAACATAATGAAAGTAATAAAACAAGAAAATAGAAAATAGAAAATAGAATTAGAAATAAATATATTGAAAAACTAAAATGTAAATATAAAGTTAGTGCTGATTTTTTGAAGGCAGGAATAAGCATCAATACAAGAAAAAGATTCATACAATATGAAAATCTTCAAAATCCCGAAGCATGGGCTAAAGCGTCTTGCAGCTATATCACATTAAGGGGGTTAATGTGGGGCCTTTGTGGGGCCTTTGTGGGGCCTTTGTGTGATTTTTAGAACAATGCCCTAGGGCTATCTTTATGACTGTTAGGAGGATCAGTAAAGATATTTTCCTCTTAGATTAATAGAAATAAGAAAAAGCCATGAATACTTCTGCCAGAGCGCTAGTATTATCATGCAATCATGGAAGCTTACAAGATTTTCAACGGTGGATTTATACCTACAAGGGAAGGCATTGCAACATTGGGCATGTCTAACATGAAGCCGAAGAATAATGATGAGTTGGAATTAAATTTTTGGAGTATACTCCTATCATTATTAAAATTCCAAACATGAAGTACTTTTTTGGGTATCTTGAGAAGAGAAAATTTGGGTGGAAGGAGGACTCTATCCTTGTTATCAAAGCTGTGCATCTTTATCCACAAATGGGCATGGAAATCGTGTCTATTGAAGAAGCACGTGGAGGAAAAAGGACATGGAATTCTTTTTTAGCCAATTTGATTTCATGTTAGGTAAAACATGTATAAGTCATGTCTAAAGTATTTTCAGGTTATGAGCAAATTTTAACTAATTTTATTCGAATTTTTGGGAATGTTTTACGAATTTTTAAATGATATTTAAGCCTTTTCGATGTATGGGAATTTTTTAGTCTTGCTCCCTATATATATTATTGGGTTTGGAGATGGTTGTTAACTGCTTAAAATTATTCTCATGTGAGTTTACCGTTGAGGAAAAGCATTTTCTCTATGATGGAGACCAATTTGATGATGGTGTGAGGCCATATTCCTCTCTTATTTCTCTACTAGAAATAACCCATGCACATAGTGCACGGTGACCCAAGAAAAAACCCATGCGCGCTAACGACAAAAGAGCAATAAGAGAGAGAGAGAGTGTGTGTGTGTGTGTCGTCGGGAGGAGGCGGGACCTATGTCCTAGTTTTTTCCCACGCACAGTACCAAACCTAACCCTAAGCTGCAGTTGTCTGTATTCCTACCAATACCATTTTTATGTTTTCTTATGTAAACCCCTAGCATTGACGCTTCTTTTTCTTTCCTGTTTTATATACAGATCATGTATCAACCTTTATTTTGCCCTAAGCCTTTAAATTTGATTTTTGCACCCCCCCCCCCCCCCCTAACAACCTCAAAAATCAAAACAGCTCTAAATTTGAAATAGACATTTTACCCTTTTACCCTTTTGTGCGATTTGGCAAGGCATAAAAACTCAAATGGTAAATGCTTCGAAAAGCAAATTCTGACTTTGACCCAGTTTGCCATCAGACATGAGTTCATACCAAACTTCAAATTTTATTCGGTTGTGCATGGGAAACCCTTATGCACCAAAGTTACAAACTTTTAAGCAATGTCTTGTATCTTAGTTGAGAATAATTGGTTTTCTAATGGGTATTTGTTCAGTGTCCAATGTCTCATTGTTATATCTATTATCGGTTGGATCCCTTGCATATGATTACATTCACCTTAAGGTTTATAATTTATCGCTGCATGGTTGTCCAGTTGCTCATCACATTAAGTGGTTCACCATTGTTAAAAATGCATCCATAGTCTCCTCCAACGAGCAATTAATAGAGGGCACGCCATTGTTAAAAATGCATACATAGTCTTCTCCAACAAGCAACATCCATAATATTCTTCAGTAAGTAATTAATAAAGGGTGTCGCACATGTACATGGAACAGTGTTTTAAATATCAGCCAATACAATTGATATATCAGCTGATATATCGGTGGCCGAACAATATGATATGGCATTTTATGTCAGATTTTAAAATATAACCTGATATCGTGCCATATCAGCCGATATGACAAATATATCAGTCATGGCTGCTATTGCAAAATATTTCTTAAGTTAGTGTGTATTTATTTCAATGGTATGTAATCATTGTAATCATTGTTATGTAGTCATTGTAATCGTTGGGTATGTAATCATTGAAATATTTGATGTGTATTTTATTATCTATTCTATAATGTTATACAATCATTCAATGTGTGTTTTATTTTCTAACAACTCCACTCATTATGGTGCCATATTTCACGATTCTTAGAATCTTAACTTCTTATGAATATTATTTGTTTTTTTAACAAATCATGTTAAAGATTTTATTGCTTTAATATTACATAAAAATTAAGTATGGGTCCAATTGGCTTGATATAACTATGTAGTCACGTTCACTATTAAAAAACTTTGATACATTTTCTATTGATGTCATATTTTATTGCGTTATAGGAAATATATTGATGGTTAATTTTAGTGCATCATTGTGATGTTTGATCATATTGATGATATTTTGATGATATAATCAAATATTAAAAGTTAAGATATTATAACTACTCTTTAGTTATTAAGATTTGTATATTTATAATATCGGTTATGAGCAACCTGGTATTGATGTGTTTCCCTAATATATCTTCCAATATCTGCTATCCGATATATAAATCAACCATACAATATGGTCCCGATATCCAAAATTTAAAACAATGATAGTGAAGGTAATAATCCAACTGACGGGTTAGCGCACTCGGCCATTCAGCAATCTCTCAAATATGTTTGGCTCAATTCATTTCTATCTCAACTTGTCAATCTTTGAATTACGGAAGTATCTACAATTTTATGAGAGAACAATATAATCTCATGTGGGCTCTCAAGCAAATGCGAGACGGGGAGGGGGGAGAGAGAGCATGTGCCAAGAAATAATGGAAAAGCGTCCATAACCTGCAGGATTATAGAAGAGTAACTACACCAGAACTGTAGTTACACTAAAATATCTAGATATCAGCGCTAACAATTACCATCGCATCTATAACCTCTCTGAAATTTAAAGTAGTCATCCGTATAAATTAAATCTCATTCCAGATATCTTCTTTCAAAGAGCTATCGGAAGCTAAAAAAGATTGAATCAATGAAGGAACGCACTAATCAATGGAGGAACTCACTACATTAGCTAAAGTTAACACAAGAGCAAAACATGGGCACTTACCCAATCATCAAGAACCTACACCATCTGCAATATTAATATTGTTTTATCCATGCAGATTTCACAGAAAGCCATCATGTTACCTGATATAAAAGCACAAAATAGGAACTCAACTAGAAATCTAGAACCTATCTGCACCATTAATATCGTTTAGAAAATGCAGATTCTGCTCAAAACTAGTAGTCAAAACAGCAGCATAAATAACCCAATAAATTATTTCATACCAAACAACCCAAAGTAAGGATGGCTATCAATTTCAAATCTAGAAAGCATTAACATACCGGAATATGGATGGCGGGAGCCCCACCAAAGAAATTTGAAAATAGTTCGGCATTCAAAGTTGCACTCATCAAAATCAGTCTCAAATCTCTACGCCGTGGAAGAAGATCCTTTAACACAATTAATAAGAAATCTGCATGGGAAACATGTCAGCTGTATAAGCACCTACTGAATAAATAGACCACAAAAACAGAACATTGCTAGCAAAATTAATAAAAGCACCTTCATTCATGCCCCGTTCATGAATTTCATCAACAAAAACATGGGTTACACCATTCAAATTGCGGTCTCCCAACAACCTTCTCAGCAAAATACCACTGGTACAAAAAAGCAGATGGGTATTTTTTCCTTTCATTCCCTCTAATCGAACTTTGTAACCAACCTAGCACAAAAACTATTGTTGTATGGAAACTAGAGGAAAAAGTTCTTGAACAATCATTTTTCAGTATGGATACGAAAGATAATGAAGATATTAGATACTAAATAATCAAGGTGTACCGTTTCACCAAGATTTTCCCCTCTTTCTGCAGAAACTCTTTCGGAAACTGCAATAGCAGATATTCTTCGAGGTTGAGTACATATGATGTTGCAGAATGCTCCACGACCAGACTCTATCTCAGATTCTAATATATATTGCGGAAGTTGGGTCGTTTTGCCACATCCAGTTTCACCAGAAATAACTATAACCTGCAAATGGAAAATAAGGTCAAATGCACACAGATGACAATTGTGCACACAGTCTAATTTTACTCTACAAAATTGAATGCTTATTTCTCAGAAAACTTCAGCACAGTATATTATATGACATGGTTTGGAATGCTAAATGGACAACAACAAAAGTGCACAATCCATGAGTAGAGAAATAAACCTTAAAATGTTCAAAATGCATACCAGCATTGTAATGTCACAATATGGGTACATTCTATATGTTTCTAAAAGCACATAAGAAAATTTTCATTTGTAGTTCCAATAGTTCTTGTTTTGACACACTGAAATGATAAACTCCAATGGTTCAGTAATAAAACAACAGAATAGTGGGTCTCATATGCATGTGCTTGACACCATAACAAGTTAATATTTGAAAATCACTAACAGTGAAAATTTGACATACTCAAAAGTCAACTCCCCCTTCTATAGAAACACGTCATTGAAAAGTATATGTCAGGATATGTGTGTGTGTGTGTGAAAGAGGGGAGGGAGCTCTATCTAGAAGCTTTGAACGCTAAACTTTCATTGAAAAAAATATGTCAGGATATCAAAATTGGTGATACATGCGTATCGGTAACCTATGCTTCCTCCATATCTTAATTGCAAAATATTATAGAAACATTTAATATCTAAAAGCTAATAAGCAACTAACATAATCAGATTGATATAATCTGCTATGAAGGATTCAGCTCCAAAGTAGCACCTGATTGCGTGCAATGGCCGTCAACAGTCTGTCTTTTTCCTTGTATGCAGGAAGGGATCTTCTGAAATTGAGCATCTTTGCACCCTCGGGTGATTCCTGTTCAAATTAAATATCAGGTCAAGTGACCAAAAATAAAAGAACTCAGTCCACTAAAATTGTTTAAGTTTATAATAAAACTAATCTTGTTATAATCCATACAATTAAGAATATAATCATATGATGACATAACTACAATGAAAAGCATAGATCAAATAACTCAGTTCTAATATATACTAGTAAAAACACCCAACGAAACTATAATCACAATATAACAACGATAATTGCTCAACCTGCCATGCTCTCTGTGCATTCCGCATTCGACAACTCTTCCTCTGGAGAATCTTTTCCATAACTGAGCTATCAACCAACGAATTATCATTTTCATCTGGTGTTATATCTTCAATCTCAGAATTATGTCCTAACTTATCATTGTGCTTGCGAGACACTAATTCAGTCCTATCAAGATGTTCTTGAAGTAGACCCTCGACCCTCCTTTGCAGGCTAAGAGGGATCACCACCTGTTAGGCAAGCTATGAAATATTAGCATCATTCAAGGGAGAAAAAAAGTTGCCCTACAATCAAGACAAGCTATTACCTCTCTCTGTGGCCTCTTATCATCTAGGTCCGGTCTATAATTTGGAAGCGGGACTTTGCTTGCAACCACCACCTTCCCATAAATTTCACTAGAAAAAAGTGAAATAAATTAAATGTGCAGTTTTCATGAGGAATGCACTTAAAAATTTTAAAGGAAAAAAGGAATAAAAATAAAACGGATATTGTTTTGGTACCTATAAAGGCCCATCCTTTTTGCAAGGTTAGATATTTGCTCATAATCACGGCGATCTCTTTTGTCTTTGGAAACGATCTCTTGCTCTTCAGCATTACGCAAAAGCAGGCTAAGTTTAAACCTCCATTCATCTATGTTCGCCACCGAAGAAGATGGCTGCACATAGACATGCCACTTTAGAAAATAGTGACAATATGGTATATGATAATAACAAACGCAGTCAAGATCACACAAGGAAACCCCCACTTTCATGTTCCTTTGTTGTTACAACATCAAAACCTACTTATAGTGTGGTTGTAGTTGTTGGCTACATCACTATTAAAAAGCCACCAAAATGCCCTTTTTTGCGTGTCTTTCTTCATGAACTCTCTAAGAAACTAGAAATCTACACTGTTGTAGACAGAGCGAATTTCAAATTTTGGTTCGGTTAATTTTTTCGTCTGTCAAAGAACCCTGTAAATAGCATTTGTAACACTTAACACTGACCAGTTTAAATGCCAAAAAAATGAACCGTTAATCATATATCAAAAAGTTCATATGCTTTATTATATGATAAATGATCTAAGCATGTGCTTCAATTGGCTGACATAGATCTGATGGTTAGAAGGTCGGGTCACTGCCTTACAAAGTCACAAGTTTGAATCTTACAACCTACCGCTATTGTGGGTTTTCTTTTTAGGCTTTTTACACTGTTGTGTTCTTGAGTCATATGTATGATTTCCTAATTGATTCAAAAATCCATAAATAAGTGTCAAATTGTAACTAATAAATTTATGTAGGATAAAGTAATTATTTTGGCCTCAATTGTAAAACCTACTATATTCAAAGTCAACTATAATTCATAATCATTTTAAGTATTTTTACTAAAAACCCTAAATCGAGCCATATTTTAGTATAAAATCTATATTACAAAAGAGGGAGGTTTTTGAATCTTTGTCCCATGTGGCAATGTCACATCGCCACATGGGACAACTTTCTTAAACCCAAAACCTAAAAAACACAAAACTCCACCCAACCCCAAAACACACACAAAACCAAACACCCAAAATCACACCCCCAAGCAAAAAAAACCAAAAACCCCAAGACACTACACACACTCAAACCCACCATTCTCATTTTCACCCGTTTTTGCACTCATCAAAACACCCGTCTAAAAAAAATTGAAACCAAAAAACACACAGGGAATGTGCAATCAAAGAGGCGGGCTGAGCTTTTTGGGCGTCCATTTCACTTAACCCCTCAAGCACAGATCCGAAGGCGCCCGCGCCGAATTTATTGTTCCTCGCCAAAGGCGGCCGTGCCGCTAAATTTTTTTACGCTAATTTGTTGTTCTTTTAAATTTTGGTTGTATAAATATTTTTTTGGGGACAAAGATTTTGCGGAAATAAAATTTGAATGCACCGTGCCCGCGGGCACGGGTTATGACTAGTACTTATTTAATTAAGATTAGTTAATTAATTAATTCAGAATCATACGATTAAGGGTGACTTACTATCAGGTTGACATTAGACCACTAACTTAATGGTAAAGTGGATAATTAAGTTATCAACATTTTTTCATACAAAATCAGGCTCGATAAATATTATCAAAAATCGACCAAGTTGGGCCACGTCAACGGCCTCGCACCGTTGGCGGTTACTTTTTGATCTTGCCGTACTTGGCAAGTGCGTCCTTTCAGACCGCACTTGCCAAGTGCGGCCTGTTTGAGTTGTCGTGGCAGTGTACGGGCCGCACTTGCCAAGTGCGGCCTGTCTGAGTATAAGGCACAACTCTCATCCGAGAGCTGGCCATTCTCACAAGCATCTGAAAATAATGAGGAGAGGGACATTCTCACAAGCAACCGAAATCAAGATGGAGAAAGGAGAGGGTCGCAAACGTAGGGCAACGATGCTGACCTTTGCAGAAGCAAATGCTCTACATGCTTCGCGTGAAGAGGACCCCGAAGCTTCAACTCGTCAACCCTTATCGCCGCAACGAACGGCGAACCCAGAAGGTGATAATCAAACTCTGTCGAACATCGACAACACACTTTACTGGATGCGAAAAGCTATTAATCGCATTGAAGGACAGGCGATTGAGAACCAAAATGATATTCGGAAAGTCGAGTGTCGCGTTATGGATATGGAGGACGAACAAGCTAAAATGAGTGAGGCTCTTCGACGGATCGAAGAGAAATTGGATTTAGTTGTTTTGTGGCCTCGAGACATTGCCCCGCATGATGCTGCAGGACCAAGCGGGTCACGATCGTCGCCGCCGCCGCCGATATAGGTTGCTGATGTTTATGAGTGACAATAGTAAATGTATTTTCGTATTTTGTTGGAGAGTTTAGTGGGAGGTTGGATGTATGTAAGGAATATGTAAGAGCGATGTGTCTGGTTTCATGTTTGTATCATCGCTGTAATATCGAAATAGAATTTTGTTGTGTATGTAAGAGCGATGTGTCTGGTTTCCTGTATCATCGCTGTATCATCGCTATATATATATCGAACTTTGTTATCAGTTGAATTTTGTTGTGTATTGGAATTGTGTGATGTAATGGAATTGTGTTGATGTATATGAAACATAAGAAAGATGCAACTGAGAGAAGACAACTTAGGTGTTTTAAGCTTGGGTGGTCTGCTCTGAAATGGCCGCACTTGGAAAGTGCGGCCATTTCATAGATCAGCTACTGGCCGCACTTGGCAAGTGCGGCCAGTTTGGTGCTCATTTCAACAGACCCGTGACCAGCTATTGGCCGCACTTGCCAAGTGCGGCCAGATTGGTGCTTATACCACTCGGCTGACAACTCATTTTCATTTTCTCCCAACTTACCATCCGACGGCGTTCACACTCTACAGATCCGGAGAAGATCTCCACATCTTGGCCAGATTGGTGCTTATACCACTCGGCTGACAACTCTACGTGGCATGTACGAGAACGGGGGCTCCTGCCTAGTATATATCCATCGTCTTGTGATCCCCTAATACCATTGCATATAATCATTTACCGACACGGCATCCTCCTCCTCCACAACATTGGCAAATCTGTTATCCCATGCCGCTCGAGGCTCCACGATGGCAGCAGCCCATTGTTGAGGGGTCATACTTGACTTCCCCGGCATTACTGGGACCGCTACTGGAATGTGCTGTGCTAACCCAAATTGCCTCATAACACGGTCTGGTACATGCATTTCAATCTCCTCCCAGCAAAATAATGGTACGCGTGCACGCCATATCGCAGGAAATGCTAAACATGAAGGATGAAGATGCTCCAACCGCGCAGCATATGGCTCCCAGATAACCAAATATGCATGAATGAAAGAAATACATAATTAGACGACGTGCTATTTACATATATATCATTAATTCAAATTTACAAATTCAAACATGTGTGCTCTCTAACGAGTCAAGCTCGTTTCTATACAATTCGAGGTTCCCTTGGGGATTTTCACGAAATGATCTTGTCACATTCCACCTGCAGCCTAAGGGGCCGTTGTCGTCCAATACACTTTGTCTGTATGTAGGCCGGCCTATATGTAATCTCTCCCAGGGCCATACCTGTAAATATGAATTTGTCAGTTATTTATAAAACATATTTATACACTTCTCACTATTGCAGAATTAATAGTGTTATACCTGCAACAAGGTGCCGCATACATATATAGCCGATGTTTGCATCCTTGCCACCTTGCTTAGCTCAGAATACATATGTGCCAGCACTGCACTTCCCCACGCATACCCTCCAATTTCCTCAAAATGTTCAAGCTTCTCCAACCACCGTAGATGGACCGATCCTTTGCTTGGATCCGGAACCAATAAGGTTCCGATCATATGCAGCAAGTACGCCTGTGTACATTGCTGAATCTCCTCATCTGTGGCTTCATCAGGCAACTCCATATATGTTTCACGCAACCAAGCAAGCTTCACCTTTGCTCCTTGGTTTTCCATGGATGCCTGGCCTAGAAGATGCTCTATCAAATCGGCTCATGTACTTGTCGTCGGCCAATTTGATAAATGGGGGTCCCGGATATAGGTAGGCCGGTGATGACAGCCACATCTTGCAGAGTGATCGTCATCTCCCCCTGTCTCATATGAAATGTGTTAGTCTCGGGCCGCCATCTCTCAACCAATGCTGTTAATAGTGCATGGTCCAATCGTATCCACTTCAACTTCGCACATACATGTAACCCAGACATTATGATATACAACTCCACACGCTCATCTATTTGCCATTCTGAATGTCTGCGTGCGTGATCAACAATTCCTATCACAGCCTCCTGCAAACAATATCACGTTAATTATTTTTCTGCATTGGCATCATAATTAAATTTTCAGAATTTTCCACCTCAAATATTCATACATGTCCATACTGGATCTGCGCAGACCGATGGTGCGCCTGATCAAACAAGACCTCGTCAGTTATTGGTCCCGCCTCCTCCATGCTATTCAATCTTACAAGTTGCAAAAATATTGTTTTATACTGCATTAGAAATCACGGAAATGTATATCAACAATCTTATTAAACCAACCCTAGTATGAATTTGACACATATCCAAAATTTCAATTAAGTTATGTGTATCCCAAAAAAATGGATTTAATAGGAAACCTTGCAGGTACTTACTAAAATCGAAAAAATTGATCATATAGTTAACAAAAAATAACTTATGGGGGTTAAGACTAATTAAGTTCATGCATCCGTATGGAAAATATTCACCCACGCCCCCAAAGGCATATGATAGAGTAAGAATACATACATCTATTGTTTGTGGATCAGTTCATCAAATGGAGATATCAAATGGAGAGATCCACGTACCTGTTTGTGGATCTCGTTATCTGATCAACAGAAATGGATAAACCCTCGCCGTCGGATCAATGCAAATGGGGACGGGAAGCCTCCTCCTCCGTCGCGTCCTAGCCTAGGGTTTTTTGCTTTCCGCAGTTTGATAAGTTATAAGTGATCGGGTTTGTTGGCAGCGGTGAGAAATAGGGATCACTGACCGCACTTGGCAAGTGTGGCCAGTTTAGATGCCCGTGACTTAACTTTAAGTCACGGGCCTGTTAGTCTCGTGCTAAAGTTGACGCACTTGGCAAGTGCGGCCAGAATAAACGCACTTGCAAAGTGCGTCCAGATCGGAAAAATAACCGCCAACGGCGCGAGACCGCTGACGTGGCCCAACTTGATCGATTTTTGATAATGTTTTAAAACTTGATCGAAAATTGATATTATTTTAAAACTTCAGCGGCCTCACGCCGTTGGCGGTTATTTTTCGATCTGGACGCACTTGGCAAGTGCGTTTATTCTGGCCGCACTTACCAAGTGCGGCAACTTTAGTACGAGACTAACAGGCACGTGACTTAAAGTTAAGTCACGGGCATCTAAACTGGCCGCACTTGCCAAGTGCGGCCAGTGATCCCTATTTCCCACCGCTGCCAACAAACCCGATCACTCATAACTTATCAAACTGCGGAAAGCAAAAAACCCTAGGCTAGGGCGCGACGGCGGAGGAGGCTTCCCATCCCCATTTGCGTTGATCCGACAGCGAGGGTTTCTCCATTTCTGTTGATCAGATAACGAGATCCACAAACAGGTATGTGGATCTCTCCATTTGATATCTCCATTTGATGAACTGATCCACAAATAATAGATGTATGTATTCTTACTCTATCATATGCCTTTGGGGGTGTGGGTGAATATTTTCCATATGGATGTATGAACTTAATTAGTCTTAACCCCCATAAGTTGATTTTTTGTTAACTATATGATCAATTTTTTCGATTTTAGTAAGTACATGCAAGGTTTCCTATTAAATCCATTTTTTGGGATACACATAACTTAATTGAAATTTTGGATATGTGTCAAATTCATACTAGGGTTGGTTTAAAACACCTAAGTTGTCTTCTCTCAGTTGCATCTTTCTTATGTTTCATATACATCAACACAATTCCATTACATCAAACAATTCCACTACACAACAAAATTCAACTGATAACAAAGTTCGATATATATAGCGATGATACAGCGATGATACAGGAAACCAGACACATCGCTCTTACATACACAACAAAATTCTACTTCGATATTACAGCGATGATACAAACATGAAACCAGACACATCGCTCTTACATATTCCTTACATACATCCAACCTCCCACTAAACTCTCCAACAAAATACGAAAATACATTTACTATTGTCACTCCTAAACATCAGCAACCTATACCGGCGGCGGCGGCGGCGGCGATCGTGACCCGCTTGGCCCTGCAGCATCATGCGGGGCAATGTCTCGAGGCCCCAAAACAACTAAATCCAATTTCTCTTCGATCCGTCGAAGAGCCTCACTCATTTTAGCTTGTTCGTCCTCCATATCCATAACGCGACACTCGACTTTCCGAATATCATTTTGGTTCTCAATCGCCTGTCCTTCAATGCGATTAATAGCTTTTCGCATCCAGTAAAGTGTGTTGTCGATGTTCGACAGAGTTTGGTTATCACCTTCTAGGTTCGCCGTTCGTTGCGGCGATAAGGGTTGACGAGTTGAAGCTTCGGGGTCCTCTTCACGTGAAGCATGTAGAGCATTTGCTTCTGCAAAAGTCAGCATCGTTGCCCTACGTTTGCGACCCTCTCCTTTCTCCATCTTGATTTCGGTTGCTTGTGAGAATGGCCCTCTCCTCACTATTTTCAGATGCTTGTGAGAATGGCCAGCTCTCGAATAAGAGTTGTGCCTTATACTCAGACAGGCCGCACTTGGCAAGTGCGGCCCGTACACTGCCACGACCACTCAAACAGGCCGCACTTGGCAAGTGCGGTCTGAAAGGACGCATTTGCCAAGTGCGGCAAGATCAAAAAGTAACCGCCAACGGCGCGAGGCCGCTGACGTGACCCAACTTGGTCGATTTTTGATAATATTTTAAAACTTGGTCGAAAATTGATATTATTTTAAAAAATTTACCTAAATCTAAAAATTACCCTAAAAAAAGAATATAGCTTTTGACAGGCAGCTCTTTGGAGCAAATTCTGCACTCCAGTGAACCGACAAATGTTTTGACCTCCAATTAAGAGACAAAATTCTAACTGAGAATGTTTAGCGCAAAGGAAAAGAAACCAGCGAACGAGAAGCTTGATCACCGAATGCTCCTCGAAAATTACTATATTATACTTATGTTTATGATTTAATAGAAAATGTAGGAGGTGAATAGTTTAACTTCTTTGAAAGTAAAATAAAGGACATGAGCAGAATCCATGGAAATTCTAGATCGTTTCCCAATTCACAGACCCCGTTAGTGAAAACCCAATCTTTTTACGATTCCCAACACAAAGAACAAAGGAACGCTCAATTCTGACCTTCTGATCGTCGAATTCACAATCGTACTCATCGTCCGAGAACTGCTCAACGGCATAATACCCGCAGTAACCTCTTCGGCCCGAAACCCGGTCCCAAACCGTAGAATTTCCAGCATTGCATGGAGAATGGATATAGCGCCCCAAAAGGAAAGACAATGGATTTACTTTACGATTGAATGGTGTCGTCTTCGATCGCAGTAGCAGCCCTAATCCCGGAGGCATCCTTCTATGGAGACATGACGGAGAAACCGTAGACTGCGATGAGATGGTGACCCTAGGGTTAGGGTTTTGGATTGAATGAACAGAAAGGTTAAATTTTTAGATGTTGTTGGAGTTGGAGGCTTGGATGGAGTTGGATGCTTGCAAAATGGGAATTACTTTGCGAACTCACCGTTTTGCTCGGATACCACTTATTTACAAGTTTGCCATTCAAAATTTTTACCATGCCTACCATTCAAACTTATATTCAATCCAGTTGTTAGTATTCTCATGTTCATTTGGGATTTTTAAATAATTTGGAGCTGTTGAGAGATCATTTCTGGAGAAAGAAACAGAGATAAAAGTAAGTTTTGCGGTGAAATCAAAAGATCAAGTGGTAAAATTCGTAATTAATTAACAAATTTAAGAGTAATAATTAAAATCTGAGTACTGTTAAATTTGTAATTTTTGAAAATTTTAACAATTGGGGTGGAAGCATAAGAATATGCTGTGCATCTAACATCACACTTAAAAATTACTCAAATTGCTCAGCTCGCGCGCCTGTTTACCTAGTTTCCATAAAACCCCTCATGTATGTGTGCATGGAGAGAGGGGCCGACGACAAAGGGAGTGGCGGACAAGGGGGATGGGAAAGAGGCGTGGTAGCTGGGGAGGTGGCAGACGAGGGGGTTGGGGATGCGGGAAGTGGGTGCGGGTGCGGGGGAGCAGACGAGTGGCTGTGGAGGCGACGGACGAGGGGAGTGATGTAGGGAGCGGCAAATGAGGGGAGGGGGCGGCAGACAAGCAATATCCCACAAAACAAAAAGATGATGAAAATTAAGAAGAAGAGAAAAAAAACTAATTGATTGAATATAGATTTTACATGGGCTTGATGACTGCTGGATTTGGAGTGGAGTTGAGAGATTTCTGGCCCATAACGACGTACAAGGAAATGGCACAGAGCTGGAAAGAGCAGGTCGATACGAAGGTGGTGGTGGATGTGAGGGAGTTGGATAGATGTAGGGATTGTTGAGGGAATTTGAGGTGTAAATGGGAGATTGATGAGATGAAATGGATTGCGGTTTTGTGGGGATTATAAGATAATGTGATGGGATGAGAATGGATGATCTTGAGAGTAGTGATCGATACGTTGCAAATAGAGGAGGTTGTCGACAAGTTGCACAGAGAGGATGATGAGGCGGCGGTGACGGCTATGGGGAGAGGAAGAGGAGACAGATGCGGAGGGACGAGGACGGTGATCGTAGATAGAAATGTTAAGCAATGACACACCTGTAAAATAACACGGCTCTGAAGGGTTAAAGAGTAAATAGTTTCAATGGCATAGCTGTAAATTTTTCATGATAAACTTGTAAATAAGTGGTATGTGGACGGAGCAAAACGGTATGCTTGCAAAATAACGCCATTTGAAAATAGGAGGCCGAAAAGGTGATGTTGAAATAAGGACCCCGATTAACGATGGTCCATGCAGGGTGTTTAGCCTAATGGTAGCAAACATGTCATGACCCAACGGGGATAACTCGGGCACATGGGAGTTACCACATACCTAAGTGCTAGATAAACCAACCATTTATTTACAAGGTTCCCATTCCAAATTTACAAGTATGCCATTCAAACTTTTCATCTTTCCCTCTCTAGCTCCCTTCCTTCTCCCTATTCCTCTTTCCACTCTAATGCTGGCCGCCCCACACCCCCTCTTCCTCCTCCTTCAAACCCCCATCTCCATCTGCATCTGCGACGGTAGCAGCAACGACGACATAAGAAGATTAAAAGGGGGAAGAATGAAGGTGGGGTGATGAAGAGGGGTGAGAGGGTGATGAAGATGAGTTTGAAGAAGAATGAAGATGATGTAGAGGGGGATGAATGATGATGGAGAGGCGAGATGTGCGGGGGCTACTCGAAGGATGCGGCACTAGATGCGGCTGCGGATAAGTGTGGGATGAGAATGAATATGCGAGGGATAGTGTGGAGATATGATGTTGTGTGTAAATTAAAAAATAATATTTTAATTTAGTTTGGATGTGTGTCTAAAGTGATTTGTGCACATATCAATTTGGTCTGTGCACATAACAACTCACTGGACTCAACCCAAATTTTTCGGTGTGGATGGGGCATACCGGGTTCGATGGAATCCATGTCAAATCCGTCCATCAAAATAGAATCCATGTCAAATCCGTCCACCAAAATAGAATCCATGTCAGCTACGAATGCAAAATCCTGATCGAAATCGACCCGGATCGAATCCATTTTAAATTAACTAGTATATAAATACAATTCATTACAGAGAGTAATGTATATCATATAATACATGAGACTTAACCTCATATGCTGCCTCTAAAACTCATATCTTCGCAATTTTTTTGAATGAACACAACTGTTTATTTTGATCAACATATTCTAAACCACCAAATCATCGAATAAGGGGTGAACCCAATGGGTTTTGCCCCTCCATTCACTCCTCCCAAATTTAATGGGCTTGCATGATGGAACTTTTGCGACGAGGGGATGAACGGGCAAAAAACATATTTTAACAGTGTTCCGAGAATTGCTTTTCTTCCTTTTTAATCCTAGCAATTAACTAACAATCACAACACACACACACAATGCATTTTAGGCAAAGGTCATTGGCTTAGAATTAACTAATTTGTTTTATTTTTCGTTTTGATCAAAGATTTACATTGATTTTTAGTTATCCATATCGATAGAAAATGGGTTTTATTAATTTTTATCTTATCTGAGATATCTGAGAGAGAGCCAATAAAACCAAACCCCTTGCACAGCAAATCCCAGTTCCCAAATTATTCTCTCAATGCTAATCCCCTTCTCAAAAGGGTTTAGTTGCAAAATCCCAGCTCCCCAAATCAGAATTAGTGTAAATTTAACCAAATCAAATTTTAATCGTGCTCATGAAGGCCAATAATGCAATTCGAAAAAAGATGCGCACTTGTTTAAAAAATTACGCAGGCCAATTATGCAATTCAGAATAAGATGTGCGCTTTTATGAAAAAGCGCACGAATTTGGCCCATGCAGGTCTCGAACCTGCGACCTTCGCGTTATTAGCACAACGCTCTAACCAACTGAGCTAATGGGCCACTGATGCTTTATGATCCAACATTCAATATAGATAAACAAAGTAACGATGACCAAAGAATTATAAACGATCCTCTAGAGGGAGCTGCACTGAGAGTTCCTTGAGAGTATTTGTTTGCATCTATGCATTCATTTCCATGTGAGAAGTATAGTTGTCTACCTTATTCTCTAATTTTTACTTTATATATGATCATCGTATCTTAGCGGATCTTAACAAGTAGTATCAAAGCCTGAGTGAGATGTGAGAAAAAAAAGAAAAAAGTGGAGGGGAAATTTTTTTGAGGAAAAAAAATCACAGATAGAATTTTAAGTCACTGCACATTTCAATATCAAAATGTCAATGGAAAAATCCGCCTCGAGAGCCATGATCAAGCTGACTGTCGGAAATTACACTCTTTGGATATCTCGAACGGAGAATCTTTTTAGTTGCAAAGATTTATTTGGCCCGCTAGAGGACAAAAGAGTAAAGATGGAATCTAACAAAGAAGCAGACTCAAAGAAGCTAAATAGAAAGACGGTCGATCAAATTCGACAATGGATCGATCACAGTACAATATCTTCCATCATGTTACACAGGAGGCATAAGCATGTGCCCTCTAATCGAAGCTAGATGATATGTACCAGGCCAAGATCGCTTGGAATAAAGCATTGTTGATGCAGTGATTAATAAATTTGAAGTTATGGAGTGGAACTTATGTTACTGAGCACATGAGCGAGTTCTAGAGCCTGGTTAATCAACTATCTATGGTGGAATTACATCTTAGAGATGAAGAATAATCTCTTTCCATTCTTGGTTCTCTTCCTGATAACTGGGAGGCACCGGTGGTCTCTCTCAATAATTCGGCTCCAAAATGGTAGTCTTACGATACCAATGGTTTAGGGTGTTGGATATGGAAGACGTTAGTACACCCTTGTGGGGGATGTACGAGGGAATACGGACCTCGAACGTCGCGTACACGAAGTCGTGTGCAAAGGGAATCTGTTCCCTTGCGGAGAGGATCTCTGGATGAGTAGGAAAGTCGCATTATATATGCATAAGTGCATGCGACATATGGCTAATAAAGGGGGAATATCTTAAGCTTATGTTGTATCATGCATATGGTACAACTTAAGCTTATAATGTGCCATGTATCATGGTACACCTTAGTTAAATTGTTCCAAAGGAACAATTTACCCTAAAATAACTACCTTGGGGGCTATAAATAAGACCCAAGGGTAAACCATTTCTTACACTTTTGCATGGCATTCTTGCATGCATTTCATTCTAGCGAAGCTCTGCCGAAATCCTTCCTCTCTCTTTATCCAAGTTCGTAATCTAAAGTAGAGATTTAGATTGTGGATTTAGTAGCATTACTCCGATCGTGAGAAGACTCGATCCGTCGTGGCGAATCCGAAGGCAAAGTTCCGAGACTACCGTTCCGCATACGCAAGCGTAAGTCTCAACTTTATTTATCGATCCTAACTCTGTTTTGACAGGATCCAACATTGGTATCGGAGCCATACGGGTTCGCCCCGGTCAAACCGTCGCCCCGTCGAAACTATGAACGAGTCGTTGTCTTTTTCACGAATGGGTCTCCTACCATTACAGATATGGTAGGAACGCTTCGTGACGGAGAGAACGCAGCGGTTGTTCTTTTCACGTTAGGGTCTCCTATCATTACGGATATGGTAGGAACTCTCCGTGACGGAAAGAACCGACCGTTCACGTAGTGTGTTATTCATTTTTGGCACACGACCATTAGGAAATAACTAATTTCTCGACGAACGGGTGCTTCATCGACGAACGGGTGCTTCATCGAGGAAGAAGGTGGTAGTTATTTCCATCGGGGAAGATGAAATTTGGTGCATGTGCACCATGGCCAAATGGGCTATGAAGGCCATGCACCCCCTCCCCAAGCGGAGGGGGTTGGCAACGGCCAATAACCACCGGCGACCACCCCATCAAGGGGGAGGAGTGTGTGCGGCAACCCCATTCAAAGGGGGTGGCCGGCCATGGCCAAAGGGGCCATGGCCGGCCAAGGCCATTTCTGGCCGGCCAATGCCAAATGGCCTTGGCCATGACCGGCCATGGCCAGGCCGGTAGTGGCCGGCCAAGGCCAGGCCGGCAATGGCCGGCCACGGCCACGGCCTGCCGGCCTGGCCGGCCCTGGCAGAGGCCAGGGCCGGGCTGGCCAGCCCTGGCAGAGGCCAGGGCCAATGCCCTGGCCTCGGCCAGGGCATGGCCGGCCCTGGCCAGCCTCGGCCAGGGCAGAGGCCCTGGCCGAGGGGCCAGGGCCCCCTGGCCGGCCAGGGCAGAGGCCCTGGCCGGCCCTTGGCCATGCCTCGGCCAGGGCAGAGGCCCTGGCCGAGAGAAGTTGAAGACCAAATTATTGGTCGACCAATTTTGTTGTTTTGGTCGACCAATCCGGCAGAAGGCCTTGGTCGAATTTGAACGTGCCGACTAGCCCATACGGGGTGTCTAAAGGCTCTACTCCTTGAAGACTAGCCGTAGTGCTCTACTTCATGCGAGATTAGCCGTAGTGCTCTACTCCTTGAAGATTAGCCGTAATGCTCTACTTCATGCGAGATTAGCCATGTCATTGTGCTCTACTCTACGGAGATTAGCCAATGAACTTACAACGTTGTGCTCTACTCTACGGAGATTAGCCAATGTGTTTTCAAATTTTTGAAAAAGGTATTTTCAAATAGGTTATGTCCCGTCCTTAATCGGGATAGCGCAATTTAGAATTCCAAGTCCTACCACGATCCGGCCATGGTTATCTAACCCATGGGTGTGTAGAACAGGTCTCGTGGCTTGGCAATTGTTGCGCTAAAATTCTTTGCGCAAACTCTCACCTATTCTATTTTGAAAGATATGTTTTTCAAAAGTATTTTTCCGCTGCTGGTACCATACGGGTATCATTTCTGATTTCTTTTTACTTGAGATAAGTAAGAGGGATGCTTTGAAAGTTACTTCTAGATGGTAGTTGGGAACGTAGTGAACTTCTCGATTCTAGAGTAACATTTCAACGCATCCAAGGAACTTATCAAGTGTTTAAAGAATCGAAACTTTATGCATAGAATTTTGATCGTGTTTTTTCATTTTCTTTGCAGTTTTTTGAATCGAATATGTCTACCGCTTCTAAGAACATTGTCGCAGAGCTTAACAAAGGTGAAAAGCTCAACGGCGACAATTATAAACTTTGGTCAATTAAAATCCAATATGTTTTGGAGGAGCAAGATGTGCTTGAAACACTCCAAAACATAATGGAAGAACCTGAGTTGGGCAATACGGCCCAACACAAGAGGGACCGGGAAGCTTATGATACTTGGACTCGAAAGAACAAAATAGCACGTATTACGTTACTGTCCGCAATGGACAATGACATAATGCGTCTATTTCGGGAATTCGACCTAGCCAAAGACATATGGTCTGAGCTAGAAATAAAGTTTGGTGGAACTTCGGTTACCAAACTCCGCTCCTTAAATATTCAATTTGATTCATACAAGATGCGGCGAGATCATTCTATGAAGAAGCATCTCCGCCACATGGCGAATCTCATATCTGAATTAAAGGATGCGGGTGTTACGCTGTCTGACGAACAGCAGATCCAAGCAGTCATTCGTTCACTCCCAGATAGCTGGGATAACATGAAAATGCACCTCACTCATAATGAGTGCATTAAAACTTTAAGCGATGTATCGAAACACCTCGAACTCGAGGAAGAGCGGATTCAAGCCGCAAAACCAAGTGCAGAAGTGCACATGGCCGCTAGTTCCTCACATGGAGGAAATAAGCGGAAGAATAAACGCTTAAGGTTTGTGACCGAACGAAAGCAAGAACCGGAAACCTCAAAGAAGACTAAGAACAAAAAGTGGCAAAAGAATGTGCACTCAAAGAAGAAAAACTTGAAGAAGATCAAGTGCTTTAAGTGCAACAAGTACGGTCACTTCGCCCGTACATGTACGGATGGAAGTGATAAGGTAACTTGTAGTGCTAGTTACATATGTGTTTCTAGTTCCGTGTTTCTTGCTGAATCTAACTATTTTTGGTTGATTGATTCAGGGGCCACAGACCACGTAACGAAGGACAGAAGGTTCTTCGTAGAGTATCGAAAGATAACTCAAGGAACAAAGTGGATATACGTCGGCAACAACACTCGTGTTGAAGTCAAAGGCGTCGGAACATGCAAGCTAGTTCTCGACAACGGCCGGACTTTATTATTGCACGACGTCCTCTTTGCTCCAGATATTAGAAGGAATATCGTATCCGTGGTCATGTTAATGTCTTTAAATTATGAATGGAGGTTCTATAAACAAAAGGTTGACCTTGTTTGTAATAGTTCTTTAATTGGGTCTGGTAATGTTTGTAATGGATTAATTGTTTTAAACACAATGTATGATGATTCTTCTTCCATTAATGAAAGTTTCCATTTGACAAATGCTTCTAACTCTGAATCTGAGATCATTTGTTGGCATGCAAGACTTGGTCATATTGGACCAACTAGAATGGATAGACTTGCCAAAAGTGGCTTGCTATCTAATGTTTCAAAAGTTGAAATGTCAACTTGCGAACATTGTCTTGTAGGGAAAACTTGTCGCAAGCCGTTTGGAACTGGCACAAGGGCCGAAGTTCCATTACAGCTTATCCATTCGGACATTTGCGGTCCAATGAATGTTAAGACAAGACGCGGGAAGTCCTATTTCATCACATTTATTGATGACTTCACCCGTTTCGGTCACATTTAGTTGATTTCCCACAAACATGAAGCTTTAACTTGCTTCAAAAACTATATGAGTTTAGTGGAAAATCAACTAGATCGCAAGATAAAGGTCTTGCGAACCGATCGGGGTGGAGAATATCAATCAACGAGTTTTAAGTAACTCTGTGATGAAAAAGGCATAGTTCATCAAATAACTATGCCTTATACTCCGCAACAAAACGGTGTTGCGGAAAGAAGAAATAGGACATTGATGGAAATGGTCCGATCAATGATGTCTCAGGCAAATTTGCCTATCACCTTTTGGGGTGATGCATTATTGACGGCAGCATTCATCTTAAACCGTGTACCCTCGAAGTCGGTAAGTTCTACTCCTTATGAGTTGTGGAACAATAGAACTCCAGACTTAAGCATTCTAAAACCTTGGGAGTCTGATGTAAGCTATGATGTGTACCAGACCAGACATTTGCTATGGTGTTGGTATGGTAAGCCGTTATCAATCCAACCCAGGACAGGCAGACTGGAAAGCGGTGAAGAGGATATTAAGGTACCTCAAAGGGACTGCGGACTATGCGTTATGCTATCAAGGCAATACCTTGAGACTCGAAGGCTATACCGATGCTGATTGGGCAGGTGATCTCGACGAGCGAAGATCTACCTCAGGCTTTGTTTTCTTGCTCGGGAATGGTGCAATATCCTGGAGCAGCAAGAAACAAACCTGCATCGCTCTATCAACCATGGAAGCCGAATTCGTAGCATTCAGCATGGCGGTCCAAGAAGCTGTTTGGCTTAGGAAATTCTTAGACAGGCTGACGAATGCCACTGACTCAAGCACTGTTCCTATATACAGTGATAATCAAGCTTCGTTTGCCTACGTCAAAGATCCTAAATTTCATTGTAAGACCAAACACATTGACATTCGATTCAAGTTTGCGAAGGATTATGACAAACGGAAGGAAGTAGACATAGGATACATATCCACGCATGAGATGATAGCGGATCCCCTTACTAAGGCGATCCCCAGAGATGTGTTCTACAAACACTTATCATCTATGGGAATGCGTAGGTGCTGAGCTGTATCTTGTAATATTTCCCATGTCTATAGAAGATCAAAGTTTAATAAAAGAAAGAAGTTCTTTTATATATTGCATACAAGTTTCTTACAAATGATTTTATACATTTGTGTTTAAGTCTCAGCTATTTTATTGTGTGTATGTCGGACAGATTAAGGTTGGCTCTCTCACATGAGCAACCGCCTTATCTTATCAGATGGATAAGACAAAGATGAGAATAGTTTAAAGTCAAAATCATTAGACAAATGATTTAGAGTCGTGACTTAAACAAGATAGTCGAATGAAAGAACTGCATCATATGGATGCTTACAAAAGATCTGAGATCTGTATCATAAGGATATTTGAAAGAGATCTCATAGGAATTTTAAATCCTATCTGTCTTATGCAGGATGAGAGTCCGTGAATATTTCACGAGTAGTAAGGGGACTCAAAAAGATAGGCACTGTGGTGTCTGATCTTTTCATCCGTACAACATCATTAAGACATACTCTCCCTGGGAAAGGAGTGATGTTGTAATACGTGTTCATACCACGTATGCATTTCGACCACTGAGTTAGTAGCAATAGTGTTTGCTATTATGTGAGACTCAAAGGCCATACGGGTCTTAACTCTTACCCTCAAGGACTCCAATTGGCTCCTTTAGATTTGACGAGATGATCGCTATCTTAGCGTGTTGCTAATGGGCTATGATAATTCGGCTCGGCGGGGCACGTTAGAAAAGTGAATCAAGTCAAGATCAGAAGGTTCGCAAGAAGAGGAAGATTGATTTCATATTCACATTTGGACTTTAAATGATTCAAAGCTGGCCAGCCAATTGTAATCCAGATGGGATTCAATTGTTGAATATAAAGTATGAGAAATGTGAAGAAATAATCTAGGGTAAAGCATGCGTTGAACTACTCAACTTTGCACCTTCGAGGTCGTTGTGTATCTCTAACAAGTGCACAACAACAGACTCTACGCGCATGACGGTCGCACGGTCTATTTCTCGGTATGATAGATGAAAGAACTAAGAGAAAGACGTTCTCTTACAATCCCCTCAAGTGTGAGTGGGAGATGTTGGATATGGAAGACGTTAGTACACCCTTGTGGGGGATGTACGAGGGAATACGGACCTCGAACGTCGCGTACACGAAGTCGTGTGCAAAGGGAATCTGTTCCCTTGCGGAGAGGATCTCTGGATGAGTAGGAAAGTCGCATTATATATGCATAAGTGCATGCGACATATGGCTAATAAAGGGGGAATATCTTAAGCTTATGTTGTACCATGCATATGGTACAACTTAAGCAGTTATCTTACTGATAACCGGGAGGCACTGGTGGTCTCTCTCAATAATTCGGCTCCAAATGGTAGTCTTACGATACCTATGGTTTAGGGTGGCCAACAGGCCTGCCCGAGCCTGGTTGTGCTTTGACCGGGGGACCAAATGGCCCAGACCGGGAAGAGGCCATGCCATCTCTGGGCCTAGCGAGCCGATTAAAATAATAATAAAACTTAAAGTTTTAAAAATTCTTTAACATTCATTAAAAATTCTTTTAAAATGAAAAAATATTTATTATATATTTGACAGTGTTTTTTGAATTCTCGGGCTGACTAGGACAAACAGGTTGATAAAAAGACGGCTTGGATTTAATCTTGAGGAATGAATGGTTGAGATGAGATTCTGTGAAAAGTTTTCGAGGGAAAAACTTTACTAGGGAAATGAAAGTTTATGGGGAAATAAACTTTAGGGGAATGAGTTTCTGGGGAAATGAAAGTTTCTGGGGAATGAAAGTTTCTTGGGAATAGCAGAGTTCACGCATATACTTGCACTTAATACTGCAGATCGAATGCTGCTGCAGATCGAATGATATCTCCCTCAACGCGGGGCACACCGTCTCTTCGACTCACGCGTCGAAGGCGCCCCGCTCAAATTTTTACGCTAATTTGTTGTTCCTCGCCTAAAGCACCCGCGCCGACGCTTTTGTTACGCTAATTTGTTGTTCCGTGTTGAATGCGCCCGCGGCCCCCGCGCTGAATTTGTTGTTCCGCACCGAAGGCGCCCGTGCCGCTAAATATTTTTACGCTAATTGGTTGTTCCGCACAATTTTGGCTGTGGAAATAATTTTTTGGGAAATAAAGTTTTCGCGGGAAAAAAAATCTTAAATGAATTATGGCCGCGGGCACATGTTATGACTAGTTTATACATATTATATAATATTTATACATGATATAAATTTTTTTAAAGATAGTTTTTTAAACATATTATTTTATTGTAAAATTACAAATAGTTTGTAACGGTACCTTCCGACCATATGTATTTTAGAACGTATCTTTATTGTTTCATGTGCGTATTTCCGTGTTTGATTTTTATTATTGCTTCCTGTAACTCAAGCGCACGACCGAACCCCGTTTTCACAACTCTCTCGGAGGCGCGAGCGCCCCGACATTTTCTTTGTAATTTTTGGACGTGGAGGGACCACTCAACAATAACTCTTTATTAATTATTGAAAACATTTTTATAAAATTGAGTTTCAAAAGGATTAAATCTGTACGTTTTTGTTTTAAAATATGTAATAGGTCGAAATATATTACCTGTTCGCATAGGTCGAGGTCGCATATATTACCTGTCGCATCCATAAAATCAAGGAACACCGTCGCATAGGTCGAAATAAATAAGATAATAATGCCTTATTTGTTCTATTTTGTGCCGCCCAACCATCGCATACAAGTGTACAACTAAACTCACATTTCCATCTACAATATTCAGGAGTCCTGCAATAAATAAAAGGAAATCATGTAGTTCAGGTGACACTTGATCTAACAGATCAGGTGCAAGACAGAAAATTTACGGGCCTTACGGAATTTACAATCCCATGTAGATGTTTCGCAATCAATCTCAAAATCCCTGGCAGTGAGAAGATGAAGTCACAGGCATGTTGTAAGTGGCCTAGCTGAACATGAAGGGAAGAGGTCTAACGGCCATGAATGCGTCCACCATCTGCACGGAACAAATACAAGATGTCATAAACAAATCTCATAACAAACTCTTAAAGATGAGGGTTTGGCCCAGGATTTTAGGGGAAGGGGTCGGTTGCGGAAGACTACCTCGTCTGTCACTGCTGCCCGAGCCCTTTGATGCCGCTCAACCATATCTGAGAGCAATTCAATTAGCCGCTTCTTGACTTCGCCGGTTAGCATTCTTCCAGAACCGTATTCCTGAAAAACGATCGGGCCAAAAAAATTGCAATTAAACAAGAAATACAAAAATCGCATAATCAAGAATGCATAAGCCCTCTGAATACCTCTTTTATGAAATTAAGCTCGTCGTCGTCTTCAAGAAAGAAACTAAGGTACTTGAACGGGATATCCACCTGCATAAAGGAAAATGCAAGCACATAAACCATTGTCACAAGGAATGAGTGTTTTGGCACTTGCTGCTAGATGCTAGGGACAAAATCATGCTAGTCTCATATCACTTCCTAGAGACATGTTCTGCAAACAGCAATTCTGTGGGAAAATGTGATACTATCATCTTCTGCAAAGCTTTCCCCCTAAAACATTGGTAGTGAAATGCACCATCCAAGAAACGTTTATAAAAAGCTATGATGCTCTCGACGCTCTAAAATGTTGCCAAATTTCTTGACAATGAAACCGTGGACTTTGTGTAAGTTGGTTATGGCCTGATATGGCCAAATCTGCTTGTAACCGACCCGATACTCGGTTGAGGATTTTCCTCAACCGAGAGACCAAGTCTCACATGGCCGTTGAGGAAATCGTGGGCGGTTGAGCAAAATCCGGGGCGGTTGAGGGATGGAAGATATGGCGGTGGCCCCTATATAAGAGGATGGAGTTTCTCTTCTAGAGCATCATCAAATACTCTCAGCCATATCTGGAATCCTCAACAAAATTTCTTTCTCTCTTTCTCTCATTGGTATCGGAGCCAGATCCATCAGCAACGTCGTCTATTTCTTCGGCAACTATCGCGTCACCTAATTCCATCCACGCGCTGCTGTTTTTTCCACGCTGAAGCTTCATCAGGCGACAGAAGCGACGCATCCTCTCTCACCGGAGCTACAGATCACGCGAGGCTATCTTCTCCCTCAAGCTGTTCAACGCACGCAAAGGCGCCGTCCAACCTGTTGCAGGCGAAAACCACAGAGTCCTTCATAAATCTTTTCTTCACCGAGTGTTGAGGCGACGCCCTTCATCTTCTCTTCTGAATTTTTGAGCTGCACCCTTTTTTTGATCAGATTTCACTACAATTATTGAGCTGCACCCATTTCTACTTCTTCGTCATTTTTTGCTTTCCCAATTTTTTAAAGCCAAGCAAGAGAATTATCATCATTTTTTTTTGAACCAAGTTTGAACCCAGAACCCTGTCACTATCTAACCTGCCATACTAAGCTTCTCCATATAAAAATCCAAACCCACTCTCTTTTTGACGTTGGTGGAAGAGATCTCATTTGTTTTTATTTTTTATTAATCTCCTCAATATTCTGTCAACTATTCATAGCCTGTCATTCAGCCGACTAAGATATTTCACAGCATTGCGAGGTGACACCACACTGAGAAGATCGTGCGCGAAGATCAGCCATCCACGCAACTCAGTAGTGGGCCCCCCTCACTTTGGGTTGTGCAGACTTGCAGTGCAATACAGAATAGTGCGGACCCCACACGAAGCAGTCTTCCCACACACGCAGAGCAGTCATCCCACTCGAAGCAATCTTCCGTCAATTTCTGCGAGTTTTTGCAACACAGTCTTTCACGCACAACACAGGGCTAGCACGTGGCGCGCATCCCAAGGCGTCAGCTTGCATCCTACGGCACATACTGTTCAGCCGTTCAGCAGTCTCTCACACGACTCGTTCCAAATCAGGTTTCAATATTTAATTATTATTTATATTTGCATAGTTAGCCTCCCCTACAACTTAAACCTAATATAAAACTTGATTCACACATTAATTAAAAAACTGTAGAGACTATTGTCACATCTGATTATATTTTTTTTGCATAGTTGGACCCCTTATAACCTAATTAAAATTTGTCACTCTCATTAAATTAAAATTTGATTTTATGGTAGGTTATTAGTTATAATTTTTTTTATTATTGATCTATATAGTCATATTCTTAAACTTTGTATCTGAACCAAACCTTATTCAATCAGTAACGAACTATGGCAAGCAAATTGATTGCATCTGAACTGGCTAAGATAGAACGCCTAAACGGTTCCAACTATGACATGTGGCACCAGAAAATTAGATATGGACTTATACATGACAATTTAGATAGTGTCATTGAAACCACTGCTCCTGCTCTCCCTGAAAATCCAACAGATGCCCAGAAGAGAGCTAGAACAGTGGAAAATTAATGACAAGAAGGCTATGAGTCTCATGCTTATGTTCATGGACGATAGCCTAATAAAGGTGTTCGAAAACTGTAGTACTGCCAAGGATATGTGGCAGTCTATTAAGGAGAAGTATGATATCACATCTGACGTGAACATACAACTCCTGCTGCATAGGTATAATTCATGTCGTATGCAGGAAGGTGACAATGTCACCGAACACGTGAATAAAATGATTGTCATGGCTAAGGACCTATCTACAGCAGGAACTGAAATTCCTGAGAAGCTTCAGGTGGCAACTATTCTGAATAGTCTGCCACCGTCGCTTGATATGGCTGCCACTACGCTTAGGCTAAATGGAACTGTTAAGCGCGTAACTGACTTGCCAGCTCAGCTAGCAATGGAACAAGACCTTCTGGCTAGGAGGAAGGGCTCGGACGTCAACCTTGTGCAGGAGGAAGAGGCGAATGCTGCTCAATACCGGAAGGCACAAGGGAACCGGCGTCTTGGACCTGTGAAGCCCTCCTTCAAGGGATCCGGCCAACCATCAGCTCGCGGGAAGAAAGGACCTCCTGGATCTTGCTACATTTGCAGGAAGTATGGTCACTTTAAGGCCAACTGTCCTCAAGCAAGGAATAAGGGCAACTCAAAACGGCCAGAACAAGGAGGATCCGGAAAGCGGTAGTTCATTGGCGTCACTGAATGTAACGCTGCAACAACAGACACTGAAGGCTGGTGGATCGACTCGGGTGCAACCCGACATATAGCAAAGACGAAGGAAGGAATAGTTGACTTCCAGGAACTGAAGAAGGGAGACCAAAGGATATACATGGGGAACAATACCTATCTGGATGTAGAAGGTATTGGTTCATACAGATTGGATCTTGGGGACAGCATCATGGTCCTCAAAGATGTGTTTTATGCACCTGGCATAAGACGTAATCTGGTCTCTGTTCCGGCTTTGCTGAAGAAGGGTCTTGAAGTGAGATTTTACAACAATAGGGTCTCTATTGGGAAAGACAAGAAAGTGTTTGCAATGGGCAAGTTTGTGCCCGGTCACGATTTATTCTGTCTTTCTGTTGTAAAATCTGATATTGGTAATAAAGATGGTGATTTGAATTATTCCGTGTGTCTTTTGTCTGATTATGATCTTTGGCATATGAGATTAGGTCATCCGGGCAACAATAAGATGGACCAGTTAATCAAAATGGATTTATTACCGGAACTGACAGGTGTAAGGACATTACCCTGTGAACATTGTTTAACTGGGAAGATGACCAGGAAATCATTCTCGGAAGGTCAAAGGGCAAATGAATTGTTGGAATTAGTTCATTCTGACATTTGTGGGCCCTTGAGCATAAAGACACGAGGGAATAAGGAATATTTCATAACATTTATAGATGATTATTCCAAGTATACTTTTGTGTATCTTTTAAGCAGAAAGTCGGAAGCTTTTGAAAGTTTTAAAAGATACAAGGCAGAAGTTGAAAGAAAACTTGGAAGGAACATAAAGGTGTTAAGAACTGATAGAGGTGGGGAATTCAACTCAAATGAATTTGAGGAATACTGTATTCAGTATGGTATAAAGAAGCATACTACTATGCCTTATACGCCACAACAGAATGGTGTGGCTGAAAGAAAGAATAGAACATTAATGAATGCAGTGAGATGTGTGCTATCACATTCTGGTCTCTCCAAGGATTTTTGGGGAGAAGCCATATTGACTGCAAATTATGTTCTGAACAGAATTCCCACAAAATCAGTCGAGACAACACCGTATGAGATATGGAATGGACGCAAACCCAATTTAAGTCATTTGAGAAAATGGGGTTGCGTGGCACATGTTCTCGTTCCATATCAGGTTAGAGATAAGCTGGATCTCAAAACCGTAAGATGTGTATTCATAGGATATTCTGAAAAGTCTAAAGGATATAGGTTCTTCCATGAAAATAAAGGAGTCATTGAAAGTAGAGATGCTACTTTTCTAGAGAATCTAGAAGAAAAGGAACAAGTCCAAGAAAATGTGCCACCCTTGCTGGACTTAGATGATGTTCCGAATGATGACTTGGATATAGTGGATGACGTACATCATCCAGCTATGGAAAATGAACCTATAAATGAGAATATACCTATGGCAAATCAACCAGCTGAACCTGTCCAACCTGCAACCCTTAGTGGCAACAAAAGACCCAGAACAACACCTGCATGGATGGATGATTATTATCTATATTCATGTGAACCATCTTGTTTCTCTGTGGATATTGATATCGATGAGCAAGCTGATCCCTTGAATTATACAGATGCAATGAAATCATCTGAGTCAGATCAATGGCTTGAGGCCATGAAAAGGGAGCTTGACTCAATTGAGAGAAACAATGTATGGGAGCTATGTGACTTACCAGAAGAGAGGAAGTCCATAGGATGCAAGTGGGTGTTAAAGAAGAAATATCGGGTTGATGGGTCTATTGATATATTCAAGGCCCGGTTAGTTGCAAAGGGATTTACTCAGATAGCAGGGATTGATTATCAGGAGACTTATTCTCTGGTGGCTAAGTTTGCATCCATTCGGATAATCTTAGCGATTGTTGCGCATCTTGACTTGGAACTCTACCAAATGGATGTCAAGACTGCATTCCTCAACGGAGAGTTGAAGGAAGTTATATATATGGATCAACCTGAGGGATTTCAGGTTGAGGGACAGGAAGACAAAGTTTATAAATTGAAGAAATCTTTGTATGGTTTAAAACAATCATCTAGACAATGGTATCTCAAATTTCACAACAATATTATCCAACTTGGTTTCGTTGCAAACAAATTGGATAACTGTGTGTATGTCTTGAAAAGTGGGAGCAGTTTTACGATATTATCCCTGTATGTGGATGATATTTTGCTCGCTGGAAATGACATTAAAGTGTTGAAAGGAATCAAATCAGCACTTTGTAGTGAATTTGAAATGAAGGACATGGGTGATGCATCCTACGTTCTTGGAATACAGATCCTTAGAGATCGGAAGTCTAGAATGTTAAGTTTAAACTAAGAAAAGTATTTGCATACAATATTGAGGAGATTTGGAATGTACAATTCCAATCCGGCCCCTACACCATTGGTTATGGGGAAGCCGTTAAGTAAAGAACAATGTCCTGGAGAGGGACAAAGTTGGCTGAATGTTCCATATGCTCAGGCTATTGGAAGTTTGATGTATGCAATGCTGTGTACTAGACCAGACTTAGCGTACCCAGTTAGTTTGGTTAGTAGATATCAAAGTAATCCCGGTCCAGCTCATTGGGAAGCTGTTAAGAGGATTATGAAATACATAAAGGGTACGGTGCACCACAAGTTAGTTTATCAAGCAGATTCGCTTGAGGTTCTTGGTTACTCCGATGCAGATTTCGGAGGGGACAAAGATGACAGGAAGTCAACTGCAGGACATGTGTTCATCTTTGGTGGTGCAGCTGTTTCTTGGGGTAGCAAGAAACAGGGTTGTGTAGCGAGATACACACAAGAAGCTGAGTATATAGCCTGTAGTATGGCTGCTACTCATGCGGTCTGGATCAGACGGTTCCTATTGGACTTGGATCTCAATTTGGTGGATGGACCAATTGAGATGTACTGTGATAATCAAGCAGCCATCAGCTTGATCCACAGTGGTGCAAACAGTTCCAAAGGAAGACATTGAAATACAATATCATTACGTACATGATATGGTGGAAAGGAAAGAAGTCAATGTGACTTATATTCCAACAAGTGATATGATTGCTGATCCCTTGACGAAGGGTATTCCAGCAGGTACATTCATCAAACATGTTGGTTTGATGGGACTTAGAAATATCTAAGTCAAGAAAACTTTCATGAATAATGAAAGGAGACAATCATATATAGTGATTGTACTCGGTAAATAAAATGTGCATATCTCACGGATAGTGGGAGTATGTGAAATTACATCATGTGTTTTATCTCACAGATAGTGAGTATGACCGGAATGCACTTGGCCATTTCAGGCCAAGTGGGAGATGTAAGTTGGTTATGGCCTGATATGGCCAAATCTGCTTGTAACCGACCCGATACTCGGTTGAGGATTTTCCTCAACCGAGAGACCAAGTCTCACATGGCCGTTGAGGAAATCGTGGGCGGTTGAGCAAAATCCGGGGCGGTTGAGGGATGGAAGATATGGCGGTGGCCCCTATATAAGAGGATGGAGTTTCTCTTCTAGAGCATCATCACATACTCTCAGCCATATCTGGAATCCTCAACAAAATTTCTTTCTCTCTTTCTCTCACTTTGCCCATCCTATTAGGCTTAGTTGGTAAGTTGGGCAACATAACTAATCCATTGCTGAAATTCAAAGGAAAAAATATTGAATAAAGACCACACTTCAAAGGCTTAAACTGATGTATTGGTGTCATTTATGTAGAAAAACACAAGACGGATACTATTAGAATTACATTTCATAGTTGACTCTTATTTGACTCTAATTCCAAAACTAAAAACAATAATTACAATGCATATTTGACACTAATTCTAAAACTAAAAATTATAATTCACGTCCCTAAACTAATTCTAAGATAGAAATTTCTTATTTCTTAATATCCCCTCAAGCTCGAGCATACATGCACAAATAAATTGAACTCGAACTCTTTACACCATGTGGCAATAGTTATATGTCCAAATCTTCTGAAACTGCTAAACTAACAGTCTGAAACTGCTGTCATCTGTCTGAAAATGATGAAATTTTGATCCATCAAATTTTTTAAGACACCGTTAGAAACTAATGTACCTCTAGTCTGTTATACATTGATTTTCAAATCAGCTACATTCACGCTCAAATTCTCTCATTCGGTCATAACCACTTGACATTCACCTTGTCCTCTGATCAAATCCCAAAAACCAAACCAAATAAACACGTGAAAATCAAAATAAACATACCATCCGAAAGCCAAATTCGTTCTCCAGACCAAATACAAAACCAACCCAAAATTTTAAAACCCAAACTCCTAAAACCAAACTGAACCAAATGGAAGTACTAAAAAAATCTTGAAAACTAATTTCTTTTCAAATTTCAAAAAATAAACTCGCAAAATCCAAACTCTTGAAACCAAATTTGCTCTTCAACTCAACCCCTTGCAGAAAACGGCAATCTCACAAAAATAAATCTCCCAAAAAAACCAAACTCCAAATTGTTGAAAACAAGCTGAAACCAACCAAAATCTGAAAAAGCAAACTAAGCTCAATAATATCTTTTGACATAAACTACCATACAAATTTCTATCTAAACTTTTTAACCAACCAAAAATTTCTAAGCTACGAAAGATTTCTACAATACAATGTAAAGCAATCAATGACAACGATAATGATATCTTTCAGCAAACCAACCAACAACAAACTTTTAAGTAACGACAACTTCAACCTACAAACGTAACCACAACACAACTTTCAACTAATGTCGTTACTTAAAAGTTTTCAACACCAACAATCAACGATAACTTTCCAACACCAACTAATGGCAACTTTCATCAGCCAACGATTTTCAACAAACTGTTAACCAACCAGCGACAACTAATCATCAACAATGACCAATGGAATAACCAACGATCAACGCAACCTACTTCAAACCAACCAACAAGTCTTACAACAATCAGCAACAATCAATAAAGCAGCAAACAACGATCAACCACAACCAGCTACAACCAGCTTTTAACCAACAATCAAGTCTTATGACAATGTATGACAACCAAGCATCAACGATAACCAATGAAGACACTGACGATGTAACCATGAGATGCAAAATCTGATGGGCTGACAATGATCGATCTGGAGAGGTGTTATTGTAATACTACGGTAACCTCCTTTTTTAATTTTTTGTTAGGAAAGAGATCAAAGAAATCAAAGAAGGAGAAGATATGTTTAAGTTTAAGTTTTAAGGTTTGGGTTTTATTTAGACAGCATTATGGTTTTTGAGTTGGTCAATAAAATTTAGAAGTAAAGAAAAGAAAGAAACTTGGGTGGCTCTGGTACCATGTTGAAATTCAGAGAGAATATTATTCAGATAGGACAAACCTCAAACTAAGGTATTGGTGTTATATATATAGAAAAATACAAGATGGATAACATTAAGATTATAATTCATATTTGACTCTTTCCTTTCTCCAAACTAATTATAAATTGAAAACTTATTATTTCTTAACGGCCATCATGGAGTTTAAAGTTCATGCAACCAATAAGCTATCAGCAGAAATTCTCCTATAATAAGAAATAGTAGATGGGTAGAGATAAATAGAAATGTTGAAATAAAATAGAACTTCGGGGCACAAGCATTGAAGTCAATGAACGAAAGAGAATGTATTTTGTTGGACTTAGTTTTTTAAAGATAAATTTCTCTGTAGTAATACAATTGTCACTAACCATCCCTAAACTATAAAATTAGCAGACACCCCTTGAGTTAGTGAGAACCGTTAAAATCCGTTAAATCTCAAATGTTTTTCTCTTCTTACCGATCCATGCTTCTGCCTTCATTTTGCTGCTGCTGCTCTCTCTCTCCTCAATTTCTCTCTCATCCTTTCCAAGTTTAAAAAGAGCAAAAAGTTAAAGGAATGAGGTGAAGGGCGGGAGGAGATAAAAAAGGGAGAGAGAAAGTGAGGAGAGGAGAGCGTGTACACACAGCAAAAGGGTGGAATAAGCATTGTGGGTTAAAAAGGAAACAAAATTATAATATTTAACTGATCTTAACACTTTGCACTAACTCAAAGGGTATCTATACTAATTTCGTAGTTCAAGAATGTTTAGTGACACACATGCTACAGGGAATGTTAGCGGAATTTACCTTTTGTTAATTATAATCAAAAGAATAGCATAATCCTAAGGTTGATTTTCACTTATCCTTACTTCTCTATTGCCTCACCTAAAGATTAATAGTTTACCTTTATTTCTGTCCGACTACTATCATCTAAGTCATTCGGTTAGCTTCCTCTTTAGTCTGATCCTCCTACTAAGCTTTCCCCAATAGAAATCATGTCTACTTTTTTTCGCAATTATATCACAAAACAGGGACACCAACATGCGCTTGTACACTCGAAACTATACCCAAGGAAGGGACATTGCAATTTTGCAGCACATTAGACTTGAATAATTGGGGCCATGAGTGTATGTCTCACAATAAGACCATTCAAGAGTGCGTAAATATTGCACTAGATTGCCATGGGCATTGAATCAAACAGCAGAATGTTATAACAAGCATTTGGCATCTTTAAAGTGGGATAACTAAATGAAGAATAAATTGCATACAATCTCCCTGACCTATAGCAGTCATTCCACTTATAATGCATCCATCTATGGAAACAGTGCCGCAGTACTAGATGCCAATAAGGGTGTGGACTACACCCTCATTGATAACCCCATATTAGGAATATTGTTCAATGTGCCCTACAAGGTCCATAAACACCAGTGTTACTACTCAGGGGGGTATATGCAAAATTACCCAGATTTTAATAAAGAGTGAAAATTAAAAAGTAATAAACATGCCCCCTTTATCCATATCCATACAAGTTATAAAACCAATGGAAGTAGATGGCTCCCCAAGTGATACCTTTCAAGGAAGGTGAGAATTGTCCACCATAAACTATGTGATGAGAGAATCATTTAGTTTATTAGTAAATGAAGTAGTTCGCATTGCTCCCTACTAAATTAGAGTGACCATTTTCATCCATAAAATTTTAAAAAGAAATGGCTAGACAAGATGGCTCCCCCCGCACATGCCTTTTAAGAACATCATCTACAGTCACTGATGAACAATGATTTGCGGCTCAAAATCCAGCAAATCCAGCAAGATGAATATTTCATCATAGCTGATTAGGGGAATCAAATTGACATCCACACAAGATGTGTTATCTGAGAAGTGTAAGAATCATTAAGATGTAGCATACACCCTGCTGCTAAGAGTAGAGTAGGCTGGTGAATTGCTAATACTATGCCAAGTTTTTAGTGAATTCAAAAGCATCTAAATGAAAGTCACCAAATATTAGAGGTGTAAAAGGAGCGGATACCGCAGAGATATTGTAATATCTGAATCCAATTTTTTGATCCACTATCCAACTCCCATCAGATATCCGATTGAATATGGACCACACTATCCAAATCCAAATTTGACAGAAACTATTCGGATTCAGATATTATCTCAATTCACTTCTTATATCATTTACTTATGCAAGATTCTATCTATTAACTCTTTGTATCTACTAGCTAGGACTAATAGAAAGAAAAAGGTATTTCGAATAGGAAAAGTTCCAATTCTTTTTGGAATGTTAAGGGTAAAAATGTGTAGAAGTAAAATAAATAATATCTTCGCAACTAATGACCGTAAATTCAAAATCCAATATAGCACGTGTCAATATTTCAACTTCATTATAATTATGATCGCATGACAAATATATTTCTCTTTACACATATAAGCGGTGCATACAATTAGGAGACCATGTATGTGAGCAATTGACGGTTCCACATGAAGTTGCAATTATGCAAGCAAAATATGCGAACAAACTGCATATAAGTATTATGTACATTGTTCTAGATATCGGACTGATATCCAATATATCGGTCGCTATTGCGGAAATAACACTAGGCCAATATGAAATTCGTTGTGTCGTTGTGTTTTTCAGTTTTTGGGTTCATAGCGGCGCAATATCCGATATGCGAACAAGCTACATATAAGTATTATGCACTAGGTTCGAAATATCGACCGATATCGGTCGTTTTTAAAGGTTTGGTTTAGTGGGTCGGTCCACTAAGTAGTGGATCCGACTCGACAAGTACCCATTTAAACATACAAATGATAACATCGGGGTTTTTGGGAAAACCTCGAAAAACCCCTAGAAAATTATTTCGCTTGAGTCTTTCGCTACTCCAGCAGTTTGCCACGAAACCCTAGCAGCAGCTCCTTCGTCGATCCTTTGTCGATCATTCGCCGAGCAAGGGACTTAGGGAGAAACGATGTGTGTCGCCACCCGCCGGTAAAGGTGTGTATTTTGCGGTTTTTATTTTTTGTTTTTACTTTTTTTTCGATTATAATTTTTTTTCAAAGTGTGAGAGATGGAGGAGCAGTCAGTCAGTTTTCGTTTGTTCTGATTTTTTGCAAATTTTTTCGGCTTTCACTTTTTAATTGTGCAGACTGTGGGTTTGTTTGTTGCTTCGAATCCTCATTCTTCAGTGTTTTCAGCTGTGAAGGTAAAGTAGTTATCTTTTTTTCAGTTTTTCGGTCTTCACTTTTCAATGCTCGTTTATTTTTTTTGCTTCTCCAAATTTCCTGCTAGTTTCCTGTTGAAAAAAATTAATTACTAATGCGAAAAATCGAAGAGAACAATGAAGATGTAAAATAAATTTGTTACTAGTTTTAATGTGAAATATGCACATGTCGTCTATACTTGTAGGGTTTATCCCTTTGGATTTCTGATTTTTAGCACCAAGCAACTTGGTGAAATAGAAAAGTGGATGCTAATAATCTTACATTGTTGAACATGTTACAGAGAGATGTGGATCTTGGATGACTTCGGAACATCATTTGGTTTTTTATTATCATTTGGTTATACATAGTGACGAAATAAATGGAAGAGCATGAATTATGCTTTCATGCTTCTTATTCCTAAGAGTTATGAATCTATGATACATGCACATGTTATATACTAGTTTATTTTAGGCTTTAATTAATTTTCTATGTTCATTTTATTTATTAATATTTTTTAATGTATTTGTTTGTCATGCTTCTTAAAATAGGATTTGTAGTCTTGTGAAGATGACGTCCTACGGAGCTTCTAAAGGTGACCCTTGCTGGGTATATGAAAAGCAAAAGGATAGCCATATTACGGCTAAAATACAATGCAACTATTTTAATCAAATAGTTAAAGGAGAAATTACCTGATTCAAGGCGCATCTTGTGGGCAAACTAGGAAATGTTAGACCATATGGTAGTGTCTCAGATGATGTGAAAATTAAGGTGCTAAACTTTTTTACAAAATTTAAGAAGAAAAAGGAGCGCAAGACAAACGGAAGTTCAAGCTTTAATGGATGAAGTTAATATTGGTGTCGAGGAAGATGCCCAAGAGGAACATGAGAGTGGGACCCATCATGAGTCTTCATTATGCTCGAGTGATTTTCTTCATTTAGGAAGATAGGATCGATGTATAAGTATATACCACTCAAACTCCAGCATACTTGGATGTGTGTCTGGAAAATACAAAGCAGACCACTATTATTCAAAGGAAAGAAAGAAGATAAGGAAGAATACAATTAGATATATTGTGAGGTGCTTCTGTCAAGCTTGAATTTCGTTCAATGCCGTAACCCTTGAATCATTTCAACAAATGTTGCAAGCCGTCGATAAATTTGGAACGTACTTGGAAGCTTCCATTTAGCATGAGCTAAGAGAGACATATCTTGATAAGGGGTGAAGGAGACACATGAAACACTAAAATCTTTCACAAAGAGTTGCATCATTCACCTATGCTCCCTTATGACCGATGCTTGGTCTAGTCGTAAGCAACGAAGTATCATGAACATAGTGATACATTATCCAGCACAAATTGCTTTCTTGGACTCCGAAGATGTTTCGACTGAATGCCATAATAGCATTTTTTCATACTTCTCTGGACACTGTCAATTTGATGCTAATTGACATTGTCAAATTAAACCAATCAGGAGTGCGATTACAATGGGTAAAGATGTTTCTATTTTCATCTACAGTCACACCATCACTCTGAGCTTGATGAGAGGAGACATAGTTAGGCCTGGCGCTACTAGGTTTGCAACATCTTTTTTATCTTTGAGTTCAATAAGAGATAAGAAAAAAAATTGAAGCATATGTTTATCTCTGAACAGTGTGAAGAGTGACCTTTCTAGCAAGCATGTAGAAAGAAAAGTAATCATAATTACAATTTATTTACATTAATATAAGAATATTTGATCAATTTCTTAATGATAACTAAATTATTAATCATTGTTTTGTATGTTCAAGAAATTGTTTTAAATAACAAGTTTTGCGACAATGTGGATCTTGATTTGAAAGTTCTCTCCTTTGGTAAAAGTTTTAAGGAGATTGGATGGTGATAAAGTCCAATTGATGGGATTTGTTTATAATGATTTGGTGGAAACCAAGAAAGAACTTGCATCGGCCCTTGACCAAAAGGAGATGTAACTTCCAATATGAAAGATAATTGATAAAAGATGTGATGAAAAGCTCAAGTCGCCCTTGCATAGGGCGTGTATTACTTGAAACCATTTTACTATTACCCAAATAAGGAAGCTATTGAAAAGGATAATATTTTTGATGGTTTTGTGGAGTCATGTATGAGAATGATCCTGATGTTATTGGAAAGATTGAAAAGCAGCTCAACTTGTATCAAAACAAAAAGGGTTCATTTAGACGGGATTTTGCAAAGAATGCGGCAAAAATCCAAAAATTAACCCATATATAATTTTTATTTCCAAAGAATGCATAATATTATTTACCAATTTTTTAAATAAACACATGTTATGCGATAATTTTTATATTTATTAATTTAACAGTCACATGACGTAGTATCTATGGGTCTGATGCTCAAGAATTGAAGCATGTGGCATTGAGGGTCTTGAATTTGATAACTAGCTCTTCTGAGTGCGAAAGAAACTGGAGCACATTTGAGATAGTAAATATTATAATATTTTTATCATATATTAATATTCTAAAACTTTTAATTTATTAAAAAGTAGTCATTTTATGATAATTTATTTAACTTTTGTAGACTCGTACAAAGAAGAGAAACAGACTAAGTCTCAACAATTTACGCGACCTAGTCTTCATCAAATTCAATGCCGAGCTTAAGAATAAGCATGGAAACAAAGATAATGATCTTTTAGTTGCTTATAATGATAATGAAAAGGTTTCGGAATAGTTGGTGTCCAAAAATGATGGTGCACGAGTTTCTGATAGCGATGAGGTGTTTCTCGGTGAGCAATTGACTTGGAGACAAGTGACCAAAGCTATGGGTGCTAAACCTAAGAGAAGGAAGAGCTCAAGAATGATGACATATAAAAGAACAAAAGGGAAGAATCTTCATCATCTAACGGAAAAGAATTTGCCATAAAAGATGAGTTTAAATCATCGGAATCATCATCGGGGGACAAGCTAGATGAGGGCAATGATGATGTGTCACATTCCAATCATGAAGGATGATTGATGTTTGAGGGACACGTTATGATTCGATGATATTATGTTTATTGCTTTTAATATTTTTTTACTTTTTATTAGAAAACAATTTGAACTGGTTCGTAATTGAAGCTTAGTTGCATAATATTTTATTTTCTGGTTTGGCCTAATCATATTGTGAATGTTAAATTATTATTTTATGTTCATGTTTATTATTTATTACTTGTAAAAACATGCCTACTAAATTTATTATCATATTGTGTAGGTATTTAACTCGATTCGTTCGTAACTACTTAACGAAATATTCCACCAAGTGGATGGACAATATTCCCAATTAATGAGATAAGTATACATCAAACATATTTTTGTTTGCGTTTCTATCGTTTATAGTTTCTTAGATACACCTATACTTGCATATGACATCATTTTTAGCCACTGATATGAGACTGATATTTTGTCAATATTACTAATATTCACGTTTAATGAGAGAAGTATACACAAAACAAATTTTATTTGAGTTTGTCTAGTTTATATCTTCTTAAATACAATTATACTTGCATACGACATCATTTTCAAGCATCCGATATGACACTCCGATATTAAGTAATATCCTCGATATCCGCAATGCGATATCAAATTTTCCAAGCCGATACGCGATCGATATCCGATATTTGGAACACTCCGATATTTGGAACACTGATTAGGAAGGCACATATCTCACACAATCTGCATAGTTTCCATATAATACGCCCATATAATTCACTTAGCACCCACATATTCCGTATATTGGCCGCAAATGCAGCAGCAACAAGCAAGAAATAGCAAAAAAATTTAAAATGTTATTTAGTAATGATTAAATTCTAATAATAAAAAATGGTCATTTGCAACTGCAAATGTGACGGTTTAACACGTGGTTCCTGATCATCATCGTCATAATTCATATTTAAGTTGAACTTGAGTTTAAAACTTTATGATTACTTCATGCATATATTTCTCTTCACCTACCTGTGAATTTATGTATATGATAATGATAAGTTAATAATATTTTTTAATTTTCCCTCAATTTTAGCATTTTTTACATTTATACGTATAAATGTATGCATTTACATATCTATTATTTGTGTGTGTATATTAAAATAATCATTTTCGCGTGATTAACATAACTTACATAATCTGACTCATAATCTGTTTAAACGTTATGCATTGTCGGAGAGCATGCATAATATAACCATCTTTTAAAACACTGACCATAATATCCCAAATACACTCTGTATTTAGCAGGAATATTTGTTTAAGTATCCAATTTATATACGGATCATATACACCCATATCCAAATCCACTTAAATCAATGCAACACCCCTACCAAAATTTATACTAGCAATGCTACAAAAATATTCTTTTTGCCAAATGTGAATAGTAATTTGAAAACATGAAACTAAGCTCTACATTCTTAATAGTTGATTTCATTATAGAGACTCATCATCATCATCATAGACTTCATCTCAAAATATTAGGGTGAGCTTCATGAACTCAATAGGAAGAGAGAATAATAATATTATTATAATATAATAATGATAACACCAAAAAAAAGAAATAATAATAACAATAATAGTAATAATAATAAAATAAAAAGGAATAATAATATCATAAATAATAATAATAATAAACACAAGCAATTTCAAAAAATCACGTCAAAGTGTGATCACGTCGGATCGTGATGTCAGATATTTGTTTTTCACGCATTACAATCTAAAGCTCTCTTTTGTCAAACCAAGATCTTTTATATCCCCTCTTATCGCTTCCATATCATCTTTGGTCTACCTCTTTCTTTTGATTCAACATTACCATGTTCTTTCCTTTTTCATGATTGCATCAATAGGTCTATGATATATACAGCTAGTCGTGATTGGATCAATTAGACTTGCCCACTTGGTGAGAAAGGCTCTCATCTTATCCATTATAGGGAACATGCCTACCGTCGCTTGGATATCCATCTTTTCTTTTCTAGTGTTTTCACACCGGTGTTAAGGGAAATCTCTCCCGAGCAAAATTTACTAGCATACTACACATACTCATACAAGATAATAAGCAAAATGATCAGTCCATATAGCAAATCCTGTCCGTGAAATTTCATTGAGATACTACCCTTAAAATCAAACAGTTGCCTATTGATAACAAATACATGTGTTTGAGAAGATTAACTAGAAGTTATTGTGGCCAACTCAAGGAGCAAAAACATTTTACATACAATGCAATATTGTCGTCCAATAATAGCTACTGTATGGCATTTAAAACATGCACTATCAATATTCTGCCCCCATAAAGAAGCTACTGAATATAGTAAACATGCAAACATACAATAATTTTAAGAGGTATACCAACTGCTCAATGGAGAAGACAAATGCCATACCTCTAAGTTTGCTCCATATTTTCTGTGGTTCTCGATTGAATCTTGTCCACCAGAGAATGCATACCTATTTACCTACAAAAAAATAATTAAACTGAGTGAGTTGGAGATTTATCAATCGGTTGAATTCTACACGCTCCTAACTGAGTGAGTTAGAGATTTATCAATCGGTTGAATTCTACACATACTCCTAAGGCCCAGAAATTTTAATATGTGAATTAGAAAGGATTTAGCGCTCATCTTTTACCACTAAAAACAAAAAGAGGACAACACGCGCAAAATAGTGTGCATGCAGGCGTGCGTGCAGGCTATAACCAAGTACAATCAAATCAAATTAAAACCAAAAGTAAATAAATTACAATGATACTCAATAAAAATTATATTTAAAATACCCTAAACACAGGGAAGTAATTTTTCTGCCACCTTTCCTTGCCGTTTAATTGTGAAACCTTGAATGTTAGCTCAGTGTAAATGTGCCCGACCAAGCTAGGCCAAATTCAAACTAAATAAACTAGTAGTTAGCAGGTGCAATTTAAAACTGTTGAAATACATGAAAATTATGTGAAAAATACTGTTCCATTTATGCTAAATTTTATACAGACATGTTCCTTTATTTTCTAAGTTTATCATTTGATTAATTTCCATTCAGTTTCTTCTTGAATATCACAATAAGTATGTAGCCAAAAAAATTATCAATGATATTTAAACCAAGAATAATGCTATCCAATGTTGCAAATATGAAGTCAGTCTTCATTTAGTTAGAAGTCAAAATGAGATTGCACTAGCCAAACGAACATAACAATTTCTAAGAGATATACAAGACACCTTATTTTTTATTTCCTTAGCAGAATCTGTCACATATATTGCTGAATTTGGGTCACTGGCAGACATTTTTCCCGTTTCTCCCTGCACGTTTCAGATATCAAACAGTTCATGAATGGTTATTCAAAAGAAGAACTACACAACCACAATACATAGATACCTCAGTGATAAAAGCAGAGCAATAGAAAGTAGACTGTATCAGACATCAATGAAAAAAAGAGGAACAAAATCAAGAGAAAAAACTATTTTGTCAAGCTGACTGCTTCTTGCTAAAAGTTAAGAAATATAACTAAGAACTTTCATGTGTATATATTTCCAATACTTCCAATACATGCAAGTCAGATTCATCTTCAAAAATTGTGTAGAAGTGGGTATATTTTGATTTAAAAATATATCAAGTCAGCAATTGGTTTCATGAACCACATTTGGATAACCCCAAGCATCTGTGCAATTATCAAAATTTTAGGTTGCTGCATATGTCATTTCTACGGAGCAAACTTTGATAAATTAATTTGATGTTTCATGGATCAACACGAGAAGAAGAATATGCAGCGTTAACAACTACAATAGTCAGCAAAATCCATAAATGATATAGAAAACCATTATCAAATTGTCCATTGACCTATTAAGAGTGAATATACTTTCTAATGTATTTTTAGTGGGGCAAAATGAACTGGGAAATTAATTAATTTGTCAACTTGATTGCCAGAATATATCACATTACACATGTGCTTGACATATTTGTCATACACATGCTCTCAAATTCATATTCCACATGTACTACATATATCTAAGTCTTGCGACTCTAGATGTCCTTATATTAATGTTTCTATCTGCAGTTTCATAATATGCATGTTGTGAGGCATGGTTTGAAAAATCGAGCTGACACTAGGACATATTGCTCATATCATATCGGTTTTTTTCCCAGTGTGCCAATATGAGCCATCCGAACCCCACCGATCGCACTGAAATTAACTAGTAACAACTAATATAAGAATAGATACTAGGTTGGAATTACGAATAAGCTAAACTTTCAACTTAATCTATATAATGATCATTATGACATATCCCAAAAGCTAGCAGGGGCTTATTAACCCATGACTCTTGTTACCCATATCAGTGCTACCAAATTCATGGTATGCTTTGTATCGTGGTATGGGTACAATAACAGGGCACAATACTGTAACCGGTATGTAGTACAATGACTATAGGCTTAATTGGATCAATGTATCCGGTTATAGAACAGTTGGAAATGTTTGCTAGAGTCATAGTGATAATCATGCATATGTTATTTGTAAATTAAGGATGAAACTTTTATTTTATTCTGCTTATAGTAAGCTTGAATTGATAGTTGTTCAAAATATTGAATGCCTTAAACACAAGATTAATGATTCTAAGTATATTAGACTATTTAGTTTATCTTATATTGAACTCCAAACTTTAAGCGATAGTGTAAATCTCGGAAACCGCAAATAAATATGTTAAGAAGACACTAAATGCTAACTAGAATAAATTGAAATAGTTCATTAAAAATTAATCATTAATATTCTTTTATTTCTTGGATCGCTGGTTTTAGTGAAATGGCTCGGGAACCCACCATGAATTGGACAGCACAAATTGGATGACAGTTCGTGTGTGTGTGTGTGTGTGTAGTGTGAATTTGGTGGCACAGAACCATATCACCCTTCTCGTGATGTTGCGGATGCATAGACCCTTGGCATCCAATAACTAAGTGGTGCTATAAATAATTCATTTTCCCCTTGACATCCAACCAGTCAGATGCAAACGTGTACCAAAGGTCTAATTATACGCTGAATACTGAATCTGCAATAATGATGATATAATGCATGTGTGGCTGAAGTTCAATAAACATTGTACAATAATCACTTAGCTACTGCACTTATTCAAGTAAATTGGATTATTGTCTTGCAAATACCTCCTTTATGTGTAATAATTGTATACTGTGTTGTGTTCACCAATATTTCGTTCAAACATGTGAAAATTCTATCAATTATTCTACAAGACTTGTGAAAATATCTTCAGATATCTAACACATTTTTAAATGATTTCTAATTTTTAGAATTTTTATGACAATGATACCTAAAGTCGGATACTTCCTATACGTATCACCCTACTACCGATGCAATCACAACAGTGACAATACAAACCGGACAATACTAAGAGTGAAACAGATATTTCAAACCTTTTTATGAGGTGTTATGCAAGTTTGGTATGATAGTATCCATAGTACTTAACATGCAATAAAGTTATTCTTTTTGTACCTTTATAAGTAAAATGGGTCATGCTCCAATGTTCAATAGGAAATGGACTATAGCAAACATTCGGATTCAATACATTCCTATGTGGAGCACATGTGCTTCGAATAAATAAACACATTTGATTTTCTCATCCACTGTAACCTTTTCTAAAGTCCAATACTGTCAATCAGGATCAAAATACATCATCATAGAGTAAAAGAACAGTTGGAAACTGAAATTCTGATAATGTGTTAGAATATAATATTACTATAGAGGTTATATGACTTGAATACGTGTGATATGGCCATCAAATTTCTTTCGCGTCTTCCATTACATTACCATAAAATAGTGTGTATTGTGGAATGAATAGCAACACAACATACAATTCATTAAGTACCTGGAGGGCCGGGAAGAATGAAGATTCAATTAATGCAGGTTTTTGATAGCCTATCCTGGGGGCAACATCTCTGGTCATCCTAAAATAAGGATCCTACAGCATGAAAATATGAGCAATTTAGCAGTATGGAAAAATGGGTTAGAATAGGAAAAAAGCAACCACTCAATTGGTAACTAATACAGACAGAAAAGATCAACTCTCAAAAGTGCCATGAGCAATATTGTACGGGAAAATTTCATCCAATCCACTGCAACATAGGACTAGAATGATTAGGAACACAACAATCAACCAGTCTCCAGGAGAAACACATCAACATATCTAAGCACATGATACGTTAAAGGTAGTATGCTTCCAAAATCAAACAGCATTGCAAAGTATACAAGATCAAGATCCAGGCAATCCAACCTTCTCAACATAATATGTATTTCATGTAGACCTTATGGAATAATTTAAACCAAATTTATAGAAATGTCAGTTACGTGTTTTTTTTCAACAGCTTCATTAGTAACTCCTGATTCCTGTAAGCATGCATTTTTTTCAGGAAATTTGCAAAAATTCAACCAATGATATATCCTCAAAATAAATTCTCAACAGAGGGAACATCACATATAATTGAGTCACAATGATGTAGTAGCCAAACAATATGTCTACCACCTCCACATAAAATGGTCGTGAGTCCCCCCCCCCCCCCCCCCCCCCCCCCCCCCAATGTCTACCACCTCCACATAAAATGGTCGCGATTCCCCCACCCCCCCCCCCCCCCCCCAACTCTCATGAAATTTCTAAACATTAAGGCACAGTTGATCAGTTCCATATTTCTACAACACATGTAAGGCACTTAAAAAACATTAGTACTATGAGTGTTTTGGTATCTGTGCCCCTAAAAGGCTGTCATAGCATAAGAACATATTTACATGCAATCATTAGAAACTTCTAGCTTTAATTTTAGAGGGGTTATATTATGAGAACAATTGTGTGGCTTATTCAGTAAGTACTCATTTTGTGAAATGTTTATGAATATTAACATAAACATTTGTTCAAGCACGTAGGGAAGCATGTGTTGAGGTAATCAATCAACTGTTCCTAACATAAAAGGTATTGCAAGAAAAAGAAGAAAACTAAACAAAGCTGATGCAAAAGCAGAGCTAGGAGTAACTGGCTGAACATACATATTTAGATATATACAAAAGCACGTAGGGCCAATGTATGCCTTTAATTATAAGGTCATCATTCAAAATTTCAATCAGCACTTTACATTAGTGCTTTACTAAATAGGTAGTGGTATTTCTTCTCCTAACAATATAAAAAATCTCAAACAGAAATCAGAAAAAGATATTGATCATAGTATATATCCATTTTGCATTCCTAATTGATTCAGAAATCAGGTTTTTTAAAGAATTGACACACACCTGATCAATGGCACAAGGTATCAAGCAACGTAGATCGTCCTTTCCCTTGAAGAGATGGGGAAAGGAAGTAGGAAATGATGGAACGGCCTGCAGTTGACAAAGGTATAGTGTGCACTAAAGTGAGCCTTCACCTAAAAGCTGAATAGCTTTAACCAGGATATAGACAACACGATTATTTTTTAGTGTATCCCGTATACAAATGCTAATCTACTTGATTGAAAATGGTTAAGCTCTGAAATAGGACCTGGACGGGTGGAAAGCTAACTTTTCCTATATGATCTTCTCTCTTGAAGCCAAAAATTCCGACAACCTGAATAGCACATCAAGAACAATTTTAGGGTGACAAGATGACACAGGTTTTCATCCAAATGCAAAAAGAACATGTGGTGCCAGATACTCATCAATGCATACAGCACGTTATGACATTCACCTGATTATATGTGACACATCTTGCTACCCTGACCATGTTCTGGTAGAAGGGGCTGCAAAGTCAAGAAGAAGAAGTTACGGAGGGAAAAAGAACAATCAATTCCATCAATTTAAAAAAGGAATAAATGCACATACAGAGAAATGATGCAAAAGATTATACTATAGGCCTCTTAGTAACAAAATCAATGATACAGTCATGCGTAGAAAATGAACGATGACGTATACCAGCATAAAACTTAGGTAGTGTAAGCTATAGCACTATACGATTACCAAAATTTGACGCATCATATGTTAAATAGAACATGACATCCAATTGAAAAAAGCTTGGTTTATATGTTCAGGAAGGCATCGATAAATATCCACATGGAAATAAATCAAGAACACAGTCTTACATATAAAATGACTAAAGAAATATTTAAGGATGAAAACTCATGTTACATCACGCAGTCTGTATAAAATAAAATTCAATACAGTAAAACACTAAATAAGAAATTCCATCTCAATGCCCTCATTAAAGGAGATTGTGTGTATTATGCTAATGGAGGCATACAAAATACAATGTAAAGCAAGGTTTGAAATCTCACCAATAGTTTGTCGGAATGGTCTGTATCGAATGTATCAGATGATCTATATCAGAAGTATCGGAGTTCATGTATTGGTGGCCTTATTTCAACCTTAAGTGTTGGTTGCAAGTATTGAAGTATCATGAATAACCCCTCTTTTTCCAAACAACTCCAAAGGGTTGCCATAGTGATTGATATGGTCTAGATCAGTCAACCTATCTTCAATTTACTGTTGTTTCAAAGTTTGATGTCTTAGCATCATAAATGGCCAAATGGTATATGTGCCCAGGTGAAACTTGAATAGTTTCATCCAGTGTCTGCCACCAATAAAGAATCATATGTTTCAATCACTCGTTAATCCGATTCAAAATAGCAGATATGCATCACTATCGGCAAATTTTTGTAACTAGATTTTGATTGTCAAATGAGATTCTTTCAACCATGATATAAACGACTATCCAATACATATAATTTTAAAGTCTAGAAGTTACAAGTCACAGACTCAATATACATCTGCTTAGTTGTAATTCAACATTAAACAGTGCTAGCAACATGCAATGTAAATAGAAAAATTCTTTACAATAATGAACTACAAGAAACTGTTTAAGATGATTCAACCTGTTGCAACACTCTCCTAATTGACAATTCAATAAAGAAACTTACTTGAATATTAAGAAGACAGTATAAGCCGAGTAACTGGGATTTGAACACTGGAAATACTAATCAATTCATCCAAATATATTGCTTTTGAACTGTAGAAAGTGTGAAAAATCCCAACATCTCAAACCCAATGAAGCCTAAAGCTTCAAAGTAAATTTTATTATCATAATTAATGATGCCGTATTTATCCATGCATGTGCATGGAAATAGTCTGCAAAAGACTTCAACTTACCCACCAACATAATCAAAATCAGAGAATATGAAGGTTCTGGTGATGTCAAAACCACAAGCAATGATGTCTTTTGCATTCTCACGGGCTAACCGTTGGCTCTCTTCCACTGAAAGGTTCTTCCACAAGAACTTCTCATCATCAGTTAGCTGTATAACAAGGGGTACCTTAAAAGCATCTTGCAAATATCTGCATCCAGAGTAGCAGTGACAATTAATGGATTACATATTCCTACCTGAGAGAAGATCAAAGAATTAAAAAATAATAGTTGGTGAAAAAATGTACTCGACAGCATCAAGAGGAAAATAAAGAACATGAATTATGAAGTTTGCAGGTTTGCAGAAAAAGAAGTTGTCGGCATACAATTTACTGTTTAAAGAACCATTTAAGAGAAAAGAGGTTAACAATTCACTTGAATTTCCTTGACCATCAGCGATGTATCGTCCGATGCGATACAAGACGGCATATTTTCAATACATATCACTTAAAAATACTACATGCCAACAATTATCGCACCAATATGATGTATCGGATGATACGATCCATATCGTCTGATTCATCATATCAGTGTGATTGTGATAAAATAAGTCCCAAGGAACTGGGCCAAACCACAATTTATTGGGTTCAACCCACTTAGTTTAATACTTCTACCCAAATTTTTCTCAATCCCCTTTCCCTCTTATTCGTTATGAATGCAAATACCCCAAAAAATAGCCGGCACGATTGTGATTATTCATCGTTCTAGAATCTTTGTCGCAATTCCTTGTTCTCGTTATCGCAAAGAGTGAACCCAAAAATCTTGTCATCACAAAGCATCCACTCATTCGCCACCCCAGCCGTGAACCACGGATTCAATTAATCCTCTCTCTCTCTCTCTCTCTCTCTCTCTCTCATCGTTCTAGAATCTTTGTTGCAATTCCTTGTTCTCGTTATCGCAAAGAGTGAACCCAAAAATCTTGTCATCACAAAGCATCCACTCATTCGCCACCCCAGCCGTGAACCACGGACTCTCTCTCTCTCTCTCTCTCTCTCTCTCTCTCTCTCTCTCTCTCTCTCTCTCTCTCTCTCTCTCTCTGAGTGTGTAACTGGAGATAATAATATGGGAAAAGATTAGTTTGATCTGAAACTCAACCCTCTTTCTATCTTTTAATCTCTCAATCTCAATTCTGTTAAGTGTTGGGCTGCTGACCCTTTTTAATTATCACAACCTCTCTCAATCTCTCTGTTGAGTGCAATCGCTGAACCTTTTTTTATTAACCTGAAAGAAAATATTATTACTTATTACATGCTTGATTGCCAATACAAATTGTTATAATAGATTTACATTGAAGTTAATTTTTTAGAATATAAATTTCAAATTATGAGCATGATTGGCCTTTCTTCCCCAAATTTTCAATTGAACATGCAATGTTACACAATGACAATTAAAGTAATTGTTTAGAATCTTAATAGTTAAGTTCATATTTCATACTTGGGCAAAGTTGTGAATTGATTTTGTATTTTTGAATTGAGAATGTGAAGATGAAGAAAACTAGTAAAAAGAAATCCGAGACAACCAATCCTACATGGGCACATTGCACTTAAGTTATGAACGGCAACAACAATTATAATGTGAGTTGAAAATATTGAGATAAGGAGATGTGGGGTGGTGTGACTCAAATGAATAATCACTTAGTTGGCACGCATAAGAACACGACAATGTGAGCACAATGGCCGAAAGATGTTTAGAATTTCTTCATAAACTTATTGAAGAAGGATGCCAAGGATGATTGCTTTCAAGAGGTAGGAATTATTCGTGGAATTGGAAATGGAAATGTAAGTGTGAAAAGGAACTATATTCCTTTGTGGTCAAAGGTGAAGTACAAGCATTTGTTGTGATGAGAGAAGAATTATGACAACTATTGATGAGATGGTGAAAGACCAAGATGCGGTGTGTAAAGACGTGACAATGTATACGTGGAAACTGGTTCTCTTCTAACTTGATCAAGAGTGTGTTGTTCACGAGAATGATTGAATCAGTAGGCAACTATGGAAGAGGATTAAAATCTCCAATTTATCACGAAGTTAGGATCATGTTCTTGCAAAAGGTGGTGGATAATGGGAAATGTTCATTTGAAAAAATTTAGATATGAATGAAAGGTGATGGTTGCACTTTAATGTCCGATTGATGGACCGATGGGAAGTCAAGGTCAGTTACAAATTTTTTTAGTAATTAATCGAAGTGGGACCATGTTTTCAGAACCTACTAACACATCAAACATAACGAAGAATGTAAAACAGTTGTTTAAATTGCTTAACTCATGTAGATAAGATCGGCAAGGATAATGTTGTGCGAGTGGTTACCGATAGTGCATTGCTAGAAAATGTTAAAAGAGAAGAGAAAGTAGTAATTTTGGGGGATGCTTAGCAATATGCTAAAAGATATTAATGAGTTGTAAGAACACCATCGAAAAGTATAAGAAGATCACGATTTTCATCTACCATCATTGTTGAGTTCTTAATCTCATGAGAAAATCCACGGATGGAAGAGAACATGGCCATCGGTAATAAGGTTTGAAACGAACTACCTCATCATGAAAAGCATTTTTGAAGCAAAAGGTTGAGTTTAGGTCTATGTTTGTATCAAAAGGAAGGTAATAGAGTAACTATACGAGAAAAGATGGTGTGGATGTGGAATACTTCATTTTTCCAGATTCAAAATTTTATAATTAAATTAAACATTGTTGGTATAATGTGCATCGTTTGGTTAAAGTGCTTAGTCTTGTGGATGGTGATGTGAAGTCGGTAAATGAGTATATTTATAGGGCAATGAATAACTTTTGAGTATACCAAGAGGAAATACCTAAATATATGGGATATCATTGATGCAATGTGGGAGTTGCAACTCCGCCTCTTCATGCGGCCGCCTACTATCTTATCCCAAGTAAGGACATTAAAAATCATATTGAATTGTTTCATACTTGTTCCTTGATTAGTATTCTAATATTTCTTAGTTTTAAAGTTAATGTAAATGAAAATAATGATAGGTTTCATTATGCCAATAGTTTTAATGACGAAACTGAGATGAAGATTGTATTGGCCAATCGAGAAAATAACTCCATCTCTCAATCTTAGATTGAAGATTAACTAACAAATGGAAAATTTCAAGAGCGACGAACTGATGTTTGGCATAGACATATCAGTGGTAATGGACAAAAAATGACCTGATAATAATAATTTAATAGTTGGTTGTTATAGATTGAAGAACTTTCTATCTTTATCATAGTGGTAATGGACAAAAAATGACCCAATAATAATAAATTAATAGTTGGTTGTTATAGATTGAAGAACTTTCTATCTTTATCATAGTTTTCAAATATGTCTTGACTATTGTCTATGTTTGAATTTTACAACTTGTTTTATTAGCTCTTTGGTGGAAACGTTATGGCGAGAAATGCAAAGGGCTACAAAGGTTTGCAATCCGTGTTTTGAGCCTCATGTGTGAGTTGTAAGAGAAATTGACATGAATTTGAGTATGTCCACACTAAGAAGAGAAATAGATTGGAGCAAATATGACTCAATGCATTGGTTTTAGTCAAATACAACATTTAATTGAAGATGAGATGAAAGAAGAGAGAGGATAGGCCTATGATCATATTTACTTGTAAGATATGGAATTTGATAGTGAATAGATAACGAAGAAAGAAAGATCTTGTCCCGAAAGATACCAAATAGATGGACATTCCTAAGTGTTTTGAAGTGGAGAAAGAATGAATAATTGGTAATATACAAAAGAAAAAGAGGAAAGAATGTCCGTTGAATATTGGCTAGCCTAACTTCCTAGCAATCTAAATTTCTAATCTTCAATTTTAAGTTCATATTTTAGTATCGAATAATAATTTTTCTCAAATATTATCAGTGTTCCAAATTTCAGATGTCAGACTCGTGTCGACTAGAAAACTACAATATCAAATGACAAATATCGGAGATATGTCAAGGATATTTCTCAAATATCGAGCTATCATATGGGATGCTAAAAATACATCTCATATGTATGTTATGCATATATCTAACTATACATAAATGATATAAACTCATAAAATATTTTTAAAATCTACTTGTCTTGATAAGCCATATTAAACTACAAATTCATAACCACTAACCGCCATGAATAATGGGTTAATATAACATAAATACTTTTAGACAAAATTATGGCTGACATATCAACTCACAGCTGTAATTAAATTACAGCTAACATATCGACGCGTCGATGAAATACCCGTGACATCATCTCCAAAATGTCACATGTCTTGGTAATAAAATAAAATTACCGATATTTCGGCCAACATGTCAGAAATGTTAGATATATTTAAAACACATATTGTTATTAGGTTCTTATAACTTGAATGCATGAACATCATGATGGGAAAAGGAAAAAAGCAAGTGGTGGAAGTGGATGAAGAAGAGTTTGTGAAGAAAAAAGAATAGGATGTAAATTAAATTCTTGAATATGATGATAGTAGCGATTGATCAACTAGGGATGAGGATGATGGATCAAGATAATGATGACTTCTCTTTTGTGTGCTTTATCGTAGTTTTGATAAACTTTAATAGTTTGAAACTTGAGATAATTTATGTATATGACTTCTTAAGTGTTATGATATGCCCATGATGTGGTTGTATTCATGTCTAAATTTTGGATTTTGTAATGGGTTGGCTTGAACTTGTATGGTTTAACTTTTAAGTATTAATGCTCATGTTCATGTTTACAATGATTGGAATTAAAAATGACATATTTATGTTTATGTTTGATAATTAGAACAATTTTCACATGGTTACAATCGTATTTAATTATGAGATTGTGTATCGCACTTCTACTATATCTCCTTATTTGTTACTTGTTCTATGATAAAATTTCTCAATATTTTAATAATGTATTAGCTATTTGTGTGATTTTTTAAATTTTTATCTAGGAAAATTTATCCTACGATACAAAATACAATAATTAATAAAAATGATGTGCAATAGGTATCTATGATATGACAACTTTCCTTTTTGACCATCATTGCAAAGTTCACTAACACACATCAACAATGCCTTCGGGGTTTAGGTTTCATTTTTCAACATTAAAATTTGGGGCAACCTGGCATATCCATAACATGAAACTAAGATCATTACAATTTTCCCAATAGCCCAAAGCCTAATAGATTGAGCTTTTGGGTAGACACACAAACTCATACAGAATTACACCAAAATGTTTCTAAAGATATCGAATTGATATCCAACTTATACATAACACCGCAATAGTATACCAAAATGTTTCTAAAGATAGCGAATTAAGATCCAATTCCATATAACACCCCCAAACACCCTCCCCCATCGTCCATCATCAAGAGGAGTTTTCAACTCCACCAAGTGTTAAAGTCTTGGTCAAAGCGGTATCCCTAGTGAGCAACAAACCAAATGCATCCACCTATGGGCCAACATGTTGACACAATGCACACTCCTTCCAAGCCTACCAGAATGCATTTCAAGACAACCTTATGGAGTAAATCACAAACATCATGGACATTACATAATATTGTCACCTACTTTTAGAACAAATTGAAGAAAATAAAATAAAGAAACACACTCAAGCAACAATTTCCATCACACCAATTCTACCCAAAGGAACAGCAAACCCATTACACTAATAAACAAAGAGAAATCAACAACTATAGAATTTTCATTTGCATCCATTAGAATCTGTTTAAGCTACTTCAATTAAACAATCTACCAACTCTTTTTTGGTTACCTAGAACTGGGTCTGGAACAATGTGGTAGTTCCACTTTTTAGGATCTCTCTTTTGTCTCCCCTGATCATCCTAGAGCTCCCCCTAATTAGTAGCAGCTTTCAATTTGGATCTGTTGGGGCATCCAATGCCTGATACCCAAGGATTCGAGCCTTTAAAAGCATGTCACCCGCACATACATTAGATAAAAAAAGAAAGATCAATGTCTTGGATATATCCCTTTTAATACCTAAGAAGTATTGCAAATGGCTAGGTCCTTCATGATTCTTGAACCTAAACTGTAGAGATCATTTATATATTTTTAGTATCTCTTCCACTCGTTTGTCATTGGATTAGGAGGATGCTCAATCAAAAGGTCTTCTTTCCCATTGCAGTCAAATGGACCTTTACAATCTTCTTCCACTCTTCTTCCACGGCAAGAAAGCATCCCCATTAATAATCTTGTCCGATACAATTCCGAAATAACATATTTCAACTTAGACTTGACTCGCTCATGATTACCTTCACTCATGATTACCTACCAGAAACACCAAAAAAGAAGCTTGTAAACAACCACAAGACAAGATTTTCATTCACACATACCAACAAATAATTTCCAATCAATTTACAAAATTAGATCATTGATAGATCTGCACTTTTTAGGAGTTTTGGGCCCATTAGGGACATTTTGGGAATTTTCGGATTTTTAGATGCATTTTGGGAATATTCAGTCTTTTGGGTTTTTCTTTTTGGGGTTTTCTTAATTTTCCTTATTTCAGAACTCTATTTATAGGTGGGAGTGGTTGAGGGATTTCTTAGGCTATTTTGAGAGAATATTGATATTAGAGGTGAGATTATCCTTCGTTCTTCAGGAGAGTGTGGAAGTCCTCTAGAATTGGCGTCTTGGAAATGAGATCACACGGCCAATTATCATTATATTTTCAGTTTATATCTAATAAAAATCAGATCTTTGTTTGGTTCCTATAAATTTGGTATCAGATCATCAAGATCCATGGCGATGGCGACGAGCTCTAAATACAAAATCAACGCCTTAGAGGAGAAATTTAACTGCAAACTAAAGGGCGTAAAGCAAACCCTAACAAAGCAAGGAGAAACCCTCGATGCCCTAATGAAGTAAAGCGAAACCCTTGCGCGGATGGTTGAAAATCAAGGAAAACAATGAGAAATCTTAGCGCAATTCATGCAACAATTCATGACGACAAAGGAGGATGGCACGGTTAAAACTCCTAATATGGAGCGAAAGGTAACGTCTTTGGAGAAGGTGAAGGAAAAAATAGAAGAATATGAAGAAGAGTTGCTTTTCGACACCGACAAGTACTACGAGAAAGATGAAGAGCCCACGATGTAAAGCTGCGAACCCCAAAATCCTAGAGCATCAAAACAGTGAGAGAAGAAGGATTCGGCAGCGAAACAGGAGTTGTCGTCCCTGTCCGAAGTCCTGGGGACTGCCAGCACCTCCAGTAAGGGGGGCGCCAGCCCCTTCAGGAGGGGAGGCTGGCGCCCTTGTCTAGTGGCCTGGGGGCGCTAGCCCCTCCAGCATGGGCGCAGGGCCCCTAGGTCCAGATCAGGGAGCCGCGCCCCTCCAGCAGCGACGCAGGGCCCACCCGCGCGCAGATCTGGGGCGCAGGGCCCATCTAGGCCCAGATCAAAGAGGATTCGAGCCAAAACAACGAACCCTAGCCCCACAACAGCAACGAATCGAGCCTCAGTGGCAGTGGGACAGATACGACGTGAATACTAAAGGCCGACGAGGACCCTGAGGCCCCCCGACGATTTGTTACGACGACGACGACCCTCCGGAGTACTTGTGAGAGCCCAGCGATGACAAAGACGAGTTTCGAGAGCCCCACGACCCTTGATATGCTGCACAGATACAGCGATGCCCACCCCGGCTTTTGAGGAGTACCCAAAAAATGACGGTTTAGAGGGGGCAAGGAGCAGTATGATCGGGATTTCTATTATGTCGGTGAAGATTGTGGAGACTACAGAAATTGAGATGGAGACCCACGAAGAGGACTAGAACTGCACATGGAGAGGTGGCAGCATTACTGCCAGCCCCCAGCCCAGACACGCAAACAGACGAGCAAATCATGGGACTTTTGGTGTGGATGGCAGAATTCAGAAGCTGAAGTCGTCCATATTTGAGGAGGATGATACTTATGCTCGGATATACAGGACAGAGATGTTTGTTACAGTGTCCTGCGTGACTAAGGAGCAGAAGCTTTCATGGGAGGAGATTAAGGATGGCTTGGTGGATAGATTCTGCGAGACTCATATAGATAACTTACGGAAGCAGTTGCTTTCTCTCAGGCAGGACGGCACGGTGAAGTATTACATGAAGCGATTCGAGACACGATCAGGGCGTGTACGGGGATCTCTGATGAGACACTGGAGAGCACCTTCATGAAAGGGCTAAAGGCCACCATTCGCATAGAGCTTCACATACAGAAGCCCCAGGACCTGATAAAGGCCATGAAGTTAGCCTAGATGGTGGAGGATCGTCTGATAGAGGAAAAGAAATCTAGAGGGACTGGAGGCGGCTCCTCTTCCCACAGCCAGCCCACGAATGGAGGGCAGGAGAAGACCATGACGGGGACGGACTCGTCTAATCAGGAAAAGAGCATGGTACCACCACAAGGATGGTAGTTCAGGAAAATGACAGATGCGGAGACGCGAAAGAGAAGGCAGTCTGTGCTTCAGATGCGACGAGAGATTCACCCCCATGGCACCATTGTAGAGTGTGTAAGCTTCGGCTGCTGATAGTGGGAGAAGATGAGGAGGCTATAGTGGAGGAAAAAGAGCCCGGAGGAGAGGGACATCCCCACTTGGAGTAGGACCACCGCAGACTTCATGCACCACCTTGAGGACAAAATGGTTTTCGGGGATGGAGTAATGATAAATCTGGACTTTTTAGAAATTTTGGACACATTAGGGGTGTTTTGTGAATTTCCGGATTTTTAGGGGCATTTTGGGAATTTGCGGTCTTTTGGGGTTTTCTGTAATTTTCCTTATTTCAGAACTCTATTTATAGGTTGGGAGGTGTTAAGGGATTTCTTAGGCTATTTTTGATAGAATATCGATATTAGAAGTGAGTTTATCCATCGTTCTTCGGGAGAGTGCGAACGTCATCTAGAATTGACGTCTTGAAAGGACGATCACCCCTACAATTGTGGTCGATTATCTTTATATTTTCAGTTTATATCTAATAAAAATCAGATCTCTGTTTGGTTCTTATCAATCATCCTTAGGAACCCAACCACAAACTCCTTAGACTCCTCCTTAGAACCCACTTTTGCAATCTAATAACATCCAACAAATGTAACACAACCATCCAACAAGATCCAATAAAACCCTATATTTATATTTTTATATTTTTTGCTTTTTTGCTTTTTTTTCTTTATTCTTGCATTTTGTTTATCCCATCTACTTCCAGAACAAGAAGTAGACAACAAGAACGGTGAGCGACTGGTGTCAAAGCTACCAGAGACCAATGAATGGTGGACGCAATAAACAATAGCGAGCGCCGAGGAGCAATTAGGTTGGCAAACATTTGCAAATGGATTAGCGGATGATAGCAAGCAAACTGGTGTTAATGAACTCAGATGTTGGCGAGTGGCAAGGTAAAGAAGTGTGCGTTACTAATAACAATGAGGATGATAGCAGCGGTTGATGATTAATGATTTAAATCGTAGGTATAATCCTACAATGAGCTTTGATACCATGATAGAATTAGTGTTAAGGTTTTTTTATATAAGTGGAGAAAGGATCTAGGAAAAAGATATATTGGATCTCTCTCTAAGTTTATATATTATTTCTGTTTTGCACACAAGCCCCTACTTCACCTCACATAAGATCCTATATTCTAATATATTCCCTAACATAATTCAACGGTGAATGGTGACCCATAAGTAGTAAAATTGCTCCTATGGTCATCTAATTCATTATAAAATTAAGTAGGAAGTTGTCTTAAATTTCTCAGGCAATAATTCATATACGATATTTGCCCAAAAATTTATGCCCTAGCCTATGATATAGGGGCATGGCTCCCCATGCTTTTTCACATGTCAACACGTGTCAACATAGACCAACACGCATATGGACACATTGTGCCATGTCCAACTAGGAAAGGAAAGGAAGCCTTAGGAAGGGAAAGAAATAAAGGTTTGTTTGCATGGGAAAAGGAAAAAATTAATGATTTCTCGTTTAGGCTGCACCACATGCACATTTAGTATTGCAAAGGAGATTAAAAAGAAGAAACAAAGATACTTATTTTGACTTCGAAATATTAAATTAGAGAAATTGAATAGAGAAATTGAATATAGTAAATGAAGGATATAACTAAGGAGAATTCAAATGAAAAATGAAACATTAACTAAATAAAAGAATACTTACATTTTGGATACTAAAATTTAAATTGAATACAATAGGTCAATGAGATAATTACGGAATATATCAAGGCGAATAAGGAGAATCCTGATGAAAAAGAAAATATTAAATAAATAAAAGGAAATGCTAAACTTTTGGATGCTACAATTTGAATTGAATATAGTATATCAAGGAGATAATTAAGGAGTAAATCAAATTAAGGAGAATTCAAAGGAAAAGGAAACATTAAATAAATTTTATATATACACATGTGTCCCTGTTTCTTACTCTTTGATTTTTCTTGTGTCCAACAGCTCGCGTCCGTGTCTGTACCTCTGTCACGTGTACGTGTCTACATATCATAGCCTAGTCCTATAGATGAAAGTTTAGTAAGAAGCACTAAAATAAAATCTCTCCTATAATTAAAAATTTTCACTATAATAAAATATCTCCTATAATTAAAAAAATTCTTATCCTACAATTTCTCTTCATATGGATAAATTTTAACTTAAGTTCAACAAACAATGTACAATATTTTCAAGGATGCATCAAAATAGCTCTTGTTAACATAACCTGGTAAATTATACAAGCAAATGTTACTAATCTTATATTCCAATTGATAGAAATATTATAATAAATGGTATCTACCATAATTGTATGCATATTAAAGTTTATAAGTAACTTTTTAGATGTGTTATCCATTACTTAATCATGCAACGTATGAATTTTATTCTTTACCTTGAAATTTCACAAACCATCCTTATATGTTTCCATAATAAACAACCATGAATTGTTCATCACATCATGTCAGTACTAGTATGAATAAGACAGAACCATCACATGGGTGCCAAGTTAACCAAACATAAATTGAACAGCAATAACACGCAGTTTCATTGCCAAAGCATAAGGAGACTTAATAGAACTAAGTGAACCAACATTAGATACTGTCACACATCTTACTAAGATAATACAAACTATTTATGACATCACAGACTAAGCTCTCAATTGGCTGATATGCCCCAAGTTAAATCCTAATCATCTATATAAAACCAATGTATCATTCAAAAACTACCTTCTTTCTATACTAATTATTTATAATACAAACTTTTTACATGAAAAACTAAGGTTGTTTACTCAAACGCATTTCCTAAGAGATGGCAAATTAAATTGTATAATCAGAAAACTAGTTAAATATTTGGCTCTGAAATGTGCAAGCCATGTTATTTACTTAGAAAACTATAGTTAAAGATTTAATCAATTGAGTGTTAAAGTTTGGATCATTTTTGGTACAAATTATATAACTACAAATTATATGAGAAAAACAGAAAACCGAGCCAATTGAGGCCCCGTTTGGGAGGAGAGTTTAGTCACAATACCTCCAAATATTTGAGGTAACTTACCTCTAAATTGAAAAATTTTGGCCTACACTGGAGGTTGTGATAATCCAATCCTACCAGAGTTTTTTCTACCTCCGTTCCCAAACGAGGCCTAATTGATCTGCATAGGGCCAAAGAAAAAAATCAAAATTTTAGAACTTAAACTCACTTGGTAAACATAAACGGCACCAAATGTCCCAAATGCAGCGCCTCCGACGACGGCCCTCTCCCAGTGTACAAGTAAAACTTGTTTCCTCTCTCGTACAAATCAAGAATCTCATTGAAATCCCTAATTCAGACACAAAAAACATCAGAAACTAATTAAATGTGACAAACTTAAAGAGGATGGACGGAATTGATACAGGAAATGATGAAAAAAATGCACCTGTGAGCAAAGAACACGCCGCGTCGGAGGAACACGTGCGCGGGGCGTGAGGTCAACCGCTCGACTCGATCGACGAGAGTTTTGTCGAGCCTTTGGCAACCAAACTTCTCGATGAGCTTGTCATAGTCGATCTTGCCGCCGTCTTTGGCCGTCACCTCCCATGGATTGACAATTTGTTCATCGTCCCCCTCCTCCTCTTCTTCGGTTTCTAGCTTTTTCTCAGACGCCGCCATTGGAAGGGGGAGAAGAAACCAGAGCTGGCGTTAGCGGGATAGTTAGGGTTTAGAATTGCACGAGAAGGGGAAAGGGTCGTTGCTATGCGCACACACCTTATTGCAGTGCACAGATCACTTTGCATATCCAACAAATTTAAAAATAATTTTTTTACTTTCCACACAACACCAAATCCAAATGTTACACATCTTCTCCTCGACCACCTCCCGCACTTTCTGTCGCCGCTGCTATTCGCCGCAGCCGATACAACCCCGCAGTCACCCCTTCAACCGCACCCCCAATGTCGACCACTCCCCTTCTGACGGCGACCGTAACGACTGTGACAGAAAAGGTGAGAGGAGGAATGAAGATTATGGATAAAGAAGAGCAGGGAGATGGGAGCGGATGAGAAATGGGGAGGGGGGCTGCAGAGATGTGGAGCAGGGGCGGCACACTCCGGCAGTGGAGAAAAGCGGTAGATGATGGAGGAGAAAGAGAGTTTGTGGGTAAGAGAGGAAAAAGTTTCGGGAATTGATTTGCGCACCCATCGTTTTACTACCGCTCACATAGCACTTATTTACAAGTTTCCCATATATATTACATTTGAGGACTTTTTTGAATTGCATTGCTGACTAGGACAAGCTGATGTCATTCTGATGTATAAAGAGATTGATAAAAGAATGGCTATGATTTAATCTTGGTAAAAACAAAGGTTGGGATGAGTGTTTGGGAAAACAAAAAAAAACCTCAGCGCATTGATTGATGATGTGGTAGATATCGCATCCATTTAATCTAACATAAATTTGAATCCCCACTTGTTCCCAAGAAAAGAAACTTTAACACCTCTCACCCACATTAACTCTCCCTCATCAAAACCACTCACCCCCCTCCCATGCAGCAAAAAAAACCCATGAGTCGGGCATCTCAGGCGCGCGCGACGAAGGCGCCTGCTAAATTTTTGTTCTTTTAAATTGTGAAGTAGAATATTATATGTCCCAACATTTTGGAGGGGGAAATAATTTTTGGGGAAACAAATATTTTAAATGAACCATGCCCGAAGGCACAGGTTATGACTAGGTTTATTACATTATGCGCACATGCCATTTAGGGAATTGTTATGCGCACGACCGGTTTTGCTCAGCGTGCACACTCAATATTTACAAGTTTGCCATTTAAAATTTAAACATCTTCTACCTTTGTCGCCTCTGCATGCCCCCGCCCCCGACGAGTTTTTTTGGTTAATCGTCGTGTGCCATTTTTCCCAGCGATCCCGAGCTCAATTGATTACTAAATCGCAGCTTAAATCTCTAGTGGAGAGAACGATGAATAGGGATGTTTTTCCCGGCAAGAACAACACCTTACGAACCATCCGCTCTGTTGATCGGATCAGGTTCTTAATGGAGACAGACTTGACCTTCTTTTTTCCATTCTTGTTGTCGGGCCCTGTGCCCTTTGATCGACGACCAAGGGGCCTCCACTCCTCGATCTGACGCATAGGGTAACCGATGTGCGCCATTTTTCCCGGCGATCCCGAGATCGATTGATTACAAAATCGCTGCTTAAAACTCCAGTGGAGATAGGGATGAATCGAGCGGGATGGGGTTGTCGGCTGAGGGGGGTGGTGGAGAGGCTGGGGAGATCAGAGGAGGTTGCAGCGGAGGGGGCGGGCCAGTGGATATAGGCGACGGCGGCGTCACCCGCCGGCGATCATGCATTTTACTCATCGCGCACAACCGTGGGTATTATCATTATTTTCCAATGGTGGTGTGCGGTGAGTAATTCTGCGTGGCAAACTTGTAAATAAGTAGAATGTTGGTTGTGCGTGTAGCAATTCCTTACCACTTATTCTTGCCCTCCCTCCCCCCGACGGGGACTCCGACGATGTTTACTAGTGTTTGGAATGGGTGGTGTGGAAGAATGAGATGGGGGTTGTGGATGTCAAACGAGGTGGATAGGCTGGGGAGGTCAGGGAGGGGCAGCGTCGCTGCCCCCGCCGTTCACCTTCGAGCGGCCGTTTTACTCATCATGCACGCCTAGTGGCATTTTCAGAAATTTGGCCCTGGGAGTGCGCAATGAGTAATGTCTGTGACAAACTTGTAAATAAGTGGTGTGCGTGGGGGAGTAATGGCAAACTTGTAAATAAGTGGTATGTGGGCAGAATAAAACGGTGGATGTGCAATCAATTCCCAAAAGTTTGTCACGTCCTGCTTCCCATTATACCATGAGCGAGAACACGAACGGGTCTGCAATGTTCTTAAACAAGGAGGTGTATTTTTTTCTTTTTCTTTTCTTTTTCTTCCTCATTTGTTTAAACACACTAAGCGTCTGTGTTACAAACTGCAGGATCTTGCTTGCTTACTTAAGAAACAGTCTGAATGACATTATAACAAATCAAAGTTTATAGAATAAAGGTACATCCATAGGCATGGCATGGCTATAACGACATCACACATTAATACATTTTTAAAAACATTGATGCGAAGGTAATAAACAATCTAGTCTTCAGTAGGTTGGAACTCCATGTAATCTTCAAGCATTGGCTCGATCTCTGCAATAGGATCTTCAGCAAACACACTTTTAAGACCCGACGGACATTTCATAAGACAACACAAAATGAAATGCCCGTCTGCATGGGTTACTCGGCAAGTATTTCCCATAATAATTAAGATGAGTAGAAAAAGAGTTATGATGTATAACATGGTATGAGCTTGGTATAAAAGAGTTATAAAGAGTTATAAAAGCATGATGTGAGCATACGATGATAATTGGAATTCTAGTTTGATCCAGGCGAACACATACAGTCAGGGTTGGCCAAGGAGGACCACTATCTCTAGATAGGGCGAGCCCTACTAAGGTGATCCAGACTTGACACCAAACGATCCTATACACCGACTCGAGTAAAAAATTTAAGAACGTTGATTATCAAATTTTGCTCCATCGATATAGTTATGGGTTACATGTATGGTAACTTATGTATGAAAAATAATTGGGCAGTATAGCAAGGTACGAGTACAACATGGGCATGGTAATATCAGTATGAATATAGCATGGTAGAATGTAAAACATGAGCTTAAATACGAGCTTATCCATAGTATGGTGAATATGAAGTACAAGTATATGTAATGAATAACATTTGATAAAAAGATGATGGCAATACTGTAATAAGAATCGTGTACTAGTGCTAAGTCCATGTCTGAGGGCACAATGTGTGACTAAAATGCACACTCCCATCGGGAGCTCTCCGTGGCGCTACTTATCGACCCCTTCCCTTGGACGGCGGTCAAGAACTTTCCTCCACTTCGTGTAAGTGTATGTAAAGTTGTAATATAGATCCAGACACTCACATGCCCTTTATGACAACTGGACTACCCAAATACCCACATGTCAAGTCAAGTGCCAAGTCTACGTGTTCCATCAATCGATAATCCATATATAACCATATAGTTACATCAGTCATTCAATCACTTCTGCACGGTTGCATCATAACAGATGCATCTATCAATTCCACAATATCTTATGAGATTTAGCAATAGTTCAATATAATTTTCATGGTGAGTAACAAGTTGCCAATCTTATAAATAATCATTTTACGATTGTTGCATCAGGCTTACAATATAAAACAAATTTAAAAACATTTAAAATGAAGCACATGAGTAAATTTAGGCAAGAAATTATTTTCTAAGTCTAACAGGTATTTTCCAGAATTTTAAAATAATTTTAAAGCAATTTTCTCAATTTAAATATCTAAAACCTAATTTTCAAATTATAAAAATAATTTTCTCAAACTATTCAACGATTTATTCAGAACAAACTATGCGTCGGAATTTTTAAAACAAGATGTCTAATTAACCGTCTAAACTAGTAGTATAACATATTTTGTGTACGTCAGTGTGATTCGTATTGAAAAGTGTTTATTTATACCCACTATCTACCCCCATTTTGTGCTAAATATTAGGCTTAATCTTGCTCTCTTGAGTATATACTCACTTTATGTTTCATATAAGGGCTTATTCTCATTCTTTGCACAAAATACCATCGTATGGACTAATTTCTCCTTCTTCTATTTTTCAGGTACTCCTGAGAGTCTCGTGGATTTTCCAGAATTTTTTGAGATTTTCCTGGGATTTCTCTGGGATTTCTAGGTATTTTAAGTGAATTATTTGGAGGAAAAATAGCAATTAAAAGGGGAGAAAGGATTTATTTGGGGGGTCACGTGGCACGATCCCACGGCGCCACGTGGCGCGATCCCACGGCGCGCACGTGGCACCGATCCGGAGGAAGCAACAACTACAAGCAGGGCACGCGCCCCGCTAATTCGGGTTCAATATTACATATTTAACCCCACATTTAGCCCTATTTTGTGCTCATGAGATGCTACATTTATCTCTAATTCACATGTATTTTCTACACATTTATTTATTAGAGAAAACACACTAATTGAGCACAAAACAGCATTTAACGACGCATTTCTGCACATTTTATATTTCTCCTAGCTTGGTCTCGATCTCACGATTCCAACGACTATTTATTTGTATTTTTCTGAGATCTGTGCTAATTTCTATGATTTATTGAATGCAGAATACCATTTAAATAAAGAAATACACTGAAAATACGCGAAATACGGTCGGCAGCCAATCACAGGCCGACGCGTGGCAAGCATCCGTGCATTCCCGCTTGAATCCAACGGCGCTGATCAATCCCGCTGAGATCAAATACAATGGCAACGTGGCGAATTCTCCGCCGTTGGATCCTGATCCATCGGCCCTCATCAACGCAACTTGTGAGCAGCAGAATCGAATCCGGAGGGCCACGTGGCTGCCATCCACGCTCCCTCGCCCGCATCCGACGGATCAGCGAAGCGGCGACGCGGCTTATTTTTGGCAGTCGATCCGAGATCCGACGGACACGCCTCACCGCGAACTCAGTCGAAGGACGAAGCGGAGCGCGCGAATCTTGGCGATACTGGCACAATCTTGGCCACCTACCGCGTGAACGAACGGACAGGATGGAAACCGAGTTTGAAACGAAGCGGGCTGTAGCAACGAGCTACGTGGCTTCATCTGGATCGCTGCTATTCGATCGGACGGCGGACAACAGCCCCGCAATTTGAAACGAAGCGGGCGAAATTATAGTGCGACGTGGCCTTTTGCGGAGCGTCGGATCATCATCCAATGCTGGCAATCGAAGTAGAAATGGAGAATCGCTGGGCGCTCGAAGCCGTTGGATCTCAGATCCAACGGCGGTGAAGTGACTCCGATTCGATGCGGATTCGAATTGCGGATGCGGGTTTGCACGCTTATTAAAGGCCACGCGTCGCGTTAATATGCAATCCCGCTTTGATCTACGGTCCAGGATTGCTCCGCTTGAGATGAACGGACCAGATTGATTCGGGTGAGGGTTTTACAACCCAATAAGCTTTTAAAACCCGCAATCTTATTATATAAGGGTATTTAGGGTTTTTTGAGCGTATTCAAGCAGATTGGGGCGTATTTTGGGCGTATTGGAGGCTCTAGAAGCCGTATTTCCCCTCTGAAAAATTCTGTAAAATTCCAGAGGCTATTTTCTTATTTCCAGAGAGTTTTGATGTATTTTCAAGGATATTTGGTGATGAATTCTTAACTTAAACTCCTTATTTAGTGCTTTTTCTACCGTATTTTGCTATAATCTTGATGTATTTGGCTATGGAACTTGTTTATTCTGAAATTATGAGTAGCTAGAACTTATTTGTGCTTGGTATGGAGTAGTTAGGGGATATTATTCGTATTTATTTGGTTGAAATTCCTTGTGTTAAATCGTTTAACGTCGCTAAAATTGTAGTCTTTGTTCGTAAATCCACTTTTTTAGATTCCAAAAGAATTAATTAAGTTGATGATCACCCCAAAAGGGTGAGTTTTGATCTCCCCAAAAGGGAGTTTCATACCGTAGTTTTGATCTCTCCAAAAGAGAGTTTCATATCGTATTATAGTTTTAGCGACGATCTTTTTGAATATCGTGTTTGAACCCCAAAAAGGGCATCTTCCGATGAATTGCTCCCAAAAGGAGAATTCATTGAGTTATATTGGATATTTTTCCCGGTGAATTGCTCTCAAAAAGAGAATTCATTGTGATATATTCATCAACCAAATTAATACGAATCGTTGATCCTAACGAACCCATACCATGCTCATACTTTTTATAGGTATTTTCATACACGTATTTCTATGTTTATATTGTTCACGTGTTCACATCACCATCACCGTCATCATTTGTTGAAGTGGTTAGTTTCTTTTCGTAGGATTTCTATTTGATTTGAATTGTGGTTGCAACAGATTTCTTCCCGTGGATTCGACATCTGGACTCCCAGATTTTACTACTTGTACGGACTCTTGCGCTTGAGAGAAGCACCTTTTCTGTCCCACCACCCGCGCGTGCCCCTGCTTCAGCCGCGGGGCACGCGGGCAGCGCGAGCCCCCGCTTCATTATGCGGGGCGGCATTCAGGCGGGTTGGGCGGCGTTGCCGACTCGACCCGGGCCGCTTCAAGGCTACTGCGCACACGTTTGGATTTTGGCGGGTCGGGTGCCCAGCGACCTGACCTACAGGCCCATTTGCAGACCCAATTTGCGATTTTGGGTATTTTGTGTGCCTGGGTTCGATTTCCAGAGAGGAGTCCGAGTTTTACTATTCCATTGTGGCTAGGAGAGCCCCATCTTCTTCCCCAAGGGCTAGGGCTAGGGTTGGAGGCCATTGGAGCTTGGTGGAGGTGCAAGAGATGGAAAGCTTGGGTTTTAAGGGCTTTATTTGGTGATCTGTTCCCCTCTCTTGTAACATTTGATTTCTCTTGCTTTGTATTTTAATTTGTGAATGATTGTTGAATGATGGTGAGAAGCATTGGATAGTTATTTTCTTAGTGGCTTGTAATGAATGTTTATTTGTTTATCTTGAATGATTATCAGGTTTCTTTCATTATGAAGGCCTAGAGGCAATTGTGTGTGGATTGGGATTAATTATGGCTTGTATGGTTGAATGGTAATTATTCATCTCTTGCATTTAATTGGCCTAGCATACCTTGAAATGGATGCTAGTAGTGTTGATTGATGTGTTGTGCCATATGTTTAATTGAATCGTGCACTACTCTTGGTGGGGCCGTAGAACGGTGGTGTACCTTAAGGGTCACACCTACGTGCACTATCCTTGCATTCTATTGACACGGATGCAAGGATCGATTCATGAGTTTAAGTTAGGGATTTCAACTCACTAATCAACATATCGATGAGTCATGCATTACCCTTGGTGGGGCCGTAGAACGGCGGTGTGCCTTAAGGGCATTACCTACGTGCACAACACTCGCATACCTTGAAATGGATGCGAGGGTTGATTCATTTGGGATGAACCTATTGCTAATCAACTCACGACCCTAACGACATCCCATTCCACACACTCTTCCTTCCTTGCGTAGCCTCCTACTTTGGTCTCCACCCTACCTCCATTGGGTTTGGCTCGACCGTGTTACCCCACACTTCCTCACACTACACTTGTTAGTTTAGTTGGTTGTACCAACACTTTTAGCCTTCCTTATCCGATTGAGATTGTGAAACGACTTGTCTCTGTGGATTCCACCCCGTACTCACGAGTTTATATTGCATTTGACACTCCTCTTGGGAGGAGAGCGTGTGCATCCTACTTGGATTGTACACGCCCTCGAGGTCAATCACAGTGTACACGAAAATTGATGGGAATAATTTTTTTAGCAAAAATAGCATAAATATCATTTAACTTTGAAAAATTATTAAGTGAGAAATACTTGGGTGATCGCAATGAAACTGGTGCCAACACGTTCGTGGCGACACACTACATTTTCTGGTATTTCCCGTTAAATTTTCTGGCCATTGTTGTTATGATTTCTATCATGCATAACTAGTTTATACGCAGCGGAAAATAGAAACCTACCAAGATCCATGCGTTTCTAATTGATTCGAATAGAATACTAACCTTTGTGACGATCTGAATGTGTCGGACTACATGTGTTGCTCTACGAATGACCACCCTCAATCGGTATCCACATGCGAACGTCACGAACAGAAATTTCGAGGGTGCTAGCTCCTTCTCCGCAACTAGGGTTTCTCTCGCTCTTTGTTTTTCTCAAAAACGGAGGAGATAGATTGAAAAACGTAAACTGAAAATCCTCTTCATATATCTTATTTAGAATCCCACGTTAACCCCTTAACGCATTTCAGTTACGCGACGATATCTTAGGGATAAGAATCCCACGTTAACTCCTTAACGGATTTCAGTTACGTGGCGTTATCTTAGGGATAATATCTTAACGAGATACAATATCTGACAGTTAAGATATTTCGCCTTATAACGAATTTCAAATCAAATTCGAAATCACGTTTAAAAACCCTATCCTATCCATTACATTCTTTGTGTGCGACCCAATAAGCTCATATTAAATTGGTAGTGGGCCTTATCTTATTAGAAGCCCACAAGTCATAATTGGTCTCTAGCAAGACATTATGGCTACCCAATTAATATGAATATCGTTAGTCCGATATTAACCTAACCAACAGAACATGTCATAATCCTTTTGTCACACGATATCTGATTTGAACATAAGTCATGGGCAGTGTCACACTTATATTGTTCAAATATTTAATTTCTCGCTTTCTAAGTAGACTGATAAAATCAAATGACATTCATTTGAGCACGGCCATGCATTTCTCAATCCTACTTATCGAGGGGCCCATTAGATATCTCTCTCATAGGAGAGAGACAAATTCCATCTTGTTCATTCACTTTCCTCTGCATAATTCACATCACGTTCAATCATAACCTTTATGATTATCTGATTAAAGATAACGTTTGGTTATGTCAAAACATGATGTTCCTTATGTAGGAAACTGTGATGATCTCAGGTCTAAGGATTCTATGACATAACTATTATGAGATCATTTATGACACTAATCCATGTAATGATCTCATAGCGAGTCTATCCAGTACCTGTTCTCCAACAAGTACCTATAAGCTTGATCTGTATCACAATACAAATAATTATCTCATAATTATCAACCAAACTCATACTAGACCTAATTTATTATTAAGCATTTAATGACGAGTGACTTGGGATGCTTAGAATAACATAAAACAGCTATCCAAACATTATTATAAAGAAACATGCAAGCAAGATAATAATAACAATAAGAGAAATATTTTATAAATGAAAATGACATAACACAAAGGTTCAAATATATGGCCTAGGGCAAAACCACTAACAATTATATATATCAAGTTATCAATTTTTCATTAAAATCTATTTCTCTCTCTAACTATCTCTTTCTCTCTCCATCCTCTCTTTAAAACTCATCCGTAACTCACTCACGCAACACATCGGGGGTGGGTTTTCTTTGACGAAACCGGCGGGGGCGGGGCTGCTGCCAGCGAGGTCGAGGCGGCCGGTGGGGGCGACCAGATGGCGACGGCAGGGCCGGTCGACGGTGGAGCTCCGGCGAAAATGCATGGCTATTGTGTTTTGTTCGGCTGTGTTTTCCAGCGATGGGGACGAGCTCCGGTGGGGTCTGTAGGTGCGGTGGAGAGGCTGAGGACTTAGTCGACGGCAGAGGAGGCAGCGGTGGTCGGTAGTTCTTCGGAGATGGCCGTGGGTTTGAGAGAAATGGAGATGGGTTTTGTGTTGTTTTTCTTGCAATTTTGGAGAAGATGGTGGTGGTGGTGGTGGGGGAGGAGATGGATGTGGTGGTAGTGCACGTGGAGGAGGTGGAGACGCTCGTGGAGGAGATGTGTGGAAGGGGAACGTGAGTTGGCCTTTGGGTGGCAATGTGAGGGAGAGAAGGGGTTAGATGGGTGTTCATACATAATTAGGAATATGCTTTAATATTAATTTATTTTTGATTAACCATAGAAATTTGGTTAGTATGTAACACATGAGGAAGACCCAGTGTAGAATTTTAGGATCAATTGTTTTCCTCATGGGCTGCGTTTAGGGGTAGGTTAAATTGGTAATTAGTTACTTACGTTAGGTAATTAGTAACGGTAATTAGTAAAATTAAAATTATGTAATTAAAATATTATTTTTCACACATGACTCCGAAAAATTTCAGAAAAAATGTCACGATCTCGTATCGTCACGAGGATCATGAAAATGAAGTCTGCTTCAAAGTTTGAGCTATGAAAATATAAGTGTTGGGCCAAAACATTTACCAGTTGTGGGTTGCAGTTCTAGGTCGATTTGACTACATAAAAATACGTAAAAATTATTCAAAATACTAAATGACCATAAAATCATATTATAAAAGTTTGAAACCATTTTGATAATGTTTACATAGAAAAATAATTAATAAAGCTATTTTAGTGATATTTAAATAGAAAATAGCATATAAACTATGTAAAAAAATTTAACGATGCTTGAAATTGCTAAATTATGCTATAACGATTTTGATGATACCAAATATTTTTTAATATTTTTTTGAAACTATTTTGATATTATAAACATGAATATACGCGTAATGTTGGATATGGCTCGTCATAAAGTTTCAAAGGTAACCTTGTAAATTTTGAATGACAAACTTTTAAATATATGGTCTGTGTATTTAGTAATCAGGTATGTGTGCATAGCAACTTCCTGTCAGAGTCGGATCAGATTTGTGTAAGATCTGAATCCGAATATGAATATGAAAAAAAATCGGAATCTCTTCTTTTTTGTCGGGTTTGGATCTTATTCGAGTTTCAAGTCCTAATTGAAGTTGTTGTTAAAAAGTGGATAATAGAGAAAAGATGGGACCTAATCAAAAATGATATGGTGCGCTGACGTGGCAACACATTAGTGACCATTGAAAAGCTGGCCACATGGATTGCTTTTTCAATGGTCACTCACAGACCGCTACGTCAGCGCACCTGACCATTTGGTGCCATCTGATTCCCATTAATCCCTTTTAATAATGTTAGTTTTATTTTATTATATGAAAATATGGTCTACCTTTTCATCGATATTGTTGAAGCACGTAAATGGAATACCTGACATGTAGGATATACTGGCCTGTTATTTGTGCATGAAATTGTGTTAAATCTACTGCTTGAAGGTCAACGTATAAAAAAACAAGGGCATTAGTTGAGATAAACATGGTTGGAAGTTCACCTATTCTACTCATCTGACACTATTCAAGATAATGTACGAAGAGCATATATAGCAAAAGGTCCTTGTCAACCGAACCTTATTAATTTTCCCTCCTCCAAATTTGGGGTAAAAGAAAGGTGTTTCAATTGTGCTTCGTATTCTCAATATGTTAATTGGTTGGAGTATAGCGAGACAAAAAATACGATTTTTTGTCTTTGTTGCTATCTATTTAAACCAAATACTGGAGATCAAGGAGGTGGTGATCATTTTGTTAGACATGGATTCAGAAATTGGAAAAAAGAAAGATAAATTTGATTCTCATATTGGAGGTCATGATAGTGCTCATTACCAAGCTTGGAACATGTTTGAAGGTCCAAGGAATTAGAAACAATATATTGAACATGCTTTCATGAAGCAAACAGATCAAACTCGAAGGGAATATATAATCTGATTGAATGCATCAATTGATTATGTTCGGTTTTCTTTTACGACAAGAGCTTACATTCTGTGGTGATAATGAATCAGATAACTCAAAAAATCAAGGTAACTTTATTGAGCTTTTGAAGTTTTTAGCACAACATGATGATGATATAAATTCTGCGACATTGAAGAATGCTCCTGAAAATCTCACATTAACATCACTTAGTATTCAGAATGATTTTGTAAATGTTATTGCTGTTGAAACCATAAATATCATCATGAAAGATATAACTGATGCATTTTTCCTATTTTGGTTGATGAATCTCGTGATATCTTGATGAAGTAGCATATGGATATTATGTTGTGTTATCTGAATTAAAATTTTCGTGTAGTAGAGAATTTTGTGGGTCTTGAGCACGTTACGAGTACAACGGCTCTCTCACTTAAATATGCATTTGATTGCTTCTTTTCTAGACATAGGTTGAGTATTTCTAGATTTCGGTGTCAACGCTATGATGGAACTAATAATATGCAAGGAGAGTTCAATGGATTAGACACACTCATTTTAAATGAGAACCCATATGCTCTTAATATTCACAATTTTGCTCATCAACTTCAACTTCCTATTGCAGATGTAGTCAAACAATATATTCAAGTTGCAAGTCTATTCCTTACAATTGCTAGTGTCATTAATGTTGCTGGATGTTTATCTAAACGTTGTAATATGCTCCATCAATTACAAGTAGCTAATATTATTGAAGCTCTTGACAATGTCGAGATCTCTACAGGAAGGCTTAAATCAGGAAACCATGCTTAAACGTTCTTCAAATACACACTTGACCTCTCATTATGATTCTATACTAAGTTTGATAATTACGTTCTCATATATAGTTGATCTTCTTGAGATAATTACAGATGATGGTTCGAGTTCTGGGCAAAAATTTGAAGCAAATAATTTGTTGGGTATGACACAATCCTTTGATTTTGTTTTTACTCTCTATTTGATGAAAGCCATATTAGGAACATAAATGATTCATCAAAAGCGTTACAAATGAGGGATCAAGATATTGTGAATGCTATGACTTTGGAGGAAATATGTACGCAAAGGTTACAAATGATGTGAGATGAAGGATGTGAGACATATTATGGTGAATTTTCTTCTTTTTGTTTTAAAAAAGCAAAATTGATGTTCCTAACAAGGATGATATGGTTATATCTCGAGGGAGGTCAAGGCGTAAAGTTCAAGAAGTGACGAATTTGCATCATTTTTGTGTTGAGCTGTTTTATTTAGTTATTGGTATGCAACTTCAGGAGTTAAATGATCGTTTCACTGAGGCGAATACCGAGCTTCTTCTTTGTATATCATGTTTGTATCATAATGATTTTTTTCTACTTATGACAAGGAAAAGCTGATGTGTATTGCTCAATTTTATCCTGAAGACATTTCACATATAAAGCTTTTAAAACTTGAACATCAACTTGAAACTCATATATTTGATCTGCAATCTAATGAGGAGTTTGTTGGACTCAAAGGATTGGGAGATCCTGCTGAGAAGATGGTCAAGACGAAAAAGGAAAATGTATATCCATAATTTATTTGCTTATTACATTTTCTTTGGTTATTATAGCAGCTTCAGCAACAACTAAGAGAATATTTTATAGTATGAATATTGTGAAGAGTCGTTACACAATCGAATGAAAAATCAATTGAGGAAAGACAACTTGATTGTGTACATTGAGAAGGATATTTTTGATAGAATCGACAATGAAGTTGTTATACAACGTTTTCAAAACATGTGACCTCCTCTAGTGCAATTGTAATTTGTAAGTCGCTACGACAATCTTGCCTAAGTATACGCCTGAGTCAATATAATTTTTTATTTTTACTACAATTTTCCAATAAATAAAGTAAACAAAAATTATTTCTGACAAAAAAAAATTGTTCCTCCCTTGAATTTAATTCCTGGATCCGTCACTGTTAGTAACAATCTGAAATAAAAAGTTTAATAAGCTAATGAATTAGAAATGAAAAAACCGTTGGCTCCCTCCTCCTCAAGAACAAAGGCAAGAATTGCATGGTTGATCACGCGAATGTCTAAATTTGAAGAAACATAACGTAGAACATATCCAAGGTGCATCCTGAACCACATCTCAAAAGAACAAGAGAGACATCTCAACATTCGAATATTTGCCACCTTATTGACGCGCATTTTAAATTACCAAAATATTCAGATAATACCTACTAACAAATGTTCAAAATAAACTAGTATGGCTTTGACCTAGAATTTTTCTCTGTTTTTGTTGGTTTGTTTCCAAAGTGGCATTTATATGCACTTGGTCCAACTTTTTCAAACATGTAAATGAAATACCCAATCTTACAACTATAAATACACATCTAAGTTTTTCTTTCCTAAAGGAACAAGAAGAAGATACACTAACACCAACAACTAGAAAACATCATTCATCAATTCCCTTAAAAACAACCCCTAATTTAATCCCCTAGTTTCCCAAAAACAGGATAACAAAGCTTAGTGAACATCCCCTAATGGCTAATAAGATTAGATTTCAATCATCCAACACCCTTCCCCTTGCAATGATTCCTAGTAGTAGTAGTTGGAGTACTACACACTCTCCACCCCTCTCCTCTCTCTCTCCCCCCAATTCCAGACAAATCCCTCTCCTCAACCCCTGAACCCATCAAAGATCCAATCTTTTCCCGCTCTCCGCCGATTTTTCCATCTGGGTATCTTCGAAACCCCATCAAAATCCAATCTTGGCGGCCCTTCCTCATCCTAAAGATCTGATCTTTTCCGAGGCGCGGCGATGTCGTTCCAGCCGCCGGCGGCGCCGACGACGGCGATGTACGGGCGGTCGTACGGGGGGCAAGGGTCGATGGGGCCGGCGATCGGCGCGATCGCGGTGATCCTTGCGCTGGCGGCGATCGCGGCGATCGTCGGGAGGCTCTGCAGCGGCCGGACCGTCTTCGGGTACGGGCGGTTCGACGTCGAGGGATGGATCGAGAGGAAATGCGCCTCTTGCATCGGCGGGAGGGTGGCCGCGCCCGGCCCACCGCCGCCGGCGCATCCGCCCCCTCCGACGGAGGCGGCGTACCCCGCGACCAATGGCGGCGGCGGAGATGCGGCGCATGAGCCTAAGAATCGTACGGCGACGGCGGAGCCGTGAACTTTTAACCCTGTGGCTGGCTGACGTAGTGTGAAACGAGTCTCGCCTTTTTCTTTCTTTTTTTCGGAATGTATTTTGTTATAGGTGTTATTATTTTTTATTTTCTATATGGACAATGTTCGTTGGGTTAGAAGAAACTGAGGGTATCTTTGTAATTTTCGCCCAGTTTTTAATGGTGGGGTTTGGGTAGAATACACTAAAAACATTCCCTTTGGTGACATTGACTTGTTTTGATTAATGCACATCATTCAAAGGGGAAGACATCACAAGAACCTGTCACTGTATATAATGGCGCGTGCTTTCCCCACCGAACACCATTCGGTGCGTGGACGGAATTTGAAGGGATGTGACGCACGACGGCCTCCCAAGCAATCACGGGCTGGACAATTTGTTGCAACTGACGCGCGATTGGATGGCTGAGGAAAATATGTTCCCTCAAGTGTTCACGTGAAGGTGGGACCCGCGCATTGATCCATTAATTCGTTGGCGAGAAAGTGAAGCACCCTGTCTTCACTTTTGGCAAGAAAGACAACACCCACTCTTCACTTTAGCTCCATTAATTGTGTTGAGTGTCTCTGCACAATAGCAACACAGTCCTTCCCCTGAGTTTCTCTCATCCTCCATTAATGGCAATTTAGAGAGACACTCAACTCGCTGACTCCGCTTGAACGCCATTAAAGTGCACCGACTCCGCTTGAACGCCGTCGACTTGCTCCGTGAACACCGTCGACTCGCCCGAAGCCCGAGTACATACAACGAGGCGAGACACTCCGCCGACGTGAGCTGCCGTCAAGCTTGGAGCTTTAAGAAGCTTATCGAGGCCAACCCTTCGACTTGAGAGTTGTTGTTGCTTCCACCTATAATAAGTTCACCGAGGTAAGAAGCTATCTTTGATATGTTGGGCAATGCTGGCCATTGAGCAAAATGGGTACTTAATTATTAGTGAGAATATTCTTGGGTTTTTCTCATATTAGTCCCTTAAATTATGTGTATTTTGATATTAGTCCCTTAAATCTTTGTAATTTGAATTTAGTCCTTTAAAGGGACTATTTAGGTTAAACTTTAAACATTTAAGGGACTATTTAGGTTAACAAAAGGGACTATTTAGGTTAATATTAAACATTTAAGGGACTAAATTCAAATTACAAAGATTTAAGGGACTAATATCAAAATACACATAATTTAAGGGACTAATATGAGAAAAACCCAATATTCTTTATTTGCTTCCTTCTTCTTGTTTGGGCATTTATAGATGCAAGATGAACGTGAAAATAAAAAAAAAGTAGTTATTTTTATATATAGGTTATTATTCCGACCCTTCTCATTGATCCAGCAGTCCATAAATTTTGAGAGGAAACCAAAATATTACCCAAAATTTGAATACTGCCGTATTTTTTGTCATAGTTTGTCTTCATGCTTTTGACCCTGGAATGTTTGGGGCACACAATCTTCACAAAAGGACTGAAAGTAATATCTCTTGCCAGCCATTAATAGAGGCATGAATGCTTTCGACCCCGAAGATTATACATCATATCTTCCCTTCCCACCCCCCCTTTCTCTTCATCTACTCGGTTGCCCAGCTCCGACTCCACATCAACGACCAACCCAATTCCCTGCCTAGCTCCGGTGACACCACCCCAACTAAACCGAAACCAACCCCCTTAACCAACCCAGCTCCAGCAACACCCCCTCTCCATCTACTCAATCCTACATCTCCATCAACCGGGCCAGAGTGACATATACACATTGTCACTGTGATCCGCCGCCTGTGAGCACGTGAACACTGAATCCCCCGCCGGGTGAGTAGGAGCACGGCGAGCTAGTCCCTCGCCGTCGACTCGCCCGAAGTTCGAGCACAAACAGCAACCCGAGACACTCCGTCGCCTGAAATAGGTTAGGGCGAAACCAGATATTTTTTTATGAACAAGTTGAAATTGGTTAGAACAGTACTTATACGATGAGCACCATGAGTTTATTCGAATAAAATGATGGTTGGAGTGATGACCTTTGGCGGTTGCCATATTTGGCGAGCCATGATGGGTAGAGAATGATGGCCATTAAGCCGGGCCATAATTTCCGCCACTATTGAAGTGGGCAGTCAGTTGGGCATTGGTCTTGGGTGGAGAAGTGCGACCTGCCCGTGAGATCCTTGGGCCGGAGCCCAAGGCCGTAGTAGGCCGGTTGACTGGTCGTAGTTGACCTGGCTCTTTCGGGCCCGGTGAAAATAGTCCTATCAGCAGCTAATTAAGTGAGTTGCTTAACTTTCTCTTTATTTCTCATGTCTATCATGTGTTTGTTTCTTATTAATTATTGAAATTGCTTTACAATCATGAGTAAAAAATGATTTAAATGTGACCCCTTTGAAAATTTACACTCAGATACTGCTTCATTTCATATACGTGTAATCTGAAGTACTGGTATAGGCTACCTACTTTGAACTTAAGATAGGGTGCAGCTAGATTAATGCCACATATCTAAGACATCTACGTTACTTATTTTTCAAAACTTTATTATACTATTTAGTGAGCGAGGGAAGAAGGAGAACTGAACTTGGAAATCAATGACGCATTCACGGCCAAACTAAATTGCAATTTTAAATGAGCAATGTTAGTGTTTGTGAAAAAAATCAACTCATACTTGCAGATCAGCAGGTTGAAGAATCAACATAGATCTAGAATCTAGAAAAAAAAGTATGGTCATTTTTGGCTATCTTTAAATTATGAATTTACATTCATGTCCCAATGGGAAGAGGAAATTGTTTCCGAAATAAATAAATTTATATCCTCAATTTTTAACATTTCTAAATTAATCTTGACATTTTTTCCAATTAACAGGTAAAATAAAAATAAAAACATAAAGAAAAATAACTAAGAAATGAAATAAATATTAACGTTTATATTTTATATTCATAGGAATCGATATCCGTGCACGAGGACGTCCGATAGAACTAGCTGTAGCCCTGCTTTATTGCATCTATATCGATTCAAGTAAGTTACTCGAACTCTAAAGTAGGAAATTTAAATATTGCAGTGGTATGAGCATGTTAGATAGGGTAATGATGCCCGATTAAGTAATGCTTGTAGGTTTTGTTGCAGGGTTTGTTAATTGAGGAATATGGAATACAATAATTGGTTTGACGACAATTATTATGAACAATTTAATGAAATTAATTTGAATGAGCCTCATTGCTGTCACATTTCGGTAAGTATAATTTTGTATTTACTATATTTATAATTGTGTTAATGAAATTTATGTAAGTTTAACGAAAATCATAGGATGATATACCTGAAACGAATTACGAGCCTGAATCATGTGATCAAATCGTCGACTGTACAGATGATTTCAACACTGACATGGTAATTATTTCGACTCATTCTAATTGCCACAGAACATTAAGAAGATGCATTCGCAATATAATACATTTGATTTAACACAATCTTAGGTGTTTGGTACTCGTGATGATCTCATAAATTGGGTGAAAGATACTGGAAAACGGAATGGATATGTCAATGTTATAAAGAGGTCAGATACGCCGCAACCGGGACGGAAAGGCAATGTGACTTTGGTGTGAGAGAGGAGTGGAAAGTATATAAAGTATAATAACTCCAAGAATATTCCTGACGAATTAAGAAGGAAAGGGACAGGAACAAAAAATGTGATTGCCCATTTAAAGTGAAAGGGTATCAATTGGCAATTGGGGGTGAATGGGTGGTTGTTGTAAACAGTGGAATGCACAATCACCCACCGACGGAGAGGTTAGAGGGCCACTCTCTTGTTGGTATTTTGAGTAATGAGGAGAAAAAAATGATGATTGACATGACAAGGAATGCAGTCCCCCCGAAAAACATTTTACTTACATTGAAGAGAAACGACAGAGAAAATGTGACCCACTTAAAACAAATATACAATGCTCGGCAAAAATATCGCCGTGAAATCAGAGAAGGCAGATCGGAAATGCAGTACCTGTTGAAACTTATAACCGATGGCAACTATGTTAAATGGCACAGAAAGGATGCAGAAACGGAGGTTGTAAAGGACATTTTTTGGGCACATCCGGAGGCCATTCATCTACTAAACACATTTCCTTATGTACTGATTATGGACATTACGTACAAAACCAACCAACATGACTCCCCACTCTTTGAGATTGTTGGAGTGACTTCAACAGAGTACACATTCTCAGTGGCACATGCATACATGCAGGCAGAGCGGGCTGAGAACTTTGTATGGGCACTAGAGATGTTAAAATCTTTGATTAAAAATACCGACCGATTCCCGCTTGTGCTTGTCACCGATAGAGATCTAGCTCTATTGACCGCGGTGCAAATAGTGTTTCCATCAGCAACACACTTACTATGCCGGTGGCATATTTGCAGAAACGTCCAAGCAAGAATCAAGAAATATGTGAAACCTAAAACTTTGTGGGAGTCGATGACTAGTTCATGGGACGCAGTGTTGAACTCTACAACTGAGGAAGAATTTGAAATCTGTTGGAGCATATTTGTAGAAAAATATGCCGAGTTTCCAAAGGTGCTGAATTACATCACCGTCACATGGCTGCCCTATAAGGAGAGATTTGTGTCCGCATGGATAAACAGAGTGATGCACCTCGGCAACATAACAACAAATAGGTATGTTTAAAGTTTTTCACTGATTAAACCCAAATTTAAATTGTAATATTTTAATAAGTTCATTTTACTTTCATGCACATGTAGGGCCGAGGGTGCTCACAACACATTAAAGAAGATGCTTCTAGCACGCACAGGTGATTTCTATCATTCTTGGGAAACAATTGACAACTTAATCACACTTCAACACACTGAAATCTCGCGATCATTTCAAAGAAGCATTATTCATGTGGAGCACCAGTTTAACACTGTGCAATACCAAAATTTGATTGGTTTTGTGTCAAAAGAAGCACTACATCACATCGGCAAGGAGAACCAAAGAGTCGGAAAGGTTGGGGTTGACCCATCTATTTGTGCACTGGTCATTCGCTCAAGACCTAGAGGCTGTTCAGAGGCGATTTGATAGTTGTGATATATCAGGCAAAAGAGTCCTTCATGACAAAGTACGTGAATTAGCTTATCTTGATACCACATCAATGCGACCACCGTCGGAAAGGGTTAAAACAAAAGGCCGTCCACGTTCTAAAGTAGAAAGTTCAACCAAACGGAATCCTTCGTACTTCGAACACGTCGATGCGGTGTATGATAGTGGTTCGGGTACTCTCCCCAACATGTCGGTGAAATCATCGAAACGTAAGAAAATACCATACTCCGAATGGTTTCCCAAACAAGTTGTTCCTTACATTGACAATATTGATGATGTAGCGCCTGATGGCAATTGCGGATTTCGAGTCGTTGCAGAGTGGGTAAGCTTTATCGGTGCGGACAACTGGTTTCAAATAAGGCAGGATCTACTCGATGAGCTGATCCTTTGGCATAATGATTACATTGAATTATTTGGGGCTGATCGTGCTAACACGATTCAAAATATACTTTATATGCCCAAACCCACAGCATCACCCATGAATAAATGGATGACCATGCCAGATATGGGTCATTTGATTGCTTCGAGATATAATCTCGTCGTCGTCCTTTTATCTAAAGATATATGCTTGACATTTCTTCCATTAAGAGATGCACCGCAACCACCTGACCAACAAAAAATTATCGGGATCGAATTCGTTCAGAATAACCATTTCGTAAAGGTATTTTTTTAAATAGTATTATTTTTAAGACTATTACGGATTTTATTTTCAATTATATATAATATTTTTATGATGTTTGTAGGTCACCATGCATGAAGGCTAACCAATACCACCCGTTTCTCGTGCTAACACCAATGTCATTTGATCGCTTGGCCTTGCCGCCATCTTTGGAGGGAATTCACAATGTTTTCCATGTGTCGCAGCTTCGTCGATACATTAGCGATCCGTCTCATGCGGTAGATTTTTCGGAGATTACCGTTCGCCCCGATATGACGTATGACCAGCATCCAGTGCAGATTATGGACAGGCGTCAGAAATCGCTTCGGAACAAGATTGTCAATCTTGTGAGGGTGATGTGGCGACACGGTTCACATGGAGAATCTACTTGGGAGAATGAGGATGAGATGCGAGAGCGTTTCCCACTTTTGTTTCCGGACTCGTGAGTGTTTGGAAATTCCGAGGACGGAATTTTTCTTAAGTTGGGGAGGATGTAACGACTGCTTTTCATGTATCTGGATTTAATATAATATAACATATGTTTTGGTGGATTTTCTCCTCATGTGTGGTTTTCGTCTCCGTAGCTTTCATTTTCGATCGATTCGTCGTATTTTCTCGTTTCTTCCTTAGGATTGTCGATTTCGAAGTATGTCATTCGTGACGGACTTCATAACGGTCGTATCTTACTATTAGATCAAGCCTAGGAGTCTTAGGAATCGATCCCGGGGCCCCGCGCTCCGTATCGGAACTTTTTGTGCTCATTAGCCGGTGTAAGAAGGGCCACCGACCGATTAGATGACGATCCAGTCGGTCGGCAATCCTTCTTGGACCGACTAGTTAGCTTTCTAAATTTCTCAGGAGTTACTGTTTATCGTTAGTCGGTCTAAGAACGTTGGTTGACCGACTAGGTTGCAAACTAGTCGGTCAGCAATGCTTCTTTAACCGACTAACTCATCATCTTATTTTTGTATCAGCTACTGTTTACTCTTAGTCGGTCTAAGAACGTTCATCGACCGACTAGATGCTAAACTAGTCGGTCAGTATTTGTTCATGGACCGACTAACTCTAGAATCCTATTTTCGTTCAGGAGTTACTGTTTGCACTTAGTCGGTCTGCGTTGGTCGACCGACCGACTAGTTGCCAAACTAGTCGGTCAGTGGTTGCTCTTTGACCGACTAACTAGTGTTAAAACCCTAATTTCTGGGCAGCCGCCAGCCCAACCTATTTATACCCAACCCAAACGATTTCATCTTCTCCAACACGACCAAAAACCCTAAAATCTTCCCCCTTGAGCCCCCATCTTCCTCCAAGCTCCATTTCTCCATTCCAAGCCCTAAATCCATCATCCAAACCATCCATTCACTCCATCCACCTCTCATCTTCCCCAAAATCTCACCAAAACCCATCAAAATCCCCAAATCCCCCAAAACCCTAGTTTCCCCAAACTTCTCCAATCTTTTCCAGATCTGATCCTAGGGTTCCCCGGAGTGTTTCTTCCGTCTCCTCTTGGTAAGAAATCGATCTACCGTTGTTTTCTTAACCTATTTATATTTTTAGGAAACCCTAATATAATTTCATGTTGTTTGTTGATTGTTCCCCCAAAACAGCGATTTCCCCGTAGATTGTCACCCGTGTAACGAAGTGGTCGTCATCCCCGGTGCTAGGCAAGTGAAACTTGCCACTTAGGGTTTAGGCCATGTTTTAGGCCATTTGCTTGTTGTAGGCGTAAAAGAGGCTAGGCGACGAAATGATACTCGCCTAGGCGCAAATTGGGGAACTAGCTTGACAACGAAGCTAGTTCCAACACATATAGCATGTTGCACAATTTCCATGTCATGTTTACTTTCCATTAACGGTACGCAAATTAATTGTCATGTCATTGCATCCTTTAAGTGTTTCTGTGATTGCGTAGCTTTGCTACAAATGCTTGTGTTCCTGGCTCGTGTTCCAGAAGCGGGCCATGTGTTGGTTGATAGCCAATGCCCGAATTGCGCGTTTCCGGCTAGGTGCACCCCTACGCCAAATGTTTATTAATGCGAGCTCGTGTGCGGGGCAACCCTGGCTCACTAGCTGGGCTCATGTTCAGGGACCCTGGCTCCATTACGTGTGGGTATTGGGGGTAAGAGTTAAGCGACCAATTAACTGGGAGTCTGCTCGATCAGCAACTGCAGTGGTAAGGCGTAAACTCTTGGGTTTGGGGTAGTTGTTAAGCGGCCAATCAGCGAATGTAAAACCATTCAGCTGTAAGGCGTAAACATCTACAAAACAACGTGAATAGTGAATCGATTGAGATTGATAGTAGCGTGGCTACTCTTGTCTTGTCTTGTCTTGTCTTGTCCCGATGATTGTTCTCTTGTACAAATTGTCCTGCCATGTTTCAATTGTGCCCTCATGTTATAACTGCCGTGTCATGCATACTAAACTGCTAGGTTGCTAGAGCCTTACTTTCAGTTTCCTTGCTCAAGTCTTTTAGACTTGCTGACATGTGCCCCTTTACTCTTTTGGGTGACACATGTTAGATCTTGAGCCTGAGTACCTTGTTGAGGACGAGGTGTTTGCTGACGCCGAGCCCGAGCTTGTGTTTGACGGGGAGTACGTGGACACTGGGGACCAGTCCTAGTGTCTTCGTTGTGTTTTACTTTTGTTAGACAGTTGTTTGTTATCGGTGCGTAGCACCCGTACTTTGTTATGTCGTTTCTTTTGTTGGCCTTGTTCTGGGCCTTAGACTCTTTTCTTTTAGCCTGGTGGCTTTTCTGGATGTTGAACTTATTCTTCTTGTTGGACAATGTATGAGATGTGATATTTTATTTCAGTCTCTCCTTGTGTTATTATTGTTATTCTGTTGTGGTTACAGGGACCTGCTTATGTATTATTGACGCTTATCGGGTTTGGGGCTTCACAGCTCCACTCCCGTGCGGACCTTTTCACGTCTCGCCTCCATTTTAGGGAAGCGGGTCGTGACAATCCTACTACTATTTGTGATATAGAATTGGAAGCTAGTCTTGGCTGAGCTTGACTGGGTTCACAAACCACAACGGCAAACGCTCCCTCGAAATAAGGTAAATAGAGTTTTAGCTTTACAAGTTTTTATATTCACAAATATATATATTTACTTCTCTAACAAATTTATGTTCATTAATTACTTAGGTTATTGCGCATCCAATTGGCACTTCAGCCTGGATTGAGATTGACACTTTCTCGCTTTATAATGTGATGAGGAAATTGTTTTCTACTGAATGAGGAAAATGTCCAGTCAGCGGGGTCACCCTCTCCGGCGGTGATAGCGGCCTCCTTAACGAGGCGGCCCTTGCAGCTCTTTAGCGATGCAATCAGAGAAACATTAGCAAGGGAGCTGTACATGGACTCCGACGATAGTGACTTGACATAGCCCCCTAGGGAGTTTTGTGACTTGACGCCCTCCAGCGCAATGGATTCTGTTTGATTAGCTCTGTAAAAATGTTGCTAAACTTCCTGAAAACGAAATTCCTTCGATTTCCATCTGTTATTTTAATATCTATCTCATGTTACTGACGGTAGACCCCTTCATTAGTGAATGGAGATATATGAATTATGTATGTGCATGATTGGTGTTATCTTAGTATCTATCTCATGTTATCTTAGTATCTATCTCATGTTACTGACGGTAGACCTCTTCATTAGTGCATAGATTTATGAGGTTATAGATGGATTTCACAGCAATGGCTCTTTGTTGGGCAAATAATTGGCAATGGTACGGATGTAAACGATGAATACACCAAAGAGCAGCAAACGATGAATATCAGGTGCGGCAGCACCATCACCTGATGGCGGCTGCAGTCGTGTCGGCACCGATGGCGGGTTCCCAAGTCGTAGCTCGTCGACAGCACCAGCACCAGCATCTGCGGTGGCACCGCCGCTTCAACTCGATGCCACCGGGTCGTGGGTTCAGGCTGTGTTTCGGGTCTCCGAGGGGCGGCGGCATCAACTTCCACTGTGGTGTTAGCGGGCTTAGGGGCGGGTTCTGTAGCCTACCGGCAACTCCAACAAGCTGGGCCGCGAGAAAAAGAAGAGAAGATGAAAGAGAATATAGAAGAAAGTAGAAGAAGACGGACGTTGAGAACCCTGACGAAGCATACAAGCAGAGGGGACGGAAAGAGAAGACAAGGCTTTAGGATGCTGAGAAGAAAATTAAAATAACATTGATCTTCGATTTTCTTGTTGCAGTCGCTTTTAGCGAAGCCTCTGCCAACCTCGCAAGCCCCTTTCCATCGGGCAGGGACATGGGTTACGTCCTTATCGCTGAAGCTCGGGCTTTCCAGCAAGGTCCCGGTGTCGAGAACCCCGACGATCACGATTCGTGCTCCTCGTTAGGATCCGGTGGCTGCAACGGAAAAAAGAAGAAGGAGAGAGGCCAAACGCTGGGCGACGATTGGTGCTAGAAGATAATGGGACCCACAGTTTTGGGGAATCCTTCGTTTCCACCGAGTTTTGTGGAAGATACAAAAACGTCTTTGAGAATCCAAATTCGGAAGCCACGTCAGCTTTTCTCTCCTCCATGACGAGATCACAAAAGAACACAAAATAAGAAGCCGGTGGAGGAATCCCATGAACAGTATGTAAACATTAACATTCTTCACTTTCTCTCCCAACTATCAACGAAAAGAACAGCCCCTAAATGGATTTAATACCTATCAATTTGGTGATGGATTTAATACCTATCACTTTGGTGATTCATTAAAAACCATATTGACTTTGTAAATACGTAAAAACCATCTCAAAATTTTCAAAGGTTAATATAGTTTTACTAAATTGAACTCAAACTTTAAAATATTTTATATAAACAATTGTATTGATCAGAATAGTTTTGATGAATAATGATGAAGTTTAGGATGGTTTTGATGAACAACCATTAAAAGTGTTTTGGTTAAGAGAGTTTATGTTGAAGTTCGAAAATTAAGTATAATAGTATTAAATCCAGGGATATTTTAAGATGATTTTTTTAAAGGGTAAATGACTGGAAAATACCCTAACGTTTGAACGTTTCTCACATATATACCCTATGGTTCATTTTGGGAAAAATTAGTCCCAAACGTTTGGCAAAAGTGACAACGTTATACCCATTTTGAGTTTTCCGTCAGAAAATATGTTCACGTGATAGCACGTGATACGAAAATGACAATTATGCCCCCATAGGTTTTAAATAGGGGATGGACCAAAATTTTGACGGCCAACTCGGTGGTGGCGGCTGAGCTAGGGAAGACGCAACGGCGGAGCTAGGGCAAGCGTAACGGCGTGAAGGTGGAGGAGCTCCTGCAAGGAAGAAAGAGGACGAGTAAGTATGAGATTAAAATGTGTAATTTATGTCCTAATTACATGTGATTTTTTTTGGTAAAGGAAGAAATGAGCTATAGGGACAGCAGCTGCAGCAGCAGAGATCGCCGGAAAGATCCAGATTTTGAAACCGATTATGATGATTTCAAGCTGTGTGACTGTGGATTGAGGACGCCAAGGAGGACATCATGGTCGGAAGATAACCCATGGAGAAGGTTTTGGTCGTGTCCTAAATATGAGAAGTCCAAGAGATGCAAAATGTTCAAGTGGAAGGATACAGCCCACTAGGAATTCTCAAAGAAGGTGATACGTCACCTAATGGATGAACCTGAGAGGAGGGTGCTCGAGGTGGGAAATGAAGAAAATGATGTGATGCTTATGGTGACAGAGGCAAGGATGGTAGAGGCAGAGATTAAATTGGATAAGGCTGTAGGTGTTTGTGATGATAACAATTTGAAGCTGATGGAAAACAATGATAAGCTCCAGAGCATCATGAAGGAGTTCAGGCTAATGAAGCTGTGTTTGATTGCTAATTTGGGGCTTATAATTATGTTGTTGTTTGTGGTGATGAATAACAAGCCAGAGTGGTGATGAGTCAGAGAGGGTAAGGAGGAGGAATGTATATGTTAGAAATAATTTAGATTTGTGATGTATCAGAATAGTGATGAGAGAGGAATGTATGTGATGTTAGGAATGTATCTGGGTGAACATGAATGTCCTGTTGGTAGATGAATGAAACAATGTATCATGTATCAATTTATGTTGGCAGGTCAATGAAACATTGTTCCATTTATCAATATATGCCTGATGTGATGAGCTATGCAAACTGAAACAATATCATCAGTATTTGAAGAAGCCAACAGAATCATGACATAACACATTTCCAAGCAGCAAACAGAATCATGACATAACACATTTCCAAGCTAGATATTTCCAAACAAACTATACACTAACATAGATCATGACATAACACACTAAGCCTGCTGAAATACTGACATACCACATTCCCAAACAAATCATGACATAACACATATACATTGGTCATATATATTGCTCAAACAGCTGGAGTCTAACATATACATTGTTCATAGACAAACTACCACCAACATTGTTCATAGACAGCTGGAGTCTAACCTATACATTGTTCATAGACAAACTACCACCAGCATTGCTCAAACAGCTGTACTGCTGCCTCTACCACCAACATAAACAAACTAGGGTCCCAACAAACTATACATTGTTCATAGATACTGTTGTCTCTACCACCAACATTGTTAATAGACATTGACACACACAAATATTACTCATAAACATGAACTATGCAGTCATCAAGCCACACCAAACAAACTCAGATGCTTGAGGCTGCACTGATGTTTCCAAGCTGAGTACTCCTAGTCATCACTCTATGATGGATTGCCTTTGCCTTCTTCAGCCCTCCCTTGTGCAAATGTCCTCTATGTGGATGATGATGTTGTTGGGTCACACCAATGCCAGCCTCACCTGGAAGATTTGGTTGAGTGATCCCACATCCACTGTTATGATTGGGGCCATGAGGTTGTTGAGAAGGCTGGAAACACACAAATATAAGACATGTATCAGAGATATATCACTAGTATGTGTAAGACATGTAACAGACATATATAAAAAGAAATTCGTCAGACATATATCACTTACAACATGATGGACTTGACCACCACTGGCAGAAAAAATTTGTCTTGCTCCCAATCTTCTGCCTCCTCTTTGACTATGGGCTTGCTGGTGGGTAGGGGTACTCTGTAAACAGTTATGAGGAAATTATAGCATGAAATCACAATTACAGCATGAAATCACAATAACAATTACAGTTATGAGGATATCACAAAAACAATCACAGCATTAAATGTCAAATGTAAGCAAGCATGTTGAAATCACCAACTCAGAATAGCACTTACAACTGGAGGTACTTGACCACCCCTGCCAGAAGAATGTTTTCTTGAACCCAATCTTCTGCCTCCTCTATGACCCTGGGCTTGTTGTTGGGCAGGGGTACTCTGGCTTCTACCCTCAACATTGATACCAGCCATCCTCAACAAAGCTAAAAACTCTGGTTGATTATCTTTGCTGAGCTCCTTCTGTTGAGATTTTGGCCTCCCTCTAGGAGTTGCAGATCTTGAAGATGGTTGTGGGGCTGATGGATTTTTACAACTCCTCTTATTGTGCCCAACTTCATGACAGTTTTGGCAGGTTTGTGTCTGTCCATGTCTAGACAATTGGATTGAGCTTGCTGATGAGCTAGTCCTTGATCTTGATTTTGACCCAGTTTCAAATTCACCCCTCCTCCTCTTCTTAGCAGGCCTTCCAGGCTGCTTGGTAAATGGTGGTGGCACCAACTCAGAATAAGTGGTCTTTGGCCAAAATCTTGAATCAGGAATAGGGTGGATCATGCCTGCATATGCTTGCATATAGGCAGTCTTTGTGTAATATCTGTGCACATAATCCTCTGGGTTTTTATTCTCAGCCATGATAGCTGCACATGCATGGACGCAAGGAATTCATGTCCTCTGCCAATACCTGCAGTCACAAGTTCTTGACAACAAATTCAATGTGTACACCCCATTGTCTTGTCTAACCTCATACTGCCCCTCTCCAGCATAGACCACAAAAAGACCTGTACATTTCCTCTTGAACTTCATCACCTTCTCCAAAATCCTGGGGCATGTCTCTCCAGTCCACTTGGCTGCACTGGTTTTCTTCTTTTGAAATCTAATCATCAGTTGCCTCCTAATCATTTCAAGGCAAGTTATGATTGGTTTATCCCTAGCCTCTAAAATGAACTTGTTGAATGATTCAGAGATATTATTTACAACTAAATCACAACAACTTTCATCTGTGAAGTAGCACCTACACCAAGCATCCATCCTCACATCACAAAGCCATTTAACAGCTTCTGGGGAGATCTTGTAGAATTCCTCAATTGCAGTTATGCAGTCCTCCTCCACAAAAGCTCCAGCAATCTTCCACATCATCTGCCTATATAACATTGGCCTGAACTCCTTTCTGAAGTTGTCATACATATGCCGCAAGCAAAACCTGTGGTGTCCTCTAGGCAAGACCTCCTTAAATGTCTCCAGCAGTCCTTTCTGTCTGTCTGATATGAAGGTGAATTGCCCGTCATTGTTCACATCAAGTGCCTCAAGCAAGCAGGTCATGAACCACGTCCATGTGTCTTTTGATTCATTAGGGACAATAGCTATGGCCAATGGAAACATTGCATTGTTCCCATCTCTGCTTGTAGCACTAAGCAACACTCCCCCAATCTCTGTCTTCAGAAAAGTTCCATCAAGTCCAATGAATGGCCTGCATCCATCTTTGAAACCCTTAACCTGACAAGGGTAGGTGATAAAAATTCCACTAAATATTGGTGCATCATCCACATCACTAGGCCTTGATCTAATCCTGCAAAAAGTGCCAGGGTTTCTCTGTAATAGGGCATGGGAGTAATTCCATAGTTGCTTAAACTGCAACTTGTAGGAGCCTTCTATGTAAGCATTGGCAAAGCTCCTAGCCCTGTATAACTTTTTATCTTGCCTAATATCTAGGCCATAATCCCTGCTCAGATGCTTCCTCAACACTTTGATTGGCAGATGTGGTTGGTCTCTTATGTGTTCAACATATTTTTTGCCAATCCATTGGAATGTCACTTGAGAATTGGTCCTCACAACATGGCATCCTGAATGTGTTGTGAGTTTCTTCACTACCCAGTATACTCTGTTGCTATCCCAAGAGCCTGAACACACCCATCCACACTTGTTAATGCACTCCACAGAAATTCTGCATCCTTCGTTCTTCTTGAATTTAAAATCATATCCATTTCTTATTGCATGCTCTCTTAACAACTCCCTGAATTCTCCTGGAGTTGCAAACTTCATTCCAAGCTCCAGTATTGGGTTATCCATATCAACATTATGCACAAATTTCCCCCCTCTGCTTGTCCTCTCATCACCACTGCCTCCAATGCTCCTAATCCCATCTGAATTATCTGTGTCTGTGGCCCAATCATTATGTGGCTCACATTCTGGGCCTCCATACACATGGATGCCATCAGTCCTCTTCTTTTTTGAGTGCACAGTGTCTTCACCCACCATTCTACCCAAATCAACACCATCTTCATCCTCCAAATTGACATCACCTTCATCCTCCAAATCAACATCATCCTCACTGCTTCCACAGTCAACATCATCATCATTTGTTGGTTCATACTCATCATCTGCATCTGACTCACTTGGTTGCTCACTTGCATCATGCATAGCCTCTGCTGTATCATCCATTTCTTCCTCATCATGCCCAGTATCTGATGTATCATCCATTGCTTCCTCATCATGCATATCATCTGCTGTATCATCTTCAACATTGTCATCTTGAAAATCTGACTGCAACTCTGCAAGACACTCTGCACTTTCCTCCTGCAACTCTGCAATACACTCAGCCCTTGCCTCCTGAACATCTGCCCTTGCCTTCTGAACATCTGCCCTACCCTCCTGCAACTCTGCTTGACTCTCTGCCATTCCCATTGCCTCCTGAAAATCTGCCCTATCCTTCTCCACCTCTGCTTGCCAATCTGCCATTTCCACTGCCTCCTGAAAATCTGCCATATGCTCCTGCAAATCTGCTTGACAATCTTGTGTTGCCACCTCAATATCAGCCCTAGCCTCCTGAATATCAGCCACAGCCTCCTGCAATTCTGCCCTTTCAACTTCATTATCACATTCATTAGCATATTCATTGGGTAGTGATGATGGGCAGCTTAGGTTCACATCTATTTCCTCATAAAGTTCCCTCCTACTTGTATCTGTATCTGTTGGTTGAATCAGATTTGCCACTGTTTCAGCATCCTTTCCTTTCAAATTAACCTCTGTGCTTCCCTCCTCTGTTTGCTTGCTTCCCTCCTCTGTTGGCATAGAAGTTGGAATGCTAAGATCACCTTCCCCTTCTGACTCACTCAGGTTGACAATTGCTTCCTGTGAATTAGAATTGCCTTCAAGTTGATGCCCTACACATTCATGTGACACATATAAGTCCACAGTCCTACTGCCCTGCATGTTCAAGATTTCAGAGGCCTGCACATCATCATCAATTCTACTACACCAACTGAAATCCTTTCTCCAGGGCTTGAAGTATATGTAGAACCTGCCTTTATGTCCTAAATCTTTAATTAGCATTTTCAAATTTTCCACTGTCAACAACCCAGCAACACAGTCAAGGAAAACTGCCTGCTGTCCATGTTCATAACTTCCTTTAGCTCCAAGTCTCAATACTCCCCCATGATGGATCTTCATGTTAACTTTCTGACTCTGTCAACAACATTTTAGACATTTCTCAATATCACATATGCACAATATACCATTCACCATATGCAACATAACATATTCATTATGTTGTATAATAAAGACCTAGCAGATAACCATAATTAGCATTAACAAATTCACAACATTACTTGGATTAACAGTCCATACTTAGCATAATTAGCATTGACATAGTTACATGCACCTTACCGTTTCTACAACAGATCATACTTAGGATACAGCTTAATTGACTTACAAATTCTACTACCTCACGCAACACAAAGTCTCTACCAATTCAACCTAATTCACCCTAAAGACCTCAGCTTTGTATCCTAATTCAACCATTTCTACCAATTACCCCTTTAATTTAACTTATTTTCGTCAAAAAAATTAAAAATTAAAAATTTTACGTACCATCTTGCTCTTTGCAGCTGCAGGTCTTCAACTTGCTTCGATCACCAACCTCCAGCAGCTCCTCTTTCTCCCCCCGCAATTTCCCTCCTTTCCCCAATTTTTTCGCCCTAGCTTTCCCTCTCCCGCGAATCCTCTTTGTGGACACGGCAACATGTAAGTGTTCTTTGATGCTGCATGTCTTCAACTTGCTTCGATCACCTTCCTCTTGTGTTGCCCTCCGCCCTCCTCAATTTCCGTCATTTCCCCTTTTTTTCCGCCCTAGCTTTCCCTCTCCCGCGATTTCTCTTTGGGGACACGACAACGGGTAAGTTATCTCTTTAACCCTATTTTAAGTAAGGGGCAAAACGGGTAGTTTGTGAATAAGTTAACCCCCGTTAGCCAATTTTCGTTCTAGGTATCAATGTGTCCCAAAATGAACCATAGGGTATATATGTGAGAAAGGGTCAAACGTTAGGGTATTTTCCAGTCATTAACCCTTTTTTAAATTCAGCACACTCTTTACATGAAGGAATGTTTTCCATCAACGGTCTACCAACAAAATAACGAACGGGCTATTTAGGTTGGTCGCAATAGAATAATATCGACAATAATTTGTCACCAAAACTTTAACAAATAGAGTAGGATCTTAAAGAAATTATAAAAAGCACAAAGATAACCACCATATGCAAGATCAAGCAATCACACAGAGACATACATGATTTATACTGGTTCGGCCCAATGTGTGACCTACGTCCAGTTTTTCGTTGTCACTGTTTCTACTAGATCAGAAATGTATCACAAGAGTTTGCATCGACTACCAAGATCTCTTCCTACAACGAGTGAACCCTCTTGACAATGGAAATCGAGCACTCTAGCAATTACACTGTCTCATGCACACTCAACAATAAAGAAATCTTACTAGAAACCTTAGAATCATGACTACATCCTCTTCAAAGCTTGTAGCCGACTTCTTCTCTCTTCCAACACAAAAGCTTCTTCGTATATCTGTGTCTGTCTGCGTGTATAGCTTAGGAATCAACAATTATGGTTATAGAAGCCATATTAAGCCGCGGCCATTCGATTTCATTAACTATCAAATAAACTGTGACGCCCCGCTCCCCAGAATACCTAGGAAGTACGAATCCATCCCAGGTTCTCCCAGAGTAGCGAGTGTTACGAAGATAGAAAAGAAAAGAAATACAAAAGCTAGCAGGCCACTGCGCACTGTTAAGGTAGCACCTGTAATGTTTCCAACCGCAGACAACAAATAACCAAGCTAAACAACAGCAACAGAGAATAACAATAAATCCAACCAGAGAACATCACAGAACCAAAGGGCACTGGTACATCATCAACGTCTGACTTATACAACACCTGATACACTATCTCAACTCTGCCCCCAATGCCAACCCAAGATACACATAGCTCTCTGACTCCTCTCCTCTCCCCACCCCACACTCTCCACTCTACCACTGGACTCCTCTGCTCCACATGCTACCAACTCCAAGAGCCAACACCTGAAAAGTCAATAGGGGCACGTCAACGCGTGTCCCAGTATGATATCCCAACTCCACGTAGTATACCATCTACAAGCATGAGCTACTATACATGGAATGTGAAGTGCAGTACCATAGCACGCAATGGAAGACATATGTATATAATGTTAGGGTAAAAGTGGGAAAAACGTACCTGCCGCACTGGTGTGTTGCTGCAAAAAGAAGGTAGTACTACAAATCATATATAAAGTAAAGGAATCAAAAGTGAATAAGGACACAACATAGGCCAAGAAGAAAATACATAAGTTGCCAACAGTCAAGTCACACGTATCACAACCAACTATAACTGTCAAGAGACTACGAGAGTCTCAAGTCAGGCTAGTGCCACAATTTTATTGGTAAACTTATTCAATAAGTTAGGAAGCTCATTTATCCACTTTGTGATTGGATAACCTAGGTAAACTATAAATATAAGGATCTGGACTTCACCCCAAGAGTTGGGGTGAAAATGCACATGGCGCAGTGGACACGGCCACTGTATGACACCGGGCTTCTCAGCTCCCACGTCCCTAGCAGAAGTGAGGATCTCCACAATCAAACCATATCATCACATCTCCAAGTAACCACCACTCCCGATAAGGGCGAGTGGGAATAATCACATATCGCATCCCTAGTCTCCAGGGTCCAGACCTTATATCCATCATTTACTCCGCCTTTCCACCTAAAAACCCAGGTTTTACTAACTCACCCTCATTAGATAGGATTGAGACATTTAAAGAATCATCTGGTGACGTTTATCATAGCAAGTTAAGAGGCATAATGGCATAGCTTCACAGTGTCTTCCAACATTAACAGCTTTCACAAGGTCTAAGGCCATGCACTCGCGTGACATGCCCTCCATCGCATAACATAACCCAATCATAAATAGGGGTAGCTGTGACATCCAAGCCTCTAACTTAGCTAATCGACAATATGGCTCGAGGCCAACGCATCCACAAGCACAATTCTCAATTTCTGAATTTTTGCCTTCATTGAGGCATTTCCACAAACACTTGAGGGGCAATATTAACATGGTGTTAACACACAAGCAATATCATTAACAAATAGCATCATGAAGCTTCCTTTCAGTTAATGATAACATTCAGTAATGATAGCAACTAAATTAACCATAACACATCATTTGAAACACTAGATAACACTTCAGCTTGCTGGAAATTGCGCAATAGCCATAAAGATCAACATATTTCATCCATTTTCCTTGTGAATTTGACAAAACTCCTTAATTGAAAGTTGAAGATATAGTAGTACTGGATTCACCTATAAAATTTCATGTAGAAATATGGACTAGAGGATTTATGGTGAATTGTTTGGTGGATCCTGTTCAGACTGTTTTTCAGATAGATTCCAGGTTCTGTAATAATTGCTAATTTAGGACAAGTTGCAGTCAGAATTTCGAAAATATGACCCAGGGGAAAATTGTAGAGCAGGTTGTTATCTTTAAAATGAGATCAAGAACATAAAATTCCATAGTGTGCAGGGACTGAGCTCCATTTTGCTGAGCTGTGTCCAGACTGAATGACATACATACATGTTGTAAAGATGAAATTGTTACTCCTAATTATTGAACTGAACATATATCATATTTTATATGATTTTGGGGTAGGATTTCGAGATCTACATGACTATAATTATTTCAGATTTTTCTTTAAGCTAGTTTGAGCATAAATCATGGCTAAACAAGAGGACAAATTGCTGGAATTTTAAGAACAGATCCAACAACACACAAAGACAAGTTCTTTCTACAAAATATGCATGTACAAGTATAATAGGTGGAGATGGGCATCCTACCTCTCTCCAAGATGATGGGGGTTTCTCCTTCTTCCTCTTCCTCTCCTTTCCTTGGTTTTCCTTTGCTTTCTCTTTCTATTTCTCTTTCTATTTCTCCTTTCTCTCTTTCTCTCTTCCTTTCTCTCTCTCTTTTTTGATGAAGGAATTTCGACAGCCATGGGGGAGAGGGAGAGCAGGTCATGGAGGGGAGAGACAAAATAAGGAAAAAGAAAATGAGAAAGAAAAGAAGAGAAGAGTGAAGAAGAGAATATAGAGTCCTAGAAGGATATTCACATGCCTTATCCAATAAGCCATGTCATTTATTAAATGACCCAACTACCTCTCACATATTCAAGTATTTACAAGCATGCCATTACTTTATGCACACACCTCTTTACTATACACACACCCACTCATTTGCCCAAATTACCATTTTGTCCCTCACCATTCCAAAAATTTACAAACATGCCATTGAACCTAGCCCCTTTCACACTAGCCCATCTACACCAATCATACACACCCATGCATTATCTCACCATTCATGCATGTACACTACACCCATCACCTATACCAATGACCAAAATGCCCTTACTCAACCTAGAGAATTACATGATTGCCACTAGCTACCCTTACGCATAGCGTATCATAGCAACACCTGACACCCTTCTACACGTATATGAAGACGATACACGTGTATTTCATTGTATATGGCAAATCAGGCTGTTACATAAACGGCCAAGATCAAATTCCGAACCGGCTGCATCTTGCGCCGTCGTGCGTCTGACCATGTGTAGTTAGACTAGGGGTGGCAATTCGGGCCGGCCCGGTCTTATCGGGCCGTACCGGCCCGGTCCGGTTTTCTTAAAGGACTGGACCGGCCTGGCCCGATAAGACTTCGGGCCATTTCGGAGAGGCACGGTCACGGTCCGATAAAAATTCGGGCCGCCCGGCCCGGTCCGATAGGGTTGAATGAATTATGTATTGTGACAATATTTTATCATATTTTTAAACACAAACTTGTCCCATATGCTTAAAGATGCATCGAAATGTAGCACGAAAGAAGAGGATTAAGTGAGTTGCATAAGGTGATGTGTCCTACATTGTTTTCATTTATTTGGCAAGATGAAGTAACATGTTTGGTGGTTCTTTGTCTCTTATCGGAAACTGAAATCGACCCCCAAGATTCGAAGACATCAAAGTTGGCGATGGCGGGAAGTTGTTAAAATTTATGATATTTGGACCTTGATCTGATAAGATTCATGACATTGGACTCAACACCATAAATGAATACACATTACTGAAATCCGCTTTAGATCAATGTGTGGTCAAATCGAAGTGGGGCGATCAAATGCTTTTCGTGCCGTGCCGTGCCGACTATGGGCTGAAAAGCTTGGCCCGGGTCCGGCCCGAAATGAACCGGGCCAAGCCGGGCCGGTCCGATAAGGATTTCGGGCCAAAATTGTTGGCCCAGGCACGGTCTTATCATGCCAGGCCCGTGCCGGGCTATCGTGCCGGGCCAAAAATTGCCACCCCTAAGTTAGACCACTGGGTCAGTCGACTGGTTGAACTGTAAAATTCTAGAGAGTCAGCCGTCTGAAGGAACCCAGTCATATGCCTGATTAAGTGAGTCAGACGCCTGATGTGTCTGTTTTCTGATACAAAACTGGAGCAGCCAGAATCAAGTGTCGGTGTAAGGACCTTGGCTATGAGGAAAACACTAGAAGGGGGAGTTGAATAGTGTTTATAAAATTTAAACGATAGTTATACCAATTTAAATTCCTAACCAACAATAAATGCGGAATTATAAATAAACCCAAATTGAAACAATGCTAACCCAAAGTATGTTTCAAGGGTTCGGATTACACAAGTCAACTTCAGAGTTGTTTCCGGTAATCCTACGTCCCTTTCACCCGGATACCTCTGAATACTCAAGTTAGAACCCTAACTTGAGATTTTCTTTAAACCCACTTGTAGCAACACTACAAGTGAAATCGAAACACAATCGATGTCCTTGACTTCCACAACTTGGGATCAAGCAGACTACTCTCACAAACCAAGAGTTAAACTAATATCAAAAGATATGAAATAGCAACACTTACAATCACCTATGCCTTGAAGTAGAACTTGAAAGAGCAAGTGTGTTGTGTGTTGAAATCTCTTCCAAGAAGAGAGAAAAGCCGTTTCTCTTGTCACCACCAATTGCCTAGAGGATATCACTTTGATTCTAGGTTGTGGAGCAAGAGAGAATGAGATTGGAATTCTAGGGCTTTTGAATTTGAGAGATTTGAAAATTTTGAATATAAAAGCTAGGGTTTTTCAAGAGATGATTAAGAAGATGAGTAACCCCTCAATGGAACAGCAGAAGCTCTCTTTATAGGTTCCCAAAACCCCTCAAACAGAATCCCCAAAAACCCCTTTGAAATCCGTGGAGAAAAAGCCAATGGATAGAATTTACACACTCGACAGTCGACTGATAAAGAAATCACAGTCGACTGGCTATGTCAGAAGGTAGGTGAGAATTCAAACGGCAACTTACCACGTAGGACAGTCGACTGACGAAGGAATGACAGGCGTCCGTAAACCTAACAGGCGGCTAAAAACCCTTCTACAGGCGACTGGCCGCAACATGAGTAAGTTGAGAAAATTCTGCAAATGTTTGGAAAGACAGGACAACCAACTGATGTGGAACTCACAGGTGCCTGTGCCATGGGCAGGCGACGGTAAAACCAACATCATTCGTCTGTCCCTAATAAGTGAAACTTTCCAGAGAGCAGAGTTGCAGAGAAAGAATCGACAGGCGACTGTTGAAGCATTAACAGTCGACTGTGCCTTGGACAAGCGACTGTCAATCCAACATCAGTCGTCTGGCCATATGAAGAAGATAATGATCTTTGGACAGGAGAGAGACATGCGACTGACTAACAAATCACAGGTGCATGTAACTTGGACAGACGCATGTCTTTTGTATAGCAATCGCCTGGTTAGAGTTAAAGCTAAAAACCCAAAAACCAATTGATAAAGTATGTGCATAACAGGCGACTGTAGAACAAATCACATGCGACTGTTTGGATACAAGCGCCTGTAAAACGTTCAGTAGTCACCTGTTGAAATCCCAAAATGCACATGCTTGAGAAAAGTGAATTAGAGGCTTATGAAATGTGATCTAACGATTTCCTAGGACAGAAATAAAGATGTGTGCGTGCTCCAGTATAATTCTATTTCTAAGCTACATACTAGAAGAGAAAAAAAAGATTACATCTTGAAATACATTCTCTTCTATCCAAAGAATGAGCTTGAAATCTTCTAGGAGCTTCATTCACCATCTTTGATCATCCAATCCACTTTTCATGCTTTGATTGATCCTTGAGTGACATCCATTGCTAATTGATCTTTATGATATGCTTAGGCAATGGATTAGCTGTAAATATGGGATTAGCCACAAGTATTTATGTTTGCTCATCATCAACACCAAGCAGGGAGAAGTCCAATACTCAATATTCTCCCCTCTTTTGATGATGACAAACAAAACATAAACAAAAAGATAAATAGTGGTGCTTAATGAATACTTACTCCCCCTACATTGATACCAATCAAGTTAGTCAATATTTATAAGGACATCTATAGATCAATTGAAGCGAGCATGTAAGATATGCATGAATGAAATGATTTTAATTCTTGAAATCTAGGATTTTATAATCCAAATTCATTTTATCTTACCCCCTGAATCTAAGGCAACTTCAATATTAGATTCAAGTTTAGAATTTACTTAGCACATAATTATGATATGTTTATTTCTCTCCCCCTATGGTATTATCCAAAAAGTGGGAGTAGAAAAATAATAATAGTATTAAATAAGTACTAAAACAATCATGAGAGTCTAAAGATGAGATATATATTTAATGTAATGCCAAAATATAATCGAAAAAGTCACGACGGTGCATCTCATTTATATATATCAAAAGCTCATCAACACAAGAAATCTTAGTTGACCAAAGGAACGAGAATCCAATATCAACATTTCAAAAATGAGAAAACGTCTCACATAACATCATGTATATAATAGATCATAAAGAGAGACACAATTTCACATTGCACACATAATCATAAAAAAATGAGACACAATGTGAAGCAGCATATGACAAAATAAAAGCATCATATATATATATATATATATATATATATATATATATATATATATATATATATATATATAGCAAAAAATGTACCTAAGAATGACCTCGGGTAGAGATACCTGAGCACACCCCCGCTGTTCAGGGTTTGTGAGTATTTTTTTTTAAAAATTTTTTTTGCAGTAGTTAGATATACTTGTTATGTAGCTCCCCACAAAATTTCAGCTCGATCCGACACCGTTTGAGCCTCCGTTCATCGATTTCAAAAACGTTGCGCAAAACTGTCCAAATTCTGGACAGTTTTGCGCAACGTTTTTGAAATCGATGAACGGAGGCTCAAACGGTGTCGGATCGAGCTGAAATTTTGTGGGGAGCTACATAACAAGTATATCTACCTACTGCAAAAAATTTTTTCAAAAAAACATACTCACACACCCCGAACAGCGGGGGTGTGCTCAGGTATCTCTACCCGAGGTCATTCTTAGGCACATTTCCCTCATATATATATATATATATATATATATATATATATATATATATATATATATATATATATATATATATATATATATATATATATATATATATATATAGGAAAATTTTCAAATGAGAACATTTCGCACCGTGCGAAAATGTTTTTAGTTTTTTTTTGAAATTTTTTTTTTCAAAAATTCTTTTTCCCACCCTCATTATATGTTGTTATACCCCCCTCAAAAAATAATCATTGAGAAATAATGTCATTTGGCCTTCGATCAAGGCATTTCATCAAATTCGCACGTTTTGAGACCGTTAAATTTGTAACGGGTGGATGGGTGCTCTAATGCCCAACGGGTTCACCCATTATTTTCCCTGGGGTATATATTTGTATGGATTAAACATCAAAAAAAGAATTTTTGAAAAAAAAAATTTCAAAAAAAAAAAAAAATGTTTTCGCACCGTGCGAAAACCCCTTTTTTCGCAACCGAAGATCACCCTATATATATATATATATATATATATATATATATATATATATATATATATATATATATATACAAACAAAAGATACAAGGAGTACAAACGACAAAACATCAACTCCATGTACATCAAATGTATGATCATCATACATACACCATCACCCATCAGTACAATAAAAAAAATCAAAATACAGACAGACACTCAAACTCTCAACCCTAACAAAAGAAATCAAGGCCTAAGGGTGAGAAGTCTCCGCGAAGCGTCAATGCAAATCAACTGCAGAGGAGTGTACGGGAGTAGCCAACTCAACTCGGAAATCATGGGCCTCTGGATCATCAGGAATATCCTCGGGAAGAGGAGCAGCAACAACAGCAGAGGAGTCATCCTGAGGAGCCGGAGAAGCAACCGGCTTAGAAGCAGTATCAACAGTACGCTCAGGAAGCTCAGTGATGACCGGAGGAGGAGGTTGAGAAGGCTGAGGAGATGGAACAAAAGACCCAAGATGGGCAGGGAATGGAATGCACTGATGCTGGAACATCAGATGAAAAAGCTCATAAAGGCCAGAAACCTTCTCGTCCAGCAGATCACGAGAGGGTGCAGCAGATGAAGATGGCTGATTAGTGGGTGGAATGGTGGATGAAGACGGAGCTGAAGAAGACGGCCTCTTCTTTGATGCCATCTGCAGAGCCGAAGAAGACTGCCTCTTCTTTGATGCCATCTGCAGAGCCGAAGAAGACTGCATCTTCTTTGATGCCATCTGCAGAGCCGAAGAAGACTTCGATTTAGCAGAGAGATGTAAACTTATTTTGTAGATAATGTATCCATAACTTTATCCGACAACTAGAATGGATCCATTACTGAAATTCCAAAATAAAGGATCATTTGATCAGCAAGGTGGTTCACAAAATTTTGAATTTACATCTCAAAACTCAATTATCATTATCAGTCTTATACTTATACCATAAAGTCTCCCCCCCCCCCCCCCCCCCCCCCCCCCCCCCCGCATTTTATTTTCTTTGTTTCATAATATTTCTTTTTTCTCTATTTCAAACTTTCCTTTCCATCTTTTTTCTTTTTTCCTTGTTCTTGTAATTTTGTTTGCTCTTCCTTTTAAACTTTTTTATTGAAGTCTTCATAGATTTTTACGTTCTACTATTTCTTTTCTCTCGTTATTTCAAACATTCCTCTCCGACATTTTTATTTTTATTTTTAGGTTTGTTCATCCTTTTGAACTTTTTTATTTAAGTCTTCATGATTTTTCAACACAAAGCAGAGCAAAGCCTCAAAATATAAGATACGGCTACATAAGTGTTTGTGTGTGTTGAAATCTCTACTGAATATGGCATGTTCTATTGACAGTATATAGAAAACCGAATAAGACAGTAATTCCAACCATAATTTATGATCAAGTTGTGAATATAAACAAAGAAATTTAAGACTAACAGCCAATGCCTCTCATATGAGCTTATGATGCTACTCACATACAGATTGAAGTTTGGTCAAATACAGCCTTCCTTTTGCATTCATGTCAGATTTATAATGCAATATTCCGTGAAATCTTTCATATTGACCATCTCATACTCATAACAGAATATTCCATGAAACATTTGCTGCAAACCCCATGTGTCAGTGTTATGTCAAGTTTTGGGGGGGAATTTCTTGGATTGAAGGGAAATTTGTTGGGAATACACAAAAGCATTGAAACATTTTTTGAAAACTTATTTGTTGGGGGGGAACAAAAGGGGAGGAAAACCAACTCATTTAATATTAGTTATGAAAAAAAAATGTCCTGCACACACACAATCTCATCTTGGGAATGAACGCGAGCTGTGGGAGAATGAACGCGGGAGATGCTGCCAACTCATTGATCCGCGTTGCACAACCCTGTAAAATTTCGATCCCATCTACTGATATTTCAGGGGAAACTAAATTTTTTGGAACTAAGATTTTGAGGGGACCTAATAATTATTGAGCTTTAATTATTCATGTTTGTTTAAAATTAGTGGGTCCAAGATTTTTAAATGAACAGTGCCCCAAAGGCACGTGTTATATGTATATGAACCTTGTGCCGAAGGCGCCCGCGCCGAAATTGTTGTTTTACGCTGAATTTGTTGTTCTGCGCCAAAGGCACTCACGTCGAATTTGTTGTTCTGTGTCGAACGCGCATGCGCTGAATTTGTTGTTCCACACCGAAGGCGCCCACGTCGAAGACGCCCGTACCTCTAAATATTTTTAAGCTAATTTTTAAGCTAAATAATTTTTCGGGGAACAAAGATTTCGCGAGGGAAAATCTTAAATGAACCGTGACCGCGTGCACGGGTTATGACTAGTTCAATTACAAAAACCAGCCACTTCGGATTCTGATAGCAAATTTACGCTGAAAAACACCAGATTTGGCAACATCGATCAAATTGTGCACACTCCAAATGACCAGGTTGCCAATTATGACCATTTTATTATAGCAACTATTGAGGAATCTTCAAAAGTAGCAGGAGTTAACAACACTGGCCATTTTGATCTCAAATGGCGAGGGTACCAACCCCAGTGGTTTTGTCTGAACACAAATTTACGCACGAAAAACGATGCGACGAGAGATTTGTTGGGTTTTGTGATTAAATTTAAATTTTGCTTGTTTTTAAAATTATTTTGATTTTTTGACTTATTTTGAAAATTTGCCTATTTTGATCTGCTTTAAGACAAAACATAAAATTTTCGGATATAAACTCTTCCTCATTTTTATCTATTTAGACTAATTCTAAGAAAACTACATTTATCTATCATGGTGTTCTCCTAATACTACCATCAAACCTTTAAATTACATAATATTATCATTTACTTCACTTTTCCCTCTTTGATCCTCTAACGCCATTAACAGCAACAGCGAAAAATGTATGGATAATTTTCACAAACTATCTTTATCTTTCACAAATTTCTCACAATGCTACATTTACCTCTCACAAAACTACATTTGCCAAAAATTTATCCAAGGAGCTGCTGATAATATAGTGGAAAACCCATGAAAGATGAAGATAATTTTGTGAAAATTAGCCATCCATCTATCATCCTTATCATTTGAAAACACAGCTATAAATTTTACTTCAATATGCATTGAGAATACAATATTTTCAAAGAGTTCAAAAATACATGTAGTGTTTCCAACAATTTGGTTCATCGAGATTATGTGCAAACAATCCATCATCTGTTCTATCGAAAATAAGCTATGCAGCCCCTTGTGCACTCACAACGCATAACCTTTCATCAATCTTTACAGAATCTAACTAGCTTTCACTATGTTTTGGTCGCAATAAGTTACAAGCTATATCACAATCTCAAAGGTGTCGCATGCTTCGCATTTGATGTACAACGCGGTCAGGTCAAAGATGGTCTCCATACAAAAGGTTGGCGTCGCTTTGCACCCTCTTTCGAGATGTTCCACGTGCACTTCGCCCAGTCGCGCTCTCAAGAAATCCAGGTTCGCCTGGTAAGGAAGGCATCCATGGATTCTCCATGTCATCAAAAATCTTCGTATGCCCGTATAATTGAGATGAACTGAAAAGGGCGGAGTTAACATCATACCTTATCGTTTTCAAGGTCAAGGCGTAGATCACAACTCGTACAATAAATGAGATGATAGGCCTCGCGTAGATCCCCTTGCTTGCAAATTGGACACCACACTTTGTCATTACCAACCTAGCATCCAAATTTCAAGTAACATCAGCGTCAGTGCTTCAGACCGAGACTATTCTGGTAAGAAATGGCAACAATATTGAGAGTTGAAACCATACTAGAAAAAAAAAAGATTTCAAGCACAATCAAAAGTTCTTAATGTGCATGATGTGAAATTGCTATATGATCGAACCAAAAAAAATCCAGTGCTTGGTTGCTTTTAAAAAAGTGGAGAGGAAATAGGTACAGAGATTTAGCTGTACTTTTGTTCCAGGGGACCGAGACTTCTCTCTGCTCGCGACTAAGGAAGAAATAGGCTGCTTTAGTACCCGCCTTGTATTCTCTATTTTCACCCTTCTATACACCCAATTTAACAGCTTATCAGTAAATGAGGTGAACCCACTCCACAGAAGAATTTCCAACGCTCGCTACAATTTAGACTAGTTCAAAAAAAAAAAATAATACTAAAATGTAAATGTCAACTTTGTAGCTAGAAATAGATATAATAATTTATTTTACAGTTTTACAGCATATAGTTGTGCGACTTTCATGCTCCTTGGACTGCAATATAAATATTACATTTATATGTAGCCAAAGTACATGAGAATGCAATCTAAATATGACGTGTTTATGTTTAATTTGACAATATTTTGTAGTTTTGTACTTTCCAGAAAATAAGAAACCCACATATATGCAGGTTGCTTCAAATATACTGTACACTAATCCCAGCAGAATCCTAGAAAATTTCGTCTCCTAAATAAACTTAAAACATTTATGCCCCAAGAGGACTAGATTGTTATCAAGTGCTAGTTTCGAGTACAATGTTACGAAAGGCTTGGATAGAAGCAAAATATGAAAATCGGGACTATAATGTTACCATTACGTTAAATACAAAAATGGAAATGGCATTGGTCAAGGGGTACATCAGTATTTGGTGTACAAATTATCCGAATTTGGCAATATCGAAAGAAAAAAATCAAATTCACCCAGTTCATTCATAGACCAGACTTCGGAGTGACAGAATCTGGATGGTAAAAAGTTACAGCCTCAATCATAAATTGAGGATGAAGTGAGCGAAGAAAGACAAATATTACATTGACATGCATAAAGTTACTAATATTTTTGCCCTGGTGTCCCTACATTCTGCATACCTGATTATTATGAAGTTGCATGTGTTCAAAAACCGCACGAGCCAAGTAGTCATCTTCTTCTTCGTGAACATCTAGCTCTGCAAAAATTTACCCATTGAATTCACTATGTAAGGGTATATCATTGCAATAAAATGAAAAGAAATCAATATTATGAAGTCAATCAGCAGGTCTATACCCAATATTCCTGAAGCAAAGGTAGGTAATATGTACCAATATTTTGTAGTTATTAACGTCTTAATATAAGAGCTAGAATTGACCCCATTAGCATATCTTTCAAGCTGATAAAATATTCTCAGAGACCAGAAAGAACTACAGAAAAGAGAAAACATGTTCTCAGATCGGAAAGTGATGCAACCTGGTTTAAAAGGTTAAATATTTTAAAATTAAAGAATTAGTGAAGTTAAAGAAAGTTAAAGTGAAATCACATGGTTTTAGTCGCTACAAGTTACGTGATAAGCAAAGGTTTGGATTAGGTATAACAGTTTTAGGGGAGGTCTTCAATTATATGATAAGCACCTGACTCCATCATCTGGTATGAAGACTGAAGGTTAATGATGGATGAATCAGAATGCAACATACGGGTGTCCTCGCATGGTTTGAGTAGAAAGCACCTTAGGGTGAAGAATTTGAAACCCTCTACCATTGGAGGTACCCAGGACTGTTGTAATGAGAATGCAAATCATGTTCCCGTTCCTGCTTTGACAAGGAACAAGAATAAAGATGATATTTAAGTTAAATTTTGAATCAATGTTATATGTTTTTGAGTAGCTTATGCATTCCACCTTTCATCAAATTTCCCAATCTCAATACAGATTTTAGTAAGTTAACAATATAACACTGGATGTGCTATAATAACGTAACCCATGTTAAAAATTCAATAAGGAAATACTATTCAAAACAAAAACCACACCTCAAATTAAGGTATTGGAGTTGTAATAAAAAAGATGAATACAATTAGAAGTACAATTCCTATTTGACTCCTTATTTGCCCACTATTCTAAAACTAGGACCAAATTCCTAACTCTAAACTAGAACTATTAATTCCTATTTCTGCTAATTCAAAATTAGAAACGTATCATTCCTTAACTCTTTCTCTAAGCTGTAGCATACATGCCCAGATTATCACAAATAAATTAAACTCAAACTCTTCCTGCCATGTGCCAATAGTCTGTTTGAATCTTCTGAACACCCATCTGAACATGCTAAGCCAATTGTTTGAAACAGCAAAACCTGCAAAATTATAAGTATGAAGATGCTGATCACCCATCTAAAACTGTTAGACCAGCTTTATAAAACTGCTTGAACATTTGACCAATTAAATTCTCAAAACCTATTGTACATCTAGAATTATTATACTCGATCTCCAAATCAGCTATCTTCAAGCCCATAGTTTCTCCCTCAACCACCTCCTTGACCACAACAAATCGACATCCACCTTGTCCTCTGCCCAAAGCCCAAAACCAAACAAAACTTGGAAAATCAAAGAAAACTTATTTTTCGAGAACCAAATTTGTTCTCCGAAACCGAATACCAAACCAAACCAAATTCTTGAAAAAAAACAAACTCCTGAAAACTTATTTCTTTCAAATTCCAAAAAAACTAAATTCCAACAATCCAAACTTCTGAAACCAAACTTGCTCTTCAAACTCTCAAGTCTTGAATATCAAACCAATCTTACAAAAGCCAAACTCTCAAAGAAACCAAACACCAAACTACCGAAAACAAACTGAAGCTAACCAAGTTCTAAAAACAAACTAAACTCAACAACTTCAAACGATAACTTTCAACCAACCAACACCAGCTAACGATATCTTCCCAGCAACGATAATTTTCATCCAATCAGTATAAAACCCACTCAATGAAAATGACAATGATAACTTTTAACAACCCAACAACCAACAACTTCCAAGCAACGATAACTTTCAACGAACCAACAACAATCACTCAATGACAAGGATAACTTTCAACCGTCTCAATGTCGATAATCAACGATAACTTCCTAACACCAACCAATGATAACTTTCACCAACTAACGATTATTAACGAACATTAACCAACCAACAATACATGAAACAACCAATGACCACCATAACCAACGACAATCAACTTTCGATCAATGAACGAGTCTTACAACAATTAATGACAACAATGAAATAACAAGCAACAGACAATAACAACAATAACTAACTAAACGTGGCATCCAACCAACAATCAATGACAACCAAGCACCAATGATAACCAACGAAGACGGCTAATGACATAATCATGATATGCAAATTTGAAAGGCTGACGATGATGGGTCCAAAAAGATGTTAATGCAACAATACAGTTGGTAGTACTGTAGCATGTACTGTAGCACTACAGTAAATTTTTTTATTTATAATTTTTATGCGGAAGAGACCAGAGAAACCAAACAAGAAGTAAAAGATATGTTTAAGTTTATGCTTTAGGTTATGGGTTTCGTTTGGGTAGGATTAGGGTTTTAAGTAGTTCAATCTAATTTAGAAGTAAGAGAGAGAAAGAAAATTGGGTGGCTCTAATACCATGTTGAAAATTCAAAAAGAAAATATTACTAAGAATAAAGATCACTTCAAATTGGGGGTATTGATGATGTTTATATATGAAAATAGAAGATGAATACAATTAGAAGTGCAATTTATATTTGACTCCTTTGACAACTATTCTAAAACTAAAAACAAAATCCCTCTCTAAACAGAAAGCTAATATTCTTATTTCTACTAATTCTAAAGTAGAAAGATATTATTCCTTAACAACACATTCTTCACTCATAACTTCGCCATAATCGAAAGTGTTTTTGTTTTCAAGTGGAGTAAACATTTTATCTTTTAAAAAGGGTGAATCAGAATTTCAGCAATCTTAGACACTCGTCTACTTCTATTGTATTTTTCACTTTCCTATTTAGAGAATCCTTTCATCAGAATACAGTCTTTCAGTTACAATGACAAAGAAAACGTTGGAAGGTATAACAAAACAAACAATGTCAGCAAATAGAATACATGAATTTATGTTCTTTGCATCAAGGTCACCATATAACAATATTGTGAACAGAGAAAACTAAATCAATATGCTAAAAGGGATCTTCATTGTATCTTCCAATCAAAAGGGGTGTTGGGCTATGGATCAGTACTCTTTATTGAGAATGCTCCACAAAAAATCAGACAAAATTCTACAACTGGCAACCAATCCACTGAGTTGGTGCCAAATTCCCAGCTAATAAGTAATCTCAAATTATTTAGTAGAATCAAGTAACTCATAAATAAACTATCGAGTATCAGATGAAACTATTGATTTGAAAAACATCCCGGATACTAACAGTTGTGAGAGAAAAAAATATTAGAACAGAAAATATCAGAGTGCCAACAATTGATATCTTACTATATACATGCTGTTTTTGTACAGAAAAGTGGTACTTCAGTCAAGTTAATATGAAGAGCAGATGTCCCACTACTTTCCTCTTGCATGACCCCTGGATTTAACTGCTATTATCAACATCAGCCAGGAGATCCTATTGGGAAGTTTGACAGAAGTTCTCCTCGAAGCAATGTTATATGTTCGTTTATATAAAAAAAGAACTGACTTTTGTTTCATCAAGGCTGATATTTCTATTTTATAACAGAATCATGTGCAACCGATAAATTATCTGTACTAGCAAAGACAGTGCGGAATCAAAGGAAAAAGATTACCAAAAAATAATCAAGATAAACAGCGTTTGAGAAAAAAGAAACAAGATGCCATGCAAAGTGAGCTTAGGCTAAAAGACTAAATGTTAGCAAAAGATACACCATCAGGGATGCATCTCAATTATAACAGTGTAGGCCGGGCTAGCATATAAGCAAGGGTAAATCTATTTTGCACTCTCTGATTGAAAGTTGTCTAACAGTAAGAGAATTTTTATATTTGAACAGCAGCAGTAGCAGCAGCAGGTGAGAGAGAGCATTTAGAGTTACCTCTCCTGATCATTTCCTCTCTCAGTTCTTCATAAAGAAGCCTCTCCATCTCTATTAGTATGTCCTCACTTTCAATTTCAATTGAGTTATCTGCATGGAGGCCATCATATTCCCATAATAAATCATCATTTTTAAATACGGAGATTTCCTGGCCGTGGCCAACAGGCAACTGCTTAATTTTCTGCAGCTCATCAGAGACAATGTCTCTGAATGCAGATTCCACGATCTCCTGGAAATGTAATTATAGAGATGAATAGTTGAAAAAATAATATGAAACAATAAGAACACGAATTTAACTAAAAATAGAACAGCTGGAAAGAAAGGTGAAAATTTTGAGGCAAAATTGCAACAAAGGTTGCTGCTGCTGCAATAGAAAAAAGTGGTGATGAATTTGGGTAGTTCTGAAACATTAATTTTTAATGAATCATGCATTCTTTGACATAAGAAGTAGGGAAAACCCCCAAACAAAATAAATTCATTTTGAAATTAAGTTTATCGCATCTGTCATTGTATATACAACATCCTGCACCAACATTCTACATTCAATTTACCAGAAAAACAAAAATTTATGGACCTAATTTACAAGCTAAGCCAAAGTGCCTTAAAGCAAGACCTTATATTTAGGGCTTTCCTGATTGCCTTCCTTCATATTCAAAGTCTCTAGGTGCATCAACTAATACCTTTCAGGCACTTCCCATTTAAAATAATTCCCCAAAAAGGACAAGAAAGCATAGTAAGCTGACACAAAGTAAACACACAACTACATCACACAATGGGAAGTCATTGAAAAATACTTAATTAGAAGAGCATATTGAACGGCTAATAATATTATGGACAGAAATCAAGTAGACTGAAGCTGGATATGGAAGCTAGCACTAACTCCAAGAATAAGTACATGAGCAACAAAATGGATGCGGAGAACAAGAAATGATTCTCTAAAAGAGGGGACGGGGATGGGTGGGGAGGGGAGTAGGCAGACCAAGTTGAGCTGTCCCACAAGTAGCCCGTGAGCATTGGATTTGGTCGCCTTCATATCTAAGGAAGTCCAGGCAAAGCTTTGAGACTTTACTTCGAGGCCAAAACCGGCCAAACAACATTGAAGAATGGTATTGTTCACCAACAATACAGGCTTCATCAATCGTGTGACTAAGAAACAAGAATTAAAGTCAAACCATAACCGTCCAAGTTACATTTAGCATTCTTATAGAAAAATCTGTTTCAAGAGATAAAACCAAGATTTTTATAAATGAACGTGGAACATAAGATACAAGTTGATTTCTTTCATGAGAAAATCGCTCTCCTAGCCTTAACTAGGGTTCTACTTTACTTCTAGTGTTTACGTTCACAATTTCAACATGAAAAAGATTAACTCCAACTCTCAAATATATATAGAGGGTAGACACAAGCTCTCAAAAAGATTAACTCCAACTCCAACGCTCCTAGCCTTAACTTGGTGTCTGGAACACCCCCTCAAACTGAACCAATATCTGCTACACTGCTGGAGGAATGTCATTTCCCTGCTCCGCATCCTCCTCTGCCATCCCATGTAACTCCACCAAGAATTATCTGCCATATGTCTAGATCGCCTTAGCCATGGTTTTCAAAAAAAAACCGTTAGTTTGACACAAGCTGGGATCTCCCTGAAGCGTCACCTCTCCATACCTCCTAAAACCCCCATCCTCAATAGCTTCCACTTAGATTCTTGTATCACCCAAGGACTGTAGCCACTTCATACCCAAAATAACATTTGTGTTGCCCAGGTCGAGTGGCAAAAAATCTTACACGATTTGTATCCACTGGAGAGTCAAAATTAAGTCACGACAGACTTCTCTGCTATGCTTTGCTTGTCACGCCACCACCATCACTCCAAAACCCATGGCGTCCACTGGCTACAACCCATTGCTGCTCCATCACCTGTTTAGATATGAAATTATAGGTGACCCCACTATCAATCAACATTGTGACCTCCTGCTCTGAAATCCTCCTAGCCAGCTTCATGGTGTGGTACGGAGTGAACCCCACCACGGGGTTGAGGGAGACCTCTACGACGTCTAAGTGGGAGTGCTCCTACTCGCCTTCCCACTCTTCTTCCACTTGCACAACCTCATCATCATCATCCACTAGTAGCACTTGGAGGGTACGGTCTCGACAGCGATGTCCAAGGATAAATTTTTTGTCACCGAAACACAACCCATCTGTCCGGCACTGAAACTGCCCACTCGACTATGCACCACTGCTCCTCTTTGTCAGACTCGGGTCCCCCAGTCTTGACTCCCCCTGCAAGGGCACACTGCCCTCATGGAGGTACCTGGCTGTGGAAATTGAAACCGCTCCAAGCTCCCTTGGCCCACCGCTCTGCTGTGAGTCTATCATCCACCATCTGGGCTAGCTCCATCCTGTCTATCAACTCCCTCGGTCTCAATAGGCGGAGTTCGGCTCAAATGTCTTTCATGCACCCCTTTATAAAGATCCACATCAATGCCGCCTTTGGTATCCCTCTCACATGGCCTGAGAGTGCCTCGAACCTCTCTCTGTAGTATCTAACCGCGCCATCCTGCCTAAGAGCAAGGAGCTGGTTACGTAAATCTCCACCTTGGGTGTCTCTAAATTGATCCAGTAAGCAGTCCTTAAACTCCTCCACGACCCCACATGTGCCACTATTTCTTCCACTGAAATCGGGACAATGCCTTCCCTTCCAAGCAAATACTTGTCGCATGCGCTTTTCCAACTCCGTCGGTAGTTTATCGTAAAATATCTCTTCACAATGTAAACCCACCCATAAGGATCATTTCCTTCGAAAACCGGCATCTTCAGCTTTCGGACCCGACTCTCAGGACCAAATACCACAAGTCATGCTCTCCCTCGGCTGGCCGAAGTGGAATTGCTGATAGGCATTCTGCGGAGCTCTCCATCTCCCTACGGCCCCCCTCCTGCTTGACTGTTATTCCCCCAACCTCTGTCACCCCAATCTAGATCTTTGTCATCATTAACAAAGCTCCAAGGATCACCATCAAGATCAACGTAACCCCGGAAGCGGTCGCCAACTCCCCGTGCTGGGCGTCAAACTCCAAAAGCCTCAAGTATGTGCCGTGGGACTGCTGGGCTCTAAGGAAAGGGCTGTCGCCCCAGAAGCTGCCAGGCGCCAACAACCCTGTCATGTGTCAAGTCGGGGGCCTGTGTGCCTCTGTTGTGGCGCAGTGGGCCGGTGACCCCCCGTAGTTACGTTGGGGGCTCGCCCAGCGGCCCTCGCATGGGTCGTGTAGGGGCATCGAGGCCCCGCGAGACCCTACAGGTTAAAGACGGGGGCCACCCCTGGTTAGGGTTTTGGGTCCGGCGGCTCGTCAGGTGCTATTATCGGCGCTGGACGCCCTCCCCCATGCTTGTGGAGGGAGTTTCTGCTCTCATTCTCGTCATTCATCGTCCTTCTCCTGTTGATCTCCGGAGATCATAATTTCTTTTCTTCTTGTCCAAAGCTTGCACCTTTTTCCTCTGATCCTCGTTGGGGTCTTCATCTTTCCTCGGATATGGATTTGATGAACTCTTCTTCCTAGATCTAGGTATTTCATCCGTCTCTTCCATTTTTTATTAGGATCTCCATCGACATCTTCAATTGATTTGAGATTCTCTCCTCTATCGAGATAATATTCTCTCATCCATCAAAGAAAACCTCTCCTACGTCGATCTCCTCAGCCACTCAATCTTGGCATCGAGTTTCTCCTCCAAAACTTTGATCTTTCATGCTCATGCTATGAGAATCTACACTCTGATACCAATTTGAAAGGAAAAATTAGGATTTCAAGAGATAAAACTCAAATTTTTATAAATGAAAGTGGAACACAAGATACACGTTGATTTTTTTTTTGCGAGGAAATCGCTCTCCTAGCCTTTAATTCATTTCTCTATGTCTATCTAGGTTTCTACTCTACTTCTAGGGTTTACGTTCTCAATTTCAATATGACGAACATTAACCCCAACCCTCATATATATAAAGAACAGATTTGTTCAGATTTACAAAAATACCACTGGAACCCCAAAAATTGCAAAAACGCTCTTGGGCTAGTTAGCTGCTCCCTGATATGCTCTATGCCGCCTCCTCTGATACGTTATGACACATTCTATTCCTTTGAGCAGACGGTGCACGATTTGGTATCATCATGATCCAATTTCCTCTAGCTGCTTGTCTAGCATATTCCATCTATGATAATGTCTTCAAATTAAACTTACTCTTGTAATAAATCTGAGCATAAGTACCCCAAATTTGAGGCCAGTAAGATGATGATGAGACGTATGTGATACTGAATCTTAGTTCACAATTCATGAGTGATGTGTTACCTGCTACCAGAACAGATTCATCTTAGATCACAATACAAGGATGACTACTAGTTCATCAGTGGATTCTTGCTTCCAAACAATACTTCCAACCTTTACAATGAATTTCTATCGTTACCAATGAACTTGCAGCAATTGTAGTGTCACAGCAAGATATGAATAGATGACAGGTGGGTAATTGGCACATGACATAGAATGAGGTTTCTGGGTTTCATCAGGGGTTCAACGCTGAAACCATCTACAAATTGGATGCAGGTTGGTATGTTCCACGATGTGCATGCAAATATGTACATAGATTTGTCTGCAATAAGTAATCAATTAAAACTATTGGGGAAGGGTTCAAACTTTTGATGTTATTGATGAAGACTTATGTCAATATCGTGTATAAGAGAGATCCAAAATTTGTGATGTAATTGTGGTATTGTCATAATTTTATCACTTAAAAGTGTACTTGGAGAGTTGGAGTGCCCCAAAAACATCCTCAGGTGTCCAACATGGTGGAAAACTTAAACATTGAACTGTCCTGGTAATAATGGAGATGGCCCATTTTGAAAAACTTTGGGAAAGGATTAGGCATGGTCTTCAACATGAAATTGAACTAAAGCCTTTAACTGACTTGATAATAGCGTTTGACTATCAAACAGACACAAAATCATGTCACGTAGCTCTAGGTGTCAAGCAAAAAAATTCTAACAAAAAAGGGAAGGGACCCTATCTAGAAATTCAAAAAAAAAACTTCATTAAAAATACAGGGGTGTAGTTCATATCAAAAAACAAGAAAAAAGTACTTGGAGAGTGAGTACTTTAGCAAACGTACAAAAATGGAATCATGGGTGGTTGCCCTTAATGTGGAAAAGGAAGGGGGAGTGTTTCGGGTTGTTGTTGTTGTTGTTGTTGTTTTTTTTTTTTTTTTTGGGGGGGGGGGGGATGTTTGTGTTCCGACAAACGTGAAAATTAAGGGAAAACTTTTTATGTTTTATTTCACCCCTCAACGAACCAAATCTTCACAAAAAAATCTCAAGGTCTCTCAAGAAAAACTCTAACAAATCTTAAAAACTCATCGACTCAATTGGATCCAAGACCATATATGTATACTAATCTATAAAGTCATAAACTAAATTGAACTACTATCCATAATTATAGCCCATATTAAAATCCTAAATAACATAAAACTCACCCAAAAAAAGAAAAACATAAAAAACCTACCTCAATTAGGACTCTAATTAGATTTTGAATCAAATCCTAACAATCTCTACCTTGACTCAAAATTGATCATCTTCATGGACAATCAATGTCTCTAACTTAAATCACCCATGTCGGAACCTTCCACGAACCATTAACAACTCTACCTTGAACGGAAACTCAATCAATTTGCGATGCTAACAAAATCTTGAAATATAATGCATATGTCAATGTCACTAAAACTGGTTAACCCACTATCATCATTTGTCTTTGAAACACGTACAAGTTTCTTCATGTTCTTTAATCTTTGATGACGTGATTGCCCGTTCGAACACTGAAAATTCCACCTTCAGCTGAATACATACAACCATTGGACTCTAAAGCACCCAGGGATAAAAGATTTCTCCTTAAATTAGGTACATAGTGCACACATGATAACGTTCTTATGATTATATTGAATATATTAATTTTAATTGGCCCAATACTAACAACCTCATAAAACTCATCTTTCGTTATAAGTACGGAATCCTCATAAATCGACTTATATGTTGTAAATAACTTTCTGTTCAAACATATACGATATGAAGCATTTAAATTCAAAATCCACCAACTAGATGAGTGACCTTCAGTCATGAATGATACGACTTCATTTGTATCTTCAACTGATATCACTGCTTCATGAACAAGATTTTCTTTCAAATTCTTTAATTCTTATAGCTTCTCTTGTAACTGTCTGCAAGATCTCATTGTATGTCCTTTCTTTTTTACAAAAAAACATTCAATACTTGAAAGATCGCTTCTTATAAATTCTAGTATCTTTTCTCTCTTTTTTCTTCTTGCTACGAAAGCTTGATTAGGCAACTTATGCATTAATTCATTAATAGTTTTCTTTCGTATCATATTTTAAAAATGCAGAATTAACATCCTCTAACTTTATGGAATCTTTTCCATAAAGTAACGTTGTAACAGGATGCTCAAAAATAATAATAAAGAACCAAGTAAAATTAAAGCCTTATCACCTTCTTCAATATTAACACCACTACTTAACAATTGATAAGTAAATCCATTAAACAAATTGAGGTGCTTATGAACTGACGTACCTTTCTTCATCGATAATGTAAATAAATGATACTTCAAGAACGATCTATTTGTTAAAAAATTCCCATATAAAGAGTTTCAAGTCTTTTTCATAATTCTATTATTAAACCATACACCAAAATATTGCATATGACCTCATCAGCTAAGCACAATTGAAGTGTACTTACGATCTTCAAATCGAACTCCATCCAATTCTCTTCGATCATTGATGTAACTTTTACAGAGTTTTTAATGGATTTATGCAAATCTTATTGGATGAGAAAATTATGAACTTGTGCTTACCACAAATCAAAATTGTTTCCTTCATCAAATTTCTCCGCCTTAATTTCATTATTATAGCTGTTTTCTTTATTACCATAATAACCCGATTGAACCACATTTAGCTTTCATACTAGTTTGTTACAATAAAAACAAAAAATTGAAAAAAGAAGATTATTTTTATTTCGCCCCGCAACAAACCAAGTCTTTAAAAAAAATCTCTCAATATCTCTCAAGAATAACTCTCATAAGCATCACAACATATTCTTACAAATCTCAAAAGCACATTAACACAAATGGATCCAAAACACCCTTATTTATACTAATCTATAAACTCATAAATTAAATAGAACTAAAATCCATAATTATATTCCAAATTAGAATCCTACATAATATAGAACTCACCTAAAAACATAAAAAGGAAACATAATTCAATTAGGACATAAATTAGAATTTAAGTCAAGCCCTAAGAGAGGGAGAGTGTGTAGGGTTATATCTTCCATATGTCACATGATTTTCATGGGACCAGCACACACGCACAGTGATCAGGGCTAACAAGACTAACAGGGACTACCAGTATGGAAGTGCATGGAAGTCCTAATGTGTTAATTTTATCCAGAGAACCATACACACACAAATATAGCCATCTTACATTTTGTAACTGCCAATTAAGTCATCCATTTCGCATGTGCTACTCTGAAGATTAAATTGTGCACCTTCTCCCCATGAAAAATGAGTAAATATACTTTTCCAAATGTTTACTTTAGACTTGGGGATTTAAAAGTCGAGAAGTTGCATAATAAAAGGGCAAACAATGAAGATCGATGTCTTGGAGTAATTAAATTGAATATGAAAAAGTTTCTGACATTCTCAATTTACCCACCTTTTCAAATCACAAAATTATTTCAATGAGATTTAAGTGCTTGGCTGACGGGGCTAAACTATGCATAGCCTAAATAGTTTTCTCATGTCATGCTCATATACGGGCTTCTGATATCTAAAGTAGAGTGTACTAGTTTCAATCGAGGTTTGACATCTCAGTTTCAATGTTCATATCAACTGGTGGCTTATAATATTAATAGTCATAACCCGTGCCCGCGGGCATGGTTCATTTAAGATTTTCCCTCAAAATCTTTGTTCAAAATCTTTATTCTCCCCAAAAATTATTTCCCCCTCCAAAATTTAATCGAACAAAAATTTAGCGGGCGCCTTCTGCGCGGGCGCCTTCCGCGCGGCACCGCACACATTTTGCTAACCAAAGTGCCCGCAGGCAGTGCCGCTAGTCACCGCACACATTTTGCTAACCAAAGTGCATTAGCGTAGAACAACAAATTCGGCGCGGAACAACAAATTAGCGCAAAAAACACGTGCCCACGGCACAGTTCATTTAAGATTGCCCCACGAAATCTTTGTTCCTCAAAAAATAATTAAAATTTAAAAGAACAACAAATTAGAGTAAAAATATTTAACGGCGCGGGCGCCTTCCGCGCGAAAGAACAAATCCGGCGCAAGCGCATTCGACGCGGAACAACAAATTTGGCGTGGACGCCTTTGACGCGGAACAACAAATTCGCATAGAACAACAAATCAACGTGGAAAAATTTAATGGGCGACCATCTTGAAACAGGTTCATTGGCTGCTTTCAAAGTTGGACAAAATTTCAAAGCTCACATTCATGGTTTCAAAGCTCCATTCATTTCAAAGCTAGACCAAATTTCAAAGCTGGACCAAATTTCCAAACTCACATTTATGGTTTCAAAGCTTCATCTCAACCTTCCATTTCACAAGATCAAATCGCAGCCACTCTTTATCTTGTCCTAGTCAGTCCTAGAATTCAAAAAACCTTGTCAAATGTATAATAGACTAGTCATAACCCGTGCCTGCGGGCACAGTTCATTTAAGATTTTCCCCCACGAAATCTTTGTTCCCAAAAAATTATTTCAACAGCCAAAATTACGCGAAACAACAAATTAGCGTAAAAATATTTAACGGCACGGGTGTCTTCGGTGCTGAACAACAAATTCGATACGGACGCATTCGACACGGAACGACAAATTAGCGTGAAAAAAATCGGCGCGGGCGCCTTCAGCGTGGAACAACAAATTAGCATAGCGAACGCCTTCGGCGCGGGCAATTATTCTCGTCTTTGCCCAATGAGTCGAAGAGACGGTGGATCCCGCATTGAGGGAGAGATCATGCGTTGAGGGAGAGATCATTCGAGCTGCAGCATTAAGTGCAAGTTAATGTTTTTTTCTCAAATGCATTAATTGCGTGCACTATGATATTCCCACGAAACTTTCATTCCCCGTAAAGTTTCATTTCCCCAGAAACTTTCATTTCCCTAGAAATGTTTTTCCCTCCAAAACTTTCCACAAAATCCCATCTCAACCATTCATTCCTCAAGATTAAATCTGAGCCGTCTTTCTATTAACCTGTTTGTCCTAGTCAGCTTGTCTTAGTCAGCCCTAGAATTCAAAAACAGTTGTGTTTTAATATATAGGTATAGGCTAAATTAGATGAATCGTGGTTATGTATCAGAAGTATTAAATTGTTGATATTGGTTACCTTCGCTTAACTAAGTGTTATTTGCAAGTAGAGCATCATCTATCCATAATTATCATTACTATCTATGACATTATCCTATCTTTCTTTAACGCACTCTATCTGTGAATAGTCTTACAAAAGATATTATATAAATCAATAAGATATTATTTAGATTAATAACTCCTACTCCCATCATCTATTCCAAATGGATATTCAGTAACCTTCTAGTTATTTTCCCATGATTTCTTTTTTAAGAAATAAATAATTGTACATACAGAACCTTCTACCACGATCGACCATTGATACACATCCAAACTATTACTTCTTATTATTACTTAATTTCATTTAGAACCAAATCAATAACTAGAAAGTATAAAAGAATTAATATTTCCTTGCGAATTTATGAATTCGCCTAAATGATTTCTCCGGTGTGCCGTAGGAAATTGCTTGGGGGCAAGAACAAAGAATTCTTTATGGTATAACAAAATATATCTCGTTTCAATAATTCAAACAATTTTTTCTTTTTAAATTTGCAAATGAATGATTTTGCATTGCCTTAGTTTTAGTTTACTTTTGTTTCAAAATTTGATGTCTTAGCCTTGTATTATAAACAAAAACGGCTCGAAACTATGTGTATCTGGGCAAGAGTTTCAAGAGTTTCACCCGATAATAAAAGCATGCATCATATGCCCGATAAGTAACATGTTTCATATCAACCCTACAAACCAACCCACGAAAGCCATGAACTGGTGTCAGCCAATGTCAAACATTGATTTTCCCTGTTAAATGAAATACTTTCAATTATAATATGGAATACGTCAGAATCTCAACTGTTGGTACTTCATCTAGGGTCTCCTTTTGTATTAGTTGTTAGCAATCAACGGTATCGACCAGTTTCAGATGGATCACATTGGCTTGCATGAAATCCAATACGAGCCGCCATATCAGCCCATTTTTTAAAACCATGGTGTTAATGGAATCCAATAGAGAAGTAGCAAAGCTGTGATAAAATACAATGGGAAATAGACCTAGTGATAACTAATAGTCACCACAATCACACGCTTAAGATCAATCACCTACATCAAGGAGTCGTCATGTAAAGGAAAGAAAACACAGAAACAATTTCTCTAGCATAGACTAAAAAATATGAAATAAGTCCAAAAAATGTCGCTAATATTCTCATTGCCACTCGTCCAGTACCATATATGCAAAAAGAGCTAAAATATCATTAGGAGTATAATAAATTTATTAATAAAATGAAACTAGCTAATAAACGGTTAATAGTCATTTGGGCATAGGCAGTAATCAGTATCAAATCTGATTTGTATTTGTATCATTTAGGATGAGGATGAGGATATCAAAATGCCTTATCCGATAGAAAATGAAAATGGATTTAGATATTGAAGCCAAATTGTTTTTGGATACGAGTTCTGATACGGAAATCCAATGAATGGCAAGGATTTACATAACTGATATCAATATCGTATCGGATTGCTAATTTTCATATCGGATATCAGATATCGGATATCGGATATCGAGGGATATATCGGGAATATGTCAATATCGGGTTGTTCGTATCGGATAATATAAATATACAATTATAATATTTATGTTTATTTATATTACCAAAATATCATCAATAGGATCACATAAAGTTAAGGTAATGCATTAAGTAACCGCTATCACTAACATGCTACTACAAGCCTACAAATTAACAAAATATTAAAATTTAAAATATTATATGATAGAAAATGAATTAAAAGATTACCAGAAAGAGTGACCCCACATTCTCTCAACATGCTCATTATTCACTCATCTCTTGGACAAATATTTCAGCATCTTCCGCTCTTTCACCTCCGATGAAGATCATTTGAAGATGAATCTAAGATATATGACTCAAAACCTAAAGCTTCCTCCTCCTCGAGCATTTGCTTCTTCCCCTTTCCCTTCACTTTTGATGATGATGCGATGACTTTTCCTTTCTTTGAAGTCATTAACCTTTTGCTAGCTCGTGGCATTGGATCAGCCCACATCGCATCTTCAACTTGCCACCATGTCAATCTTTCTCCAAGGAAGACTTCATCCTCATCATCACCATCTGAAGCAACAAAAGTATCAGCTTATTTTTGAAGAGTCATCCACTCGGACATCTTGTCCTCCATCATGGAACGAGCAAATAGGATATCAGTGTTTCTGTTCGCAAATCTTTCTTTCTGTTGAGCATTGAATTTGACATAGACTAAGTCTTTCAGTTTATCAATACTTAGTCTATTCCTTCTTTTCGTGTGAATTTGTTGTAATGAAAGTACAATAACCAATTAGCCATCATAAGAAATGAATATATGATGAATGAATGATTTAAACGAAAATTTATTTAAATTTTTACCATCTCAAAACACTGCAATTTCTTTCACAACCACTCAAGTTAGTGTTTAATCCCAAAATCCCAATTGTCATTTTCTTCAAATCAGGAGCCATGCCATCATGCAAAGCCATCAATTAACTAAAAATAAAAAATCAAAATCAAATTCATTTTAGTTAGTTTAAACTTTAAAATATTAAAAACTACTATAATAGGAAATTAATCTTAGTTTCTTAGCTATACCTAGATCAAGTGACGGATTTTTAGCTTGCATTTGCGCTACGTCCCTTCCAAAAGATCTGCTTCGATTTTGATACAACGGCAGCTGGAAGCTAATTTTGTCATGCATCTCAGGTTCGGGGGCATACATCCGAACATGCATTCTGTGAATCCATCTGCAAAAGCACCATCTCCATCAATAGCCTCTTATCTTTGGTAATAAAAATATGGATTCAACAAATGACACGCCATATGCAAATGAGTCTTCAGTTTATTATTCCATCTTTTATCAATTAGCAGGGAGATCGGCTTGAATTTTTTCTCATGATACAGGATCAGTGTTCTAAATATCGGACCGATATCCGATATATCGGACGCAATATCGGTTTTATCACTAGGCCGATATGATATAGGCTTATATATTGTGGTTTCCGATATTTGGGAAAATATCGCCGCAATATCGGGTTGCGGCCGATATATCCCTTTGAAATATTGGCCCAGTTCACTGTTTTTAAAAAATAAAGTAAGCGGGTTGGTCCACTTAAAAGTGGATCTAACCTGAGTCATCCGACCCAATCATTTACTTAAAACGACGAGAGGCATCGTGATTGTTGAGAGATAAATGTTGCTTTGCCCTAATTCTAATCACGCCGCTCCGCTTCTCTCGATGCTCCGCTCCTTACGCCGCTCAGCTAAGCTCCGACCGGTGAAAATTTCCAGCAAAAATCGATTGAGCTTCGGCATCCGGTATTCAATCTTTGTAAGGAAGTGTTTTCCGATCAAGGTGAGTAGTCGAGCCCTTTTTTTAGTTTTACATTTTTTTAGTTTTGGGTTATTTTCCAGTCAATCGAGCTTTGACATTCGGTGTTCGATTTTCGCAAGGGATTTTCCGATCAAGGTTAATATTTACTAAGTATTCTTTACCTTTTTCATTTTTTTCATTTTTTCATTTCTTTTTCTGAATTTTTTCAATTTTCAGTTTTTTCAGTCCCGCGTTTGTTCTTCTCACGAGATGGTTTTTCGACCAAGGTGAGTATTCTTTTCCTTTTTACATTTATACATTTTTTTAGTTTTTTATTTTCATCTTCACACTATTAATATTACTCTACATGAATAATATGTGAAGTTGCTTATTTCAGCTATCACTATGTGTCCATTTGAATAATATTGATCCTTATGAATAATATTTTTCTACTTTTTAAAAATGTTTTCAGTATCGGCCTAGTGTAAATTCCCAACTTGCAGTTTTTTACATGTTTCAGGCTTGAGGGGAATAGTTTTTTTGCTTTTTTCAGTTTTGGGTACTTTAAACAGCACCTCCTACATCAACAATCAACATATAGAAGGTGGTATACATATTTAAACAACACCCCCTACATCAACAATCAATGCCTCTTTTTTAATACATACATCATACATGTGTGTAGCCTATTAGCCATAGATATGAATAAATTTGCATGATGTTTTATTTTTTAGACAAATCTATGTTTTTATTTGACATCATTTTTTAGCTTCTGATATGACACTTCGATATTTAGTCAATATCATCGATATTCATGTTTAACCAGAGAAGTATAACCAAAACATACTTTTATTTGAGTTAGTATAGTTTATATCTTCTTGGATACATCTATGCTTGCATATATCATCATTTTAAGCATCTGATGACACTCTGATATTTAGCCAATATCCCCGATATATCTCCGGTGTCTGCAATCAGATATCAAATTTCCTAGGCTGATACGCGACCGATATCCGATATTTAGAACATTGTACAGGATGGGGTGGATTTTAGGGATTTTGATAGAGGATTTTAGGAAGAAATTGATAGCTATGGTTTCTTAGCTTCTTACCAAGATTTTTCGAGGCTTCTCAACAGGGAGGGGAGAACTTCTCACAAATTTTGAGAAAATTTCTCATTTAAACTTTTAATTGATTCTTTCATTAGTTGGTTTTTTACTACAAGCATGTGGCATTTATATAGGCTTACACCTCAACAATTTTCTTCACTCATCCGATATGGTACTAAACTTCTAAAAGACTAAAACACTCAAAAGACTCCAAAAATAACTAAAGACTCAAATCAAAATAAAAATAAAAATTAAAGTCTTGATCTGATCCCTATTATTCTTCCTGACTTGAGAACTTCACCTCCTGGTGAAGAACGGCAAAAGCAGCATAGCTGGACAAAAATCAACAGTCCTCCGCAGTTGGAGAAGATATGTCCACAAACTCTGAAGTATGGCAGGATACAGATTTGTCGATGGACGTCTTCTGAAAATTTCTCCCAATTAATAAAGGACAGAAAAGCATTCGGTTAGGGGAGGAGTATCTGGGATAACAAACTCAATGTGTTCAATCGGAATCAGTGGTGCTTCTTTCGACAGTTCTGGTGCACGCTCGACAAATGGCTCTAGATAAGATTCATGCTCAAGTTGTAATGCTGGATCTAGTTCTGTATGTGGCTCAAAATGCAGCAATGGATCAAACTCTGGTTCAGGCTCTGGCTTGTGTACCAATTCGGGTTCAGGCTTAAGTTTTGTCTCAATCTTTGATCCAGATCTGATTTGAGTTTACTATGTTGTACCCTTTTCTATTGTTCGATCGCTTGAAGAATTCACTTGTTGCTCTCGTTTATCTCTTCTTCTGACCACGACTTTACTTTCGGGCTTGATGATTTAAGGATACATGTGAACCCTTTATTTATACATCCAATGAAGTTCATGCAACCAACAACAACATTTTCGTCAGAATTGGAGAAAGAAAAAGAAAAACAGCATCCCCATAGAACCCTTTATTTATACAAAACCTCATCTGGATAGAAGCCATGTTGGACCTGGTTGAAAGGTTTCGCGTGTAGGTTCCTCACACAAATGATGTCTAAGCATGCAGTCAACATGTACAAAAGAATTTCATTTGCAAGACCCAAACATGGCAGGGCGCAGGCCCAATGTAGCTCTCTCATCAATAGTTTCTTAATGAATTCAAAGCATAATGAAGTAAATTGATGGTCTGTCTTTTTCAAGGAGAGGCAAAAAAAAAAAAGAGAGTGCTTTACTTGGTTCTCTTGCTTTCCCAAGCTAGAGAACTATGTATTATGATGGCAAACATAGCAATCAAATTATAGACATATATGGCCATGACCCTAGTACATCAGTAATGAGATTTAGGACCAAAACAAATCACAGCACTGATATACATGAGCAAAACAAATTTCAAAACATATAACAAGAGAAAAACTAATAACACAACCTGTTTGTGCGCAGATTGCTGATCATTTGACCTGATTTTCCACAACAAATCCGCCCTTTCTTCTCTGATTCTTCGCAAGCAATTTTGCCGAAGCTGCAGATTTTTAAAACATAATCCATATCAACTGGAAGCTCACTAGTAAACATATAGTAATCAGCAAAATTATTAAACAAACAACTGTGATTTCCAGAGAAAAATTCTGGAAATTAAGAAATTAGAAAGAAGAAATTACAGATTAGAAATTCATCCATGACCAACACAAAAAATAAACGGAACAAAAATGGGGGGAAAATAAATAGATAAATGCCTTGTCTTTCCAATCGATGCGGTGGATTTTGAGAGATTCTCTTGTGCGTCGATTTCCTTCGAATACTTCAGGGACCATCGGATCTTTGAATTAGAAAGAACAACAAAAAGAGATTTTGAGAGATAGAGAAAGAGAGATTAGGGTTTGTTCCCGCGCTTTTTTTTCGCCCTTTCCTTCTTTCTGTGTGCATGGAAGGGATTCAGGGAGGAGGATGACGACGGAGGATCCGAACAGAAAACAAACGGGTCGGATCTTTTAAGCTTCACATGCGGATTCATATGAATGAATGCCTGGGGGGCTAATGTGTGGGGCTATACACACATACCACATTGCTTTGCACACACATCACTTTACGCATAACTAATATTTTGCAAATCATTTTTCGCTTTACAGACACCCCACTATTCCCAACCATACAGCTTCTCTCGTTATCTTCATCTCTCAAAAAACCCCCAACTAGTGGCGGAAAAAGGCGTTTGGTTTGATGTGGTACTCATACATATATATATTTTTAGGGGTTTTCGCATATTCATCCATTAAATCTTGCATATTTTGATATTTGTCTCTTAATTCTTCGTATTTTGAGTTTAATCCCTTAAGTCATTAACTATAACAAAAATAGTCCTACACTCTAATTTTCTGGTAAAAAAATCCATTAGTTCTGACGTGGCTGTTAGTGCTGACGTATCCAGCCTGTTTGCGACGACAGCGACGGTGATGAGGGGATGATGAGGAGGGGCGGCAGCATTGAGGAGAGGGGATGAGGGGGATGGAGGAGGAGGGGCGGCGGCGGTGATGAGAGGGGAGGAGGGGGAGGAGGGGGGAGATCGGTGGCAGTGAGGAGGGGGATGAGGGGGAGGAGGAGCGGAGGGGGGATCGGCGGCAGGGAGGAGGGGGATGAGGGTGGAGATCACCGGCGAGGCGGAGGGGGATGAGGAGGAGGGGGGAGATCGGCGGCGGGTAGGAGGGGGATGAGGGGTGGAGATCGACGGCGTGGAGGAGGGGGAGGGAGGAGATCGGTGGCGGGGAGAAGGGAGATCGGCAGCGGGTAGGAGGCGGGATGAGGGGGAGCGCGGTGGCGGGGAGGTGGGGGGAGAATGTGGAGGAGCCGCCCCCGCCCCCTTACCCACCTAACCGACGTCCCCTCCTCCCCCACCACCTCCCCCTACCACCACCTCCTCCCCCAACTCCCCGCCTCCCCCCGTCTCCCTCCCCCATTAGGGCTCAATTCTTAGTTAATTAACACTAATTGTTAATTAATCGTTAATTAATCTAACTATTTAACAGAATATAGGATTGGGTGACTATTTAGGTTAACGGCTTAAGATTTGAGGGATTAAACTCAAAATACGAAGAATTAGGGGGACATATATCAAAATATGCAAGATTTAAAGGATGAATATGCTAAAACCCTAATTTTTATGGGGTCCAATACATATGCATACATACATACATATATATATATATAGAATAATGGGTATCATACGCCATATGAGATAGGCTCTCATATGCCCTCTCACATAAAGCAACCAAGTACAACTAAGTACAAGCCCTCTCACATAAAGTAACCAAGTACAACTAAGTACAAGCCCATGTGGGGTTGTACTTGGTTGCTTTATGTGAGAGGGCATATGAGAGTCTATCTCATATGGCGTGTGATACACATTATTCTTTTATATATATATATATATATATATATATATATATATATATATATATATATATATATATGGCAATCTTCGGGTGCGAAAAAACCCGTGCGAAAACTTTTTTTTATTTTTTTGAAATTTTTTTTTTCAAAAATTCTTTTTTTGATGTTTAATCCATACAATTATATACCCCATGGAAAATAATGGGTGAACCCGTTAGGCATTAGAGCACACATCCACCCGTTACAAATTTAACGGTATCAAAACGTGCGAATTTGATGAAATGCCTTGATCGAAGGCCAAATGACATTATTTCTCAACCATTATTTTTTGAGGGGGGTATAACAACATATAATGAGGGTGGAAAAAAGAATTTTTGAAAAAAAAAATTTCAAAAAAAAGATAAAAACATTTTCGCACGGTGCGAAATGTTCTCATTTGAAAATTTTTCCTATATATATATATATATATATATATATATATATATATATATATATATATATATATATATATATATATATATATATATATATATATATATATATATATATATCAAATTTTGGTGGGGGCATATGCCCTCACACTTGCCTTCATAGTTCCACCCCTGCCCCCCAACCCCCTAGGCCGCCACATCCTCCTCCGCGGCTCATTATCCTCTTCATCCTTATCGATGGCGGTTGTACTTGTTTTTTTTTCTTGATGAGGATGAAGAAGATGGCTGTTTCACGAGATGAAGAGGAGTCCTCCCACCGCCGCTACCACCTCCACCCTCCTCTCCATCCTCCACTTCATCTTCATCAATGTAACAAAAAAAGATGGCACGCAAATTCATCAATTTCATCAATTTCACCTTGCCCACCATTGGCCAAAGTTAGAACTTAAAATACAATGTCTCATGTCTCAAACACATGCCGGCAAATGTATGGCCAAATGAGAGATGAGGATGATACGGTGGTGATGGGTTAGGGTTATGATTTGTGAAATCGATGAAATTGATGAAGATGATGAATTTAATGAAAATGAAGATGTGCAAGTGAAGAGGATATGGACGATGAAGAGGAGATGATAGTAATTGTGGCCATGGGAGGAAGAGGGGATGAGGATGAGAAAAATTGGTTATACAACAAAATTGGTGTATATGCAGGGAAAAAGGAGTTTTAGCATTACTTGAAAGTAGGGGTGTGCACGAGTACAATGTATCCAGATACTCGATCGGAACCAACCCGAATGGGTAGGTTCCGTGTAGACACACATTAGTTCCGGGGTAGGTTCCAGGTAGGAAAATTAGGAACCTGTATGAATCGGGTCCAGTTCCGATTCCCATTTATATGGAACGGGTACTCGGACCCAGAAACGATATCCGGACCCGAGTTTAATTATAGTTAGCTTTATTATATATATATATGTATGTATGTATGTATGTATGTATGTATGTATGTACGTATGTATATATATATGTATGTATGTATGTATGTATGTATGTATGTATGTATATATACATGTATGCATGTAGTTCAGTGTGAATCGGATCTCATAGTATCGGGCCAACACACTGGCTTTAAAATTAGGAACCGGTCTAATGGGTATTGATTCATTAGTTTTAGTCTGCAAAACTTTTTAATTAAACATGATATGGCTTGTATCGTTCTTGTTCCTCTATTAGTTGTCACACCCCGCTTCCCAAGTACGGAAGGCGAGACGCGAAGAGGTCCGCTCAGACTGAAGTTGTGAAGCTGCAGTCTGATAAGCGTCTGTGTGTTCATCCATTCGCAGATTCTTGCATTACAAAAGAAACAACAACAACAACAATAATGAACGCAGGCAATAAATAACCAACATTCAATGAAACATCCAATCTTTTTCCAACATTCAGAGATAAAGTCATAAAATAAGGTACAAGAGTCTGAAAATGAAAGGCCCCAAGCATGGCCGAAACTACAACATAGATAAGGTGCTACACACTAAACAACCTAAGATCAGCTACTAGGAAAAACAAATACCAACTAAGAAAATAGCCTCCAGCTGAGACTAGGACAGCTGTCTGGTATCATCAAACTGAACGTCAGCAACAGGTCGTCCTCAGCAACTAACTCAAGCTCAAAACCTAACATGCGTCACCCAAAGAGAAAAGGGCGCATGTCAGCAAAAATCTCCAAAAGGGAAAAGGGAGACTTTTGTGCAAGGAAACATAAAGCATAGCTGTTATAAGATGAATGCAACTTAGCAGTTTAAATATGATGACATGACATATTATTTCATGAATGCGAAAATTATAATGAACATGGTATTTTTCGAAGCATGTCATGTCGTAGCAAAAGCTACTAAACAATATTTCATGAAAAGCAGTAAAACATGCGTTCACGTCATGCACAGGGTTTACGCCTTACAGCTGAAGTTGTTGATCGGGTACACTTCTACGCTGAGTGGCCGCTTAACCCTACCCCTCCACGTGTGTATGGACTGGCGCCCATCTTCTGGATCACGAGCCAGGAAGTGTTTATGGCATAGGGTTGACCTAGCCTCATTCATGATGTAGGAGTCAAAATCCTACTCGCCGCAGCTTATATTTCAATAGTAGTGTGTGCTACACATTCGTTACAAGACATTCAATGCATGGCATGGGATATGCAATACGATAGTATGAGAGCAGATATTGAATTGCGTACAGTTATATCAAAATAGACATGACATGTGATATGCATGAAATGACATGGCAAGGGTGTCGGATCTAGCTTCGTTGTCAAGCTAGATCAAAAATGGTGTCGGATCTAGCTTCGTTGTCAAGCTAGATCAAGTATGGCGTCTAGGCGACTATCATTTCACCACCTAGTCTCTTTTACACAAATCCACAAAATAGCCTAAACATGGCTTTAACAATAATCTGAGCAAGTTTCACTTGCCTGTAACAACGTCCGTAATCCTCAGTTCAACAGTCCAGAACTCTTCCTATGTGCTCAATCACCAATCACCAATCCTACAGTCCCATATTATTAATCTCAATTAGTGATTTAACCAACATAATAAAATTAATGTTATGAATGAGGGAGGCCTTTGGCCTCCCCTCCTTCATTACCCATTCATTAGGCCCCCATTACTTAGAGTAATGGGGACCCTTGGTCTCCTAGAGGCTTTTGGCCTCCCCACTATGAGATATATAAATAGAGCACCATGGCTCTTAGCTATGGTGAATGATTCTTAGCAATGAAATTCTCTCTCTCCCTCTCTTGAGTTCATTATCATACAACACGTTATCAGCACGTGTTCTTCCTTGAGCAAGAATCCAAGCCTAAAATCCCCACCAAATTGATCCCATACGCGCAAGGAATCTTTGGTTGCTGCGGCGATTCGTTGGAGCGTTGCGGCATTCCCGAAGCGTTCGGGAGCTCGGATTTTTATTTCTACGGATCTTTTCTACGGTCGTCCCTAGATCATCGATCTAGAGGTATACTTCTTATTCCTGTAGATTACAACGGACTATACATAAAAATTTTACCATGTTTGTATACAAGTAAAAATTAAAATAATACAAAGAAAAATTTGTTTTTACACAGTAATTTCTCCATATTGCCATGAAATTTTTTTTTTCCTCCATCGGGAAGAAGAACCGGAACGACCCCCCTTGGGATGGGGTCTAACGGACGCCTCCCGATTGAACATGCCTACAAACTGTCTCAAGCTTCGGCTCTTGATAGCAAATTCCATGACAAGCTTGGACGCAAGCTAGTTTAGGCCCACATAAGTAGCTGAGGCACAGATCTGTCTCCCTACGAAAAATTTGCATGATGTAATTTAAGTGGTTCATCCGGAATTTGCATTATCATCCATGAAGCTTAATTCAAATATGGTATATGGTATATGGTATATGGGCCTGCAGCTAGTGAAATAATTTTTCGTAGGTATAAGCTTAATTCAAATATGGTATAAGCTTAATTCAGATATGCATTATAATCGGAATTTGCATTATCATCAATGGATTTGGCTCATAATATAAATTTGCATGATGTAATTTAAGTGGTTCCCGAGATGACTGGTACGTTTCATGCATGTTTACAATCTAAAACTGCAAAGGCCAAAGTTATAAAACTGTAATTTAAGTGGTTGAAGCTTCTCTTACGCACATGGCCCATGCCTTAGAACTTGGCCCAATTATCATACCTGGAAGTATTACCTGCAAGGCGCCTCTCGGCCGAACCTGCACTGCGCCTCCTGGCCGAACCCCCCCTGCAGGGGGAGCGCCTTGCATCCGATCTTGGGCTTCAAGCCAATAAAATTACAAATTTATTTTTTAAAGCTAAAACTCTAATTTGGCCCGAAGCCAAAATTTAGAGGCAAATGATTATGCGTAACTGCGGAATGGGCCACAAGCCCATATAATTAAAACTATTTTTTGGCCCGAAGCCACAAAATAATTTATAAATTCGGCATTTGAAATATGAGAAATATTTGTACGGGATATAAAATTGGCATATTTAAACTCGAAGAAAACTTTGTAAAATCACAATTAATTTATATAGTCCATGTTGAAAAATTTATTTAAACATCTCTCTTGAATTGTTAATTATTTATGGATTATTAGGATTTTTCAAAATATAAATATCTTAAAGATCTTGAGACCGCTCTGCCGTTAGTCACCTAACCTAACGGTGTATGACGTTTCCACGTGGTCTACGAGATAATTATATTTTCTAGTTTCCTTTATCATATGTTTTACTTGAGATATATGCGTGGTTGTTTATTTTTATGCCTGTAGCATATTTAGAACTGCGTGGATGTTTAAATCAGTAAAAATGTGTTTTTCGGGATCGGTCATTGTATACCTATTTACTTTCCTTGCACTTTTATTTTCTTTTGAGAGAATTTGTAAGTGAGGAAATTTGTAATTTAAAGCCAAAGCTCGATGCAACAGCACATAGAATTGATGAAAACTCCTTCAATGGATCATGATGTCGGTCAATGTGCTTGGCTAAGTTTGCTGGACCAACCTAGCTTGACTGGGTAACAAGTGGTCCTGGCTTAGTCAATTCCCTGGCCGCGTCCGCTGGACCGCAAGGAGTCGATTCATGACTGTGTAAGCCAAAGCTCGATGCAACAGCATATGAAGACGGAGATATAGGGACCCAGTTCTGTTTGGGTTTCCAAAGTTGTATTATTTTTCTTTCCTTTTTATGGACTGTAAACGAACTTTGGACTGTTTATTATTTTGGGTATCTGGCCGATCCCCGCATTTTTACTTGTTTATTTCTTTATGCATGAATTTTGAATTTTAATTAATTCATGCTCATTTTAAATTGCGTAGATAAATGGCAAAATTGGCAAGCGTCGATTTCGAAGTCCTTGATTCTGCAGGGACAAATTACCTGAGTTGGCGAGTGGACCTGAAGTTCCACTTGCGTTCGATGGCCCTCCTTGTGTCCATTTTGGCTCCTTCCTCGGCCCCAGCAGCGGCCGAAGCTTCTGCTACAGCTAGCAGCAGCCCTACAACCACTGTATCCGATGTAGATAAGGCGAAAGCCATAATCTACATTAGGAAACATATAGATCGGACCTTGAAGGCCGAATACTTAATGGTTGAGGACCCAAAGGACCTATGGACAGCGCTGGAAGCACGGTATAAACATCAAATTGATGTTATATTACCCCGTGCCAGTTATGAGTGGGAAAACCTCAGACTTCAGGACTATAAGTCCGTCGCTGAGTACAATTCTGCACTTCATAACATCACCTCACGCCTGAAGTTGTGCGGTGAAGAAGTGACAGAACAGCGCATGTTGGAAAAGACATTTACCTCGTTTCACGAGAAAGATGCAATCCTCATGCAGCAGTATCGTGAACGCAATTTCACAAAATTCTCCGATCTGATCTCATGCCTACTTAGGGCAGAGCAGAATCGAGACTTACTGCTTGCAACTCATAACTTGCGTCCAGCTGGCACTGCCCCTATCCCTGAAGCCCACCACGTTTCTCCCCAGAAGTGGAAAAACAAGAGGAAGGCTAAAAACACTAAAGGGAAAGCTATAATGAAGCAACCAAGAGGTGCAGCTCCACAGACAAACAAAAACAACAAGGGAAAAAGAAACTTCACTTGGAAGCGAAAGAACACCGAGCAAGTGTCACTTCCAAAGAAGAATTGGGAGGATAAATGCCATAGATGCGGCATGACTGGCCATTGGTCCAGAAACTGCCGCACTCCTCGCCACCTCCAGGATCTATACCAGGCGAGCCAGAAGTCTCTACCTGAAACAAACTTGGCGGCTGTTCAGCCACCAACAATGTTTACTGCAAAAGACTTCGAGAACGACGACCTTCTCGATTAAGCACCATCATTTATCTATGCTTTTTAGAAATTCAATGTATCTTCATCTTTATTTGCTTAATTACGAACTTTTATTTTCGAATGAATGTTTACATTTTCGCTCAAATAAAATTTCGTTTTTGCTTATATAGATGATGTCTGAGTGCCTAGTGGACAGTGCCTTCGCGATCATTGCTATTTTAAATAGCATAAATAAATATGACGGTCCTATTATCACAATTTCAGAACTGTCCCAAATAATCGAAGGATCTGGTGAAGCAATTATATTGCTTCCAAATAACACAAGACTTCAAATAAAAAATGCATTATTCTCTCCTAAATCAAATAGGAATCTCGTAAGTTTCAAGGATTTCCGTTTAAACGGATATCACTTAGAAACCAGAGATGAAAATACGGTTGAATATCTGTATGTAACTCGTCAGAAAGATGACCGGAAGATCATCTGCGAACGATTCAAGGGACTCCCGTCGGGTCTCTACCAAACATACATTCAACCAATAGAAGCCAATATGACTGAGCACCAGACGTGCCAATCACTGCCAGAGTTCGAACTCTGGCACAATAGACTTGGTCACCCTGGAACAGCAATGATGCGCCGCATCATCACTGAATCCCGTGGACACAAATTGAAGAACCTGAAGATTCTTCAAAAGGGTGAATTTCCATGTCTCCCTTGTTTTAAGGGAAAACTAATAACGAGACCATCCCTCCTGAAAGTGGGATTAGAGTCTCCTGGCTTCCTTGAGAGAATTCATGGTGACATTTGCGGGCCTATTCACCCCGCAAGTGGCCCATTTCGGTACTTCATGGTACTGATTGATGCATCAACCAAATGGTCTTATGTGAGCCTCTTGTCCACCCGCAACCTAGCTTTTCCAAAGCTATTGGCACAAATAATAAGGTTGCGTGCTCATTTCCCCGATAACCAAATCAATAAACTACGTCTTGATAATGCGGGAGAATTTACTTCACAAGTCTTCGAAGACTATTGCCGGGCAACGGGTATTGAAGTTGAACATCCTGTAGCACATGTTCACACCCAAAACGGATTAGCTGAGTCCCTTATAAAGAGACTCCAATGGATTGCACGTCCATTGCTTATGCAATCCCAGTTGCCTGTGGATGCTTGGGGGCATACTATTTTACATGCCGCATCACTTATTAGGATAAGACCCTCTGGAGGTCACACTTTATCCCCGATGCAACTAGCATACGGCGCACCTCCGGATATCTCTCATTTGAGAGTGTTTGGTTGTGCGGTATATGTCCCAATAGCACCACCGCAGAGGACCAAAATGGGTCCTCAGCGTCGTCTAGGTATATATATTGGGTTTGATTCGCCCTCTATTATCAGATAACTTGAACCCCTGACGGGTGACGCATTCAAGGCACGTTTTGCAGACTGTGAATTTAATGAGAAATTTTTTCCAAAACTGGGCACACAGTCTAAGAAGCCAGAAGCTTTTGAGACCATTAGTTGGGACCAGAAGTCTTTGTCCCTATATGATCCGCGTACTAATCTGTGTGAAGATGAGATCCTGAAGATCCTTCACATCCAGAATACAGTACATCTTTTACCGGATAAATTCACGGACAACCAGAAGATTGTCCGTTCACACGTCCCTGCTGCCAACACGCCAGCTAGGATTGACATCCCCATAGATGGATGCAGCCCACCGGCAGCAGAATTGGTTGTACCTCAAATGAAAAGAGGACGCCCACCAGGTTCAAAAGATAAAGTTCCTCGAAAGAGGAAGACTCCTGGCGATACTAAGATTATCCCTCCACAGGATGCTGAGCTCAGACCAACTACTTCTCCCCTCCTAATTTCCCCAGCAGAGGAAACAATAGGAGAAACATCATTAAATTTTGTACGTACTGGAGAAGTACTGGACAGAAATAGCATAGTCGTCGACGACGATTTTGCGTTCGATATTGCCGTTCACGTCACTGAATATGACGATGACGTCGAACCACGATCTCTAGCGGAATGTAAACGCAGAGATGATTGGCCAAAGTGGGACGAGGCAATAAGAGTAGAGCTGGACTCACTCTTGAAACGCAAAGTCTTTGGACCAGTAGTCCAAACACCAGTAGGTGTAAAACCTGTGGGATATAAGTGGGTTTTCATAAGAAAAAGAGATGAAAATAATGTGATCGTTCGCTATAAGGCACGCCTTGTAGCCCAGGGATTTTCCCAAAGACCGGGGATTGATTACGAAGATACGTATTCCCCGGTCATGGATTCGATCACCTTCCGATTTTTAATCAGCCTAACTTCTCTGGAAAGCCTAGAAATGCAGCTCATGGACGTTGTGACTGCATATCTATATGGCGATATAGATAAAAATATCTATATGAGACTTCCTGATGGGTTTAATCTACCCCCAGAGATGAAAGAGATACCTCGGGACGTATTCTCTGTAAGGCTACATAGATCATTATATGGTCTAAAACAATCGGGCAAGATGTGGTATAACAGACTAAGTGATTTTCTTGCACAGCAAGTATTCACGAATAACGAAGTCTGCCCGTGTATCTTTATCAAAAGAACGGGAACAGGATTTGTAATCATAGCTGTATATGTAGATGACTTAAATCTCATAGGATCTCCTGCAGAGATCAAAGAGATATCTGAAAGCCTTAAACATACTTTTGAAATGAAAGACCTAGGCAAAACAAAGTATTGTCTTGGCTTACAGATAGAACACCTAAGAGGTGGAATCCTATTACACCAATCTAATTATACAAAGAAACTTCTACGCAAGTTTCATATGGATAAATGTCATCCTTTAGGTACTCCTATGGTCGTAAGATCACTAGATGTACATAAGGACCCCTTCCGGCCACTGGAAGAGGGGGAGGAGATACTGGGTCCTGAGTACCCTACCTCAGTGCCATTGGAGCACTTCTATATCTGGCTAACTGTACGCGTCCCGATATAGCGTTTACAGTTAATCTACTAGCCAGACACAGTGCTGCGCCCACAAAGCGCCACTGGAACGGAGTAAAGCATCTTCTGCGATACCTTCAGGGTTCCATTGATCTTGGACTTTACTACCAGAGAGGTGCCTCCCCCAAATTGTTTGGTTATGCTGATGCAGGTTATCTCTCTGATCCGCACACGGCAAAATCTCAAACAGGTTTTGTATTTACCTACGGAGGTACTGCTATCTCTTGGAGATCGGTAAAACAAACCACTACTGCTACATCTTCCAACCATGCAGAGCTCATCGCGATCCATGAGGTGAGCAGAGAATGTTTTTGGCTACGCTCCGTCGTCCAACACATCCTCCAATCCACTGGCCTGAAGACCAGTGATCTGGAGCCTACTGCCCTATTCGAAGACAACGCCACATGCATTGCTCAGCTTCAGAAGGGCTACATCAAAGGCGACAGGACAAAACACATTTCTCCCAAGTTTTTCTGGACGCACGAGCAGAAGAACGACAAGCAGATTGAAGTTCGACAGATCCAGTCATGCAACAACTTAGCTGATCTTTTTACTAAGGCATTGCCTAAATGTACTTTTGTAAAGCTTGTAAAGAACATTGGTATGCGACAGTTGAAAGACCTGCAAGCCTGAAGCTTGTACGGATCAGGGGGAGTAACATGTGGGTTGCACTCTTTTTCCTTAAGCTGTTGGGTTTTCCCACTGGGTTTTCCACAGCTAAGGTTTTAACGAGGCAAACACACTTACTCTGGATCCAGAAGTATCCACCCCTTGCCTCAGTAGCTGAGACCGAAGTGATGAATGTGTAAGGGGGAGTGTTATGAATGAGGGAGGCCTTTGGCCTCCCCTCCTTCATTACCCATTCATTAGGCCCACATTACTTAGAGTAATGGAGACCCTTGGTCTCCTAGAGGCTTTTGGCCTCCCCACTATGAGATATATAAATAGAGCACCATGGCTCTTAGCTATGGTGAATGATTCTTAGCAATGAAATTCTCTCTCTCCCTCTCTTGAGTTCATTATCATACAACAATTAATGATTTTTTATCTTGATTAAACATGCGGTGTTTGGGTTTCACAACAAATCCGCCCTTTCTTCTTTGATTCTTCGCAAGCAATTTTGCCGAAGCTGCAGATTTTTAAAACATAATCCATATCAACTGGAAGCTCACTAGTAAACATATAGTAATCAGCAAAATTATTAAACAAACAACTGTGATTTCCAGAGAAAAATTCTGGAAATTAAGAAATTAGAAAGAAGAAATTACAGATTAGAAATTCATCCATGACCAACACAAAAAATAAACGGAACAAAAATGGGGGGAAAATAAATAGATAAATGCCTTGTCTTTCCAATCGATGCGGTGGATTTTGAGAGATTCTCTTGTGCGTCGATTTCCTTCGAATACTTCAGGGACCATCGGATCTTTGAATTAGAAAGAACAACAAAAAGAGATTTTGAGAGATAGAGAAAGAGAGATTAGGGTTTGTTCCCGCGCTTTTTTTTCGCCCTTTCCTTCTTTCTGTGTGCATGGAAGGGATTCAGGGAGGAGGATGACGACGGAGGATCCGAACAGAAAACAAACGGGTCGGATCTTTTAAGCTTCACATGCGGATTCATATGAATGAATGCCTGGGGGGCTAATGTGTGGGGCTATACACACATACCACATTGCTTTGCACACACATCACTTTACGCATAACTAATATTTTGCAAATCATTTTTCGCTTTACAGACACCCCACTATTCCTAACCATACAGCTTCTCTCGTTATCTTCATCTCTCAAAAAACCCCCAACTAGTGGCGGAAAAAGGCGTTTGGTTTGATGTGGTACTCATACATATATATATTTTTAGGGGTTTTCGCATATTCATCCATTAAATCTTGCATATTTTGATATTTGTCTCTTAATTCTTCGTATTTTGAGTTTAATCCCTTAAGTCATTAACTATAACAAAAATAGTCCTACACTCTAATTTTCTGGTAAAAAAATCCATTAGTGCTGACGTGGCTGTTAGTGCTGACGTGTCCAGCCTGTTTGCAACGACAGCGACGGTGATGAGGGGATGATGAGGAGGGGCGGCAGCATTGAGGAGAGGGGATGAGGGGGACGGAGGAGGAGGGGCGGCGGCGGTGATGAGAGGGGAGGAGGGGGAGGAGGGGGGAGATCGGTGGCAGTGAGGAGGGGGATGAGGGGGAGGAGGAGCGGAGGGGGGATCGGCGGCAGGGATGGGGGATGAGGGGGAGGAGGGGGGATCGGCGGCAGGGAGGAGGGGGATGAGGGTGGAGATCACCGGCGAGGCGGAGGGGGATGAGGAGGAGGGGGGAGATCGGCGGCGGGTAGGAGGGGGATGAGGGGTGGAGATCGACGGCGTGGAGGAGGGGGAGGGAGGAGATCGGTGGCTGGGAGAAGGGAGATCGGCAGCGGGTAGGAGGCGGGATGAGGGGGAGCGCGGTGGCGGGGAGGTGGGGGGAGAATGTGGAGGAGCCGCCCCCGCCCCCTCACCCACCTAACCGACGTCCCCTCCTCCCCCCACCACCTCCCCCTACCACCACCTCCTCCCCCAACTCCCCGCCTCCCCCCGCCTCCCTCCCCCATTAGGGCTCAATTCTTAGTTAATTAACACTAATTGTTAATTAATCGTTAATTAATCTAACTATTTAACAGAATATAGGATTGGGTGACTATTTAGGTTAACGGCTTAAGATTTGAGGGATTAAACTCAAAATACGAAGAATTAGGGGGACATATATCAAAATATGCAAGATTTAAAGGATGAATATGCTAAAACCCTAATTTTTATGGGGTCCAATACATATGCATACATACATACATATAAATAAATATAAATATATATATATATATATATATATATAGAATAATGGGTATCATACGCCATATGAGATAGGCTCTCATATGCCCTCTCACATAAAGCAACCAAGTACAACTAAGTACAAGCCCATGTGGGGTTGTACTTGGTTGCTTTATGTGAGAGGGCATATGAGATATGGCGTATGATACCCATTATTCTTTTATATATGGCATATGAGATTGCTGATCATTTGACCTGATTTTCCACAACAAATCCGCCCTTTCTTCTCTGATTCTTCGCAAGCAATTTTGCCGAAGCTGCAGATTTTTAAAACATAATCCATATCAACTGGAAGCTCACTAGTAAACATATAGTAATCAGCAAAATTATTAAACAAACAACTGTGATTTCCAGAGAAAAATTCTGGAAATTAAGAAATTAGAAAGAAGAAATTACAGATTAGAAATTCATCCATGACCAACACAAAAAATAAACGGAACAAAAATGGGGGGGAAATAAATAGATAAATGCCTTGTCTTTCCAATCGATGCGGTGGATTTTGAGAGATTCTCTTGTGCGTCGATTTCCTTCGAATACTTCAGGGACCATCGGATCTTTGAATTAGAAAGAACAACAAAAAGAGATTTTGAGAGATAGAGAAAGAGAGATTAGGGTTTGTTCCCGCGCTTTTTTTTCACCCTTTCCTTCTTTCTGTGTGCATGGAAGGGATTCAGGGAGGAGGACGACGACGGAGGATCCGAACAGAAAAAAACGGGTCGGATCTTTTAAGCTTCACATGCGGATTCATATGAATGCCTGGGGGCTAATGTGTGGGGCTATACACACATACCACATTGCTTTGCACACACATCACTTTACGCATAACTAATATTTTGCAAATCATTTTTCGCTTTACAGACACCCCACTATTCCCAACCATACAGCTTCTCTCGTTATCTTCATCTCTCAAAAAACCCCCAACTAGTGGCGGAAAAAGGCGTTTGGTTTGATGTGGTACTCATACATACATATATATATATATATATATATATATATATATATATATATATATATATATATATATATATATATATATATATATATATATATATATATTTAGGGTTTTTCGCATATTCATCCCTTAATCTTGCATATGTTAATATATGTCCCTTAATTCTTCGTATTTTGAGTTTAATCCCTCAAATTATTAACTATAACCAAAATAGTCACTCACTCCAATTTTCTGTTAAAAAATTCCATTAGTGCTGACGTGGCTGTTAATGCTGACGTGTCCAGCTTGTTCGCGGCGACAGCGACGGTGATGAGGGGGAGGAGGGGGAGGAGGGGCGGCGATGAGGAGAGGGGATGAGGGGGATGAAGGAGGAGGGGCGGCGGCGGTGAGGAGAGGGGATGAGGGTGATGGAGGAGGAGGGGCGGTGGCGGTGAGGAGAGTGGAGGAGTGGAGGAGGGGGGAGATCGGCGGGGGGAGGAGGGGGATGAGGGGGAGGAGGAGGAGGGGCGGGTGGCGGTGAGGAGAGGGGATGAGGGGGAGGAGGGGGGAGATCGGCGGGGGGGAGGAGGAGCGGAGGGGGGATCGGCGGCAGGGACGGGGGATGAGGGGGAGGGGGGATCGGCGGCGAGGAGGAGGGGGATGAGGGTGGAGATCGTCGGCGTGGAGGAGGGGGGAGATCGGCGACGGGTAGGAGGGGGATGAGGGTGGAGATCGATGGCGTGGAGGAGGTGGAGGGGGAGATCGGTGGCGGGGAGAGGGGAGATCAGCAGCGGGTAGGAGGCGGGATGAGGGGGGAGCGCGGTGGCGGGGAGGTGGGGGGGGGGGGGATGGGGAGGAGCCTCCCCCTCCCCCTCCTAACCGACGTCCCATCCTCCATCGCCTCCCCCTCCCACCACCTCCTCCCCCACCTCCGCACCTCCCCCGCCCGCGCCTCCACCGTTAGGGCTCAATTCTTAGTTAATTAACACTCATTGTTAATTAATTGTTAATTAATCTAACTATTTAACATAATATAGAATAGGGTGACTATTTAGGTTAACGGCTAAAGATTTGAGGGATTAAACTTAAAATATGAAGAATTAGGGGACATATATCAAAATATGCAAGATTTAAGGGATGAATATGCTAAAACCCCTATTTTTTATGGGGTCCAATACATATGCATACATACATACATACATATACATATACATATACATATACATATACATATATATAAAATTTTGGTGGGGGCATATGCCCTCACACTTGCCTTCATAGTTCCGCCCTCGCCCCAACCCCCCTAGGCCGCCACATCCTCCTCCGCGGCTCATCATCCTCTTCATCCTTATCGATGGCGGTTGTACTTGTTTTTTTTCTTGATGAGGATGAAGAAGACGGTGGTTTCACGAGATGAAGAGAGTCCTCCCACGGCCGCTACCACCCCCCCTCCTCTCCATCCTCCACTTCATCTTCATCAATGTAACAAAAAAAGATGGCACACGTGCAAATTCATCAATTTCATCAATTTCATCGTCTTCACCTTGTTCACCATTGGCCAAAGTTAGAACTTAAAATACAATGTCTCATGTCTCAAACACATGCCGGCAAATGTATGGCCAAATGAGGGATGATGACATGAAGGATCCCATCATAAGATGATAGAGGATCGAAAGATAGAAGAGACTTACGTTAGCGTACGCTACGCTATAGTCTCTGAACTTCGCCCTCGGATTCGCCACAACAGTTGGTACTTTGTCACAGAGGATCAAAGCAACGTTTCACCGTCTAAATCTCTCTTTGGGAGAAGAACTTAATGGAAGGGAGAAGAGGAAAAATAAGTTGCCTTATGCAAACTTATGGCATGAATGATTAGCCTTAAAGCCTTACCCTTGGGTCCTATTTATAGGCCAAGGGGGTAGTTATTGTAGGAAATAACTACTTATAAGCTTATTAGCCTATATTAACACCATTCCTTATCCTCTTCCTTATGCACTGATCAAGTGCCTTTATGCACTTATAAAGTGACTTTTTCCACTTATCGAGTGGTCCTTTTCACACATGAAAAGGTTCCCTTCGCACATGCTTTCATGTATGCGACATCTGAGGTCCATAGACCCTCATACATCCCCTCATGGGTGTATACATGTCGTCCATATCCAACATCTCTCACTCACACTTGAGGGGATTGTAAGGAAACATCTTTTCCTTTAGTTATTCTATTTATCATACTGAGAAATAGACCGTGTGACCGTCATGCGCATAGAGTCCGCTGTTGTGCACTTGTTAGAGATACACAACACTCCTTGGGGTGCAAAGTTGAGTAGATCAACGCATGCTTTACTCTAGATTATTTCTTCACATTTCTTATACTTTATATTCAACAATTGAATCCCATCTGGATTATAATTGGCTGGCCAGCTTTGAATCTCTAAAGTCCAAATGTGAATATGAAATTAATCTTCCTCTTCTTGCGATCCTTTCGATCTTGACTTGACTCACTTTTCTAACATGCCCCGCCGGACTGAATTGACCATAGTCCATAAGCAACATGCTAAGACAGCGATCACCCAGTCAAATTTAAAGGAACCAATTAGAGTCCATAAGGGTAAGAAGTTTAAGACCCATGTGGTCTTTGGGTCTCACATAATAGTAAACACAATTACTATTCTAACCCAATGGTCAAATGCACACGTAGTATGAATACGTATTACAACATCACTCCTTTCCCATGGAGCGTATGTCTTAATGATGTTGTAAGGATGATGATCAGACACCACAATGTCTGACTTTGAGTCCCTTTTACTACTCATTAATCTTTTGGACCCACATCCCGCATAAGATAGATAAGATTTCAAAAATCCTCTTAGATCTTTTGTAAGCATCCATATGATGCAGATATTTCATACGACCATTTTGTTTAAGTCATGACTCTAAATCATCCGTCTGACGATTTTGACTTTAAACAGGTCTCATCTTTATCTTATCCGTCTGATAGAATAAAGGCGGTTGCTTATGTGAGAGAGCCAACCTCAATCTGTCCGACATACTAGAAAATATAGCTGAGATTTTAAAAGAAATGTACACAAACATTTTCAAGAAACTCATATGCAATGTCGAAAAGAACTTATTCCTTTATTAAATTTGATCTTTCATAGACATGGGAATATACATTGATACAACTCAGCTCTTACGCAATCCTTGAGATGATAAGTGTTTGTAAAACACATCTCTGGGGATCGCCTTCGTAAGCGGATCTGCTATCATCTCATGCATAGATATGTACCGAATGTCTACCTTCTTGTTCTTATCATAGTCCTTTGCAAATTTGTAGCGGATATCAATGTATTTATTCTTACAATGGAATTTTGGATCTTTGACATAGGCTATAGATGCTTGACTGTCACTGTATATTGGTATAGCACCTGAGTCACTTGCATCAATTAGCCTGTCTAAGAACCTCCTAAGCCAAACAGCTTCTTGGACCGCCATGCTAAATGCCACAAACTCGGCTTCCATAGTTGAAAGTACGATGCAGGATTGCTTCTTGCTACTCCAGGATATTGCACCAGATCCGAGTAGAAAAACATATCCTGAGGTCGATCATCGCTCATCGAGATCACCCGCCCAATCAGCATCAGTGTAGCCTTCGAGCCTCAAGGCATCTCCTTGATAGCATAAAGCATAATCCGCAGTCCCTATAAGATACCGCATTATCCTCTTAACCGCTTTCCAGTGTGCTTGCCCTGGATTGGATTGGTAACGACTTACCATTCCAACGGTAAAACAGATGTCCGGTCTTGTACACATCATAGCGTACATAAGACTACCAACTGCACTGGAATATGGAACTTTTTCCATAATTTCCTTTTCTTTTTGGTTCTTTGGACACATTTTCAGACATAAGTTATCGCATTTGCTTATAGGAGTATCAATGGACTTACAGTTCTGCATATTAAAACGTTCTAGAACCTTCTTTATATGAGCCTCTTGTGAAAGAGAAAGAAGGATATATGCGGCTTCCCCCATGTCTTTCATCTCAAAAACTGATGAAAGCCAAGCCTTGATATCCATCACAAAGCCCTTGTCATTTCCGGCTATTAAAATGTCATCTACATATAGAGACATAATAACATACTTTCTTTTGATCCTCTTGATATATACACAGTTATCTTCATCAAGCATGGTAAAACCATTTGATAAGACAACTTCTTGAAATCGTATATACCATTGCCTCGAGGATTGTTTAAGACCATATATGGACTTACGAAGTTTACAAACCTTATGTTCGTTACCTTCTTTTACAAACCCTGTAGGTTGTTCCATATAGATCTCCTCGTCCAATTCTCCATTGAGAAAGACAGTCTTTACATCCATTTGATGTAATTCGAGGTCTAAGCAAGCTACCAAAGCCAGAATCAAGCGAATCGAGGTAAAACGAACAACAGGTGAGAAGGTCTCTTCGTAGTCTATCCCTTCCTGTTGCGTAAAACCTTTCGCGACAAGGCGAGCTTTATATCTGTCTATAGAACCATCAGCCTTATGCTTGATCTTAAGAACCCATTTGTTCCCAATAGCTCTACGTCCTCTGGGTAAGTCAACCAAGTCCCAGACTCGGTTAACTTTCATGGATTCTAATTCCTCCTTCATCGCTTCCATCCATTTGTCTTTTGCAGGGCATGATACGGCCTGTTTGAAAGTAGCAGGCTCGTCATCTTCTTGTAGTAAAGTCACAAAGGTTTGTGCGAATTCATCCTCAAATCTTAGAGGATCTAACCTTGTACGACTACTACGTCGTATTTGAGATTCTTCAAGTCCTTGTTGACTTGAATTTGGATCAATTCTAATATTACTCCTACTTGGAATGTGGTTAGAATTGCTCTCACTTGGATCATTATTCCAATATGGAATAGGATTCGCATCATTCGTATCATCCATTGGTGAAGGTTGAAATGTATTTTCGTCTTCACCAAGAATTCTCCCACTCGAATGAGGTAATCCTTCTTGATCATAAATCTCAAATAGAGATAAGTCCTGACTTATCTCGCCCTGTCTTGGAAACTCATTTTCCAAGAAAGTAACATCCCTCGACTCAAATTCAATCAGTCCTCCATTGTCTTCCTGACCAATGAAAACATAACCTTTGGAGTTTTCTGCGTATCGTATAAAGATACATTTCCTCCCCCTTGGCCCAAGTTTGCCATATTTATGGGAGGAAATATGTGCATAGGATGCACACCCCCAAGGTTTTAAAATGCTTATATCAGGAGACCTTTGGTTCCACAACTCATAAGGAGTGGAGCTAACTGATTTCGAGGGTACGCTGTTCAAGATGAAAGCAGCCGTCAATAATGCATCACCCCAAAAGGTGATTGGTAAGTTAGCTTGTGCCATCATTGAACGGACCATTTCCATTAAAGTCATATTCCTCCTTTCAGCAACACCATTTTGTTGCGGAGTATAAGGCATAGTTACTTGATGAACTATGCCCTTTTCATCACAAAGTTCCTTAAAACTTGCTGATTGATATTCACCGCCTCTATCAGTTCGCAAGACCTTAATCTTGCGATCTAATTGATTTTCCACTAAACTCATATAGTTTTTAAAGCAGGTTAATGCTTCATTTTTGTGGGATATCAAATAGATATGTCCGAATCGGGTGAAGTCATCAATAAAAGTGATGAAGTAGGACTTCCCGCGTCTTGTCTTGACATTCATCGGACCACATATGTCCGAATGGATGAGCTGTAATGGAACCTCGGCCCTTGTGCCGGTTCCAAATGGCTTACGACAAGATTTCCTTACAAGGCAATGTTCGCAAGTCGACATTTCAACCTTTGAAACATTGGATAGAAGGCCACGTTTGGCAAGTCTATCCATACGTGTTGGTCCAATGTGACCAAGCCTTGCGTGCCAACAAATTACATATGACTCATAAATCGAGGAATTTGTAACAATGAAATTTTCATTAAAATTTGAGGAATCGTACATCGTATTCAATACAATGAATCCTTTAAAAACATACCCAGAACCAATTAAAGAATTATTACAAGACAAATCCACATTACAATTATGAAAGAACCAACTATAACCAAGACCCATTAAGACGACCACAGATATGATATTCCTTCGAATATCCGGAGCGAAGAGAACATCATGAAGTAAGATAGTGCGGCCGTTGTCCAAGACGAGCTTGCACGTCCCAACGCCTTTCACTTCAACACGTGTGTTGTTTCCTACATATATCCACTTCGTTCCTTGGGGTATCCGGTGATACTCCACGAAGGACCGTCTGTCCCTTGTTATGTGGTCGGTGGCACCTGAATCAATTATCCAAAAGGGATTAGATTCTACAAGAAATATTGAACTAGAAACACATATGTAACTAGTATTATTACAAGTTACCTTGTCACCTCCATCCGCACATGAACGGGCAAAGTGACCTAACTTGTTGCACTTGAAGCACTTGATCTTCTTCAAGTCCTTCTTATTGTGCCATTTCTTGTTCCCACCCTTTTGTTTGGGTTTCTTGGTAGACACGGGTTGCTTTTTATATTCATGAGCAAACTTCGAGCGATGTTTACGTTTCTTTCCCCCGTGTGAGGAACTAGCAACCATGTGCACTTCTGTACTTGGCTTGGTGGCCGCAAGCCGCTCTTCCTCTAACTCGAGGTGCTTAGAAACATCGCTGAAGTTCTTGATGCTCTCATTATGAGTGAGATGCATCTTCATGTTGTCCCATTCGATTGGTAGGGAACGTATGACCGCTTGGATTTGTTGCTCATCAGTGAGCATATGACCTGCATCATTTAACTCTGAAATAAGATTCGCCATATGTCGCAGATGCATTCCCATGGAATGATGTGGATGTTTTTTGTACGAATCGAATTTTATAGTTAAAGAGCGAAGTTTGGTAACCGAGGTGCCACCAAACTTCTCCTCTAGCTTGGACCATATGTCCATAGCTAGGCCATATTCTCGGAAGATTCGCATTATGTCGTCAGCCATACTTGACAACAACGTAATGCGAGCAATTTTGTTCTTCCGAGACCAAGCATCGAAAGCTTCCTTGTCTCTTCTGTGTTGGGCCGTAGTGCCTAACTCAGGTTCAATCATTTTGTTCGTCAGAGTTTCGAGCACATCTTGCTCCTCTAGAACATATTGTATCTTCATGGACCACAGTTTGTAATTATCGCCGTTGAGTTTTTCACCGTTGTTCAACTTAGCGACGATGTTCTTAGTAGCGGAAGACATTTTAGCTTTAAAATGCTGCAAAAGACATAAAAAAATTCGATAAAAAACATTGCATAAATTTCTATACATAGTCATCATTTTACCACAATTTCATAATTCAGCAGTCTCGGCCAGCGGACCAACTAGGGGAATGGCTGGTTCACTACCCCCAGACAGAGCTGAGGTGACCCACAAAACTAGTCCAAAAGACCACTGGCCGAATCATGATCCATTGAGACGCTGAATCAATCGAATGTGTAAATTTTAGACTATTCTAATATCACTCCCACTTGGAATGATATTTTTACATTTGATAAGTTACTTTCGAAAAATATTAAAGATGTTGCTCTAGAATCGGAAAGGTCATTACGATTCCAATCACCATCTAGAACAACTTTCAATATTTCCCCATCACTTATCAAACAATAGTACTCTTATAGTACTTGCAGCGGAAAAGCGCCTTGTTGTACTTGCAAAATATTTGGCAAGACCTACACCCCCTGATAGGGTGACAGAGCCGAATATTTTGACAAACAGTGTGACACAAGGCCGGCTGGCAATGGCACAATACCACAGGGCCGTGCATAAGGCTGCAGGGCACAAGGCCATTGCCGGGAGGTAGTGGCCTTCCCCGGCCATTGCCGGGGTCGAGCCGTGGCCGTGCCAAGGCCGGATTCCCCTCCCGAAGAGAGAGTTGCCATTGCAGTATGGCCAAGGCCGAAAACCCCCTGAGGGGAGTGTTCTGCAAGCCACCGCCGCCGGCCCCCGTAGGTATCTAGGCCCTCCCCCCTGCAGGGGGCTTTGCCGCAGGCAACTGCCGTCGGCCCCGTAGGGGCCGGCCATGCAGGCCCCCCATATCTCCTGGGTCGAGGCCGGGGCTCGACGACCCTGGCTTGGCCAAGGCCGGGCCTCCTCGGCTTGGCCCTGGCAGAGGCCAGGGCTCCTCGGCCCTGGTCGAGGCCAGGGCAGGGCTTGGCGCTGGCCGAGGCCAGGGCCAGCCTCCTCGGCCCTGGCCGGCCTCCCCCCTCCTTGGAGTCCGGCCGGGGGGGGGGGGGGGTCTTGGTTGTCATTGGCCGAAGCCAACCCTCTCCCCAATGGGGAGGGGGGTGCATAGCCTTCACGACCCACATGGCCATGGTGATCATGCACCAAAGAGATATGCTATTGCCATACTACATGGTGACAATGCACCATGCCCTTCCATGGCAATCTTCTTCTCCGATGAGAAGTTTTGTAACCACCATCTTCTCCGATGAGACACCCGTTCATCGAGAAAGTGGTTATGCTTTAATGGCCGTGTGCCAAAAAAACACACACTTTCAAGGCCGCAAACTTCACGCTCTACATGAAGAGAGTGCCCATTCCCTATTGAATGGAGACTAAGCATCCATGAAGAGTGCGAGTTTGGCGAGATGAACGGTCAGTTCTTCCTGTCACGGAGAGTTCCTGTCATATCTGTAATGGCAGAAGACCCTCACGTGAAAAGAACAACTTTTGCATTCTCTCCGTCACGATGCGCTCCTACCATATCCATAATGGTAGGATACTCATTCGTGAAAGAGACAACGTCTCATTCATCGGTGAGACCGGGGCGAACCCGTGTGGCTCTGATACCAATGAAGGATCCCATCATAAGATGATAGAGGATCGAAAGAGAGAAGAGACTTACGTTAGCGTACGCTACGCTATAGTCTCTGAACTTCGCCCTCGGATTCGCCACAACAGTTGGTACTTTGTCACAGAGAATCAAAGCAACGTTTCACCGTCTAAATCTCTCTTTGGGAGAAGAACTTAATGGAAGGGAGAAGAGAAAAAATAAGTTGCCTTATGCAAACTTATGGCATGAATGATTAGCCTTAAAGCCTTACCCTTGGATCCTATATATAGGCCAAGGGGTAGTTATTGTAGGAAATAACTACTTATAAGCTTATTAGCCTATATTAACACCATTCCTTATCATCTTCCTTATGCACTTATCAAGTGCCTTTATGCACTTATAAAGTGACTTTTTCCACTTATCGAGTGGTCCTTTTCACACATGAAAAGGTTCACTTCGCACATGCTTTCATGCACGCGACATCTAAGGTCCATAGACCCTCATACATCCCCTCATGGGTGTATACATGTCGTCCATATCCAACAGATATGGTGGTAATGGGTTACGGTTATGATTTGTGAAATCGATGAAATTGATGAAGATGATGAACTTGATGAAAATGAAGATGTGCAAGTGAGGAAGATAGGGACGATGAAGAGGAGATGACAGTAATTGTGGCTATGGGAGGAAGAGGGGAATGAGGATGAGAAAAATTGGTTGTACGACAAAATTGGTGTATATGCAAAGAAAAAGGAGTTTTAGAATTACTTGAAAGTAAGGGTGTGCACGAGTACAAGGTACCCAGATACCCGATCGGAACCTACCCGAACGGGTAGGTTCCGGGTAGACATACATTAGTTCCGGGTAGGTTCCGTGTAGGAAAATGAGGAACTGGTGTGAATCGGGTCCAGTTCCGGTTCCCATTTATATGGAACGGGTACTCTGTGTTGGATCTGGATCGTAGCCTAGAGGGGGGTGAATAGGCTAATAAAAAATATTCGTGCAACCCACGAACAATCCCACGCAGTTATAGGCACAGATAGGGCAATAAAAAAGGCAATCACAGAATACGCACAGATATACCCTGGTTCGGTCGTCCCCACGACCTACTCCAGCCCCCGAAAGCAAATACTAGATAGATATGTAAACTTGTACAGCTACAATGAGTCAAGATCCCAAATCTACTCTCACCTAGCTCGTACGCACACCACGTGCTTTACTCTATCAATCTAGTCAGATGCTCTCCCTCCGTGACGACTCCCAAAGTCGTCAGGTCCCCAAAAAGTAACAAGTAAACTGGTAAAGTATTTCCCCTACGAGGATCTAACACAACTACACAAAATAATAATAATAGAGTTTAGGAATCTCAGTTTGTGTAGCGGCGATGTCCTCGTCAATATGCATAGGTCAGATCTGAGTCTGACTAAATGTCGTCTCTGGTCTCCTCAGCAACTCAAGTTGCAGCCTTGGTCTTTCGAAAGTTGTGCAATGTTCGTTAGCGTTTCACCTCTCAATTTTTGTTGCTCTTGATGGTCGTTTCTTCGTGCGTGTCCTTTGATTCTCTGATTCTGAGAGTTTGTGAAATGGCGCCTTGGTGCGTGTGCAACTTGTGTCTCCTTTGTCACATGCGGCTGTGCACAACTCCCCTAGAGATTTCGGCTGCAAAAGTTTTGATTCTCCTTTTTTGTTGCCTTGTGAGTTATGGCATGCACATGGAGCCTGCAAAAGAAAAGGTCACAAGAGTAATAAATAAGATAAGTAAAATATTAATTGCAAAGGGCCTTCTTTATTAATCCCAGCAAGTTGTGTAATGCAGTTGGCCTTTGTATTGATCAAAGCTCTTTTGATTAACTCCCCTGGTATCAACGAGGTGCTCCTAGTTGTCTTTTATGGGCATGCTCTTCAAGATCTTGCTCCTTTTTGTTCTTTGTGGTCAATGCCTTGAACAACTTTGTGATTAAACAAATTTCCCTTGATCTCTCAATGCCAGCCTGTTGTCCTGCAAAACAAAGAAAGAGCAAAGCTCATGAAATAATAAAGAAACTTGGAGCTTGGAGACTCACGGATCTCTGTTGCGGCTGATTGGAGTTTTTGACCAAAAAAGATCCGGTTGCTTCCTCTCAAAAAAAATAATTGAAGAAGACCCTAGAGAAATTTCGGCTTCTGGAGATTGTATAGGCCGGTGGCTGTTTCTTGGGGAATAGTTGACGAGGCGGCGCCTGAAGCCTTTTTTTTGACCTGCAACAAAGAATGGTTAAATAGTATTTCAATCAAAAAAAATTACAATCCTCTCTCTCTCTTTCATATGCAACAAGGGTTTTTGGGCAGATAAAGGTAACGGCCTGGGGGTTATTGAATTTTTTTATCTCTTGATTTGATAGGCCTTTTATTATTGCTCCTGGGTGATTTTTTGTGTGGCTTTGGGATTGCCTTTTTTGATTTGCTCTCACAGGTGCATCAAGGGTTTTTGGAGAAGGAAAGATTCATCAAAAAAATTAAAGCGCACGCCTCCTCTTCTCAATTGTTGGCCGTACTCAATCCCCCTTTTATAAATGAATTTATATGGCCGGCCCCCCCTTTTGTTAATATGGCAGAAGTCTGTGTTTTCTTTTTTTTTATTCTCAACAAAAAGGGCCAAGACAAATTTGGCCTGTCTCTTTTTATTTTTCCAGAGACAGAAGATTGTGTGCTCTTATGAATGGCCAAGAGATATTCAAAGGAGGCCGGCCTAAAAAACTTGGTGGCTTGATATCTGTGCATTGAGTTTTCAAAGGGATGTTAAACTAAAAAGCATGTGCACCCCCTTTTTTTAAGTTGGCCGAACCTATTCTCTAACCAATGCACTAACTCTTGGACTCAGTACATGAGATGATGATGCACAAGTTCAAAGGAACACAAACTCTTGGACTATTGAATTCCACTTGATCAATATATACCTGAAATCACTTAATAAACACGTCAGAACGTTCACACACGTTTGTTATCATCAAACACGAAGTTCATAGATCGTTGTTACCAACACTCTCCCCCTTTTGATGATGACAAACTAAATAGAAGATTTGACCAATAAGCTTTTCAAATAGTGTGTGTGAAAGTGTGACGATAGTGGTTAACATGCAATAAGATATAATGATGTGCAAACACCGACATGCAAAGTTAACAATATGCATGCTCCCCCTATTTTAATGCTTCCCCAATATTCCTTAATGCTCCCCCTTAATCAAACAATCATATTTTCACGAGCATTAATATCAAATCTTTCCCAAATCTTTCTCCCCCTTTGTTATCATCAAAAGTCATACCACGAAATCAAAATCATATATCACGCAAAAAGAGAGTATTATTAACCATTTCCAACATTTGCATGCATACACTCATAGAATATTCAAGTCAAAATCCAATGAAATTAAATAGCTAAGACTTCAACACCAACGTGTAAAGTGTGATGATTAAAATTGAAGCACATGGGGAGAATCATTTAAGAAAGTCAACCAAAACCAATCCACATTTTCCAAATAACATTCTATCACCTAGGATTGATTTTTCCCACCTCATTAAAAATGAGTTCAAGGTACCACACCCCAAAACATAGCCTATAAGGACTCTTAGATGCGGGGGCGACATTGCTTGACGAGTAATTACACCAACGCTAAAGTTTACCCATAAAGCTTATGTTGGATACTCGTGGGTAATACCGTTGCCAAGGATTGTATCCATTTTCCATACGGAGCAATTAGCTTTTGTTTTCATTTTTTTAAAAATACTTATACCAACAAATTTTTTTTTGCTCAATTTTTATCCATGGCAAGGTATATCATATCCCTTAGATTTTCAGTTAAGTTTTCCTCCTACATTCACTTTCCATACTTCATAAACAATGTCTCCAAATGTGCAACAATAGTAATACATGTGGAAGTGAAATAGGTGGTGCAAAAATCAAGTTATTTTCATTCATTGAATATGCCATGAATATTTAGAAAGATGAACATGCGCATGTGGCAAAAGAAATAATACACCAATTTCTGCATACATATGAAATTCATACGTGCATACTTCAATAATAGATCAAAGAGAAAAGATACACATTTAAGCACCAATTTTTTTTTTTTCAGTTTTTCAGATTTTTTTTATATGCATGAAGTACTAAAGCAAACATGAGATGCAATCACACAAACAAAAAGAATCATGCACACATAGCAATGCAACTACTAGCACACAAACAAAGAAAAATCACGCACACAAAAAGTATAAGGCATGCATTAAGTTCAAAGAGAATGAGATATACCTTCGCGTCGCCGTTTGACTAAGGAACTAAAAAGTAATGAGACATTCAATTTATCGCTCCTCGTCAAATTTTCATCCACCTACAAAAGAGGTGTCATGTGTGACCTTGGAATCCAACAAGGTCCACTCACGTTAGTCATCAAAGATTTAGGAACCCATATTTGTTTGAACTTAATGTTTTTGTTCCTATATTTGCAATGATAAGAAGTATGACCAACGCATCCACATGTAAAGCACTTAGCATGAAAATTTCCAACCTTTGTTGATTCAATGTGAACTTTTCTATATTTTGATTTTTCAACATCTTTAAGATCATATCCTAGTCCTCGCCTATTATTGCCATAAATTTGATTTCTAAGAATAATGTCCAAATTTTGTTTTCCAATGGAAAATCTCTTTAATGACAATTCTAGGGTGGTAACTTTGGATTTCAAATGATCATTTTCGTTCACAAGCAAAGTGCATTTACTAATGAAAGCTCGCATGTTTTCCTCTTCTTTCTTTTCAAAATCCCTCGCTTTTTCTTTAAGTTCAAGATTTAGCATGTTAATCTTTTCAGAAAGCAATTCATTTTCAACTTCAAGCTTTGTCTTATCTAGCTTATACATGCTAATATCCTTTAATAAAGAGGGACATGAAAGACAATCAATTTTTTCATGCAAGCTAGCTTTCTCTTTTTCTAACATAGTAATGGTAGATTTGCATGCAACAAGCTCTTGTTTAATATTTTTCATTTCTATAGACATGTCATACTCAGTTTGTTGCATATCAAAATTATCATTCGTATAACATTCCACATCAGCTTCTAGCTCATCAATTCTATGTTGCATTCCTTTACAGATTTCTAAGAATTCAGCTTTAGTGGGAGATTCTACCTCATTGTGTTTGGCCATCAATGCCATGCAGGAGTGGGCTTCATGTTCCTCATCCTCCTCCTCAGCTTCGCTATCCATGTCCCACGTCAGCACTTTCGTTTTTCCTTTTGCAACTTGAGCTGTGTGTTGTTGTGGGCAATCTTTTATGTGGTGCCCTTTTTTCCTGCATTTAAAACATTCACTTCTATTAATAGCTTTCTGATCATAGGAATTTCTACCAAAATTAGAATTATTAGAACGAATGAACCTTTTTCCCATATCAGCTCTTCCTTGATCAGTCTGAATGTATCTCCTGACGTTTCTGACCATTAGGGCTTGCTCTTCATCAAGATCGTCGTCGTTAGCTTGAAGAGCTAATGGTGTGGAAGCTTTGGTCTTCTCTTCAGGTTTCTCTCTGGCTTCTATACTCAGCAACTCAAGCTCGTGCGACATCAGGTTGCCTATCAAGTCCTCCACTTTCATTGTTGATAAGTCCTTAGCTTCTTGAATAGCGGTAACTTTAGGCCTGAACGAGCTTGGTAGCGCCCTTAAGATCTTTCGTACCTGTTCATGGCTAGAGTATGGCTTACCGAGGGAACTGGATTTGTAGACGATGTCCGTGAACCTCGCAAACATGTCTTTAACTGATTCTGTTGGTAGCATGCGGAAGCTCTCATATTCAGTGCTCAGCAACGCAAGTCTGGATTCCTTTACTTGCGATGTTCCCTCGTGTGTCACCTCCAGTGTATGCCAGATTTCCTGCGCAGTTAGACAATGTGAGATACGATTAAACTTAGATTTATTAAGAGAGCATATAAGCGCATTCATAGCTTTACCATTAAGAGTATAAAGTTTCTTATCAGCTAAATCCCACTTGTCTTTAGGCTTAATCATAACAGTGTCTTCAATTTTAATAGTGGGTAGACTATAACCATTTTCAACAATATCCCACACATCATAATCAACAGACACTAAATAGATTTTCATCCTAGCCTTCCAATATGCAAACTCTACAACGTTAAACTTAGGGGGACGGGCTATAGACTGACCTTCAGCAAAAGCACAATCAGATATATTCATGGTCATCTAAAAAAAACTAGACTAGATCCTCTAAACTGGCTCTGATACCACTTGTTGGATCTGGATCGTAGCCTAGAGGGGGGGGGGGGGGTGAATAGGCTAATAAAAAATATTCGTGCAACCCACGAACAATCCCACGCAGTTATAGGCACAGATAGGGCAATAAAAAGGCAATCACAGAATACGCACAGATATACCCTGGTTCGGTCGTCCCCACGACCTACTCCAGCCCCCGAAAGCAAATACTAGATAGATATGTAAACCTGTACAGCTACAATGAGTCAAGATCCCAAATCTACTCTCACCTAGCTCGTACGCACACCACGTGCTCTACTCTATCAATCTAGTCAGATGCTCTCCCTCCGTGACGACTCCCAAAGTCGTCAGGTCCCCAAAAAGTAACAAGTAAACTGGTAAAGTATTTCCCCTACGAGGATCTAACACAACTACACAAAATAATAATAATAGAGTTTAGGAATCTCAGTTTGTGTAGCGGCGATGTCCTCGTCAATAAGCACATGTCAGATCTGAGTCTGGCTAAATGTCGTCTCTGGTCTCCTCAGCAACTCAAGTTGCAGCCTTGGTCTTTCGAAAGTTGTGCAATGTTCGTTAGCGTTTCACCTCTCAATTTTTGTTGCTCTTGATGGTCGTTTCTTCGTGCGTGTCCTTTGATTCTCTGATTCTGAGAGTTTGTGAAATGGCGCCTTGGTGCGTGTGCAACTTGTGTCTCCTTTGTCACATGCGACTGTGCACAACTCCCCTAGAGATTTCGGCTGCAAAAGTTTTGATTCTCCTTTTTTGTTGCCTTGTGAGTTATGGCATGCACATGGAGCCTACAAAAGAAAAGGTCACAAGAGTAATAAATAAGATAAGTAAAATATTAATTGCAAAGGGCCTTCTTTATTAATCCCAGAAAGTTGTGTAATGCAGTTGGCCTTTGTATTGATCAAAGCTCTTTTGATTAACTCCCCTGGTATCAACGAGGTGCTCCTAGTTGTCTTTTATGGGCATGCTCTTCAAGATCTTGCTCCTTTTTGTTCTTTGTGGTCAATGCCTTGAACAACTTTGTGATTAAACAAATTTCCCTTGATCTCTCAATGCCAGCCTGTTGTCCTGCAAAACAAAGAAAGAGCAAAGCTCATGAAATAATAAAGAAACTTGGAGCTTGGAGACTCACGGATCTCTGTTGCGGCTGATTGGAGTTTTTGACCAAAAAAGATCCGGTTGCTTCCTCTCAAAAAAAATAATTGAAGAAGACCCTAGAGAAATTTCGGCTTCTGGAGATTGTATAGGCCGGTGGCTGTTTCTTGGGGAATAGTTGACGAGGCGGCGCCTGAAGCCTTTTTTTTGACCTGCAACAAAGAATGGTTAAATAGTATTTCAATCAAAAAAAATTACAATCCTCTCTCTCTCTTTCATATGCAACAAGGGTTTTTGGGCAGATAAAGGTAACGGCCTGGGGGTTATTGAATTTTTTTATCTCTTGATTTGATAGGCCTTTTATTATTGCTCCTGGGTGATTTTTTGTGTGGCTTTGGGATTGCCTTTTTTGATTTGCTCTCACAGGTGCATCAAGGGTTTTTGGAGAAGGAAAGATTCATCAAAAAAATTAAAGCGCACGCCTCCTCTTCTCAATTGTTGGCCGTACTCAATCCCCCTTTTATAAATGAATTTATATGGCCGGCCCCCCTTTTGTTGATATGGCAGAAGTCTGTGTTTTCTTTTTTTTATTCTCAACAAAAAGGGCCAAGACAAATTTGGCCTGTCTCTTTTTATTTTTCCAGAGACAGAAGATTGTGTGCTCTTATGAATGGCCAAGAGATATTCAAAGGAGGCCGTCCTAAAAAACTTGGTGGCTTGATATCTGTGCATTGAGTTTTCAAAGGGATGTTAAACTAAAAAGCATGTGCACCCCTTTTTTTTAAGTTGGCCGAACCTATTCTCTAACCAATGCACTAACTCTTGGACTCAGTACATGAGATGATGATGCACAAGTTCAAAGGAACACAAACTCTTGGACTATTGAATTCCACTTGATCAATATATACCTGAAATCACTTAACAAACACGTCAGAACGTTCACACACGTTTGTTATCATCAAACACGAAGTTCATAGATCGTTGTTACCAACACTCTGACCCAGAACCGATATCCGGACCTGGGTTTAATTATAGTTAGCTTTATTTTATTTATATATATATATATATATATATATATATATATATATATATATATATGGCAATCTTCAGGTGCGAAAAAACCCGTGCGAAAACTTTTTTTTATTTTTTTGAATTTTTTTTCAAAAATTCTTTTTTTGATGTTTAATCCATACAATTATATACCCCAGGGAAAATAATGGGTGAACCCGTTGGGCATTAGAGCACCCATCCACCCATTACAAATTTAACGGTCTCAAAACGTGCAAAATTGATGAAATGCCTTGATCAAAGGCCAAATGACATTATTTCTCAACCATTATTTTTTGAAGGGGGGGGTATAACAACATATAATGAGGGTGGAAAAAAGAATTTTTGAAAAAAAAATTTCAAAAAAAAGATAAAAACATTTTCGCACGGTGCGAAATGTTCTCATTTGAAAATTTTCCTATATATATATATATAGTTCAGTGTGAATCGGGTTTCATAGTATCGGGCCAACACACTGGCTTTAAAATTAGGAACCGGTCTAATGGGTATTGATTCATTAGTTTTAGTCTGCAAAACTTTTTAATTAAACATACTATAGCTTGTATCGTTCTCGTTCCTCTATTAGTCTCGACTTTCCGTCGCCTTGCGACGTTTGCGTACGTTGTTGAATCGGCAGCTTGAAGCCTCGCGATGTCTTCCTTCTTAGCGATTCTAATCTGAGTCATCCCAACGCGTATTCTCGTCCGTCCGTTCCCGTCGAATCGGCTAATGCTCAAAACGAATAAAGCCTAAAGGAAGGGGTGCTCCAAACTGGTGCTTATGCAGCTGTGCTTTTTTAACACTATTAAAAATAGAGGACATGCAATAATCTTTATTCCATTAGTGTTTTTACATGGTACCAGGAACCTACCCGGAACCATAGGGTCTGTGTATGTTCTGGGTAAAGGGTTCAACTGGGTAGTTTCCGGGTCCAAATTTTAGGAACCGATCCCTTACTGTGTATGGTCCGGGTTGTTAGGTATTGGTGGTTTAGACCAATATTATTTTGATGATGAATACAACATTATATTGTTGCTAATGACTCTTGTGTTTTAGTCTCATGATTATTAAATGAAGAATAACATGATTTGGAGACTAATAGCTTGGTGCAAGGATGGACATTAAGAGGAGCATAACCAAAGCTTGGATCTTGATGAAGGGAAGCTCATCAAGAGGTTTCAAAGCTTGGAATATGATGGGCAGCATCAAGGTTGAAGATTAGACTCTAAGCGAAGCAAATGTGATCCATGTAATTTTATTTACTTGGTTTTCTCTTTTTGAGTCTAGAATTATTGTAATGCCTTGATAAATGGTCTACTCATTCATGCATTTGCATATAACCATCTCAGTGAGCCTTAGAATTATCATAGAATCTAACCCGATAGGTTCATCATGCCAAATGAATCAATTGGAGTCTCTGGCTCTCCAACAGGCGACTGATGAAGGAACGACATGCGACTGGGTGATTCCAGTCGCCTGGCCGGCCTTCTACAACCGACTGTTGTACACAGTTCAAGTCAAAATATTTCTAGACTCTTTCTTGAGCTTTTGGAGCAAGCGACCGAAGTTCATTTGACAAGCGCATGTTTATCTTCAAGCGCCTGGATATTGTTCTTCAGTCGTCTGTGTACCAAAGTGCGTAACTTGTCATTTCTGGGCATCTCTCCAACTTGTGTGTCAATCGACTGCTGTAGAGTTTACAGTCGTCTGTCATTATTCAGGCGCCTGGAATTTACTCTTCAGTCGTCTGAATGCACACGTGCGTAAGTTGCAGTTTCTTAGCTCTTGTCCATCCCATGTGATAGTCGCCTGCTGAGGGTTATTCAGTCGCCTACACATTATACAGGCGCCTGTGTAGTATTCTACAGTCGCCTATCCTGACTCAGATTATAACCGTTGGGAATAATATAGCCGTTGATTAGTCGACTGTTGATCCTTATACAGTCGCATGTCGCTGCCGTAAAATCCCAGATTCTAACCGTTGCAGCTTTTCTCTCTTGGCTTTTTCCTTGGGTTTTATGGGGTTTTTGGAGCTTCCTATTTATTTGAGTGGGCTTAGTTCATTAAGAACTCTTGGAACTATTGATGATCATTAAGGATCAATAAGCCATTTCTAATCTCTCATTTCCCTCTCATTAGAGCTCTAATCTCTTCATGCGTTGAACCTTAGCTCAAGGGAAATCCTCCAAGTGTAATCTAGCTCAGCTCATCACTTGGAGATCCTCTTCAATGCTTTCATCTTCACATTGAGTAAGTTCATCTCAAGGCATAGGTAAGAGTATTTATTTCATCTTTGTGTAAGTTGAAACCCTAGCTTTCTTTGTGAGAGCTAGTTTCTCTCTTTGTGAGAGGTTAACCCTTGTGTAGGGTTGGTTGAGTACTCTCCGTGTGAGAGTTTGGTTCTTTCTGTGTGAGAGAACAAATCTTCTGTGAGAAGTATCTTTTTGTGAGATTTTATTCACTTCCTTGTGAAGGATTATAGTGGATATTTGGTGTGGCTGGATGTACCCAAGTTGGGGAACCAGGGTAAATTCTCTGTTTTAGCATTTGCTTGAGTGTGTTGTTTAAATTCCTCTTGCACTTATAATTCCGTATTTGCAAGTTTAATTTTTAATTACACAATTTGTGCCATTACTCTATTCATCCCGCCTCTAGAGTGTCTGTTGTTAGTATTGAAAGGTAGACGGTCCTTACAATTAGCATTAAAAACAGGGTACCCGGACCCGCACACCCTACTTGCAAGTTACTTTTGAATGGGAACCTTGTAAATAAATGGTATGTGTGTGAAGCAATTTGGTATGTGTGTATAGAATTATACGGGGCAGCTCGAGATCGGCCTTTAAAAATAAGGCGGCTTAGGTCAACTCATATTCAACCTCTACTTGACAAGATGCTATTGTATCTTTTTAATTTGTAATGTAAAATTCTCTTTTATCATAATTCTAATATAATAGTAAGAGGGATGATAATGGGCATGCCCAAAGCCCGTTTGGGCTTCCATTTGGGCTTGCCATCTACAACCCATTCATTTAAGTGTATGTAAGAACCATCTTTCTTACATACACTTTAATGAAGGGGTTGTAGATGGCATGCCCAAATGGAAGCCCAAACGGGCTTTGGGCATGCCGATTATCATCCCTAAATTAGTATCATTGGTTTCTTTATTTGAAGAAAAAAATATTTGGCTAAATTGCATTTAACCATCTTACGGATATACCCTAATGATTTTAATGTTTTATTTCCACCCTTAGTATTCATATGATGCATGTGTAGGGGTGAGGGAAAAAGTGAGAAACCCGAACCAATCGAAATTCTAGTTCAGTTTTGGATGTTGTATTATCGGTTCGGTTCGGTTCGGTTATTTGTTTGGTTCGATTTTCTTATTATTGATTCAATTTTGTTATCGGTTCGAACCGAACCGAATTCAATTTCGTGTTCGGTCCTCCAGACCTCTTCACTCCCTAGTCCCTTTTCCTTGAGATTTTCACTATCTACCTCTTGCAAACCAACAAAATTAAACCATACAACTTTACACACAACCTTTGTCAATTGCACAACCCAGTCTCAATATTTTGAGATTAAAACACACTTAACATTAGAGAGCAAACTTTATTCTTTCAACACCCGAGTAAAACATTATAGTAGAAAGAGTACAAATGCCCATGAAGCATTGAATTCATGTGCTTGTGGCTAGGGATGATTTTCTATTCTATATGATAGACACTTTGAAGAACAGAAAATCTAGATAGAGTTTTAGCATGTTCTTGGCTTAGAAAGAAGATGAAAATAAAATTTTACAAATTCCAAGGTATGTGAATGTGAGATGAATCTATGTATATAAATGTTAATTTCAATGTTCATAAATGTTCAAAAATATGACTGTTGCAACTACTTCAATGGATAAATCATGAAAGAACACAGTAAGAAATGTAGCTATTAGTTCAACAAACAAGAACATTACTCGACTAAAAGTTCAAATCAAAGATGAATTTGTGATCTACATTAATCGACTAGGACGCATATTAGTCGACTAATGACAAGAACCAAAAGTTATACAAATCTGTGTTAGTCTTTATTAGTATATTAATGCAATATAACTAGTTGATTAATAGACTTAGCATTAACTATTAGTTGACTAATATATGACTTAGATGACTAATGCATTATAATAGAATGCATGACACTCTACATTAGTCGACTAATAATGTCATTAGTGGCTAACATAACTCAAAATGAAAAAAATCAAGTTCTGTATTAATCAGTAAATGAATATGTTAGTCAACTAATGAGACCCAAATTTGAACAATGAAGAATGGATGTGTTAGTCGACTACCCAGATTTGTTGGTCAATGAATGTCACTAGAAATCACAGGTTAAGCTTAGAATTAACATGATACGATCAATAATAGTGGTCATGGATATTTTAAGTCTTAGAACCTATTGGATGAAGAGTGTGTGTAACGACCCGATTCCCGGGCCCATTACTTTTTGGTATTTGCGCAGGTCCTGCAGTTAACCAGTGAAAACAAAATAGCCACGATGCAGAGATGTACAAAATACCCAAATAGTGTCCAATTATTACATCCATATTGTACAAAAATGGTCCAACAATCGTACATAAAGGAAAGTAAATATAACTAGAAACAATTCTGAAAACTGCAGACTCATGGTCAAATTCTGGCGCTATTAACTCTAGAGCATCTGTCTCCATATGTACGTCGTCTGTGATGCCACAAAGATGAAACCGTAGGTAAGTCACAACAATTCTAGCAATAGAAACAAAGTAGTGCAAAAGTATGTAACAGATTATAGTAAACAAAAGATGGTCATGCAGGTGCAAAAAGTAAAGTATGGGCAGACATGTATGTAAGAGAATAAGTAAATTACTGGTAACTTTACGTAAAGGTGACTGTGTAAGTGTAAGAGTGTTAACTGTGACATGGCATAGGGTAGCAACAATATTTCGACCAATGGAATGGCAATAGTAAGACAAACAGGTTAACAATGTTTTGACCAATGGGTTGACAATAGATAGACCTAGTAATACTTAAGGAAAGATGAGCGTCGCTTGACTATCTAATAGTGTAGGATGGCCTAATAATAAGAAGTCTAACTTAACTTCCAAATCAGCCAGTCAGTCAGGGCTTGAAGGCACAGGTCACTTCAAAGACCGCAGGAACAAGTCCATTGGTTGACCAACCCCCTTCCCATTTCCTTTCTAGACACTGATTTGGTTGTAATTTAAGACCGCTCATTATTAAACCGTTCTATCACGTTCGAGTAGTCTCGACTTAGTCTGTAGAATAGTAGTAGTCGTGACTGAAGCAATGGTCTCAATCAATTATCAATTAGTGCAACATTAATCAAACTAGTGCATCAATCTTAAATGCTGCAAGGGCCCAATAGTGTGCTCCGTAAATGCCCGAGGGCCCAATAGTGTTTTCCGTAATGTGCTCCGTAAATGCCCGAAGGCCCAATCGTGTGTTCCGTAATGTGCTCCGTAAATGTGCATCAGCCTTGGCTCGAGTATACGATATGCAACCAGAAGTGCACCCATCCCACGGAGCAACTCGTGGAATATCTACCTACCATTCCTGCAGGGTGATGGTACAGCTTAACTAATAAGGGTAGACCCGGTCACTCCCGCACACTTCGTAGCTCAAGACTACCCCGTATCCCGTGTATTATCATAGTCCAATGTTCATATCAGTGTTCGTATCAATATGGCCTCATGGGCCCTGTATCAATCAGCTAGTGCAACAGTCTTAGCTCGAGTGTACGATATGCAACCAGAAGTGCACCGATCCCATGTAGCAACTCGTGGAATATCTACCTACCATCCCCTACAGGGTGATGGTACAGCTTAACTAATAAGGGTGGACCCAGTCACTCCCGCACACTACATAGCTCAAGACTACCCCATAACCCATGTTGTATCACATTTCACATTTATATCAGTATCTGTGTCTGTATCCATATCCGTATCCGTATGGCCTCATAGGCCCATCATTTCGTACATCCAACAATGTGTACAACAATACATCCATCAATGAGTACATCAATTACATTTATATGGTAGTTACTTGCTGAAAAGTCAAGGCAGAAGCCTCAACAGAGAATATCAGTCCTGAGCAATGCTTTGAAGTCCAACAACTATGATATAAAATTTCATAAAAGTTTACTATCTCAATTTAGTCCGAGCAATGATTTGAAGTCCAACAACTATGATATCTAATTCCATAAAAGTTTACTGTCTTAATTTAGTCCGAGCAATGATTTGAAGTCCAACAACTTTGATATCAAATTTCATAAAAGTGCATTATCCCAATTTAGTCATTTGGTCATTCCACTATTGATTAGTTCTCAAGTTAATTAGGTCTCTATTCAATTGTTCAAGTCAAAAGTTGTTCTGAGACTAGGTGACATGTCCTAAGTTCATACGAGTACACTATCCAGATTTCCAAAGTTAGAATTAGAGTGACTTACTCTTTTAGAGATCGTTGAGGTAAGAGGAGGTTAGAGCTAGAGCTTTTAAAGATGCTGGTGCACGAGTATTGGTACCTGCAAGCACAAGAAACTCATCAGTTACAGACTACCCTATTTCTATTTATTTAATCTGATCATTTCGATTTTTATAATCGATTGAAACGTCGTCAAAAAGTATTCTAAATTTTTCTATAGCCTAGATATAAGGAAAATAATTTTATCGTAGGAGGAAATATTTTTCCGAAGTTTATACTAATTTTTATAATTTTTAAAAGCTTAAAATCAATTTAAAAACTAATTTTTAATTAAGTACGTAATTATTCAATAAATTATTCTGGATGCAATCTGCATCAGAAAGTTGCAAATGAACTGTCCAAATGGCCGTCTCGGAGAGTATTTTAACATATATTTTTCTCACACATTAGTGTACGTGAAAATATCAAGTTACGAATTTTTGAATGAAAATAACATATTTATCTTTCAGGCTTAAAAATTAATTCTGGAAAATCTAAGCGTCAGATTGAGACGAAACTAGAGCCATTGGGTCCAGAATGTCATTTCTGATTTTCTGAAGGTGGTCTTGTATTTTTCTGACCCCTATATTATTTACTACTAATTTTAAACCATTAAGCCCATATTATTTAATTTATAAAATACGTAAATACGTATGTAATTACGTATAAAATACGTATCGCATATTTTCCTCTTCGTTCTCACCGTTGCACAGCGAGAAAGAGGGGGCGAGCGGCTTGTCGTCGGCGATGGTGGCGGAGAGGCGAGGCACGGCGGCGTAGTTCAGCGATCGGTCGGGGTGGCGGAGGCGAGTCGCCGCACGGGGGTGGCGCCGTCGGAGGCGGTGCTGTCGGGTTGCTCCGGTGGCGACTCGGGGAGCTCGGAGCTGCGTCTGTCGGAGTCGGGGGACGCCGGAGATGGCAGCGGAGTGCACGGCGCTCCGGTCGAGCTCCGGTGACCGTGGGTTGCTGCAATGGGGTCGTCGGCGACACGAGCGGGCATGGGCAGCGGCGCTGTGGGTGGTCGGGTTCCAAACAGCGGTGCTCGGGGGTTCTCGTGGGCGGAAGGCGGCATGGGGCGGAGCAGCGACTGCTCTCGGAGCGGGGGTCGGTGCTCGGCGAGTTGGCGGGTGTGCAGTCAGAGACGGCCGTCACTGCTGCTGGGGGTCGAGGCGCTCGGGGCTCCGGTGGGTTCTCGCAGACGGAGGAGGCATGGCGGAGCTCGGGGTTGCCGGTGATTGTCTGGGGGTCTTTGGGCACGTCGAGAGAGGCGAGATGGGACGAGGCAATGGCGGGGCACGGGCTGAGGGTACGGTGGGCATGAGCGGAGGTGGGTTTGATCGAGTTGATCACGGCGGCGGCGGGGTGCTCCGGAGCGTGGCGGTGGAAAGCTTCGTGGGCTCGCCGGAGTAAGGCGGAGGCGTGGATGTTGGGGGTGAAGCTCGAAGAGGAGAGGCGAGCTTGGGAGGCTGTGTGCGTGAGTGGGCTTAGAGTCTTGTGAACGAAGGAGATCGGGGATGAGGGTAAGAATTAATGTAATATTAGGGTACGGGCCTGGGTCTGCGAGAGAGAAGATGGGTTAGGGTTTAAGTAGAGATTAAATTTGTAGTTAGTCAAAGGAAATTTAATAGGTTGGGTGGGTATTTAATGAAACTTTAGACTAAAACTTTAAAGTAGGGAATGCATGCACCACGTTTAAACGTAGGGGTGGTTACGGGTAGGTTAGATAGGGATTAAAGTAAATTAAAATAGTTAATAGGGTAATTAGTAATTAAGTAAAAAGGTTAAAACATGATTAGTAGATAGAGTCAAAAATACAAAATTACGATTTTGCCCCTACTAGTAAACATGTCCAAAAAATTACGAAAATATACCCACGGGATCATATCGTCGCGAGGATCGCGAATACGAAGTCCGTTTCAGGGTTTGAGCTACAGAAATACTAGTTTTTGGCCAAAACGTTTAGGAAGCGGGTTTGCAGGTTCTCTATCGATTTGACTTCAGAAAATTTCGAAATAAATATGGGAAGCCCTAAATGATCATTGAATGTTACTGTAAAAGTTTGAAATCGTTTTGATGATGTTTGTATAGAAAATAAATTCATTAAGTCAAAACGGTAAAAACTGAAAATGAATTTTATCAGAAATGTTTTGAGTATTTGATGAAATCCGATCTTACTAAAATACTCCATACCTAGTCTGGTACTTCAAAATATTTTTATAAGAAATTTTTGAAATCGGTAAAACTCCTGCCAAACCATTATAAAATAGTTTAAAAATTGAAAATTTTGGTCAAATTCGTAAATAGTTTGTCTTGATGAAAACAAGCCGTTACATCCTACCCTCCTTAAAATAATTCCGTCCTCGGAATTTAAAAATCTTTTTGAAATATATAATTGATGTTATGAAGAAGCTTAAGCAAATAAATGATAGAAAAGATAGTAATTTAATAAATTAGGTTGTAAATAACATGAAATATAATGTGACATCATAGCATCTAGAAAGCAAGAGATGTTACATATGAATACATACTATTGACATCACCATAGCTTCCGTAACTATTCCTGAGA